>CM055120.1:340770920-341370920 GCA_029206835.1 Rana muscosa | reverse complement strand
TATAACTTTTGCGCAAACCAATCAATAAACGCCGATTGCATTTTTTTTTACCAAAAATATGTAGAAAAATACGTATCGGCCTAAACTGAGGGAAAAAATTTTTTTTATATATTTTTTGGAGATATTTGTTATAGCAAAAAGTAAAAAATATTGCATTTTTTTAAAAATTGTCGCTCTATTTTTGTTTATAGCGCAAAAAATAAAAACCGCAGAGGTGATCAAATACCACCAAAAGAAAGTTCTATTTGTGGGGAAAAAAGGACGTAAATTTTGTTTTGGAGCCACGTCGCACGACCGCGCAATTGTCAGTTAAAGCGACGCAGTGCCGAATCGCAAAAAGGGGCCTGGTCTTTAACCAGCCAAAATGGTCTGGGGCTTAAGTGGTTAAGAACTTATCAACCACTAAAATAGCAGCTAATGTTTTTTTTTTTTTTGTTTTTTTTTTGAATACAAATGCTTTTATTGAGATATATATAAAAAACAATACAAAAAAAACAGTAATCAGAATGCAATCTATACATATAAAAAAAACCCAGCATAAATGGTATAGATGTTAGGCTCACCATCTGTGGTACGTAATACAAATCAGAATCTATAGCATATGTAAAAAATCTGTTTCCAACTATAAAGGGATAGTATACAGCAATTCCAAAGTCATTCCTCATCCAACACCTGACTTTAGAGAGAGTATCAATACCAAACTTAGGTACATCCTATTTGACTAGGTTCCAAAAAAAATAGACAAAGGTAATAATCAGGAGCAAACCAAAAAGGTTTACAGGGAAAGTAACCTTTTACAACCGATCAACACCAACTGAAAAAGGAAAAAAAAAAAGTGTTAAGCCATTTGAAAATATCACCAGAAAAAAATAGCATGAGGTTGGTATCAGCTTCCCAGGGAACTACCGTAAGATGACCAATATGCCCATTTGCGATCGAAGATATGCATAGTGTCTAAGATGGGGTTAACCAGCATAATATATATTTAAGATTTAATATCTCAAAGATATGATGTGGATACGTTCCATCAGTGTAATGGTCTCCATTCTTTTAAGCACCTGGGACCTGGGCACCATAGATGAGCGACAATTCAGAGCAATATGCCATAGAGTAGCACAGAAAAGTGTGTGAGGTAGTTTTTGGGTTGGGGCAGGAACATCAGGTAATGATGCAAATAGTAGGCACATTGGTAATGTCAGGGTAATTAGAGACCCGGTCATTTGAGCAACCTTAACCGCTTAAGGACCGCCTAACGCCGATATACGTCAGCAGAATGGCACGGCTGGGCATAAGCATGTACAGGTACGTCCCCTTTAAATTGCCCAGCCGTGGGTCACGCACGCCGCCAGCGGTGCGTTTGCGACCCAGTCCGAAGCTCCGTGACCGCGCCCACGGGACCCGCGGACCCAATCGTTGCCGGTGTCCCGCGATCGGGTCACAGAGCTGAAGAATGGGGAGAGGTAAGTGTAAACAAACCTCTCCCCGTGCTTCCTAGTGGCATGTCAGTGATTGTCTGTTCCCTGTCATAGGGAACGAAGATCAGTGACATCACACGCCAAGCCACACCTCCACACAGTAAGAATCACTCATTAGGTCACACTTAACCCCTTCAGCGCCCCCTACAGGTTAACCCCTTCACTGCCAGTGTCACTTTCACAGTAATCAGTGCATTTTTATAGCACTGATCGCTGTAAAAATGACAATGGTCCCAAAATGGTGTCAAAAGTGTCCGATGTGTCTGCCATAATGTCGCAGTCACGATAAAAATCGCTGATCGCGAAAAATTATTAATAAAAATGCCATAAAACTATCCCCTATTTTGTAGACGCTATAACTTTGGTCCCAAAATGTGTCAAAAGTGTCCGATGTGTCCGCCATAATGTCGCAGTCACGATAAAAATCGCTGATCGCCGCCATTACTAGTAAAAAAAAAAAATTATAAAAAGGCCATAAAACTACCCCCTATTTTGTAGACACTATAACTTTTGCGCAAACCAATCAATAAACGCTTATTGCAATTTTCTTTACCAAAAATATGTAGAAGAATACGTATCGGCCTAAACTGAGGAAAAATGTTTTTTAATATATTTTTTGGGGATATTTATTATAGCAAAAAGTAAAAAATATTGCATTTTTTTCAAAATTGTCACTCTATTTTTGTTTATAGCGCAAAAAATAAAAACCGCCGTAGAGGTGATCAAATATCACCAAAAGAAAGCTCTATTTGTGGGAAAAAAAGGACGTCAATTTTGTTTGGGAGCCACGTCACACGACCGCGCAATTGTCAGTTAAAGCTATGCAGTGCCGAATCGCAAAAAGGGGCCTGGTCCTTTAGCAACAAAATGGTCCGGGGCTTAAGTGGTTAAAGGCCGCCTGCCTCCAGATAGGTTTAAGGCTTGGCGAGTTTCAAAATGTGTGGCAAGATGTACTTGTGGTAGGGCAGTCCCTAAAGCAGGTTTCTGAGACATGTACTTTATCGGGGGCAAGATACCATCTCATGTGAAGTTTCACTACAGTTTCCTTAAGAGACATGGAGCGTGTGCATTTGTGCATATTTAAAGCGGTTCTAAACCCGAAAATATATATATTTTTTTAAATAAACACCTGCAAGACAAAGCCAAAATGAGCTAGAATTACTAGCATACTAGCTCATTATGCATTACTTACCTTAGATCGAAGCCCCCAAAGCCATCCTCGTCTCCTCCTCCGGCCGCAGACATCTGTCCGGAAGGTTACTTCCAGGTATCGCCGCTCTGGCGCTGTGATTGGCCGGAGCGGTGACATGCGCGCGGGTGCCATCAAAGCTGGCTCTGCCGGTTTTATGAATGGGATTCTCAGTGCGCCCGTGCCGTTGTATTCCTTTTGGCAAATATCTCCTAAACCGTGTAGGTTTAGGAGATATTGCAAACACCTACAGGCAAGCCTTCATCTAGGCTTACCTGTAGGTGTAACTTCCCCCGAAGGGTTTACAACCACTTTAATAACATATCCGACCATACCTCAGTGGAGAACTCTTGTCTCCCACCGAGCCATAGCTGAGGATTTCTCTGGTAAGTGTAACCCATTCAGATAACTATTAACCCTTAAAATGATCCCTCTATCTCTAGAGGAATTACAGCAGATTGACTCAAAGGCAGAAAATCTGGGCCTAGCATTCAAGGAATATAATGATTAAAATAAAATGTCTTATTTGAAGGTATTTGTAAAATTCAGATCTCGGTATATCAAATTGGTCCTGGAGGTAGGAAAAGGAGTAAAACTGTGCCTATGGGTTAGAGCATTGAATGCAAGGCTTTTTTTCAGGGGGAACGCGGGGGAATGCAGTTTCGGCACCTCTAGCAATGAATGTATGTAATAGCAAGGAGTGCTGGGTGCGCTGATGCTGGCTGCTGGGGAATCTATTTTTGTATAGAGGTCTATTGTTGCTGGGTAGCTTTATTGTTGGTGATGGGGGGTGTTATGTTGCTGGGAGGTCAATTGTTGCTGGGAGGGATCTACTGTTGAGGGAGAGGTCTATTGTTGCTGGCTCCTGGAGGGTCTATTGATTCTGGCTGCTGGGGGTCTATTGTTGCTAAGGTGGTATTTTGTTGCAGGGGTCCATTTTTGCTGGGGGGAAGTCTATTGTTGTGTGGGGGATCTATTGTTGCTGGATTGAGGTCTATAGTTGCTGGGGGGTCTACTGTTGCTGGGGTGGGGTCTATTGTTGCTTACTGCACTCTATTTTACTGTCTTTCTTGTTATCATTAATAAATTCAGTGCAAATCACTTAGTAGCACAAGATAATACTTGGTTCTGTATTCTCTAAAAGTTTTTGTACTGGGAGGTGGGTAGGAGGTGGAAGGAAGGGACAATGCTCAGAGGTGGGTAAGGAGCGGAAACGAAGGGCAACTCAGATAGGGGGAGTTCCTGCACCTATTCTCTGAGAATAAATGCCCTGATTATATGTAGTTAAGGAATTAATTTCCCACCAGAGAAAGTTGTTGGGGAATACAAAGGCTGGCGGGAATCTCTAATGGGTTATTTATTATACTTGAAAGGCATAATCCACCTTTTGAAAAATTTTAATAAATGCACCCACAATATTAAAATCATAAATGTACTTTTGTTACATTTTAGCATTCATGCCAGCAAAGCATTGCAATCATGATCCTAGATTCGATGCACAGGCTCCTGCATTATTTACCCCCAGGTCCAGGTACTGAACTTCTGTTCTGGCCTTTGGAGGTCTTTGAGCTCCTGAAACGTGTTAGTCTTCTATGTTATCTTGTCATGAACTAATATCAATATTAAACATTTTTGGACTCCCAGACCACTCTCATTTGACTATGTGCAAGCATTAAAAACTTGGCAGGGGTTCAACCCCCTTCCTATTCTAAAATTATAGAAACATTTCATTTGAATAAAAGTTCTGCGTAAACATCTCATCCAAACCAACTCTCATCTAAACTTAAAGTATTAATAAAAGATTTGATTTTCTTTTTTTTCTTAACCACTTCAATACCCCCTTCCTACCCAGGTCAATTTTCAACTTTCAGCTTTGTCACACTTTTGTCGCGTACACACGATCGGAATTTCCGACAACAAATGTTCGATGTGAGCTTTTGGTCGCTTTTGGTCGGATATTCCGACCGCGTGTAGGCTCCATCGGACATATGCTGTCGGAATTTCCGACAACAAATGTTTGAGAGCTGGTTTTCTATTTTTCCGACAACAAAAGTTCTTGTCGGAAATTCCAATCGCGTGTATCCAATTCCGATGCACTAAAATCCTACGCATGCTCGGAATCCAACGCATGCTCAGAATCATTGTACTTACCTTTTATAGTGCCATTGTACGTCTTGTACGTGACCGCGTTCTTGACGTTCGGAATTTCCGAGCAACATTTGTGTGACCGTGTGTATGCAAGACAAGTTTGAGCGAAAATCCAACGGAGAAAAAACACGGTTTTGTTGACGGAAATTCCAATCGTGTGTACGCGGCATTAGAATGACAATTGTACGGTCATGCAACACTGTACCCAAACTAAATTTTTATCATTTTGTTCAGGCAACTAGAGCTTTCTTTAGTGATATTTATTACTGCTGGGTTTTAAAAAAAATTCTAAAAAAAACAAAAAAATATGAAAATTTGAAGAAAAAAAAAAACGTGTTTTCTTTACTTCTTTTATAAAATTTTGCAAATAAATAATTGTTCTTCATAAGTTTAGGCCAAAAGGTATTCTGCTACATTTCTTTAGTGAAAATAACCTAAATCAGTGTATATTATTTAGTCTGTAGGAAAGAGTCCACAAACGATGGCATATACAGTATATACCGTATTTATCTACGTATAACACGCACCCTAACGTTAAGAGGGAAGTTTCAGGAAAAAAACTTTCCACAGCCCCCTGCATATAACGAATAGGCATAGTTTACCCTCTATTTTCAGGGTAAAAAATGTGAGTGTTATTCGCCAATAAATACAGCATCTTAAAATTTATGAGGCCCTAAAATGCTTGCTAGGACAGTACAAATTACCCCTTTTTGGAAAGTAGACAGTCCAAGGTATTTAGTAAAAGGCATGGTGGGTTTTTTAAAGTTGTAATTTTTTTGTCATATTTTTTGGAAAATTTAAGAAAAAAGTTTCATTTTTTTTTCTTTTTTTTACATCATGTCACCAGTGCAGTAAAGCATCATCATACAACCGGTGTGGTGGTGACACTGAATAGGGACAGTATGATTTTTTTTTTTTATCATTTTGTTTTCAAACTTTTTTGTATTTTGTATACCCTAGTAAAATTGTACTACTCTAAGAAAGTGATCAGGATTTTTTTTTTACACATTATGATTGCTTATAGCAGTGAATTACATTGCTATAAGCAAGCATTGTATTCAATGAAACTGATTAATTTAGTTAGTTTTGTTGTAATTAGCTGTGATTGGTCAAAGAAACACAATTATACACAATGCATGCCATCTATTGTTTACGACTGTCATGTGATCTTCTGTGATTGGTCACAGTGGTCACATGGTACCGGCAGCGAGCACTGGACACAGCTGATGACAAATCGCACTGCTACGCGACCCTGCAGCCGTGCGAGCGGCACTTTCTGAGAGGACGTCATATGATGGCCTCTCAGAACAGTAAAGCCCCCGCCCGGTCTATAGCAGAATGATGGCTGGGCGGTGGCGGGTTTCTGTCAGTGGACACAGTTGATGCCTGATCGATGTACCCGCTTCCTGCCAGTACGATTTGATCGCTGTGACCAGGTGTTAAATAACAAACATGTTATACTTACCTGCTCTGTGCAATGGTTTTGCACAGAGTAGCCCCAATTAAACAATTCCTGTATTAACATAGGAGGAGTCAGTGTTTCCGACTTCCCACATGATCGTCCTTGTGCAAACAATAACATCCAGAATCCACGTGCATCACCACTGTGCTAGGAACGAAAATGATTGAATGCTTACCAGATTAAATGATCCCACTAAGAGATCATATACATATGTGTGAAATCTCCTCTAAAGTAGGTGAATCAGACAGCTTTAGGGAGTGGATCCAGGCTTACGTGTCTCTCTAATCACGTCTAGCATATAAGTTGGAATCATGCAGTTTAGACACATGCAGAGCACGGCCACCTGCAGAACGGTCCGTGCATGTAGTCTCTGACCCAACGTGTTTCCTCTCAGAAAGCATTGACTGCGAATGGAGGCATTGGGCACTGGTGAGGCCTCATTGATGGGCACTGTTGAGGCTGCATTGATGGCCACTGATGAGGCTGCACTGATATTGCTGCACTGATGGGCACTGATGGGTTTTTGATGAAAACCATGGGCAGTAATCATGATGCATCATGGAATCAAATTGAATCATTGACATAATAACCGTAATTGAATCGTGAGACCAGTGAAGATGCGCAGCTCTACTGCCCGCCCAGTGTAGTCCCCTGTCCAAGGAGCGACTATCCCTAAATTATAAGGGGTTGTCATTTCTAATAACCAGAAAGTAATGTGTTACCCTGAATCCTCCAGGAAGTATGTTACTGTCTTCCACAAGGGGGCAGCAATACTCTGTGAACACCTGCCTTGACCCAGGTCGGCATTCCAGTCCACATGTGGTCCCTTTGATGTGCTGGTTGAAAGCAAGGCAATTAGACACTTTATTCTTGACATTACCAGGAGTTCTGAGCTCAGGCTCTCTTATTCCCATGTGAATCCTCTCCCAGATGAAGATTCTGGTATGCACTCTTCTGTTATAAGCACCCTGTTGTATAATCTTGTTTTACTGACATTCCAAGATGATTTCCAACAGGCCAAATGGCGTTATTAACCAGTAGTAAAAATCCATAAATGTCTGATATAAAAACAACGTCACGCCTTCCAATACCATTCCAGGTCATCCACTAATCTTGGGCATTTACTACAGGTGGCCGGCATGGAACGTACATGTACGTCATCCAGCCTGCTCCAGGTTAGGAGCGCGCAGTATGCCGCTCTTGAGACCACTGTGTCCACTAGACACAGTGGAATGTGGATCCCAGGACCCGGCTACAGAAAGTAGAAAATATTGTTTTTTAAACAAAAATGTTGGTCTTTTTTTGTTTATATAACAAAAAATTTAACATCCAGTGGTGATCAAATACCACCAAAAGAAAGCTCTATTTGTGTGAAAAAAATTATAGAAATTTCATTTGCATGGCGATGCAATTGCCAGTTAAAGTAGCGCAGTGCTGAATAGCAAAAACTGTCCTGGTCATATAGGGAGTACAACCTTCCACAGGTCAAGTGGTTAATAACAAATGTGTATATGCGATACATATATTATAACAATTTGTGTGGCATGTGTTTTGGCACCTAAATTGTCCCTCGTCCAGCCTAAGGATGTTCTGTGGTATGCCCATACTTGCAAGTGCTGGCCATTCTCTCTGGCTGCATAGGAGAAATTAGCCGTGTGTATAAGGTGAATCAGCAAATGCTACAGTTGTGCTCAATTTATGATTTCTTGGCCATTTTTCAGAGAATATGAATAACACAAAAACGTTTCTTTCACTCGTGGTTAGTGTTTGGCTGAAACCATTTATTATCAATCAACTGTGTTTACTCTTTTTAAATCATCATCACAAAAGAAACTAACCAAATGACCCTGATCAAAAGTTTACATACCCTGGTGATTTTGGCCTGATAACATGCACATAAGTTGACACAAAGGGGCTTTGATTGCCTTCTAAAGGTAACCATCCTCACCTGTGTTCTGTTTGCTTGTAATTAGTGTGTGTGTATAAAAGGTCAACGAGTTTCTGGACTCCTGACAGACCCTTGCATCTTTCATCCAGTGCTGCACTGACGTTTCTGGATTCTGAGTCATGGGGAAAGCAAAAGAATTGTCCATCGATCTGCGGGAAAAGTAGTTGAACTGTCTAAAACAGAAAAGGGATATAAAAATATATCCAAGTAATTGAGAATGCCAATCAGCAGTGTTCAAACTCTAACCAAGAAGTGGAATATGAGGGGTTCTGTTGAAACCAAACCACGGTCAGGTAGACCAACTGAAATTTCAGCCACAACTGCCAAGAAAATTGTTCGGGATAAAAAAAAAAAAAACACAAATAACTTCAGGGGAAATACAGGACTCTCTGAAAACATGTGATGTGGCTGTTTCAAGATGCACAATAAGGAGGCACTTGAAGAAAGATGGGCTGCATGGTCGAGTCACCAGAAGAAAGCCATTACTACGCAAGTATCCCGCTTACAATACGCCAAACAGCACAGAGACAAGCCTCAAACTTTCTGCCACAAAGTCATTTGGAGTGATGAGACCAAAATTTAGCTTTTTGGCCACAACCATAAACACTACATTTGGATAGGAGTCAACATGGCCTATGATGAAAGGTACACTATTCCTATTGTGAAACACAGAGGTGGATCGCTGAGGTTTTGGGAAAGTGTGAGCTACAAAGGCACAGGAAATTTGGTCAAAAGTGATGGCAAGATGAATGCAGTATGTTATCAAAAAATACTGGAGGAACATTTGCATTCATCAGCCAGGAAGCTGCGCATGGGACGTACTTGGACATTCCAACATGACAATGATTCAAATCACAAGGCCAAGTCAACCTTTCATTGGCTACAGAATAAAGTGAAGGTTCTGGAGTGGCCATCGTAGTCTCCTGGCCTCAATATCATTGAGCCACTCTGGGGAGATCTCAAACGTGCAGTTCATTCAAGACAGCCGAAGAATTTACAAGAACTGGAGGCTTTTTGCCAAGAGGAATGGCTTTACCATCTGAGAGGATAAAGAGCCTCATCTACAAATACCACAAAAGACTTCAAGCTGTCATTGATGTTAAAGGGGGCAATACACGGTATTAAAGGGGTTGAAAGCTTTGTGTTTTTTCACCTTAATGCATCTTATGCATTAAAGTGAAAAAACACCTTGCACTTTCTGGCCCCCCAGCCCCCCCCCCCCGTTTTACTTACCTGAACCACAAAACTCCGTGGGCACGATCCCGCGATGCTTTCCCCCAGCTTGAGGTGGCTCTTCATTGGAGATTGATAGCAGCGCAGCCATTGGCTCCCGAATCTGTCAATCAAATCAATGACGCGGGGAGGCGGGGCCGAGTGATACACTTGGGGGCTATGGCCACACGGGAGCGCGCCCATAAGCTAACCCCCTTGGGAGAGCTCTTCCCAGAAGGGGGTTAGATCTTGCGGGGAGGAGCTGAGACAGCAGCCGAGGGCCTCCAAAGACGAGGATCGGGGCCACTCTGTGCAAAACGAATTGCACAGTGGAGGTAAGTATGGTATGTTTGTTATTTAAAAAAAAAACTCTTGATCAGGGTCATTTGGGTAATTTCTGTTGTTATTATGATTTAAAAAGAGTAAACACTGTTGATGGATAATAAATGGCTTCAGCCAAACACTAACCATGAGTGAAAGAAAGGATTTTGTGTTATCAATCATATTCTCTGGAAAATGGCCAAGAAATCATAAATTCTGTCGGGGTATGTAAACTTATGAGCACAACTGTATTTGGAGGACAGTGGGGTTGATTTACTAAAGGCAAGGGAAGTTACACTTTGAAAGGGAATTCTCCCCAGAGCTTAGTGAATAGGGTGAAGCTCTGCCTACTACCATTATCCCATCATGTGTAAGCAGAAATGCCTTTTTTTGTTTTGTGATTGGGTATTCCTTTCAAAGTGACATTTCACTGAATCCACTATGCTCTGGGGAAATGCCCCTTGCAAAGTGAACAGCCTATTTGCCTTTTGTAAATCAACCTCAGTGTCTCTTTAAATAGAAATGGTAGCTTTAAGTTCTAACACATACACTCTTCCGAGTTTAAATATATTTTTTTCAGTTGGCAGCAAACTGGTACCCAACAGTTATATTCTGACACTGACAAAAAGCAATGCTGCAGATAAGATTTATTACACAACAGTTTTCTGTGAGCCGCTAGAGTTACAGAGGCTCTTAAGCAAATGTTTTTTCTTCCTTAAAAGTTTGCAGTACATGATCGTACTGGGGAATGTTATTGCCAGCATATTATCAGACGGAGAGAAGCTTGATAGAAGGCTACTGCTCAGCATGAAGTGTTCATATTAGGAATGTGTAAATAATTTAGGTTTCTTGATAGATCCTACTAGTTTGGGACATTTATTAGAGTCTGGTTCCTTTTATGTGGAACACCTCCAAGTGAAATATTAAGAAAGTTGAACACATAAACTTTTGACTCTGCAATAATTCCACAGCAGCAAAGTAGGGGATCATATCACTACTGCTGTTCATTCGTTTTTTCCATAAAGTTATGTCAATGGTACAAGAACATTTCACTGTGATATGGTTAATACCTGTAGCAGGGTCTTTAAATTTAGTTGGGGTACACCTGGGTGGTAGTATGACCCAGGTGTGTAATTGTGAGAGGTTTTGGGTCCCTTTGTATTCGTGGAGGATTGGGTGGTGTATTATTCTCCTTGGCCTGTGGGTGGCGGTGTACCCGCAGGCTCAAGGTAGAATCACTACCACAGTGCTACCCTTTTTGTCCCTTTCCGGAGACGGTACGGCGAGGGCGGGGAACCTGCCGTGGTGTCGATGGGAGGGGATAAAGGGGGGAGACGCCCTCACCACGAGGTCTTCGAGGATCTTCTCTTCACGCACCTTAGGCCTGGGTGCTGGCGGTTTGGAGTTCTGGCCCAGGCGCCCTAGGCCTGGCCGGAATGGAGTTGGAGTCCATCCCAGGCACCTTCAGCCTGGGGTGAGGTACTAGATCGTAGGCCTGGGGCCCAGTAACTTCGACTGGGTCCCGCAAGGGCGAAGTGATCTGAGGGTCCCCGAGGTGGACGGGACCCGCATTTGAGGTGAGGAGGCCGGGGAGGTCACCCGTCCGGAGAGTCCGGAGCAGCATCAACCCGGTGACGGATGGGCCTCCGGTAACTCCCTTAGAGGGACATCTTCCCCTGATAGGGGCCACAGCGCAGCGAAGGTACTCCTAAATACGTTCTCTTGAGTTGCTGGTAGAGACTCACAAGTTCCATGTTCTGTGCTAATCAAGGCTACGATAACCACTGGTGAAACCACAGTGGTTTAGATTGAAATTAGGATAGTGCCTCGACCTGCTCATCCCACCGTATCAGGCTGTTAAAACGTTCCAACCAGTTGGCTACAGAAGCACTGTTTGTTGTGGAGCTTACAATAAAGCAGGAGTTGGACTGTGATCGGTGTGTGGACTCTGGTTAATGGGAGCAAAGGAGGGTGCCAGCATAGCAGGACTGAGTTTCATAACTAAAGCACATTGGCCCGAGGAAGATACTGATACTGGCCTTCACCTCACCCACAGCCATGGGGAGGACTTGGGCCGTAGCGCATCTCACCCTGTCGTATGACATACCCCTAGAAAAAGGAGATAGGGTGAGGCCGCTACACGTGGGGGCTCGTGAGTCCGGGATGAAATGTGTATTGACTTTGAAATTTGAAATGGCTGTGTCTGGCCAAAGTGCGTCCCTGTGCTCGAAGTCGTGGAAATTACCCCAAGACAGGAAAGGCCCATGCAGAAAGAGCGGGAAGAGGGAGAAGTCCAGCCGTGTGAAGTACTACATGTGGGGACTTTTGCTGCACTGCGCCATGAGGCACCCCGTGACTGCGCAATTCGTGGGCGGAGACTGGAGAAAGCCCGCGAAAACGTGCAAGTCATGGGAGGAGTCTGGCCATGTGAGGAGATACACGTGGAGACTCCGGCGCGTGGTCAGTGCGTGATGGAGCAGCAGATAGTCGGGATGGCCTCAAGCTCCCCGTGGATTCCGGTTCCCTACCCCACGAAGATGACTGCTTTTGCTGTTCCCCTTACAGACACGGGGATAAGACTCAGGCCCCGAGGGCAGTTGGCTTTTTACTCATGCAGAGACACGGAGGCCCTCGGCGTGATCTGTCCCGGATGCTCGGGACTGGTGGTCCAGCTGAAGCCATTCGGGCGTTGCGAAGCATGCAAAGAGTTCTTGTTCGAGGTGGAGCCATCCACAGTAAGGCCCCGGGCCCTTCGCCTCAACAGCCTCACAGGTACCGCTACTCCGGAAGGGGAGATCCAGGCCTTTGCGGAGGTCTCCGTACGCACTGACCAGGGCGACGTGACTGCCCAACCAGAGACTGAGAGAGAAAAATCCGAGGATGCTGCTTCGGTCACCACAGATTCCCTGCTCCCACCTCCGAAGAGGAAAGTTGGCCTGGTGCAAGCCTCCTATGGTCGTGGTCGAGTTTCACCCCGTCGCTTGCCAGGCCTGGATGGATCCGGTTGGAAGAGTCCTGGACATCCCAGTTCTACAAAAGGTCAAGGTGAGCCAGGGGCTGGGACTGTGGTGGTGGTTGGAGGTGTCGGGAGTCCACAGTCGGTGGAGCCCGCAAGGGAGGGTAGTTCCACGTCTACTAGAGACTACCTTCCCGCCGAGATGTATGACACCTCCGACCTGGAATCGCTGTCAGACTGCGGAGATGATGGGGAAATAGATGAACTGTTTCACCGGAAGGGCTGGGACAAACGCCCGTTACCCGTGCTACGTGAACCGCAGGATTCCCCTATGTCTATAGGAGACAGCACGCCCCGGGTGCAGGTCCCGGAGCTTACGAGGAAGTCTAGTCCTCCGGCCAACTTTCCACATTCCACAACATCACCCGTTTTGGTAGCGGGGATGCCGCGTGCTTCATTGCGGGCACCGAGAGCGAAGCTGCCCGAGGTAGTGAAAGTACCTCGGCACCCGGAGGCCATCGTTCAACCAGGAGAAGGTGAGCGGGATGCCATGCCTCCTTTGGCCAGATTGCAAATACTTTTATCCCAGAGAGTCGCCCGTGAGTACGGATGGGAATATCCCTACTTGCCTCGGGACTTACTTTACGAAGTTGAGGTCCTGCGACAGAGATGATACGACAAATTAGTTTGGGAAAAACTCAAAGTGCCTCATGCCCGGCGATACTTGTCCTGTTCGCCACCAGTGTCGAAAAAGTTCAAAGACTGCAGAGCAGACTGGATGTTGGGGCGCCACATTTATGCGGACAAGGTGCTTATCTGCCGGAAGGATAAAGAGGATGTCAACTATTCGATTGAGGTTTTCGATAAGCACCTAAAGCCTTTGTTCTTGCCTGACCCGAAGTTCTATCTGTGAGAAGAGACTCACTTGTTTTCCCTGCAGTTTCTGGAAATGTCCTTGCCGGAACATTTGAACTGTACCCTGTTTTTTTTATTTGGGTTTGTTTTTCTACTCTTTGGAGGAATGAGAGCAGTTTTTGTTGTTCGTTCTCTCTTCTTCCAGACATCAAGGACAGAAACTTTTTGGGGGTAGAATCAGTGTAGGGACGCAGGAAGAAGGAAGAATTCACCAAGTGTCATTACCGCGGCACTGTCACCAGGTGGCAGTGTTGCGCAACGGTTGTTGGAATTCTACACTTGCATTACTTTGCCATTGAAGCGAATGGGTTTCTCGGCTGATAGACTCATTCGTTTCAAGTCAACACACAATGTTAGGATGTTTTTCTGTGTTTTTTTTATTTCCCTCATGCAGGAGATTCGTCCGTCAAGACTACTGAGTATGGGGTGGTTCTTAGACAGTGACGGGAGGGATTGTATATATGTGAATGTTCAGATGGTTTTATGAAAAAGTTTTTTGTTATATTCCCCTTCCCCTTGAGCAGGTCTTGGCACAAACAGGGTTTACATTTTTTAGGGATAGCCTCTGGGGCCAGGCTTGTGTCACCACTCCATGGGAGACATGGGTTTGCACCAGACGCTGGGGACCAGCATCAAATCACAGGGGGGAGTATGTAGCGGGGTCTTTAAATTTAGTTGGGGTACACCTGGGTGGTAGTATGACCCAGGTGTGTAATTGTGAGAGGTTTTGGACCCCTTTGTATTCGTGGAGGATTGGGTGGTGTATTATTCTCCTTGGCCTGTGGGTGGCGGTGTACCCGCAGGCTCAAGGTAGAATCACTACCACAGTGCTACCCTTTTTGTCCCTTTCCGGAGACGGTACGGCGAGGGCGGGGAACCTGCCGTGGTGTCGATGGGAGGGGATAAAGGGGGGAGACGCCCTTGCCACGAGGTCTTCGAGGATCTTCTCTTCACGCACCCAGGCACCTTAGGCCTGGGTGCTGGCGGTTTTGAGTTCTGGCCCAGGCGCCCTAGGCCTGGCCGGAATGGAGTTGGAGTCCATCCCAGGCACCTTCAGCCTGGGGTGAGGTACTAGATCGTGGGCCTGGGGCCCAGTAACTTCGACTGGGTCCCGCAAGGGCGAAGTGATCCGAGGGTCCCCGAGGTGGACGGGACCCGCATCTGAGGTGAGGAGGCCGGGGAGGTCACCCGTCCGGAGAGTCCGGAGCAGCATCAACCCGGTGACGGATGGGCCTCCGGTAACTCCCTTAGAGGGACATCTTCCCCTGATAGGGGCCACAGCGCAGCGAAGGTACTCCTAAATACGTTCTCTTGAGTTGCTGGTAGAGACTCACAAGTTCCATGTTCTGTGCTAATCAAGGCTACGATAACCACTGGTGAAACCACAGTGGTTTAGATTGAAATTAGGATAGTGCCTCGACCTGCTCATCCCACCGTATCAGGCTGTTAAAATGTTCCAACCAGTTGGCTACAGAAGCACTGTTTGTTGTGGAGCTTACAATAAAGCAGGAGTTGGACTGTGATCGGTGTGTGGACTCTGGTTAATGGGAGAAAAGGAGGGTGCCAGCATAGCAGGACTGAGTTTCATAACTAAAGCACATTGGCCCGAGGAAGATACTGATACTGGCCTTCACCTCACCCACAGTCATGGGGAGGACATGGGCCGTAGCGCATCTCACCCTGTCGTGTGACATACCCCTAGAAAAAGGAGATGGGGTGAGGCCGCTACATACCATTGGTGTGATAATATATGATTACATTTGTTGTCTTTACAAGATTGGGATTAGGTTAATTAATAGGTCGAGAGTTTAAGTGGTTGTAAAGGCTCAAATGTGTTTACCTTCATTCATTTTATGCATAACGGTAAAAAACCTGTGTGCAGCAGCGCTCCCAGCCCCCCCTTAAACTTACCTGAGCCCCATTTCAATCCAGCAATGTGCACAAAAGCAGCAGCTCTCCTGGGTCTCTCCATTCTCATTGGCTGAGACAGCAGCAGTAGCCATTAGCGCCCGCTTCTATCAGTCACAGCCAGTGAGCCAATGGAGAGAGGAGGGGTGGGGTGGGGCCAAGACACGCTCCGTGTGTAAATGGACACATGAGCAGCAACTCGAGGAGCGAGCCTGCTCGGGTGCCCCCATAGCAAGTTGCTTTCTATGGGGGAACTAGGTAGAAGGGAAAAGCAAGGAGTGCCAATGGGGGAGCCGAGAAGAGGAGGCATCTATCAATATTTATGGACTTTTGTCTCTTACTAACCCTCACCCCCCTTTATTTTCCTTCAACCACTTTTATTCTTCTACCTTTAAGCTCATAAAAAACACTTTTTTCTAGAATACTACCCAAGGTTATTCTGATTTTGTCTAATAGGTAAAGAAAAAATTGACATAAAAGCAAAAAAAATTATAGGAAATACACTATATTGTCAAATGTATTGGGACGTCTGCCTTTACATACTCCTAAACCTTGTGTACAGCCTTCTCAGAAGAGTTGAAGCTATTATAGCTGCAAAGGGTGGGCCAACTCAATATTGAACCCTACGGACTAAGAGTGAGATTCCGTTAAATTTCATGTGTGTGTAAAGCCAGACGTCCCAATACTTTTGACAATCTGGTGTATGTTAAAAAAAGTGAAATTGACATCAATATTTACTTTTGGGACAATTGACTATTACACCCTACATCACGACCTACTCTTCTGGGAAGTCTTTCCACAAGATTCTGGAGTGTGTTTAAGGTGATTTGTGCCCACTAAGCCAAAAGAACATTTTGTGGGGCCTACACTCTGATCCTAACTGGAAACAGGTGTATGGCACTTCCACCTTCATGCATAAGAGTTCGCCTGTGGCTCAGACTCTGAGGTTGCTGACACCACTATAACACATCCCCGGAATGATGATCGGCACCATGATTAAGGCCTGATGGCCGAAACGCGTTGGTTGCTTTACAGCAATTGAACTTGCATTTTCAATAAAGGAAGATTATTTTGGATGCTATAATGAGTGCCGACCATCCTTCCTGTGAGCCATACAATCTTACCCTGGACTGACATTTCTGCTGTGACAAGGAGCAAATACAGCTAAGTAACAGAACACACATCTATCTCTGAGAGATATGGCTGCACTATTATAACAACTCAATGGTCAAGATTTAGACTGGCCATACACGGAGCAAATTTCTTTCCTGTCACCAAGGGTTACAGGCAGGACCGTAGCAAGTGGTGGGCAGGAGGAACAGCTGTCCTGGGCGCTGTGGTATCATGTAAGGTGGGGGGGAGCGAGGAGATTAGTGGGGGGAATTTGGGGAGTGGCAGAGGGTAAGAATTCATGGGGGTGTGCTAGGAGTGGTGATTTAGGGGGATTTGTATTGGGAGGGGGAATGGGGAAGAGGATTTGTGCTAGGTGGGAGAATTTGGGGAGTTTGTACTAGAAGAGGTATTATGGTAGAAGGGGAGGGGAAGTAGGGATAATTGAGGGGTATTTGTGCTAGGAGGGGAATTGTGGGGGGGGGGGGGGGTTGTGCTAGGAGAGGGGATTGGGGGGTGAATGTTTTGGAGGGTGATTTGGAGTGGGAGGGGAGAGGATGTGTACTCGGAGGGGACATTTGAGTAGAGGATTGTAAAAGGATTTTTTTTGGTGGGGGGGGGGGGCATTTGTGCTGGCATTTGTGCTGGGGAGATTTGGGGGATGGACTGGCGAAGGTGGATCCCAGCAGGATGTGGATTTCTACTAGGAGGAGGGGGATTTTATACTTAGGGGGCAAGCATGCAAATTAGCTCAACAGTTTGGCATGTTTGCCCTGGGCTCTAGATGACCATGTCCCGGCACTGGTTGCAGGAAAGAAATTTGCTCGATTCCCGCATCACAGACAGTGTTAATGCGATAATCTCTCCTGCCGAGCCAGTGTCTTCTTCGGGCGGGGGCAGGAGAAGACAGTGATTATTGCTTGCGATAATCGGAAGAGAATCCCGCAGGCTGGTTGTACCCAACTGATCGATACACTTGGTACATTCAGCCTGCCCATTAACGGTTCGAACCTCGGCTGGTTCCTGCTCAACCAGCCGAGATTTGTTATTAATTTATTTTTTATTAATGTTTTTTATAAACACAAAAAGCTTCCATTATATTTCCATTGAACAAACATTTCATTAAAATACACAAAAATACATTAAACACAACATTTACAACAACAATATGGGTCTATCCTACTACATCTTGATGATTTTCCTTTCCCCTTCCTTCCTCTCCCACAGCTCTCCCCCATCTATTTCCTCCATAACCCCTTCCCCCCCAGGGGAAAAAAAAAAAAAACCCGCACACACCCAATACCCCTCCCTCATTTGAACTTTAGAGTGCATCGTGCCCTATTTACCTTTTAAATTAACTTCTGTGACTTCTATATTTGTATTTATCTATGAGGGGGTGTGAGTGTCCCCCCAATATGCTTTATCAACCTTATATTCCCTCTTAAAAAGTGCATTTGTGCCCTATTTCCCTTTTCCCCTTTAATTTACTTCAGTGACTTCTATATTTATTTTTAGTTTATAAGAGGGCGAGAGTGAGACTCTCGACCCTCAGTACAATAAAAAAAAAAAAAAGAAGAGGGGGGAGGGGAAAGGGGGGGTAATAAATATTCTTCTCTTCCCTCCTACCCCAGTCCCCCCCCACTGCCTCCCTCCCCCCCCATCCCTCTACCAACTCATAAATCCATCCCTTTAACTTTTAGTGCCCTCTTACCCCTCACCTATTTCTACCCTTCCCCTCCCCCTTTCCCTTTTAGGTCACTGTCAAATGTTCTGTGTTGTCCTTAATTTATGAGGAGTCACGAGTGCCACTCACTGGCTCCAAGACAAGAGAGAAAAAAGGACCAACTCTCTCCACCCATTCTTATAAAAAAAAAAAAAAAGAACAATGTGTCCAATTTACCCTTTCCCTTCCCTTTCCCTACCCTACCTTACCTCCCTCTTTTCAGCATCCTTCCCCCCACCCCTTTTTGTCCCTTGTGTCAAAAAATGGAAGGGACTAGAAAATATGAAAAAAAAGGAGGGGGGGGGGGACGTTCTTCCATCACAGGAAGTCCTTCCATAGTACCATTAGAAGCTACCCTCTCTTCTCATATACCCTTCATATACCAACGAGTGTTTAAACTCTTCCCATCCTTTCCAAATTTCAGTAAATACAGTTTTAGAATCCTTATGCATATATGTTACTTCTTCCATATATCTTATCCTATCTACTTCCCTCAACCAATTCTGTATCGTTGGGGCCTGCTTTATCCTCCAATATCTTGGAATTAATATCTTTGCTGAATTCAATAGGATCGGGGTGATTGTTGCTCTATATTTTTTCCTTGGGGTACTTGTTGCATGAAACAAACATTGCCATGGGTCCAGACTAATTTCCGTCCCACTAATCACCTTAATTAGGTCTAGTATTTCCTCCCAATATGGTAGGATCTTGGGGCATTGCCACCATATGTGGGCATGAGTTCCCTCTTCCCCACATTCCCTCCAGTATAAGGGCGGTGTCTGGGGATTTATTTTATGTAGTTTTACTGGGACATAGTACCACTTAGTTAATAATTTGTAGTTAATTTCTTTTATCCGTGTGTCCACAGATGTGGAATGAACATAGTCTAGAACTCTACCCCTCATTGTTTCTGGTAATGTGAGATTTAGTTCCCGTTCCCAACCTGCCGTTGGACACACGGATCCTCCATCTGGGTATGTTATCAACATTTTATATATGCTAGAAATTCCGTACCTATCTATCCCTCCTTGATCTGCCAGTTTTTCCCATACATTCATGTTACCCGTCCCTCGAAGGGGTTTTGGGAGGGACTCTACAAAATGTTGCAGTTGTCTATATCTCCAAACATCCCATGGGGTTGTCCCGTATCTTTTACGTCGTTCCGAAAGGGAACAAAAGGCATTCCCTTTCATAACATCCCTTAATCTCAAAAAGGTCGATGTAGTCCATTTTAAATATAACTTATTATCTTTCCCAGGTGGGAAATAATTATTTCCTGTTAGAGACATTAAAGGGCTATTATATTGTCCCTGTATATTTTTAAATAATTTATCCCACATTCTCAGCGCTTCTAATGTAATTGGTGCCACATCGACTACGGAACCTCTATACTGCCTTGGGATCCAAATTGTTTGTCCCAGCTTTGATTTACTAATAGCATCCTCCAGTTCCACCCATTCTTTCTGTCGAGGGGCATGTACCCAGTCCATGATCCTCCGCAGAATTGCTGCCTCATGATATTTTTCGAGGTCAGGGAGGAATAGGCCTCCCTTCTCTTTTGATCTGGTCAGACTCTTATAGGAAATACGGTTACTTCTGTTGTTCCACACAAATCTCTGTATTATTGATCTCAAAGTTTTAAAAAACACCGCTGGGATATTGATTGGGAGACTCTGAAATATATACAGAGCTTTTGGTAGAATCATCATTTTAATCACGCTTATTCTGCCAAACCATGACAGTCTATGCGCGGGGTATCCTTTCAACTCACTTTTAATTTTATTCAACAGAGGCATATAATTATCTTGATATAGATCTAATCTTGATTTCGACAAGAATACTCCCAAATATCTCAGTCCTCTCTGTTTCCACGTAAAGGGATACTTTTTCCTCAGATCTCTGCTTTCAACCAAGGGGACTGAAATATTTAATATTTCCGTTTTTTCGATTATTTATCTTTAAGTTTGATACCCTCCCATAATTACTCAATTCTTCCATAATTTTTGGTAGAGTCTGCCTAGGGTTTGTTACATAAATCATGATGTCATCCGCAAAAGCGGATAACTTATATTCTTGATCCCCAACCTCTATGCCTTGAATCTCCTGGTTGGCTCTTATAGATGCCAGAAAGGGTTCTAACGAGATCACAAAGAGCAGGGGGGACAATGGACACCCCTGACGTGTACCATTGAAAAGTCGGAAGCTTTCCGAGAGGGTTCCATTTACTTGGATTTGAGCCGTAGGGTTGGAGTACAAAGCCTCTATCCATTTGAGCATGCGGGGTCCCAAGCCAAATTTATATAGAGTCTGCAGCATAAAGTCCCAATCCAGCCTATCAAAAGCCTTCTCGGCGTCTATTGACAGGAACAGGGTTGGCTTTTTACCCTTCTTAGCTTCATGAATTAGAAGAATTGTTTTTAATATATTGTCCCTGGTCTCCCTCCCTGGGACAAAACCTGCCTGATCTTTCTCTATACATTCTGGCATATACGGCTTTAATCTCTCGGCCAATATCCTCGCGGAAATTTTTACGTCCTCATTCATCAGGGATATTGGCCTAAAGCTTGAGCACATTGTGGGGTCTTTCCCCTCTTTTGCTAGAAGAGCTATATAAGCACCCAGGGCTTCCCCTCGCATCTCAAGACCCCACCCTATTGAATTCATATATGAGTGATACTGGGGAGTCAAGATTCCAATGAATTTTTTTAAATATAGGGACGTGTAGCCATCAGGCCCGGGGCTTTTTCCTCCTTTACTATTTTTAATTGCCTGCTCTATTTCTTCTTTAGAAATATCGCTATCCAATATCCTTGAGTCTTCTTCTAATATTTCAGGCAATTTTATCCCCCTTAAATATTATTCTATTTTTTTTTTCTTGCACCTCCCCGGGGTTTTGTGGGTCGTTCACTTTATACAATGTTTGATAATACTCTGTAAATATTTTACTGATATCTCTAGTAGAGTGTTTCATCTCCCCTTTTTTATTTTTCATTTTTACTATGAAGCTCGGGTTCCTCCTAGATTTAATCTGTCCTGCCAACAGTTTCCCTGATTTGTTCCCAAATTTGTACTGTTTATTCGCCGTTCTCATAAACGCTTGTTTGGTATCCTGCTCCAACAGATCCCTCAGGGCTTCACGTTTTCCTGTCAGCTCAACCATTACCTCCCTATCGTTTGTTCTCTTGTGTTTCTGTTCCAACCCCTGGATTTCCTGTAGAAGGAGCTGTTTGTGGCTCGTCCAGATTTTTTTCCTCTTAGCCCCTTCCGCTATTAACCTCCCTCTCATAAAAACTTTATGAGCTTCCCACAAAGTCGTCGGTGCAATATTTTCTATGTTATTCTCTATGAAGAAAAAATTTAGATCCTTTTCCAAATTACCCAAAATTCCCTGATCGTATAGAAGCGATACGTCCAGCCTCCAGGATCTTTGCCTCTCCGGTACATCTTTTAACTCCAAGCTGACTATGACCGGGGCATGATCCGAGAGGGTGATCGATTTCACTTCCGCTTTTATTAGACCCTCAAGAAGCTGATGGTCCAAGAAAACATAGTCAATTCTTGAGTAGGAGGAGTGTACCTGGGAGTAATATGTGAAATCTCTCCCCCTTGGGTGCAGAATTCTCCATATCTCCACAAGTTGCTGTTGTTGGAGTTTTTGTTTGGCGACCTTTAAATGTTTTCCCTCTGACCGGTAAGAGAGCGGTTGAGTATCCAAGGTTGGATCAAAAACAAAATTCAAATCTCCTGCCATTATTACTTTTCCCTCTCTGAAATCTTCCAACTTATTCAATACCTTTTTTAAAAATAGGCTAGGATGAACATTGGGACAGTAAATATTCACTAACGTATACTCTTTATTAAACAGAAACCCCTTAACAAATACATATCTTCCTTTGGCATCTGACTGTAAGGTACCTGTGATAGGTAGTGTCCGAAGTGGAACTTGTGTGCTGAGGATTCAGGCGAAAACGTAGTCAGGCAGATTAAGTTGGCAACAGATCAGGCAAAATGGTACACGATCGAAATCCAGAGAGTGGTCAGGCAGGCAAAGGTCATACACGAGCTGGCAGTGAAGTACAAAATCAGCAGGCTGGAGAGTAGTCAGGAATTCAGGCAGAAGTTCAACACGAAAATCAGGATCAAAAAGCAGTCACAACACCCAGGGAGCTATTCCACACAAACGGGCGCTGAGAGATAGCATCACTTCCTTTTTAAGGGCTGCTTTGATTGAAAATTGTCCACAGCTGGCAGTAGGTTGGGCTGGTGAGTCCAAGGTAATGTTTAATACTGAGAGGACATTTCCAAAAGTCTAGATCTGCTCAGTAGCGCAACAGGTAAGGCTGCAGCTTTGGGACCAGGAAGATCCCGGTTCAAATACACCCAGGTACATGACACTGACTCCATTGCCTTTAAGATGAATGGTGTATTCCTATCGAAACCTATTGCTATCCCCCTGGATCTTTTATTGGGCGAATATCCATGAAACCAGACTGGAAAGTTTTTAGTATTTGGTCCCACCCTAGTGGACCATTTAAGATGAGTCTCTTGCAGAAAGGCTATATTTACTGCCCAACCTTTCAGTTCCTGCATTATTTGATGTCGTTTGCTTGGACTATTAAGTCCTCTGACATTGTAAGTAATTAATTTTAAGGGCACCATCTTTTTGATAGGTATTGCTCACATGGCCAGGTACTTATAACCATATAAGGGGATAAAAATTCCTCTATTTTTCTAGTATTGACCCACATTAATAACATACAAAACATCATGACTAAACAACCTATCATAATCCACATACCCCCCTCCCCCTTCCCATCCCCGACTACATTGAATATCAATGTTATGGCCCACCCTGCTGTCGCCTAAATTATAGGCGTTCAGCGGGGTGGGTCACACTTTAGGGGTGTTTAAATGGCCACCCGGTCCTCCGGTCCTCATCCCTGTTACAGATATGGTCCCAGATACCTGGGTGGGCATTGCCACGCCCCAGTTCACCCCCCCCCGAGCAGATTCTTTTGTCCTAATGACCTCCCTCCCCGCCTCCCCCCCCCCCTAGAGATGCTGTTTATTTATTTCCTGGTGTTTTCTTTATATTTTTCTTTAATTTTTCCTCCCCGCTACTTTTTATTCCATGACTGGTCTTTTAACTTCTTCCATTCTGGGGGTTTTTTCTCCCAGTTTTCTAATTGGGGCATTGATATATCTAGTTTACTGCAAAACTCTTTCAGATCTTCTGGAAATCGCAATGTAGCAGAGACCCCCTGATTATTTGCAATTAGACAAGCTGGGAATCCCCATCTATATGCAATTTTTTTATCTTGTAGTTGTTTTGTCAGGGGTTTCAGCGCCCTCCTGCGGGCCAAGGTTTCTTGTGATAAGTCTGTAAAAATAAGAATCTCAGTTCCCATATAATCAATTGGTGAGGCTCTTCTCATGCCCTGTGAAACTTGTTGTTTTATTTCGTAACTTAAGAACCTTGCTATCACATCTCTAACAATATCTGTTGATGTAGTAGACATTCTTTGTACTCTATGCACTCTTTCAAAGGACATGGGTGCTGCTGCTTCTTTTTTCAGAATCTTATTGAATATCTCGCGAACTGTGTTTTCCAAATCATTATTTTTAACGGACTCCGGTAGCCCCCGAATCCTCAGATTGTGGCGTCTATTGCGATTTTCTTGGTCCTCGAGCCGATATCGAATATTCCTCATTTCTTCCCACTCTGAATCTGCCCTCTCACGCAGCTCTGAGATTGCATATTTATGTTCATCTAAGTGACTTTCTGATTCTTCAACTCTTTGTAGCACATTTTGTATATCCGTTCGAGTTGCACTCAGTTCTCTTTTAATCAAGCTTTCTAGGTGGGCCATCATCTCTACCATATCTTGTATGGAAGGGAGAGCCTGAGGATTATCCACTTCTTTCTCCATTCCCTTCTGTTGTTGATCTTGCTGTAAAATCTCCTCTTCGCCTAGATCTTGATTTTTCTTCTTCTGCCCTTCAGTGGAGGATGTTTTTTTTTCTATATCATCAATATTATCTACTGCTTGTTCTACCTTTTTGGTCTACTTTATCTTGCACCATGTAGGCTTTTATGGAGTTACTACTACCACTATCCCCTTGGTTAACTTTTGCTCCCCTTCTCCTCATTTTCCCTTCCCACCTAGGATTTTCCTTTCTGGACACCCTGAACCTATCAATTAACCTACCCCTCAGTCTATACAATCATTGCAATCATTACAATCCGTATATATAGAACTTCTTGAAGATATTATATTCCCTATATTCTCCAAAACCAATCAGGGTACAAGTCCAACAGAAAAATGTAGACAAACCAAAAAGCGGAAATAACAATTTGAAGTGGCTAACAATTATTAAAAAATATATCAGAAACTCCAAATATATCTCTGACCTACTGGTTAGTGTTTCAATCTTTATATTCTCTTGCTGGTATCCTTATCTCTTGTATACTAGACTGTGAAACTAATTCATGTAAAACAGAACAAAACAAAAACAAAAAAGGCGCCACTTAGTTAAAACTGTTTTTACTTAAATAACACAGAAGTATTAAAGCACTCACTCATAGGTTGACTTTAGTAGGCACAATAAACGTCTGGTCTGTGGTCACATTCCGTTTGCCGGGAGTCTCAGTATTTAGTGATGGCCTCCTCGTTTGTTTGTGATGAAATCCGGAATGTTATCCATGCAGGATGTTGCCGGAAGATTCTTCCCACGGAGCCAGAAGGAGGGCTGGAACACAAACGAAGGGTCCAGCTGAGACGCAACACGACGTTCAGCGGGGTGACGTCAGGACCGTCATGCAACGCGTTTCGATGTACAAAGCGGAGAGACGTTCTAGGTCCCTGCGCGCATCTTTTTCAAGCAATGGTATGTCAGGCTAAACTTAGCCCTTTTTATATGTATGCGCCTGAGGTGATGTTGCCACCTTGTGGAGATTAGTTAGAAACACATACCCATGAGCAGGATAGTCGACACTAATGTTATCACATTATTAAAGGGAAGATAGAGGCTAAATAAGTAATAAGACTGAACTAAATCTATACATACATAACATATTGATCCAATATTGTATAATAGTACATGATTTTGTAAAAAACACAAAAGAATATATAATAAATTTTATCATATGATATGTGAAAAAACATAATTAAAATGATTGTGAATGGAGATGCAATGTAAGCAAAAAAATTAAAATAAATACATAATGAAAAACATACGTGCACAATCCAAGATATATACATGCATGTAATCCATCATGCACAAACATATTATTTGGGTTGTTAGATCGCAGCCCTGATCCATATAGATAAAAATAAATTAAAAAGAATTAAAATACAATTCTGGCTTTAAAATAAGATAAAAGCAAAAACCAGGGAGGGAAAAGGAAGGAAAAAAGGGCGGTAATTGGAGGGATTAAAAATACTAGCCACATTCGATATATAGCATCGAAACTTGGTTAGACTCATGATAATGAGTTTATAAAAAGGGGGAAAAATAGGTGAAATTAACTTGGAGTTTGGGGGAAGAAATTTAGGAAGGGGAAAAAAAGGGGGGAATTAAAAGATTAATATATTAATTTAATAAAAATATTAAATATAAAGGTTCAGACTCTAAGGCAATTACAGTAAGGTGGAGATTTCTAATTCTTCGTTAATTCCCCCTGGATTGAGGGTATCTAGAGAATAGATCCAGAAGGTTTCGCGCTCACAGAGCTTGTGAAATCTTTCAGCCTCTGAAAGTGTGCCTGGAAGTTGTTCCACAACCCATACTCTGAGGCCTACAGTGGATTTCTGGTGGCAACCAGCAAAGTGGCGAGGCACGCTATGTTTGTCTTTTCCACCCTCTATCTTTCTCCTATGTTCGCCAAAGCGTTGGCGTAGAGGTCTTATGGTACGACCTACATACAGCAAGTTACAGGGGCAGATTAATACATAGACAACAAAGTCTGAACTACAATTATAAAATGCATCCAAGTGGTATTTTTTGCCTTTAGCAAAAAATTCCTTTTGTCCATGATCAACGAAGGGGCATGTTTTGCACAAATTTTTCTTGCACTGAAACATGCCCTTTAAGGGAAACATGTTGAGATGTTGTAACAGTGGAGATTGTTTTGTCTTCAGTTTACTAGGAGCTATTCTATTTTTCAAATTAGTAGCTCTTCTATATGTTACCTTAGGTACGTCACTAAGAACAGATTTAAGATGTTGGTCTTCCAGTAAGATAGGCCAATGTTTTTTCAAGATGGATTCCATTTTATTGGACTCTATATGGAACTTTGTTATGAACCGAACTGGTGGGTTGAACTTATTTTTATCCTCATGTTGTGTGCTCTTCGGTGCTTTTGGCTCCAAATAATAATTGTATGCACCTTCTATCAAGGAAGTAGGGTACTCTTTGTCATATAGTTTACGTTTAAGAATTGAACTTTGTTCTATATAATCTGTTTTATTGGTGCAATTGCGCCATAATCTGCAAAATTGGCCTTTTGGAATATTATTTTTCCACTTTTTGTAATGGCAACTATTAAAGTGGAGCAATGAATTGCCTGCAGTTGGTTTGAAGTGATTTTTGGCTTGAATGTTCTTGTCTTGATGATAGAGATCTAGATCAAGAAATGTTAGTCTGTCCCTATCCCAAACATGGGTGAAGGACAGACCACATGTGTTATTATTGCAATGATTCACAAATTCATCAATAACACCATTCTCGCCATCCCAAATGACTATAATATCATCTATATATCTGCCAAAAAAGACCAAATTTTTGGCAAAAGGATTATTAGACCACACATACCTATCCTCCCAGAGGCCCATAGCCAGATTGGCATAGGACGGCGCAAAATTTGCGCCCATTGCAGTCCCCCTAATTTGCAAGAAATATTCTTTGTCAAAACAAAAATAATTGTGATTTAAGCAAAAATTAGTGCATTCTAATATAAAGTTTATTTGTTCACCTCCCATATAAGGATTGTTAGATAAAAAATAACTTGTGGCTTCCAGACCAAATTCGTGTGGTATGGAAGTGTATAGGGAAGTTACATCCAGAGACATCCAGATGTAACTCTCCTCCCACATGTATGGTTCCAGCAACTCCAGTAAATGAGTACCATCCTGGATGTAAGAGCGTAACCCTTGGGCCAGTGGTTGCAGGTGACAATCAATATACTTTGATAATCCAGAGGTAATACTATCCATGGCAGCGATGATGGGTCTGCCTGGAGGGGATTCTGTATTCTTATGTACCTTTGGTATATGATAGAAGTAAGGAGTATTATAAAAGTCTTTCTTTAAAAAGAGAGCTTCCTTTTTGTTGATGATGTTCTTGGATAATGCGGACTTGATCAATATCTCAATTTCAGTTTTGAACATTGGGAGAGGATCACTCCTTAGCTTCAAGTATGTATGTTTATCACCCAAGAGACGTTCTGCCTCCAGGATATATTTGTCTCTATCCTGTATAACTATACCCCCGCCTTTATCGGCGGTTTTTATGATGATGTTATCATTTTTGGTAAGACTATTCAAAGCAAAATTTTCATCTCTGGTTAGATGGCCAAGATTAGAGGTATTGTTAGTGGAGTTGGAACACATCTTTTTAAGGTCAGCATAAACCATATTATAGAAGGTTATTAGATGGGGTCCTCTGGACTGGTATGGAAAAAATGTTGACTTTGGTTTTAATGGAGTATGTATGATGGGCGGAGAAGTACACAAATGTTGAGTGAAAAGATCGAGCCTAGTATGGGACTCATCATACCATAACTCCTCAAGGGTGTCGAGAATATCAATATCAAAATCAAAATTGAATTCACTACCATCTTGTTCAAAGTCCTCGAGATTTACCAATTCTGGACTATCAGAATGGGACTTGTTTTTGGTTTTTTGTATCTGAAAAAATCTCTTGAGGGTCAGATTTCTGACATACCTGTTGAGATCCTTAAATAGCAAAAAGGGATCGGGTTTATTTGCAGGTGCAAAATTAAGGCCTCGGCCAAGAAGAGTGGTTTCTGCTACTGTTAATTTATGTTTAGACAAATTATATATCTTTACAGTTTATACAATATTGGATCAATATGTTATGTATGTATAGATTTAGTTCAGTCTTATTACTTATTTAGCCTCTATCTTCCCTTTAATAATGTGATAACATTAGTGTCGACTATCCTGCTCATGGGTATGTGTTTCTAACTAATCTCCACAAGGTGGCAACATCACCTCAGGCGCATACATATAAAAAGGGCTAAGTTTAGCCTGACATAC
Organism: Rana muscosa; assembly: GCA_029206835.1. NCBI lineage: Eukaryota > Metazoa > Chordata > Amphibia > Anura > Ranidae > Rana > Rana muscosa. The sequence goes on along the minus strand of CM055120.1, from coordinate 341,342,273 downwards.
CATTGCTTGAAAAAGATGCGCGCAGGGACCTAGAACGTCTCTCCGCTTTGTACATCGAAACGCGTTGCATGACGGTCCTGACGTCACCCCCGCTGAACGTCGTGTTGCGTCTCAGCTGGACCCTTCGTTTGTGTTCCAGCCCTCCTTCTGGCTCCGTGGGAAGAATCTTCCGGCAACATCCTGCATGGATAACATTCCGGATTTCATCACAAACAAACGAGGAGGTCATCACTAAATACTGAGACTCCCGGCAAGCGGAATGTGACCACAGACCAGACGTTTATTGTGCCTACTAAAGTCAACCTATGAGTGAGTGCTTTAATACTTCTGTGTTATTTAAGTAAAAACAGTTTTAACTAAGTGGCGCCTTTTTTTGTTTTTGTTTTGTTCTGTTTTACATGTGTTTGGAGTCCGGCTTCGGCTCCCCCAGTAAGGCTGCCCAGTTATCTCTTGGACTGTTACAACTCACATCTAAGCTCGTCACACAGCTCAAAGGACTTATTTGGTAACTTCTCATATATACATTGTCTTTTTTAACTTGTAAGCGCCAATATTGTAATTTATTTTGTATGACCATTTTTGAAGTATTGTTTTTTGGCAGCTCATGTTACTATAAGACGTATATTTACCTCAATTCAGTCCAGTTTATAAGCAGTTTTTGTTCTTATCCTTTTCCACTCAGTATGCATACGCACATATTGTATTATTTTAACTATTATGATTTTTGAGGTTTTCCACGCATAGGTGGCATTTTGTTCCTCTTTTCTTGGTTTTTGATACCAGGAAAAAATTTTTTATACAAGTAACTACATATTTTCTATACATTCATATAATATCCATATTGTTTTTGATATTTTGTTTGCTTGTTGTTTTACACATACATATATATATATATATATATATATATTTTTTTTTTTTTGTTGTTTTTTCTCAGCCTGGAGATTTATATTTTATATCATATACATTTTATCCGAACATGGATTTTTTGGCTGATATAGAAGCCAAAAAATATGGTATATTAGATTCACTTTATACCAAATTATCCCCTTTATTATTTTTGGAAGATGCTATATTAACCAAAAATAATAGATATAAATTATGTGGTAAATTTAAAAAACTAGAACGTCTAGTACATTCCACCAATTCACAATGGTGGGATAAATATTTTCTGGAAAAATATTTAGAAAGTAGAATAACACCTAGAGGTTTGAGAATTTTGAAAAATTGTTCTTTCTTGGAACCAGATGACGCTAGAGAGTGGAATAGTCTGGCAGAATTCTGTACCACTAAGTGGATAATATCCTTTTAAAACATAGAGCCAATAAATGTGACCAATTAGAAAAAGCTGTACAAGCCCTATGTACTGAAATTTTAGTTTTTGGGCACAAGGTTCCCCTTTCTTGGTTGGATATTCTCAAAAAGAAGACCAAGAAAATGGAAGGTGATCTTATATACAGCAAATTAGGAAAATTCAGAAGGGATTTAAAAGACTATTCTAGTAACAAAGTGTTTACTTGGATGGAAAAAACTCATAATCCATTGTCCCAAGAAGTAATTCCATTACATGTCACCAAAAATATTTTACCATCACAGACATCAAAAAATCTCTCCTCCAATGTTTTACCCCTTCCTCTTCCTTATCCCCCACCTCTTATGTCCTTACCTTTTATGAAAAAACCTAGTATAAAAAATAAGACTCAACAACCTTCAAAATTGCACACACCTACCAATCCTAGTCCTATGACAAAAAAATCTTCCCAAAACAAACTTCTGCAAGATTTAAGTGCTTTCTACAATCGCACTAATCCAAGAACCACGTTTCAAAATTGTGCTCACTCTGACACCTCAGAACAAGTCTGCAATACAGGTATGACAAATGCAGAAAGTTCTGAGATGGAATTAGAGAATAGTGGTCTTTCACATCCACTAGTTGTTCCTGATATCAGGACTAGCCGAGTAACATCTGCATGTGATGTCACGAATTCCCATGTACGGTCTTCCATGTGTCTAGATAACCCTATATCCATCACTTTTGGTAATATGGATATGTTGGCCACCCCGCCAAGCTCTTCTGGCCCTATCAATGTTGGTGATATTATAGTATCTCAACCCAATTCATCTTCTTTTTTAGAAATAAACCCCTCTCCGGCTCCATCAAGCAAAAGAAAATTTGCAGAAGAGGCTGCAGAGGGGGAAGAAATAGAAGTAAAAAGAAAAAACATGTCCAAAAGCAGGAAACTGTAAGGATATATAATTTGTCTAAACATAAATTAACAGTAGCAGAAACCACTCTTCTTGGCCGAGGCCTTAATTTTGCACCTGCAAATAAACCCGATCCCTTTTTGCTATTTAAGGATCTCAACAGGTATGTCAGAAATCTGACCCTCAAGAGATTTTTTCAGATACAAAAAACCAAAAACAAGTCCCATTCTGATAGTCCAGAATTGGTAAATCTCGAGGACTTTGAACAAGATGGTAGTGAATTCAATTTTGATTTTGATATTGATATTCTCGACACCCTTGAGGAGTTATGGTATGATGAGTCCCATACTAGGCTCGATCTTTTCACTCAACATTTGTGTACTTCTCCGCCCATCATACATACTCCATTAAAACCAAAGTCAACATTTTTTCCATACCAGTCCAGAGGACCCCATCTAATAACCTTCTATAATATGGTTTATGCTGACCTTAAAAAGATGTGTTCCAACTCCACTAACAATACCTCTAATCTTGGCCATCTAACCAGAGATGAAAATTTTGCTTTGAATAGTCTTACCAAAAATGATAACATCATCATAAAAACCGCCGATAAAGGCGGGGGTATAGTTATACAGGATAGAGACAAATATATCCTGGAGGCAGAACGTCTCTTGGGTGATAAACATACATACTTGAAGCTAAGGAGTGATCCTCTCCCAATGTTCAAAACTGAAATTGAGATATTGATCAAGTCCGCATTATCCAAGAACATCATCAACAAAAAGGAAGCTCTCTTTTTAAAGAAAGACTTTTATAATACTCCTTACTTCTATCATATACCAAAGGTACATAAGAATACAGAATCCCCTCCAGGCAGACCTATCATCGCTGCCATGGATAGTATTACCTCTGGATTATCAAAGTATATTGATTGTCACCTGCAACCACTGGCCCAAGGGTTACGCTCTTACATCCAGGATGGTACTCATTTACTGGAGTTGCTGGAACCATACATGTGGGAGGAGAGTTACATCTGGATGTCTCTGGATGTAACTTCCCTATACACTTCCATACCACACGAATTTGGTCTGGAAGCCACAAGTTATTTTTTATCTAACAATCCTTATATGGGAGGTGAACAAATAAACTTTATATTAGAATGCACTAATTTTTGCTTAAATCACAATTATTTTTGTTTTGACAAAGAATATTTCTTGCAAATTAGGGGGACTGCAATGGGCGCAAATTTTGCGCCGTCCTATGCCAATCTGGCTATGGGCCTCTGGGAGGATAGGTATGTGTGGTCTAATAATCCTTTTGCCAAAAATTTGGTCTTTTTTGGCAGATATATAGATGATATTATAGTCATTTGGGATGGCGAGAATGGTGTTATTGATGAATTTGTGAATCATTGCAATAATAACACATGTGGTCTGTCCTTCACCCATGTTTGGGATAGGGACAGACTAACATTTCTTGATCTAGATCTCTATCATCAAGACAAGAACATTCAAGCCAAAAATCACTTCAAACCAACTGCAGGCAATTCATTGCTCCACTTTAATAGTTGCCATTACAAAAAGTGGAAAAATAATATTCCAAAAGGCCAATTTTGCAGATTATGGCGCAATTGCACCAATAAAACAGATTATATAGAACAAAGTTCAATTCTTAAACGTAAACTATATGACAAAGAGTACCCTACTTCCTTGATAGAAGGTGCATACAATTATTATTTGGAGCCAAAAGCACCGAAGAGCACACAACATGAGGATAAAAATAAGTTCAACCCACCAGTTCGGTTCATAACAAAGTTCCATATAGAGTCCAATAAAATGGAATCCATCTTGAAAAAACATTGGCCTATCTTACTGGAAGACCAACATCTTAAATCTGTTCTTAGTGACGTACCTAAGGTAACATATAGAAGAGCTACTAATTTGAAAAATAGAATAGCTCCTAGTAAACTGAAGACAAAACAATCTCCACTGTTACAACATCTCAACATGTTTCCCTTAAAGGGCATGTTTCAGTGCAAGAAAAATTTGTGCAAAACATGCCCCTTCGTTGATCATGGACAAAAGGAATTTTTTGCTAAAGGCAAAAAATACCACTTGGATGCATTTTATAATTGTAGTTCAGACTTTGTTGTCTATGTATTAATCTGCCCCTGTAACTTGCTGTATGTAGGTCGTACCATAAGACCTCTACGCCAACGCTTTGGCGAACATAGGAGAAAGATAGAGGGTGGAAAAGACAAACATAGCGTGCCTCGCCAGTTTGCTGGTTGCCACCAGAAATCCACTGTAGGCCTCAGAGTATGGGTTGTGGAACAAATTCCAGGCACACTGTCAGAGGCTGAAAGATTTCACAAGCTCTGTGAGCGCGAAACCTTCTGGATCTATTCTCTAGATACCCTCAATCCAGGGGGAATTAACGAAGAATTTGAAATCTCCACCTTACTGTAATTGCCTTAGAGTCTGAACCTTTATATTTAATATTTTTATTAAATTAATATATTAATCTTTTAATTCCCCCCTTTTTTTCCCCTTCCTAAATTTCTTCCCCCAAACTCCAAGTTAATTTCACCTATTTTTCCCCCTTTTTATAAACTCATTATCATGAGTCTAACCAAGTTTCGATGCTCTATATCGAATGTGGCTAGTATTTTTAATCCCTCCAATTACCGCCCTTTTTTTCCTTCCTTTTCCCTCCCTGGTTTTTGCTTTTATCTTATTTTAAAGCCAGAATTGTATTTTAATTCTTTTTAATTTATTTTTATCTATATGGATCAGGGCTGCGATCTAACAACCCAAATAATATGTTTGTGCATGATGGATTACATGCATGTATATATCTTGGATTGTGCACGTATGTTTTTCATTATGTATTTATTTTAATTTTTTTGCTTACATTGCATCTCCATTCACAATCATTTTAATTATGTTTTTTCACATATCATATGATAAAATTTATTATATATTCTTTTGTGTTTTTTACAAAATCATGTACTATTATACAATATTGGATCAATATGTTATGTATGTATAGATTTAGTTCAGTCTTATTACTTATTTAGCCTCTATCTTCCCTTTAATAATGTGATAACATTAGTGTCGACTATCCTGCTCATGGGTATGTGTTTCTAACTAATCTCCACAAGGTGGCAACATCACCTCAGGCGCATACATATAAAAAGGGCTAAGTTTAGCCTGACATACCATTGCTTGAAAAAGATGCGCGCAGGGACCTAGAACGTCTCTCCGCTTTGTACATCGAAACGCGTTGCATGACGGTCCTGACGTCACCCCGCTGAACGTCGTGTTGCGTCTCAGCTGGACCCTTTGTTTGTGTTCCAGCCCTCCTTCTGGCTCCGTGGGAAGAATCTTCCGGCAACATCCTGCATGGATAACATTCCGGATTTCATCACAAACAAACGAGGAGGTCATCACTAAATACTGAGACTCCCGGCAAGCGGAATGTGACCACAGACCAGACGTTTATTGTGCCTACTAAAGTCAACCTATGAGTGAGTGCTTTAATACTTCTGTGTTATTTAAGTAAAAACAGTTTTAACTAAGTGGCGCCTTTTTTGTTTTGTTCTGTTTTACATGTGTTTGGAGTCCGGCTTCGGCTCCCCCAGTAAGGCTGCCCAGTTATCTCTTGGACTGTTACAACTCACATCTAAGCTCGTCACACAGCTCAAAGGACTTATTTGGTAACTTCTCATATATACATTGTCTTATTTAGATGCGGCGGGGGATGCAGGTCAGTCAGGCCAATCTTACAGCCATGCTTAGTCTCTGCTCGGGTGGAGCGCTCCGGAGCTCACTGCAACAGGCTGCTGCTGCTTGGCGCCATGTTGTGATTGTTCCAGATTTTAATCAATGTTGCGATCACCTGGATCGATCGGAAATCGATAAATACATGGTCACCTTTAGGCCCCATTCACATCCGAGCGTCCTGTGAGCTCCATGCAGGATACGGGTCCCAATGGACGGGTTCTGTCACCTTATGGGTTTGTGACCTGAATTCTGTCTGATCTCTACGGCTATGGTGGAGCAACCAGCCGAGATTTGAACCGTGTATAGCCAGCTTTAGATTCTTACAAATGCACACGGGTTCTTATTACAGTCAGAGCAGTTCCTTACTGTAAAAGCAGAACCAAGTCACTGCACCCACAGAAATATCCTAGCCTTTTTTTAGCCTTATCCTGATAACTATGTGTGCTGTGTCACAGCAACAACCAGCAAAACTTATTTTCAAATGCTTGATTCTTAGTTATTTATATTTGCAATTGTTAATTTGATAATTCTATAAAAGGTCCTCAATTTAGCTGATTACACAGCAATTATACCCCCTACTACTTTCAGTACACTGGAGTTTAAACAAAATTACAATCTAATTAAACACTGGGGAACTTTTCGAGTTACTTTTTCCTTCATTTTTTATTTATTTTTGATAAATATGGGACACGTATTTTATGTATATTCTATTTTAGCAGAAAGTGCCTGTAATGTGATAAACTGAAGACTGGAGGGTTAATTGCATGACAAGGGTTTAATGACTGCACTCAGCTTATGTTAGCCACCCCTTCATACCCTGAAAAATGACAATTACTTTGGATTTAATGGCAGCTTCACTAGATAAAACATACAAGATCAAATTTCTAATGATTAAACATAAAAAAATAAAAAAAAATTAAAAGTAAATCACCACACCCTAGGACACACAGTTAACCCCTTGATCACCCCCTACTGTTACTCCCTGCCAGTGACATTTATAAAGTAATCTGTGCATTTTTATAGCACTGATCGCTGTATAAATGCCAATGGTCCCAAAATAGTGTCAAAAGTGTCCGATCTGTCCGCCATAATGTTGCAGTCCTGATAAAAATCGCTGATCACCGCCATTACTAGTAAAAAAAAAAAATCATAAATCTTTCCCCTATTTTGTAGATATGCTATAACTTTTGAACAAACCAATCAATAAACGCTTATTACGATTTTTATTAAAAAAAATATGTAGAAGAATGCATATTGGTCTAAACTGAGGAAAAAACATATATATATTTTTTTTAAATTGGGATATTTATTATAGCAAAGAGTACAAAATATTGTTGTTTTTTTCAAAATTTTGCTCTTTTTTTGTTCATAGCGCATAAAATAAAAACCGTAGAGATGATCAAATACCACCAAAAGAAAGCTCTATTTGTGGGAAATAAAGGACGTCAATTTTGTTTGGGTAAAGCGTTGCACGACCGCGCAATTCTCAGTTAAAGCGACGCAGTGCCCTATCGCAAAAAATGGCCTGGTCATTGAGCAGCCAAATCTTCTGGGGCTGAAGTGGATAACGTGTGACATGTTAGGTATCTATTTACTTGGTGTAACTTCATCTTTCACATTATACAAAAAAATTGGGCTAGCTTTACTGTTTTTTTTTTTAATTCATGAAACAGTGTTCTTTTTAAAAAAAAAAATTAAATGTGTTTGAAACATTACTGCGCAAATACTGTGTCACGTAAAAAGTTGCAACGATCGCCATTTTATTCCATAGAGTCTCTGCTTAAAAAAATACATAATGTTTGAGGGTTCTGAGTAATTTTCCAGCCAAAAAATGATGATTTTAGCATTTAGGAGAGAAGTGCCAGAATAGGCCCGGTATGGAAGTGGTTAAACAGTGTGTGTTTAGTATCACTTTACGTTTAGGTTGGACATCTACTTTAAGTTTAGAGAATAAGAAATTCTATTCTATTATTGTGTGCCTGTTATTGTTAGATCAATACATTATAACTAGTGTACTTTATGTAGCAAGATCATGAATACACAACTCAGATCTACAAATTTCACTGACCATCGCAGCTACGCAGCTTATATTGGAAGATTTTCATCTATTGTAAAATAAGAAAGTCCATCAAACCTGTATTCAAAGTTTATCTGCCTTCTTATAATATTGCACATATGCCAACTGATAGATGTTCCCTCTTTTATCATATTTCAGTAAATTGGGCCCCAAGGGCCCCTGACCTTATGACATTTGGCAAACCACACACCACAAAGCTAATATATAACGGATGGTTAGACCACACCAAAGGCTCAATAACACAAGGAGGGGTTTCCCCAGCATGTAGTAGAATGTTGGAAGAAATAAAGAAAAAGGCTTTTTTTTGCCTCTTATGTGTGTGTGTGTTTTTTTTTTTAGGCTATTGAACATTTTTTTCAAGACACGGTAAGCAATACAAAGTTTGAAATTATGGTTGAGTTCCAAATTAAATGTATTAGCAGATTTAGAACCATTAACAAATTGAAGGACAACTCCATCTCACACTTTATAATCTGTTACAGCAACTTTTATTTTCCTTAAAAAGCTGGACACATAAAAAACTATTGAAAGTAAAAAAAAAAAAAAAAAAAGCTGGACACACACTATACATTTTTCTGTAGATTTTTTTTCTTTAGATTTACCAAAAACATATAATATGAGGTCAAAAATTTTAAGGACATCAGACAACAAAAGTTGTATAGTGCGTATTAGACATGTGCAGAGCGAAAGCATTTGGTACGTTTCGTTTTATTTTGATTCATTATTACATTTGTTTAGTTAAATTAGTTTAATTTATTTAAATCATTTTTTTGAATTTGTTTAGTTTATTCGTTTTCAAATCGATTCGAAAAGTTTTCGAATTGGAATTTTTTTTGAATTTGAAGCGTTTTTCAATTCAAATAGTTTTCCTATTCGAATGGTTTTCCAATTTCCAAAGAGAATAAAATAGAATAGAAAAAAAATATATATATTTTTTCTCTTCTATTCCTTTATTTTCTATTCTATTTTATTATCTTTGGAAATTGGAAAACTATTCGAAATTGAAAAGTTTTCTAATTTGAAAACTATTCGAATTCAAAAAGTTTTCTAATTTGAAAACTATTCGAATTCAAAAAGTATTAGAAAACTATTCGAATTTCATCTTAATTTTTTTTTCATTATTTCATATTCATTTCAATTCGGTACTGTTCTAATTCAGAAATTTTAATTTCCCGAAAAACAAAAATTTGTCCTAATTTTAACCGCACATGTCTAGTGTGTAATGGGGTCTTAGGGAAAGAGAGTTTGAGCTTGTGGAAAAACAACAGAATTACTGGCCAGATCACCAGATGAAGATAGAAGAAAGAAAGCCTAAAAAAGAAACGAATGCAGCCATCACATCTAAAGCCTTGTATACACAGCTGGGAATCCAGTCAGGAAAAAAACATCGGTTTTCCTGACAGGATTCCTGGCAAGCTTTCCTTGCTAAGCCGTGCATACAGACAGCCATTCAAAAGAACCGCCATTCTTTTGAATGGCAAGAACGCGGTTACGTCATCGACTACGACGAGCCTGCGCTCGTCACATTCGATGCCATCGCTGCCATCTTGCTACACCTCACACTATCCTTGTATGCTACCGCACATGCGTCAAAGTCTTTTCGAGCATGCGCAGGTTTACCTGGGGACAGGTAAGCATACACACTCACGGTTTTCTCGGCAGGAAACACTCTGCTGAGAATCCCGACGAGATAATAGAGAGCAGGTTCTCTATTTTTCTAGTTGGGATTCCCGGCAGTTTACACATGCACGGTTTTCACGTCAAAAAGCTCTCCCGGCAGCTTTCTTGCTGAGAAAACCGTGCGTGTGTACGAGGTTTAAGAATTGGTAAGCTGCATTATAATAAATGTTTGCTTTTGGGTTTAATCTCTCTTTAATGCATTGCATGCATTAAGAGTAAATAACCTTTTAATGAATCACTCTCATCCGGCCCCCCTAAATATTTCTCTAATCCCAATCTCAATCCAGTCCTTTGCCCCCTCTCTCTCTCTCCTTACAGGACTCAAAGGCAGACATACACTAAGCTCCTGCTGCTGTCAATCAAATTTAGCGAGGAGGGAGTGAGGGGTCTATAGACACACACAGTCCAGCTCGGGAATGAGACTACAATGTCTGCCCCCATAATCAATGGTTGGCTATAGGGGCAAGCAAGGAAGAGGAGATCACTAGTGAGGAACACCAAAAGACGACATTCGGGGCTGCTTGGTTTAATAAAGAACTAAAAAGCTGTTTGTTGTGAGCATCTTCGCCAGTGTAATACGCTTTCTCCAATCTGAGACGTACGCCGCTACGGGTGAGACCCGGCTCCGCCGGTTTCTATTGAGCCTTCTCCGAGCCCTACAACGCTCCCCCAGGTACAACACGGACCGTCCATCGCTTGTTGAGAAGATACACTGCACGGAACCACGGATGACAGAGTGACCTCACAGCTTCTACCTATTACATGCGCACATCTCACTACCGTTTTGTGAGTAGCCATTTGGCTGTATTTTACTAATAAATGTATCCTTGTTTACATATTGCACTTAGTAGGCGCACTTTTCTTGTTCCTTATCTGCCATTTTAGAGTCTGCTTCGCTCTCAAGGTGCTGCCAACGGTGTTGATGTAACAATTTTTATATGTATGGACTTTATTTCTTCTTTTCATGCATATATCGGGACATTATCATCAATTTTACTGTCATTTCCATTGTGTGCTTATCGCACCGTCTGCATTTATTTAGTGCTTGTTTTTAGATATTATTATCAGTACATGATAACACTGTGTTGTGTTTTTTGGTCCTCCTCTTGCGACATCTTTTTGTTTGTATTAATACCCTTCTCCCAACCCCTTAAATGCCACTTGAGCTAGACTGATTGATATCTACAGGAAGTGGAAAACCAATGGATCTACTGGCAGATGCCAACTGCCAGTACTGTTATGGGACTTTTTTGTATCCTTAAAGTGTTACTAAACCCACAACAGTAAAATCGGTCTGTATATGCAGTAATACATGCTTGTTATACTCACTGTGGAACCTAAGTGGTTAATCCTCCTCATTGTGTAAAAAAGCAGTTTGATCCTGCCATCTCTGATCCTCCCCCTCTCCCACTGTCACCAATCCATCTGCTGATAGAACAGAGGCTAGGGAACAGGCTGCACATGCTCAGTTTGGTGTGTATTGCTAGAGAGTTTTTTTCTTGGGAAAGTGCATGTGATCAGCACAGGACCAATCAGCACTGTCCAGACAGAGGGTCAGGGGTCCTGCAGCCTTATAGCAGAGCGGAAAAAAAACTCCTCCTACAAGCTTCAACCAGACACTGATAGAAGTCACTGATGAAAAAAGATTTTTAGCAGTTTATATTTACTAAAATAATTGCATTTCCATGTTCTGTATACTGTGGGAGACCAGAAACAGTATAGTGAATGCAGGCTCCTGGGTTTAGTAACGCTTTAACTTGGGGCATCATGCTGAGGAACTTTAATACAGTGGGTAGCACTCTTCCCTAGCAGTAAAAAGGGTCACGGGTTTGAATCCCAACCATGACACTACCTGCCTGGCGTTTGCATGTTCTCCCTGTGCCTGCGTGGGTTTCCTCCGGGTACTCTGGTTTCCTCCCACATTCCAAAAGACATGCTGGTAGGTGAATTAGCTTCTGTCTAAATTGGCCCTAGTTGAATGTGAGTTAGGGACCTTAGATTGTAAGCTCCTTGAGGGTAGGGACCAATATAAATGTACAATGTATATGTAAAGCGCTGCGTAAATTGACAGCGCTATATAAGTACCTAAATAATAATACTAATACAGAAATTACAGGCAGTAGGAGGTCAAGACCAGTATGTCAAAATGGGAACCAAACTTACATTGTAAATAGGATCAGGTATTTCTGATCTAATATATGAAATATGGCTGCAGATGGAAAATGAGAACATAGAGATGAAGGAGTATGGGTGCACAGTACAGTGAGTGTACCTCTAGTTTTTTTCCTGCATAAAGTCCTCTTATATTTTAGATAAGAATACCTTTAGTATAGCTAAATATGGAATATCGGGGTTGATTTTCTAAAACTGGAGTGGAAGATCTGGTGCAGCTGTGCATGTTAGCCAATCAGCTTCTATCTTCAGCTTGTTCAATTAGGCATTGGCAAAAAAAAAAAAAAAAAACTGGAAGCTGATTGGTTTCTATGCAGAGCTGCACCAGATTTTGCACTCTCCAGTTTTAGTAAATCAACCCCACTGTGTACTAATATGGTGCACTGCCATTTTCAGCCAGCAGATGGCCCTGTTGGCTACTTTTTATATGTTTTCTAGTTTCTCCTTTTTTGTGTTGTAAAACAAATATATATTATTCATCCCTTTGGAAGATACACCTGCTGGAAACCAAAAATGCAGTTGGCAGATGTTTTCTTTAAAACAAAAGTTTGGATGTAAAGCTGTGTATGCCAAATGAACCCTTGGATGTATACGCACCTGTCTTGTCAAGTGCTGGAAACATTGAGACTGAAACATGATAGTATCACTCCGAGGCTGCACTGCGATGACATCTCAGCTGTGGGAGATTCTGATTTGTTGTAGGAACAGCTCTGGGCTCAGATGTATATTTTACAAGTACACTATATTCCAGAAAAAAGCAAATACAGAAGTTGCTCTCCTCTTTGCACTGCACAGTAATATATTCCTACAAATCAACTGATATAGGAAACCATGCAGGATTTACCTTAAAAAAAGTTTTGGGCCCCTAAGTGTTAATCACACATTTATTTCAGCAGAAATCTAACATAAAAGTGTTTTATTACATTCATTAGTGTAGGCCTTCTTGAGCTCCCACTTTGCATATAATCCACCAGGGGAGAATGTGGCTTAGATGGATTAGCATTATTGTTCATGCACTTGCATGGCTGGCTCGTTCCCCTCCCCTATAAAATAGGCAACGATTATAATCAGATTAAACCTTGCCATTTATTAACGCTCCAAAACTAGACATTAAGGAGCAACTCTGGGCAACAAGTTCATTGAAATGCTGTTCAAGGCATGCTGCAACTGTGTTGAAGTCATAATGTACATTTATTATTACCGTCAACTGTGTTTAATATTAAGTTTATGTATAATATATAGAACTATTTATAAAATATCCTATGTATTGAAGATGTCCTCAGCAGGGATTTAAAGAGGATCTATACTGTTGAAGTTGTACCCCAAAAAAGACTAACAGGGAGAAAGGAACTAGTCTCCAGTATTGGCTGTTGTCTCCCTGCAGCTGACTTACTGTGCATTGTTTGTACAGTGTTTCTATGTGGAGGCCGTCATCTTGGTAGAAGCATGGCTTTGCTTCCTACTGTCAGAGCCTCCAGCAAGGAGAACAGTGAACAGGACATCAGTGTCATCCCCAAATCTCACTTCAACATTGTAAGACTAGCAGTCACAGACAGCAGTACCTTGGATGATCTCAGGCTGCAGATATACTGCACATTTATGAGGCTGTAGGTGTGGTGCAGCGTGGCGTAGAGTAATTTCACACAGGCAGGTGCAAAAGGAGACATGTATTGAAGTAATGCAGTAACAGTTCACAAACAACCCGGTAGGAAGGCTACCCGGACGGGTGCATTCACAGTTTCCAGCCACGTGAGGGCATCCAGCTGGACTGACGGCCTCTGTTGAGAGGGGACAGAATGTGACCTGGCTGTCTAGTTCTGTCCCTAACAGATGGGGTGCCTTTCCCTATCCTGCTAACTCACAAAATGCGTGCCAAGCCTGGGAGCCAGGGCCTTAAATAGGCTCTGCTTGACCCAAGGTGGCTGCTTGAGTCACATGGGATGGAAACATCCAATTGGATCACTTCCCTAGTGACCCAGGAAACCATAGAGGAACCATGTTCCTCCTGACTTCCTCTCTGGGGGAATAGCACCACCTGCAGGGGAGAAAGTAGACTACCCCTGCCTACAAGGTTACAGAACAGGAATGCCTAGGAACACTAACATACCAGGAAGTGCACTGATATTTTTAATTGAGGAATTGAAAACTAAAAAATTTCATTATACTGCTCAGGCAAAACTGATATGTCAAAATGTTTCCTATAACATAGCAGCCAGTGGGCTGATGGAAGAAAACTGAACGGATTCTGCCACCCAAACAAGCGAGGTGGATGCAGGAATACTCATTATATTTTAATAGTGGGGATTCCTACGCTGTCAGAATATATTGATCAGCAGCTGATGATCAAATGGAAATTTTCCAACAGTCCTGTTCGTCAGAAGTTGATCAGGAACAGCCAAGATGAATCAAAATGTGACAAGTCCCTGCTGAACTAAATAGATTTCACTCTATCTATTGCCAGCTTTAGGGTGCTTCTGGTGGGGACTGCAGCCTCTTGCTAATCATAGAGCTGCCATCTTATTCAGATCTACATCTCTTTATCTTACCATAGAAATCAGAGAATAGTTGGAGGTGAAATCAGAAGATGTCATTAGGTCCTGTTTCAAGATTTAACAAAAGCTCAAGTGCCCCAGCTGCTAAAGAGCAATTCCATGCAATAGCTACAAATGCTATCCACTGAAGAGGAAAATATCTCAGGAGGAAGAAGTGGGCTAATTATGATCAATGTTACAAGTACCATTCATTTCTTGAAGTGACCCTCCTTTACCAATGCAGGGAAAAGTTAAAGGGTCACTTAACCCCCTGTTCAGTAACTGGGGCTGGATAAAGAAAGTTCTGTGTAGGCTTCAGGACCAACCTGTGGGACCTTTCCCTGTGACATCAGGGTAAATTACAGAGAAACTAGGATTGTCATATGGGAGAGCTGAAGTGAATTTGTGAATTTCACTTTACTTTCTTTTTTTTTTTATCCAACAAAAAGGTTTGTTAAGAACAAAGCATGCAATAACAATGCCAAACTGTACATTGCACATTTTTGTACACAAATAGTCAATGCCACCAACAGTACTATCTAGAAAATGCACGTTGTTGCAAACAATAAATGTACAATCACGCACCATCATGAACTATAGCATCCGTCACCTCATTATCCCCTTGGCTGGAGATATACTCATTCTGCAATAAGTTTGAGTAACCTATCCATGGTCAGATCTACTGGGGCTAGCCCATAAACTTCTAACTATGGAGCTCATAACTTTTCATATTTGTGCAGGCATCCTCTGTGTTGATATATAATTTTTTCCATCTGCAGTGTTACCTAACTGTAGGAAGGTCTTCCGACTTCCAGTGTACCATTATTAATTTACGGACCAAAAATAAGACCCTGACTATAGCTTCTCTGGTGCGAGTTTTTCTTTTGTATTCATCTAGCAGGTTAAGCAGACATGGTTTGGGATCTAATGGGAGAGACACCTGGAACACCCTATGCATGGTATCCACCACCGTAGATGGATCAAGTCACCGTGATCATGTCTACATCTGGAGCAAGTAGGTGTAAGTAGTAAACCCATGGTGTGTAACCTATGAGCAATGCTGTATCCTGGCCTAGGCCAACAAGGCCCAGGCCTAGGGCAGCACTTTGCAGGGGGGCAGCACGGAAAGAGTCCCCACCGGCTTGTGCTACACTGTTAGTGTAACGCAAGCTGCTTCTAATTTTGACTGTTCTATCAGCCTTGACCACAAACCTTTCTCACTGTGCTATATGTTTTCTGCTGCACCATTGGCATGGTTATATCTTCTTAGTCCTCTCCATAAAATTATCAGAAATTTGTGCTTAAAGTAGAACTATAGGCAACACTTTTTTTTTCCATTTTGGATACAGTAAGGGATGGTTATAGCCCCTGTCAGTTTATTTTTTACCATCCCTGTGCCATTGCAGAGAATTCCCTTCACTTCCTGCCCCATAGCCAAACAGGAAGTGAGAGGAAATCTATGCAAATTAAGGGAATCCATTTCCCCCCCTCCCCAGGCCCTAGGAACTAGTGTCCCCACTCGAAAATTTCAGGGTGGGTCTTAAACAGAAAAGGGTGTGGCCTTGCCAGAAAGGGGTAGGTCATTTTTAAATTAGGGGGTGCACGAGTTTAGTCAGGCCTAGGGCAGCACAAAACCTAAATACACTACTGCCTATGAGGAGTGTAATAAACCCTCAAAAGGATGTATATCTGAGTCAGTCTCTGTGTCACATTCAACGAAAAAATAGTCACTGATTGGAAAGCTTCCTCCCACTGGTCCCCAGTTATCTGGCCCACACCTTTCTCCCATTTCTTCAGCACCCATAAAGGTTTTTTACAAAAAAAAAATAATGGAGTAGCATAGCACAGCATTGTGATATGAGTATTTTAGAGGAATCTGCATCTCAAGTTACTTTCAGTGGCTGAATGGAGCCTCACTTTAGTCATAAAATAAAAAAATTGCCAAATATGTAGGTTTTTAATGCAGAAGAGACATCAGATCAGTTATCAATTTCGGCAATGCTGAGATCAATAAACTCCGGCACAAGGACGGAATTGACATCATATTGGCCAATGGCCAGGCCCATGAAAATGGCCGAAGATCAGTTCCTGGAAGCCGATCTGGCTGAAGATGATAGAGGCCAGCTGAGAGCTCAGGGGTACCACAGCATTAGAGAGAAGGTGAGTATAGTTTACCTTTATTGAATTATTTGCCCTAAAAGAAACATACTATGCAAATAATATGTAGGCTGCCAATTTTGACATCCTTCCAAAAATGCTAACTGCCTGGCTGTCCTTGGCTTTAATACTTTATGAACCACAGACCAAAAGCAAGCCTTCAGCATGAGAAAACAGAACTGATCTGCATATATGTTCAATGCCACAAACATGAATGGTACTAAAGCCAAAGACAACCATGAAGCTTGTATTTTCAGGAGATTAGCAATGTCTGCTGCTGTTCATTAACACTTTCAGTACTTGCTTCCACCCTGTGACTGGTCAATGAAAAGAGAAGTAGCAGATTAATGGGATCACTTCTCTACCACTCTGCTCTCTCATCCTACTAGCATGCTTCTTGCACTGTGGCACAACTAATTGACTACTTGTCTTGCTTTTCCCTCTTTCCATTGAAGCTCTTCTTTACAAGGGGTTGCAAGGGGCTCAACTCAAATTCAGGTACTGACACTACATTCAAAATACATTTAAGAATATATTAATTTGTGTTGTTTATATATGCCTGGAGTTCCACTTTAAGCATTGTCATTTGACTTGAAACTCAGTTTGTGACTAGTTGTCTTTAAGTACATTAAAGCAATGCCAGGGGTGTGCAATCCTGAACAGTGTGCCGCATTTCTTCTCTATAGGACGTTCACATAATGCTGATGTTAATTAGCATTCCTGTGCACCGGGACATTGCAGACTTTCGACAGAGTTCACATCTTTGGTGCAGACGGATTGAAGCTTGATTTGAATATTTAATGGAAAATGATTCTTGCAGGTTACCCACTGACATCTGGGATGAAGCAAAGGCCATGGGGCAACCAAATCAAACACAGGAACCCTAATGAACATCCCCAGTTGGATCGTTTTTTCCTTAATTAGTGGCCCATCAATTATTCTTTTCATGACCTGTGCTGCAGCTTTATTGATGTGGCAGAGTTTTACTAAGGTATCACAAATCATTAATGTGTGTATAAAGTGAGGCAGGCCAACAATGTTTTTTATTATCAATAATTAACATTTACTTTTCCGTTGTTGATGGGTCACCTAACGGAAAATTGGTGGGTTAAAGTAACAATTGAAGCCAGATTAACCACTTCATGACTGCCCACATTAGGTCTTTATCTTAAAATAAAGCACCATTGTCTCTGGCTGGGTTTGTATTAGTCATTTATTGTTAGGTGTGTACTTCCCAGTGTATGACTCTGGATTACAGCCACTATTTTTTTCAAAGTTGGCAAGATCCTGTGGGACAATTTTGGGATTTTGGACACTGTCCTTCAGTGTTTGCATCTTTGAGACTATCCTACAGGATCCAGGACATGGTGCAGAGTGATTGCAAGGTGTCACGTGCTGGAACAGTCCTTGTTTCATCACCCAGCACTGCAAATATAGTAGTTATAGTGGATCTTCTTCCCAAAAGTGACAGCATAGTTCCAGTCTGATAAAGAGGAGAGGAGCGTCATGTGAGCAGGTAATCAAATACAGTAAGTAAACACTGAACAGCAATGAAAACATAAGAATTGGTAAGGATATACCACTGTGCTAAAGTAAAAAAACAAAACTATAGTGTTCAAAGTAAATCAATAAATAGCTGTGCTAGTATTTGAAGACCAGCTGCTACAGCTACCCACTGTGTTCCCACAAGTATGAGTAGTATATTGTGTAAAGGCTGGTGTTGCACAGGCTCCACCGTATATAAGTGTATCAAAAAATAATAATATGGTGCATGCGCGGAGTGGACAGCGATGGACATGTCCCGCTGAGGCTCTGTTCTTCCCGGGACTCCACGGCCACCACAGACGCCCGAATGGCAGGGTAACTAAACATAAAGCATACTGATATCCTCCTCAGTACCCTGTGAACCAAATAGAATGGTTTTGGAAGCTGCCCGAGGTAAAACAAAAGTGAAAAGCCACAAGGAAAATCTGCCCAGAGGCTCCTGTAATATGGCTCAGTCAAATTCTCCTCACACAGCTAAAGCATGCGCTGACAAGAAGCAGCTGCATTTACCTCAGGAATTATATGACACAGACAGTGAATACAGCGCCAGCTCCCAGCCACAGCAAGCAGATACATTACACCCAAATATATTAAAGCAAATAGAGAAAATGCTACAGAAAGCTTTAACTACCGTATTTATCGGCGTATAACACGCACAGGCGTATAACACGCACCCTAACTTTAAGAGGGAAGTTTCAGGAAAAAAACTTTCCACAGCCCCCTGCGTATAACATGCAGGCACAGTTTACCCTCTATTTTCAGGGTAAAAAAGTGAGTGTTATACGCCAATAAATACAGTACTTGTCCACCGCCAGCCGTCAAATGACAGCAGGAGGAAGACCCTGTTGTTCTGGGCGGACGTCATATGACGTTGCGCCTTCCCAAGCCACTAGGGGGCGCGCGCTCGCCGCGTCACTGGGGACCCGATGCGCGTGCCCGGTGGCTGCGATGGCCGCCGGGCACCCGCCATTGCCCAGTAACTGAGCAGGACCGTGGATCTGTGTGTGTAAACACACAGATCCACGTCCTGTCAGGGAGAGGAGACCGATGGTGTGTCCCTTGTACATGGGGAAAACCATCGGTCACCTCCCCCAGTCAGTCCCCTCCCCCCACAGTAAGAATTACTCCCTAGGGAACACATTTAACCCCTTCCTCGCCCCTAGTGTTAACCCCTTCCCTGCCAGTCACATTTATACAGTAATCAATGCATTTTTACAGCATGGATCGCTGTATAAATGTGAATGGTCCCAAAAATGTGTCCGATGTGTCCGCCGCAATATCGCAGTCACGATAAAAATCGCTGATCCCCGCCATTACTAGTAAAAAAATTTTTTTTTATAAAAATGCTATAAAACTATGCCCTATTTTGGTACGGAGCAGAGAAAAGACCCTACCCTTGCCAGGGCCTGGGAAAATGTAATGGTGATTAATGAGGTACCTGTCGAACCAGGGGACAGGCCCTGTTTTCCATATTTCTGCAGCAATGAGGATTTACTGTATCGTGTATGTAAAACTAATGATGAAGTGGTTGAACAGTTGGTAGTCCCTAAGCTATACAGACGGGTGGTGTTGGAACTTGCCCATGGGCACTTGCTAGGAGGCCATTTAGGGGTTGAGAAAACAACTGAAAGGGTGTTGCGCAGGTTTTACTGGCCTGGGATATGGAAAAATATCGAGAATTATTGTCAATCCTGTCCTATGTGTCAGATGTCAGCCCCCCAACCCCACTTCTGCAGTTCGTTAGTGCCCTTGCCCATTATTGAAGTGCCCTTTGAGAGGATTGCCATGGACCTTGTGGGTCCACTCCCCAAATCTGCCCGCGGTCATCAACATATCCTTGTGATCATGGATTACGTTACCCGTTACCCCAAGGCCGTTCCCTTACGCACTGCATCTGCTAAAAACATTGCCAAAGAGCTGTTTATGGTGTTCAGTCGGGTTGGCGTCCCGAAAGAAGTCCTTACAGACCAGGGTACCCCATTCATGTCACGAATAACTAGGGAGCTGTGCAAATTATTTAAGGTGACGCAGTTGCGAACCTCGGTGTACCATCCTCAAACGGATGGCTTGGTGGAACGCTTCAATAAGACATTAAAGAGTATGTTAAAAAAGGTTGTTGACAAGGATGGGAAAAACTGGGACTTCCTGATACCGTACTTGATGTTTGCCATCAGGGAAGTTCCCCAGTCCTCTACGGGGTACTCTCCATTTGAGCTGCTTTATGGGAGACACCCTCGGGGACTCTTAGACATAGCCAAGGAAACTTGGGAGGGGGAGCAGACACCTCACAAAAGTGTTATTGAGCATATCGCTGAAATGCAGGATAGGATTGCAGCAATCATGCCGGTAGTAAAAGAACATTTACTGCAGGCCCAAGCAGCCCAACAGAGGATATACAACAGGGGGGCCCAACTTCGTATTTTCTCACCTGGTGACAGGGTCCTCGTGTTAGTTCCCACTGTTGAGAGCAAATTCCTGGCTAAGTGGCAGGGACCCTTTGAAGTAATTGAAAGAGTTGGGGAGGTCAATTACAAGGTGTATCAACCAGGTAAAAGGAAGCCCGAACAGATTTACCACATAAACCTGTTAAAGCCCTGGAAGGATAGACTAGCATTAACTGCCAGGTCTCTCCCGGTAACCCTTAAGGGTACTGAATCCCCTCTGATCCCTGAGGTCACGATTCCAGACACCCTGTCATGTTCCCAGAAACAGGAAGCTAGAGAGTTCCTGATAAGGAATAAAGAGAAATTTTCAGAGTTGCCGGGCACGACTTCAGCAGTTCAGCATGATATTGTTACTGAACCTGGGGTCCGTGTCAAGCTCAAACCATACCGAATTCCCGAAGCTAGAAGAAAGGACATCGGTGAGGAAGTTAAAAGGATGTTGGAACTAGATGTTATTGAGGAATCCAATAGTGACTGGTCTAGCCCCATTGTATTGGTCCCAAAACTGGATGGCACTTGGAGGTTTTGTAACGACTTCAGAAAGCTTAATACGGTAACAAAGTTTGACACATACCCAATGCCCAGGGTAGACGAGCTTATAGACCGACTTGGCAAGGCCCGTTATCTGACCACTTTGGACTTGACCAAAGGATATTGGCAAATACCCCTGACTGGTAGTGCCAAAGAAAAGACTGCGTTTGTGACCCCGGAGGGGTCATTTCAGTATAAGAAAATGCCTTTTGGGTTGCAAAATGCCCCTGCAACATTTCAGAGGGCTATGGACAGGACCCTAAGACCTCACCGACAGTATGCTGCAGCCTATCTGGACGACATAGTGGTGCATAGCACTGACTGGGAGTCTCACTTCCCCCGTGTCCAGGCTGTCCTGGATTCCCTCTTCAAAGAAGGGTTTACGGCAAATCCAAAAAAATGTGCCATTGGGCTAGAGGAAGCCAGGTATTTGGGCTACACTATTGGCCGGGGTGTCATAAAGCCCCAGGTGAATAAAATAGAAGCCATCCAGGAGTGGCCACGTCCTGCAAACAAGAAGCAGGTCAGGGCCTTTCTTGGCATTGCGGGGTACTATAGAAGATTTATCCCAAATTTCGCAATTATAGCTGCCCCACTGACAGACCTTACGAAAGGGAAAGCCTCCGTAATGGTGAAATGGTCTCCAGTAGCAGAAGAGTCTTTTCAAGTCCTGAAGAAGGGTCTTTGTGCACAGCCAATCCTATACTCCCCCGATTTCTCCAAAAACTTTTTGGTCCAGACAGATGCGTCTGATGTTGGTATCAGGGCAGTACTTTCACAGGTACACAATGGGGAAGAACACCCTGTGGTGTACTTAAGCAGAAAGCTCAATGACCATGAAAAGAAGTACACAGTCATTGAAAAGGAGTGTCTGGCCATAAAGTGGGCCGTGGACGCGCTCAGGTACTACTTGTTGGGGCGCCAGTTTGAGTTGATAACTGACCATGCTCCCCTGAAATGGATGGCCCAAAAGAAGGAGACTAATAGGCGAGTGAACCGGTGGTTTTTGGCCCTACAAGATTACGCCTTTATGGTAAAACACAGGCCAGGTGTGGAGATGGGAAATGTAGATGCCCTGTCCCGTGTTCACTCCTGTTGGGCTACAGGTGTTCCAACCCTGGGGTTGAAACAAGGGGGGAGGATGTGTGGTAGAGCGTCCCAGAGAGAGCTTGGGAAAGTCCTGTTTGGGGTTTATACATCTCCCAGGCTCCTCTCATATACATTCAGGGATCTCTGAGCCAGGATCCACTTCAGGTGTTGGTTCTCTCCACCAGCTTAATTAAAAGCTCACCTGAGCAGACAGCCTTTGCTCAGCCTGGGAAACACAGACAGCATTGGTCTGTGAGAGCAAGAAGGTTGGTAAAAACTTGTTACTCTGTGAATGTGGAAGCTGACAAGCGTTAGGCTTGTTCAGCCTAGTAGTGAGGGCCTGTAAATACTGTGTAGTTAGAGCCGAGACACGGCTAGGCTTTTGTTTAGCTATTTTTCCTTCTGTTTGTTTTCAGCACACTGTACAGCACCTGTCATTGACTTTGTATATAGCACCAATAAATAACACTGTGTTTTCACTGATCCAATGGACTTGGTATCTCTGCCTGCTCATCCCAGGGAGCTTTTGTACCCGCTACCTGCCCCCCAGGTTACAATCCCTATCTAGATAAATCCCCAACTCCAACCGTATCCAGCTCTCAATTTCGAATGTTTCAAAGACTCCTTCAACAACACTCACTGCTAGATTCCTGGCGTGAAATTAATTCTTCAAAACGTCAATTCTCTTTTTATTCCCACCCACATAAATCTTTTTCCCGTATTGATCATATTCTAACATATACTGTATAAGTATGTCACCAGAATAGCTAAATTCTTCTATTAAACCTTATACTTGGACAGATCACTGTGCGATAATTTCAACCTTTACTTCTTTAATCCCAAAAGCTCAAGACCCCATAAACGATTATATTCTCACACACCCATCACATTCATCCGACTTAGAATCAGCAATAAAAAAATATCTGGGAAACAATGATACGTCTGATATATCCCCACTAACATTGTGGGAAGCCCATAAACCTGTTCTTAGAGCGGTCTGTTTACGACAAGCATCATACCTTAAAAAATAAAAATGACAGCTACAACAAAAACTAGAAAAATAATTCAATGAATGTCACACAAATTTCCAATCTAACCCTACACCAGTGTCAAAAACACAACTTGATGAGGCAATTTTGAATCTTGACATATTCCTATCAGAATCGGTGGACAAAAAATTACGTAAATCAAAACACAAATTCTACTTTAAAGCTAATAAACCTGGCACCCTTCTTGCACGTGCGCTTAAAAAATGAAATAACCCATTTAAGCCAATTTGCCTAAAAATACCCCATGATAAATACACAAGTAACCCAGTAAAGATCTTACACATTGTCATGGATATGCAGTAGTGTTTGTCTGCCATCTTACCTTCCTCCTCATGTGTTCATCTAGAGACCAGACCTCCTTCACCTGGCTTCCTTTATAATCTCCTCCCAGCCTGACTCCACCCCAGGCCCTATCACTGAACACTATATTAACCTGTGCACTGCAAGCCTGCTTTGCTGATCAACGTGTTTGTTAGGCATTGTGTGTTTGGGTTCCTGCCTGCCGTGTGCTACGTCTGTCTCTCTGTTACGTTATTGGCTTGTCCCCGACCATCCCTGTCTGCTCGTGACCCTTGACCTTCGGCTCGTTCTTCGTTATCCCTGTCTGCTTGTGGCCCCTGACCTTCGGCTTGTTATTCGGTTCTCTCTATCGTGTGCTGCTGCTTCCCCTTATCCTACGGGGCGTGAGCTAGGAAACTCCAGGGGTCGCGACCTGGTCCCAGCCTGCAGCGTAACATCCTCACCACTAGAGGCCCTGGAGAAGACCAGCTGGGTCTTAGACTCCGCGCCCTGGGGAATCTTGGCTCTCGCTTCCGTTGGGATCCCGGTTGTGCTCCTCTGGTCCCGCTTTCCACAACCACCCAGTTTCCTATCCACAGAAGCCAGCCATAGGGTTCACTACCTCGCGGTGCACTCCTGTCCCCCTACGGTGTGCATCTGTCACCTGGCCACAGGTGACCCTGACAGTTTGATCAGCCATGAACCCGGCTGACATCCCGCTTCCCGCGGATGATCCATTGCAGGGCATAGTTCGCAGACTTGAGACCCAGGAATCAAATCAGACCCAGGTGATGCGATTCCTCCAGGATCTGGCTTCTCGCTTCGAGCAGCTTCAGGCCTCCTTGGGAACCCTGAATCCGCAACCTCAAATACAATCAGCGGTTGCACCTATTGCACCAGTCGCAGCCACACACTCGCTACAACTGCCAGCTCCGTCCCGTTTCTCTGGGGACTCCAAGGCTTGCAGGGGGTTCCTTAGCCAATGCACGATTCATTTTGAGCTCCAGCCCCAAAACTTCCTGTCTGATCGGGCTAAGGTAGCCTATATCATTTCCCTCCTCTCTGGTGAAGCTTTAGCCTGGGCAGCCCCTCTGTGGGAACTGAATGATCCAGTGGTTTCTAGCCTGTCTGGCTTCTTGAAACTTTTTCGGAATATCTTCGAAGAACCGGCTCGTGTCTCTTCAGCGGCCAGCGCCCTTTTACGTCTCCGCCAAGAGTCTGCTTCTGTGGGACAGTATGCCCTTCATTTCCGCATACTGTCGGCTGAGTTGAGCTGGAACAATGAGGCCTTAGTCGCAACCTTTTTGCATGGCCTGTCTGATAGAGTGAAGGATGAATTAGCTGGAAGAACCATCCCCAATGATCTGGCCGGCGTTATCTCCTTGTGTAACCAGATCGATATTCGCTTTCAGGAGAGGACCTTAGAAAAGCAACGCCAGCACTCCTTGGTTCTTAGTCAGCCTGAGCTCCCCTCTCTTCGACCCGTAGAGCATCTCCTACCAGCTGAGGAACCCATGCAGCTGGGTCGGACCAGGCTATCCCCTGAGGAACGTGCTAGGCGCAGAACTCTTGGTCTGTGTCTTTACTGTGGGGGCAAAGGTCATTTTCGTGACACTTGCTCTCTTTGTCCAGAAAAACGTTCGGGTCCACTTCATCTGGAAAGTGGAGTATTGGACCCAGAAATATCACCTTCCCCTTCTCGTCTTCTGCTTTCTGTGTTCCTTCATGTTGGTGCTTCTTCTCATTCGGTCTCAGCATATCTGGATTCCGGAGCCGCTGGTAATTTCATGGACTGGGAAATCGCATCGTCCATGAGACTTACTCTTTTGCCCCTCACCACGCCATTGGTGGTCTTGGCGATTGATGGTACTGTTCTTCCAGGGGGACCTATCCGCTTCCAGACCCTCCCTGTTAAGATGTCGGTAGGGACACTCCACCAGGAGTGGATATCCTTCCTTATCTTACCCAAGGCCTCAACGCCTATAATTTTGGGTCTCCCATGGTTACAGCTCCATTCTCCTCATGTGGACTGGACTACTGGACAGATCCTGGCTTGGGGTCCCTCCTGTTCCTCGTCCTGCCTACCCAAGGTTGCCCCCTGTGAATCTGAGCCGGTCATTCATTCCAGGTTGCATAACCATTTACATTTCTCTGTCCCTAACCACCCTTGGACGCACAGCCAGGCTAGCTTGTCTACAAGTCCTGCAGTCGCTACGTCTTGCGATGCGATTCAGGTAGTCGCTACACCTGACTCAGCTATTCACTCTGCCTCTGTACTAGTTATGCCAGTCCAGCCCATGCCCAGTGAGCCTCTCACTTTTTCTTGTTCGGGACATTCTGCTTGTCCTTCAGCTATTCAGCTTGACTCCGGCGACATGTCACCTTCTAACCAACCTGACTTCAGGGTTCCACTGACATCTGCCCAGTCTGATGGTCCTGTGCAAGATGACCAGTTCCCCTTTAAGGGTCTAGGGGACCCTCCTCAGATTCCTGTTGATCGTCTCATGCCCTTGCTTATTCCTAGAGAGCCTTTGGTCCTCAATAGATCTTCTTGTCATCTCCCTACCTCATTTTCAGTCTCTGAGGATAATCTTAAGTACGAGGTTAGACAAGTTCTGGATTCTCGGCTCTGCAGAGGCATTCTTCAGTACCTTGTGCATTGGAGAGGTTTTGGTCCTGAGGAGGCGTCTTGGATCGCTGCATCTGATGTCGCTGCACCTCATCTGTTGAGAAGGTTTCATCAGAGATTTCCCTTTAAGCCTGGGTCCAGGCGGGGGAGGGCCCATAAGAGGGAGGGTACTGTCATGGATATGCAGTAGTGTTTGTCTGCCATCTTACCTTCCTCCTCATGTGTTCATCTAGAGACCAGACCTCCTTCACCTGGCTTCCTTTATAATCTCCTCCCAGCCTGACTCCACCCCAGGCCCTATCACTGAACACTATATTAACCTGTGCACTGCAAGCCTGCTTTGCTGATCAACGTGTTTGTTAGGCATTGTGTGTTTGGGTTCCTGCCTGCCGTGTGCTACGTCTGTCTCTCTGTTACGTTATTGGCTTGTCCCCGACCATCCCTGTCTGCTCGTGACCCTTGACCTTCGGCTCGTTCTTCGTTATCCCTGTCTGCTTGTGGCCCCTGACCTTCGGCTTGTTATTCGGTTCTCTCTATCGTGTGCTGCTGCTTCCCCTTATCCTACGGGGCGTGAGCTAGGAAACTCCAGGGGTCGCGACCTGGTCCCAGCCTGCAGCGTAACATCCTCACCACTAGAGGCCCTGGAGAAGACCAGCTGGGTCTTAGACTCCGCGCCCTGGGGAATCTTGGCTCTCGCTTCCGTTGGGATCCCGGTTGTGCTCCTCTGGTCCCGCTTTCCACAACCACCCAGTTTCCTATCCACAGAAGCCAGCCATAGGGTTCACTACCTCGCGGTGCACTCCTGTCCCCCTACGGTGTGCATCTGTCACCTGGCCACAGGTGACCCTGACACACATCTTTCATAAACATCTTACTTCTTTATACAAAAAAGAAGGATCCTTCGACCAACCCTCAGCAGAATCATTTTTTTCACAAATTAAACTTCCGACCCTCTCTCAAGTTCAATACGATAACCTTGAAAGTCCTATTAAACCTATAGAAATCGAATTAGCAATTAAATCCCTTAAGTTAAATAATTGACCAGGCCCTGACGGATTCTCAGCCCTCTATTATAAAATAGTTTCCCATATTCTTACTCCCACGTTGACAAAAGCATTTAATTCCCTACTTGACAAACAATCCTTCCGACAGGAAACCTTAACAGTAATAATTTCAATGATCCCTAAACCTCAGTCTGATGACTCATCTTGTAGCGGGGTGTTCAATTTAAGGGTAGTGTCTGAGTGGTAATTAGGCTCAGACACATTGATTGTTAGGGTTTATGGACCAAATTTGTTAATGGGAGATACTGTTGGTGCACAGTTCCCTGTGGCCTACAGGGGGCGCTGTCGCCATAGGCCAGGGTTGAACCACCAATCCAGGGCTGCACCTTTTGTGTCCCCTCTCGTCAGTAGTACGGCAGGGCGGGGAACCTGCTGTGCCTGTCAGGTGAGGGTATAAAAGGGGGTGGACATCTTCCATTGGGGGGTCGTCCACGCCCAGGCACATTCAGCCTGGGTGTGTGTGGTTCGTCCACGCCCAGGCACCTTCAGCCTGGGTGTGTGTGGTTCGTCCGCGCCCAGGCACCTTCGGCCTGGGCGTGAGGAGGGTCGTCTCCGGGTGCCATAGGCCGGAGGTGGAGTTCCTGTTCCATCCCAGACACCTTCAGTCTGAGGTTAGGTACTATTTGAAGGCCCGGGGCCCAGCAACCTTTGGCTGGGGTCCGCTAGGGATCGAGGACTCCCAGGGTGCCGCCTTGCACCCGTATCTGAGATGAGGAGGCCAGGGAGGTAACCCTTTCCGAAGACCCAGCGCATAGTCGTGGTAACGGTGAGGGCCTCTGGTAACTCTCCGGAGGGATGTTTTCTCCTTGACATGGGCCAAATACTCTAAGAAGGAAGTTCACCAGGTCAGTGGCAGTGACCCTACTCGTTCAGGTCAGTGGCAGTGACCCTACTCGTTCAAGTCAGTGGCAGTGACTTCATAGGGCAAGGCCCTATTCACCAGGTCAGTGGCAGTGACCCTACGTTCCAAGTCAGTGGCAGTGACTTTATTCACCCGGTCTGTGGCAGAGACCAACCTCACGGTCTGTGGAAGAGATCATGCGCCAAAGCTGTTTGAGAAACCTAAACAGTCTAAAGAGTTAAGCTGCGTTTGTGCCTGGACCTCCTCCACACCTAAGCTGTCCTGTATCTTCGCTCCAACCTGTCTGCTTTCAAAGAGGCTTATTATCCTGTGTGAAATAAATGTTGAGTTGGACTTTCAGCTAGTGTGGACATTCACATTCCTGGGGACAACGAGGACTTGCATCTATCTAAGGTAGAGGTGAGATAATTCTGGGAGGACTTTGACTCTGGCCGCAGACAAGGCCCAAAACTAACACCGCTCAACCTCTTTACTCAGGAGGGTACGGGCTTGTGGTGCGGTGTGCCTCTCTCTGCCTGCGAGGAGCCTAATTAAATGCAGGTTGGGGAGAGGTGGGTGCGTTACACTAACTTTAGACCTACATCCTTATTAAACCTAGATATAAAACTACTAGCAAAAGTAATGGCGTCGCGTCTCAATAATATAATTGGTTCATTAATAAGCAAAGATCAAGTAGGTTTTATCCCTTTACGCCAAGCCACAGATAATGTTCGAAGAACATGATTATTCAAGCAGCTAAAACACGGTGAATACCTCTGTGTCTCCTTTCATTAGATATCAAAAAAGCATTTGATACAGTGACGTGGCCCTACTTACATTTTGCTCTACAAAAATGGGGCTTTGGCCCTCATTTTCTAAGCTGGGTCACTTCACTTTATAATAATCCCAAGGCATATGTTAAATATGCAGGATACAAATCAGACATGTTCGATATCAATAGAGGAACACGCCAGGGTTGCCCTCTTTTCCCACTCTTATTTGCCTTTCTCATTGAACCTCTTGCCCAGGCTATCCATACAGACCCCTCAATCAAGGGCATAGATTTAGCAAGCCATCAACATAAACTATGTCTATTTGCTGATAATATATACATTTTTATGTCTTCCCCTCATATTTCTGCTCCCAATCTCATGATCACTTTGCCCAAATTTCTGGACTACGTATAAACTCACAAAAATCAACAGCCTTCAACAACTCTTTACCTCTGCAAACACTACAACAAGCCCAAACATCTCTCCCTTTTACATGGTCAACATCTCACCTCACATATCTAGGTATTACTCTTATCCCCAATCTATCTGATATCTTCTCTGCTAACTATCTTTCACTACTACGAAAAATGACTAATCTTCTTAAACAATGGTCCTCTTTGCCAATATCATGGATTGGTAAAATAAATGTACTACCTAAAATGTTATATCTTTTTCGTGTATTACCCATTCCCATCCCGGCATACTTCCTTAGGAACCTACAACGTAAAACACAAAAATTTATATGGAACTCCTTAAAATCTCGCTTACCTACCCACACTCTTTATGTTTCTAAACTCAAAGGAGGATTAGGTTTCCCTAATTTTACAAATTATTTCCATGCAGCACAAATAGCGCATATTCCTAAATATCACACAAAACACAAGGTCCCCCTCTGGGTAGCGAATGAATCAGTCGACTGTGATCCGATCTCCATACCAAATCTAATATGGTCCACCTCTTCTGACCATAAAACAATTAAAAATAGGATTACTAAACATACAATTGTTATATGGGATAGATTCAAAGTAATCAAAGGACTACAATCTCTGCATATACCTCTTGTATCATTTATTAGAAATCCACTTTTCTACCCGGCTCATACATCTCCTAAAACTTTAAAAAAATGGATTTCTGCTGACTTAACACAACTCTGTGACCTTACAATGACCACTTCACTTAAAACATTTCCTGAAATATGTGAAAGCCATCAATTTCTAGATTCAGAACTCTTCCGTTATCTACAGATCAAAAAAAAAATTATGCCATTTATACAAGGTAGAGATAATCCTTGTGACATAACTCATTTCGAACGTATATGTAAAAATGACCCCCACTCAAAAGGTCTCATATCAATATTATATAGTCACTTGAATACTTTGCCTAATACAAAAACACCCTCCTATGTGGAAAAATGGGAGAGCGATCTTGGTTTTCACATGGATTCATCCAAATGGGACAAAATCTAGGCCAATAACAAAATATCTTCTCAAAATGTAGTAGCCCTAGAGGCGAACCATAAAGTACTTATGCGTTGGTATCTGGTCCCTGTTATGATTGCAAAATATTCTCCCCAATACTCTCCACTTCTTTCGCGGCTGTGGTGATCCAGGAACGCATTTTCATATTTTTGGGGATTGCTAGGTAGCAAAAAATTATTGGAAAGAAATATTCCAAATTCTCTCTAAATTATTCAAGAAAACTATCATCCCAGATCCGACAATTGTGCTTCTAAATTTAAAGCCTACCCAAATCTCTTATACCCAATTTAAACTTCTTCTACAAATTACCACAGCCGCAAAGCAGACCATTGTCAAAGCATGGAAGTCCTCATCATTAATTTTTTATGAAACTACAAATAGAATAAATCAAGCCATGATCCTCTCGAAAACAGATGCCATATCCAACGATAATATACATAAATTTGAGAAAATATGGAATCCTTGGATGACCCATTTTTTTTCTCCTAATTTTGACACTTACTTACTAAGACCTTGGTAACTATGTAACTTTGTTTTGAATAACTGTCGAATAGATACTATATATATATTGTTACTAAGAAATCCCCAGAAACCTCTACTAATTCAGACTTTTTTCTTCTTATCTTTACTTTCCTTTTAGTCTTTTCTCCTTATTCTATCCTGTCTTTTCCTATTTGTTTTTATATAATTAAATGGTAGCGAAACACTAACTTTTACAATGTTCAATTATAACACAATAATAGATCTTAAGCTCTAATGTCTTATTATAAGTTACTGCATTTCGTAGTAATTAATACTATTTCTTTATTACATATCACTCTAAAAGTTAAAAGTTTAACAACTTTTCAATTTTTTGTTTCTCTTGATTATATAATTGTTAAAATTGATTGTAACACCTTAGTTCATTACCGTAAGTCTTCAAATGCTTGTAAATACAAGTAATACTAAGATTTGATATGTAAATTCAACTAATGCTATCATCTAATGTAATCAATATTTTGTTAATTGTACCAATGTTTATATTTACAAAATCAATAAACAAATTTGACAAGAAAAAATGATAATATAATTATAAGGTATGATGTTCTGTGATATATGCCATTGAAAACATATATATAGTACATATGCATTAACATAAACATATGAAGTGCATCACACAGTGCAGTCCGTTGCAGAAGTGTATAAATATATTCAGGAATGTCCTGTTGGACGTCTTAGTAGTGGTCATTAGGTGCCATTTGGTCTTTATGGAATCACACGGGAATCCCAGGTTATAGTGATGAGGCTATATCACGTTATAAGCTTTATGTTGGAGCATTCCTCAGGGATATCCATTTCCTACTGGCGTTCCATTCTATTACCCATGGGGTCACCGCCTCAGCTCCCGGGACTGATGATATGTCTTTACCCCCGGCTGATTTCAGCCCTTGGTGTCCCAAATAGTGTAATTCCGTAATAAAAAACACTTTTTTGGAACTTATAGCAATATTACTCACATTTAAGCTGTATCAAACAGGCATGTAAGAGACCAGATGAAGTCAGACCAGACGAAACCGGTAGAGCAGACAAGCTGAATGTCACAAACACTTCCAGGATCTGTCAGCATTTGTCTCTTACATGCCTGCTTGATACAGCTTAAATGTGAGTAATATTGCTATAAGTTCAATAAAAGTATTTTTTATTACGGAATTACACTATTTGAGATTCCTTCCTTTCCCTCTTACTCTGAGATAATACTGGGATTACCACAAAAGGACCAGGGAGACGAGACACCGCCAGAGTGCTGCACAGTGGCATACACTGTGAACATTTTTCACCCCAAGAGGGTTGAACATCTGGTGAGTGCAGTCTTTATTGGAGCACGTTCTGCTGTGGGCACCAGTTTTTGAAGATTAAAAAAGGTCACATCACCAGGCACTGGGCACCTAGCATCTGAAAAAACGACAAAATCATTGGACAATCATATTGCTCAATCGAATCACATGAGGTTGCATTTGCACCTTATTGCATAGTCGCTCAACCAAATCGCATGAGGTTGCATTTGCACTTTTCTGCACAGTCACAAGATTATTTGCCTAGCAAAGTTGCTGGGCATCTAGCATCAAATCATTGGACAATCACATCAATTTGCACATTCTGCATTTTTTGCACTTTATCGCATAGTCGCAGGACATTTTTGCATGCATCATTAATTTATTATTATCACGGTTTTATACATTGGTTTAATTTTTTACACTGTTATCACCTTTAATTGTTCAATATTTTATTCATATTATTATATTATAATATTTAATTTTTTATATATATTATTTTATGGTCATCATTATTTATATCCGCATCAATTTATATTTATCATGTATTCATATATATCAGTGAAGTATTTAGGCGTTACACTATGGCACCAATGACACTAGTATAATATAGGGGTATTTATGTATCTATTTATATTTAAATTATTCACTTGCACTTTAGAGCAAGGAAGTCCATGAATTGTAATTAGCGCCAATTCTACACCTCCTTTCAGTCTACCAAATCAAGAGTGACATCAACTTTTTCTTACAATATGCTGTATTGGCCTATACCAATATGTTATGGCTTTGCTATATTTATGTGTACATGGATTCTCAAGTCTGGTGGTTTCTATACCATCATTGTGTAATTTTTATTAATTTACATGATTTTTATGCTACCATGTTACTATGTGCTGTTTATATTAATAAATCCAACTACAATTTTATATAATGTGTTTATGCTATGCCATTGTATATTAAGATGGCACAATGTTACTAGGTTTATTTTATATTTTAAATTCGCCAGCTACTCCATGTTCACATTGCCAACTCAGTCGCATACTTCATACAAAGTCCAAAACCTTCTCTTTATGCTAATATATGAAAACAAATTGTGTGCTTTCACCTTCTTGTGACACCCTTATGCTCCCAGAACTCTCACCTTAAAAGGCAATCAAATAAGCCTTATAGTTATAATATTTTGGATGATGCTCCATCAATCCTAGCCTGGTTCCAGGTCTTTCAGAAGTATCCAGGTAATCTTTAGTGGTGGTCCCTTTAAAACTCCATCCTACTCTCAATCCAGATATTAGGGTAAAAGAAAGTAATCTCCCATGGTGTAGTATTTTAAAAAAGCAATACGTTTATTAAAAAATAGTACCTCTTACATTACAGTGACTTGCCAGTCTCCTTCATCACTTCCGGTCCATGATGCCCAAAGGGGATTGGCAGTTTGGAATTAAATATAAATATTTTTTAGCTCTAGTACATTTTCATGCATTCCCCTTCTTTATAGCCAGGCTCCACTGGATGCATTTCAATACAGTTGCCAACATTATTGTAAAAATTTGGAGGACACATTACTGTGATAGATCAGTTTGTCATTGTACCGTGTTTCCCCGAAAATAAGACCTACACCGAAAATAAGACCTAGCATTATTTTCCTGTAAAATCCTATAACCCATTCTATTACAGTAGTATATAATGTACAATGTGTGTGTCTCTGTAATATAAATGCAGGGAAGAGAGCTCCGGCAGGTCACAGAACCGCAGAGCGGCACTGTAACAAAGGTATCTGGCACGATTATATTACAGAAACACACACATTGTACATTATATACTACTGTAATAAAGTGGATTATAGGATTTTAAAAGCAATTTAACTCAGTTCACACTGGGGATTCCTGTCAGGCAGGGGGATAGAGAGGGAGAGATAACAGCACATTACATGGTAAGACCTACCCCGAAAATAAGCCCTACTGTGTCTTTTGTTGGCAAAATTAATATAAGACCCGGGCTTATTTTTGTGGAAACACGGTACTTAATGTCTATCTGATGCAACAACTTGCACTGCCCCCTTCATGGTGGAACATTTTGTTAGATTTCAGCTGCGAGGGGGTCATGGGCTAAATTGTTGAACAGGAGAACTGTCTTGCAGAAAGAGGCATCTATGTTGTTGGTGGATTGGACATCCTGGCCTTTTAAAAGTGGAATTTGAATCAATGTATAAACATTTTTAGCAGAAGTAACCATGGTTCTCAGAGACAGGAACGGTTCCCTGACCACACCTAACTATAACCCCCTATACGTCCCTTAACTGGCCCGCATTGTGCTGTCATATGTTGCTTTATCTTGCTTTGCTGTTACTTTCTGTATGTTTTGTTGCACAGGGCTGCGTCCCTACTTCATCGTTGCGTTACTACTCTACCATTACCTCCCCTCATCCAGGGTCAAGATGTCTTTCAGATGTATTTTGTTAAAATTTCTTGTTTTTTACCTTCAATAAAAAATTTGAACAAGAACATTTTTTTTTAGCAGGTGGAGTAATATGGGAGAAAAACCTGTCCCTTCTGCCATTAAACATTTTTTCCCTTCCTGTTAACAATTTTTTATTTATTGAACGCTGACTGTCAGACAAGTGCTGCATACAATCCTGGCATTTGTAAGAATGGGGTGGACAATGTAGCTCCCATTTATGACTGTTCAATGGCTGAACACAGAAGACTTTAGACCAGGAAGAAGAAAGGAAGAGGATGGTAGTGATGGCAACGGAATAAAGAAGAAGAGGACAAACCTCACATTTTGCTTCCTCATATTAGAGACTCCAGCAAGGAGAGCATTGAGCAACACAGTAGCGACATCTCTGGATCTCACTCCAAACTCACCAAACTTTCTAAAGAAAGGGCCAGTTTACCGTCCTTCAGACTTTAGGGGGGCTGGACTGTGCCTAGTGGCAGAAAACAATACCCGATCTTTGGTATTAGGGGGTGAAATAGTTGGAGCCAGTGGGAGCAACAGTGCCCCATTTTTATTGTCAGTGGAAGGAAATATGCCTCATCGTAGTTGTCAGTGGAAGGAATAGTGCCCCATTGTTAATGTCAGAGGAAGGAATTATGTCTTAAGGACCAAGTATAGGCAAACAATGGGCTGTAGCTTGGAGACCACTGCTGTAGACACTCACATTCCAGGAAGAACACTACTCTTTTTCAGGAAGAATTCCAGACAAAGGGTACATTTACAAGGTACTGCTTAGGCAAAATTAACTTATCTAGATGTTCCCTATAGCAAACCTTCACTTTTTGAGTTCAGTTCCAATTTAATAACAAAGGTGGCTCCATAAAAGGTTATAATGGCATTACACAAATTGGAAAAGTTAAGAATACATTGCCATATGGAAAACAGATAAAATGCTGTTCTCTACATATCAAACTTACTTGTAATCCACATTCATTTTTACTTTTAAAAAGGAGATAAAACAAACATAAAAAGAGTAAATATAAAGCGGTATTAGGGCAGTGTTCCGAAAATGTCTAACTTGTTTCCACTTCAAAAGATTTAATTAACAAAAGCACACAGCAAAATTCAAAAGCAGCACAAAAATATTCTGCGGCTACC
This sequence comes from Rana muscosa, assembly GCA_029206835.1. NCBI lineage: Eukaryota > Metazoa > Chordata > Amphibia > Anura > Ranidae > Rana > Rana muscosa. Next base: position 341,306,542 of record CM055120.1, on the reverse strand, counting down.
AAACACATGGAATGAAAGTGCTGAGTCGGAATGCTGTAATAACATTTGAACACAGGAACTCCTGGTAGTAGTGCTAGCCTAGGGTTATCCACCGTTAGTTGATAGCATGAAAAACTGGATGCATTTTGAACCTTGACAGAAGCTTTCTGGTCCAATTCTGTAACTTTTTCATTCCGTACAGAAACAGCTGAAAGTTACAGGCGTTGTTGAAAACGCAAGTTGAACACATTAGTGCAGAAGGCGAACAGCTGACACCTGCTTATTTTATTAAATGAAAAATACTTTCAGCCCTATTAAGCGTAAGCATCCATTTCAGAAGAAATATAACATGGGTTATCCATCAAACATGGAAAAGTAACTGACTCTAGTGACCCTCTTTTTATCACTAATAGAGATGGATGAATGAATATTAGTTATTCAAGTGTGGAAAGAAAATATTCCATCACCACCTAGATAGAACTTCATTATGTGTAATTATAGATATTATTTTTAAAGACTTTTAAAGAGATATTTTTACAATTACACTATATGGTAATAAGTATGTAGACACCACTCCAAAAGATTGAGGTCAGCTCTTTCCGGTTAAGATTACTATTAATTCTACAGCAACAAAGACAATTGCACACATGCAACCTTGCAGCAACAGTCTTGGCAAGATCCTTGTCTGTTCCAATGTGACTGTGCCCCAGTGCACAAAACCATGGCCTTAAAGACATGGATTAATGAGTTTGGTGTAGAGGAACTTAGGTGGCCTGTACAGAGCCCTGACCTCAACCCTATTGAACACCTGGGGGATGAACTGGAACACTGATTGCCAGGCAGGTCTACTCATCCAACATGAGACCTCCAGAATGAATTGACTGAATAGGCAAAAATTCCCACAAACACGCTCTAAAATTTTGTGGAAAGGACGCAATTCAATGTTGATGGTCATGGTTTGAAAATATGATGTCCAAGCTCATATAGGATTGATGATCAAGTTTTTTGGTTAGAGTTCGAATAACTAAATGCGTATATTAATTTATGCCTAGCTATGCAACCCCTCCCACCAGGCAACATAGACTTGGCAACACGTTAGGCCACCCTGATCTCTATACAAATACATGCATACATAAGAGGCAGCTGGTGGTCAGGTTCACTGCCTAGCAACTAGATATTGTTCTTTGAGAAATTTTGCATGATACATAGATTTATTTTTTTTCAAAAATGATATGTTAATTATTTTTCTCAGTGGGAGATGCTGAGAACATTAATTACATTTAATTAGGATTTTTTATGAATTTTGAATTACAATGGTGAACTTAAGCCACAGTTCAGCATGTTGGCCTGGTGGTTAGCATTACTGTCTTGCAGCACAAGGGTCCTTGATACAAATAATAAAAAATATTTCCACGCTAAACATAGATATTGAATAAACAAGTGTCCATAAAGTGTGAACAACTGGTGCTGTTCTAAATAGGGAAGATGAATTCCTTGATGAACATCTAGTAACAATGAGTATAATTGATGTGCAGTTTGATCACCCAAGTGCACCTCCACCAATATTGATATAAAAAGCCTCCTTATCAGAGGTCTAAACTCCAAATTATAAGAGTCTAGACAGGCGTGATATGCAAGTATAGAAGATCCAATCAGCTTCCTCTATAATATTGCAGGTGGTGGCACTGTCATGGCTGATGGTAACGTTTACTCCATAGTAGGGCACATGAAGGAAAGATAAAACAGCCACATAGTGTAAAATTGCTTAACAGTTTATTAAAATAAATCAGTGCTAAACACTTACAGAAATCCAGTATTAAACGAGCATTAATAGATCCAAGACAACTTAGAAGTTGATCGACCAGTATACAGGATTGGCTTGCGTGGTACCTCACGGATATGGACTTCACCTGGTGTATTTTGTTACAATTAACGTCCTCTGGGGCATGCACAATCATTTTTTTTTCTCCTTGATACAAATCCCAGCCAAGACCCTATCTGCATTGGGTTTGCATGTTCTCCCTGTGCTTGTGTGGGTTTCTTCCTGATACTTCTTCCTCCCACACTTTAAAGACAGGCTGGCAGGTTTATTGGCTCCTGTCTAAAACTGGCCCAGGTAAGATTTTTTCTCGAGCAAGCCCAAGTTGGCTGTCTCACCATCTACCCCAATAGCAGATAAAGGTCTTAGAGCCCCCAGGGAGAAAAGTGCTACATAGGTTTATAATAAATTATAGTTCTCGGCTGGAGTAGAAACAGATGTCCATCTGATATCAGTTTGTCTTCCAGTAGGGAGAATGAATGTTTCATGTAATTGCTGTCACAGATGTGCAGACATGGGAACTCCAGTCCAGAGATCTCGTCTGGAGTCCCCAATACAGACTGTTTGGAGTCATTTTCTATACTTTTTTACCAGTTTTCCATCACAAATATGATTTTTATGATGAGTCTCCAAACAAGACTTTATCTGGCTCGCAACAAGGGTCAGTGGAGTATCCTCAGGGCCTACTGTGCTCTCACCCAGGCCTACTGTACTGTGCTCCCACTTCCGGTGTGCTATCTATCCCGCCCAGTTTCCGGCGTATGTTCCTCCTGCTGCATTTTCATGCTCCCCGTCTTTGGATGCTGGGACTGCCAGTTTGCAGCAGCCAATTTTGTGCTTGCCCCAGCATTCACAGAAGGATGGAACTCTGATGTTGAATCTGATATTAGGAGGACTCTGAAGTAAATGTGGATTCTGATATAAGGGAGACTCTGATAGGGACCCTGATGTAAGGGGAACTCGGATGGGACCCTGATGTATGGGGGGACACCAATGTAGACTCTGATGTAAGAGGTACTCCGATAGGGACCCTGATTTATAGAGGAATTCTCATGGGGACTCTGATGTACAGTAAAGCCCTGTACACACGATCGGATTTCCTATGGATTCTAATCTGATGGATTTTTCGATCCCGACCCCTTACCACGTGATCAGCTGTCAGCCAATGACAGCTGATCATGTGATGTAAACAGAGCTGGTAATCGGGTATTTTTTCTCCTCACGCTGATAGCGTGAGGAGAAAAAAAATAGCAGATCACTGGCGGCTGTCAGAGGGACATCGGTCCTGATGAAGGAGAGGGGCCACCTGAATAACAGTGCTGCCTACCAGTGACTAACAGCGCCACCTATCAGTGCCCACAATGCCACCCATCAGTGCCCACAGTTCCGCCCACAGTGCCACCTATCAGTGATACCAATCAGAGACCACAGTGCCACCCATCAGAGCACACAGTGCCACCTATCAGTGTCACCTACCAGTGTCACACATCGGTGTCCACTACCAGTGCTCATCAGTGTCACCTACCAGTGCCCATCAGTGTCATCAGTGCCCCCCATAAGTGCCCCCATCAGTACCCAGTATCAGTGCCACCCATCAGTGCCGCCTTATCTGTGCCCATCAGTGCCGCCTTATCTGTGCCCATCAGTGCCGCCTTATTTGTGCCCATCAGTGCTGCCTCATCTGTCCCCATCAGTGCCACCTTATCTGTGCCTATCAGTGCCCACCAGTGCAGCCTATCAGTGCCACCTCATCGGCGCATATTAATGAAGGAGAAAAATTACTTGTTTCATTTGGGTACAGCGTTGTATGACAGCGCAATTGTAATTCAAAATGCGTCAGTGCTGAAAGCCGAAAATTGGTCTGGGCAGGAGGGGGGTTTAAGTGCCCAGTAAGGAAGTGGTTAAACAAGCTGCTAGCAGGCTTCAGCACTTCTTGAAGCTTGTCAAAAGCCTGCTAAAGCCTGCTTGAAATGGCAATCAGCACTCCCACTAGGATTTGTGTTCAACTTTACAAACTGGAGATGAATGGTACTTTAAAAGCTTCAACAAATCTTGCTGAAAGCTCTGCAAATGCATTGTCAAAGCTTGCTGTTTACGCTGCTCTTATACAAGCTGAAGCCCAATTGATACAGGCCTAAGAGGGGATTCAGATGGGGACTCTGATATAAGGGGGGGGGGGTTATGATGTAAAGGGGACTTGAGAATGGTGCAATAGCCCACAATCAGCCAACTCTAGGTCACAGGAGGGCAAAAGTAAGCACACTGCTGTGACCCACAATCGAAGAATGGCCAAAAGCTTTGGCCTAACTTTTATTTTTAAGATTTCATAAAGGAAACAAGCTTAAAAAAATGAGTTCTATCCACAGCTCTGTTCCCTAGTAGTGTACTGACTATGCTGACAGCATTCCTGATATCTGCCTCCAATATAGACATACTTTATTTTTAAATCAAGGACATGTATTACCCCAGATGATACTGCCAGGCACCACAAAGAGAGGTTGCTCGGGGGGACCCATCAATCCACAGAGGCCAAGAACCACCATGGGCTGCTATTCTCACATCCATGTTGTGCTGGAATCCTCGTGAGCACTGTAAAGAGGAGGATTTACAGAGCACAGATCAGTCTTTACAAGGCAAATGTTACGGTAACTCAGAGCGATGTATTAACATCTAAGCAGCCGTGTAACCTTGTATAGAAGCTTGATTGCTAACTCCTGCAGAAAATGTATTTTTAAATTGAGGATACTTTTTTTTAATTACATGCATGAATGATTGAAGCCTCGTCTTAAAATGAACCTCTTTTTGCTTTCTCTGTGCCATTTGCATGAGCAGACTTTATGTGGGAACAGAGGTTTGCTATGTTAAAGGAAATACACAAATGCCAAGTGACTGGAGCAGGAAGGATGCATTGTAGAAAATAATGCAAAATTACCTCACCACGGGGAAAAAAAGAGTGTAAGTTTAACGAAAGAAATTACTTTACCTTCATGCTGATAAATTTAAATAAGTTAACAGACTGAAATAATTGAAAATTGTAATTTAATTACAAGAGAGCTTAAAAAGGTCTTCTTAAACGGTAGCAATAACTGCGCGGATATGATTCCCATTGATATTGTAACATTACCTTAAATTAAAATGGCCAGTTAAGTGAAACAGCTGTGAGTAAGCACATAAATAATGGTATTTTTCACATTTCAGACCCGGTGAAATCTACGACATATGGGGGCAGAAATATCATAATTAGTATGGAGGATATAAACAATACGCCCAGTGGTCTCTTTAGGAGATAATTGGCCAACTCTAAGTGGGTATGACCACAGGAAGTCTTGTTGGCTTGCCTGTAACTGGCTTTGAAGGACGTCTATCAAATTAAGTTGTTTTATGTAGTATTCATTATAGGGTCATATCTTGGAAATTGTTGGAAAATGTATAAAAAACTGAAATGCAGACTACTTGCTTCATAAAGTTTTGGTGAATTCACAGCAATGGTGTCATCTTAAAGTGCTTGTAAACCCCCTTTTGCAACTTGCACCTACAGGTAAGCCTAGATTAAGGCTTACCTGTAGGTGCAAGAAATATCTCCTAAACCTACACGGTTTAGGAGATATTTGCTAAAAATGACATTGCTCCGTGTCTACGGCGCATGCGCGCCGTAGACAACGGCGCATTCATGGGGTTAATCCCATTCACAAATCCGGCTAAGTCCCAGCATTCTCCGACTTAGCCGGATTCGACGGCTCCCGCGCGCATGTGCGGAGTCACGTCTTCGCCGCTCTGGCCAATCACAGCTGTGATTGGCTGGAACGGCGAAACCCGGAAGTAACCTTCCGGCTATCGACGCAGCGATGGCTGCGGCTGGAGAGGGAGACGAGGACGGCTTCAGGGGCCCCGATCTAAGGTAAGTGATGCATAATGAGCTATTATGCTAGTCATATTAGCTCATTATGTGTCAGGGTCACCTGTGGCCAGGTGACAGATGCACACCGTAGGGGGACAGGAGTGCACCGCGAGGTAGTGAACCCTATGGCTGGCTTCTGTGGATAGGAAACTGGGTGGTTGTGGAAAGCGGGACCAGAGGAGCACAACCGGGATCCCAACGGAAGCGAGAGCCAAGATTCCCCAGGGCGCGGAGTCTAAGACCCAGCTGGTCTTCTCCAGGGCCTCTAGTGGTGAGGATGTTACGCTGCAGGCTGGGACCAGGTCGCGGCCCCTGGAGTTTCCTAGCTCACGCCCCGTAGGATAAGGGGAAGCAGCAGCACACGATAGAGAGAACCGAATAACAAGCCGAAGGTCAGGGGCCACAAGCAGACAAGGATAACGAAGAACGAGCCGAAGGTCAAGGGTCACGAGCAGACAGGGATGGTCGGGGACAAGCCAATAACGTAACAGAGAGACAGACGTAGCACACGGCAGGCAGGAACCCAAACACACAATGCCTAACAAACACGTTGATCAGCAAAGCAGGCTTGCAGTGCACAGGTTAATATAGTGTTCTGTGATAGGGCCTGGGGTGGAGTCTGGCTGGGAGGGGATTATAAAGGAAGCCAGGTGAAAGGGCTCAGGCCTCTAAGATGAACACATGGGAAGGAAGGTAAGCTGACAGACAAACACTACTGCATATCCATGACAGTACCCTCCCTCTTATGGGCCCTCCCCCGCCTGGACCCAGGCTTAAAGGGAAATCTCTGATGAAACCTTCTCAACAGATGAGGTGCAGCGACATCAGATGCAGCGATCCAAGACGCCTCCTCAGGACCAAAACCTCTCCAATGCACAAGGTACTGAAGAATGCCTCTGCAGAGCCGAGAATCCAGAACTTGTCTAACCTCGTACTTAAGATTATCCTCAGAGACCGAAAACGAGGTAGGGAGATGACAAGAAGATCTATTGAGGACCAAAGGCTCTCTAGGAATAAGCAAGGGCATGAGGGGATCAACAGGAATCTGAGGAGGGTCCCCTAGACCCTTAAAGGGGAACTGGTCATCTTGCACAGGACCATCAGACTGGGCAGATGTCAGTGGAATCCTGAAGTCAGGTTGGTTAGAAGGTGACATGTCGCCGGAGTCAAGCTGAATAGCTGAAGGACAAGCAGAATGTCCCAAACAAGAAAAGGTAGGAGGCTCACTGGGCATGGGCTGGACTGGCATAACTAGTACAGAGGCAGAGTGAATAGCTGAGTCAGGTGTAGCGACTACCTGAATCGCATCGCAAGACATAGCGACTGCAGGACTTGTAGACAAGCTAGCCTGGCTGTGCGTCCAAGGGTGGTTAGGGACAGAGAAATGTAAATGGTTGTGCAACCTGGAATGAATGACCGGCTCAGATTCACGGGGGGCAACCTTGGGTAGGCAGGACGAGGAACAGGAGGGACCCCAAGCCAGGATCTGTCCAGTAGTCCAGTCCACATGAGGAGAATGGAGCTGTAACCATGGGAGACCCAAAATTATAGGCGTTGAGGCCTTGGGTAAGATAAGGAAGGATATCCACTCCTGGTGGAGTGTCCCTACCGACATCTTAACAGGGAGGGTCTGGAAGCGGATAGGTCCCCCTGGGAGAACAGTACCATCAATCGCCAAGACCACCAATGGTGTGGTGAGGGGCAAAAGAGTAAGTCTCATGGACGATGCGATTTCCCAGTCCATAAAATTACCAGCGGCTCCGGAATCCAGATATGCTGAGACCGAATGAGTAGAAGCACCAACATGAAGGAACACAGAAAGCAGAAGACGAGAAGGGGAAGGTGATATTTCTGGGTCCAATACTCCACTTTCCAGATGAAGTGGACCCGAACGTTTTTCTGGACAAAGAGAGCAAGTGTCACGAAAATGACCTTTGCCCCCACAGTAAAGACACAGACCAAGAGTTCTGCGCCTAGCATGTTCCTCGGGGGATAGCCTGGTCCGACCCAGCTGCATGGGTTCCTCAGCTGGTAGGAGATGCTCTACGGGTCGAAGAGAGGGGAGCTCAGGCTGACTAAGAACCAAGGAGTGCTGGCGTTGCTTTTCTAAGGTCCTCTCCTGAAAGCGAATATCGATCTGGTTACACAAGGAGATAACGCCGGCCAGATCAGTGGGGATGGTTCTTCCTGCTAATTCGTCCTTCACTCTATCAGACAGGCCATGCAAAAAGGTTGCGACTAAGGCCTCATTGTTCCAGCTCAACTCAGCCGACAGTATGCGGAAATGAAGGGCATACTGTCCCACAGAAGCAGACTCTTGGCGGAGACGTAAAAGGGCGCTGGCCGCTGAAGAGACACGAGCCGGTTCTTCGAAGATATTCCGAAAAAGTTTCAAGAAGCCAGACAGGCTAGAAACCACTGGATCATTCAGTTCCCACAGAGGGGCTGCCCAGGCTAAAGCTTCACCAGAGAGGAGGGAAATGATATAGGCTACCTTAGCCCGATCAGACAGGAAGTTTTGGGGCTGGAGCTCAAAATGAATTGTGCATTGGCTAAGGAACCCCCTGCAAGCCTTGGAGTCCCCAGAGAAACGGGACGGAGCTGGCAGTTGTAGTGAGTGTGTGGCTGCGACTGGTGCAATAGGTGCAGCCGCTGGTTGTATTTGAGGTTGCGGATTTAGGGTTCCCAAGGAGGCCTGAAGCTGCTCGAAGCGAGAAGCCAGATCCTGGAGGAATCGCATCACCTGAGTCTGATTCGATTCCTGGGTTTCAAGTCTGCAAACTATGCCCTGCAACGGATCATCCACGGGTAACGGGATGTCAGCCGGGTTCATGGCTGATCAAACTGTCAGGGTCACCTGTGGCCAGGTGACAGATGCACACCGTAGGGGGACAGGAGTGCACCGCGAGGTAGTGAACCCTATGGCTGGCTTCTGTGGATAGGAAACTGGGTGGTTGTGGAAAGCGGGACCAGAGGAGCACAACCGGGATCCCAACGGAAGCGAGAGCCAAGATTCCCCAGGGCGCGGAGTCTAAGACCCAGCTGGTCTTCTCCAGGGCCTCTAGTGGTGAGGATGTTACGCTGCAGGCTGGGACCAGGTCGCGGCCCCTGGAGTTTCCTAGCTCACGCCCCGTAGGATAAGGGGAAGCAGCAGCACACGATAGAGAGAACCGAATAACAAGCCGAAGGTCAGGGGCCACAAGCAGACAAGGATAACGAAGAACGAGCCGAAGGTCAAGGGTCACGAGCAGACAGGGATGGTCGGGGACAAGCCAATAACGTAACAGAGAGACAGACGTAGCACACGGCAGGCAGGAACCCAAACACACAATGCCTAACAAACACGTTGATCAGCAAAGCAGGCTTGCAGTGCACAGGTTAATATAGTGTTCTGTGATAGGGCCTGGGGTGGAGTCTGGCTGGGAGGGGATTATAAAGGAAGCCAGGTGAAAGGGCTCAGGCCTCTAAGATGAACACATGGGAAGGAAGGTAAGCTGACAGACAAACACTACTGCATATCCATGACATTATGGCTTTCTCTTACAGGTAGTTAAAAAAAAATTAAAAATTCAGGGGTTTACAACCACTTTAAACCATCTACTGTACATACCTTCCTCTCCTTCTCATCAGTTTACAGAGCAAGCTCTTACACCGTAAGCCCAATTTTAGCTTTCAGCAGATAAATGTAAAGACAAATTTCAGAAAATATTTAAAGCCCACCTTCATCTTTAACCACTTGCGGACCCCCCAGCCTGCAATGTACTGCGGACGGGTGATAGGTGGCCCGTGCAGGCAAAGTGACGTACCCAAACGTTGCTGCCTGCTCATGTGCGCCCCCCCCCCCACGACACCTGCTGTGATTTTACACAGTGGGACTCTGTCAGCAAGTCCCAGACAATGATTCATGGCTGGGATCTGATGAATAGCTGTGTACAATTACAGCCCAGAGCCCTATGCTGACATAATTCGTTCTGGAAACATGCTTGTAATCCAAAGCACTTGTATATCAAAGCGAGTTTCCCCAAAAGAAATAATGGAAACTCAGATGATTTGTTCCACAACCATTTATTCATAAGCTATCTCCACTTAGGAAGCCCCCCGTTTGAGTTTGGACCAGCCAGGCCACATTCCTACTCCTTGCTTCAGAAGCCATCAGCATTATTTCAAGATCACGATCCTTTGCTACTGGTTGTAAGTGGCTTCTGTGGGCTGTGTCCACCCGCTGGACCTGATGGTACACTGTTGGAATTCTCTTAAAGTGGAAGTCAACCCTCCTGTCATTTTCATCCAAAGAAGCTGCCATCTTGGCCTTTGTTTAATCTTCAACTGCCATGATGCTGCACATGTGATCAGTTATGACACCAGCCATTGGATGGTTTGACAGTTTGGTTGAGAGAACAACCAATTTAACAATTACATTTCCGGAACGTTAGACTATTTTTTTAAACTGGTAAATAGATGGGTTTACTTCCGCTTCATTATACTGTTCTCGTCCATCTTGGCCTCTGAGTGTTATCTTTGCTACCGGTGCACAACATCTGCACCCTTCCCACATGCTAGCTTTGCATAGCTTATGTTGATGGCCAAATGCAGCTTGCCTTCAGGTACATTCTGCTTGCATTTGAGATCAGTTTGAGATCCTTCTGAGATCCTTTTTATGTTCATTGACAGGGGCATTTGACCCATGGTTGACCTCCTCTTGACCTACATTTGACTTGCTTTTGGACATTTTTGCATTCCCATTGACTTGTATTGGCAGAACAACAGTTCTGATGCAAGCTGAGTACACAGGCCCTTATTGAAACAAACTTATCCTTGCCTGAACAGTACGATGGCAAACACAAATGTGAATCAGTGGTAAATATCAAAGGGTGGTATAGGGATACAAACCCTTTGCACACTATATTATTGTCTCTGTTGCTGTGATGCACAGAACATTTGGCCTGATTTTTGCTTCGGGGCATGTCACGAGCCTCATATTCAAAAACCTATCACTGTACTCCTGTCTTTGGTAGATAAAAAAAAAAAAATATTGTAACATGCTTTCCTAGGAACAAAAGTGAATAACATTAATATATAGGACAGGTCTATAGCCACCAATACATGAACGATGAAAATAAGAAGGATGATAGTGTTTGAGTTATACAGTGGTGATATTGGAACTCAATGCATTTTAAGCCGGCAGACAACATTCCAAGTACACCGCGTTTTTCTCTCCTCCATAAATGTTTTTTTTTGTGTTATGTATTTGGAATACATCTCTGTTTAGAAACATTTTATCATGTAAATGAGTATTTGAATAGCATTCATTGTGTCAAAGTTGAAACTTCTCTTCATTGAAAGGAAGCTGAATGGGAACTCATCATGTTTACTTGTGTTACATTCAATCCGTGGCCTCTCTGGGGACCTTGCAGCAAATTGAATAACCTTTCCTGTGACATTCACAATGGGAGAGGTGAGAGTGAGAATTTTGGATCATGAACTCATGGAGAAAAGAGATCTGGGTGCACAGTGGTGATGATAATGATGCTACTCTGTTGGATGACCAGGGCTCCGAGTTCTACAATCACACATGCCAAACTGTAAGAATGAAAAATGTGGCTGTATTTTCAAAGCAACTTCATTGCTTCAAACTCATACAGCAAAAAGTAACTATTTTGTAAGCTTTACTGGCTTTCTTAAAGAAAACTGCAGACTGTATGTTATGATGAATATTTTAGGATTACATACGTAAACGGACACAGCCATTCAGGCTCAATATTTATACAGTCTATGTCCAAAAATTATGAACAAAAAAATTCCATTCGTTGAAAGGGACTTTCAAGGCACCGTACAGTTATAGGCAGCAAAGACACAATTAAGAAGATTAAAATCAACAAAATGTTTTAATCACAATTTATCATTAAAACCATACAAAATTAATTTTCATATGTTCCAACTGATAATATTTTACAATAGTAAATTCAACACTTTGACACTCCATACACAGTCCATAATGTAAACTGGCACTAGATGTCCTTATATTGTTGCAATACTTGGAAAATCCATGCCCGACACATTTCGCATTCAAGGCCACTGCTTTTTCAGGGGAAGATAGCAGAAGTGTCACAAACATAAGAACGAAGAAAAACATTAGGCATGTTCAGCACTCCAAGTCACCACCTAGGCGTCTGTGGCAGGGACAGCTCCAAAACACTGGACCATATAGGGAGGTGACCGAAGGCACAACCAGTGCAACATCCCCAAAAAGTGAAACTATCATTTGGTCCAGCATAACATCCCTCATCCTCCTAATGCCCGGTGCCTATAGTCTATGCTCCTGTATAAGTAGTGCTGGTTAGTTATTATGCTTTTGACTTAACGCATACAATAACTTGTTTGTATAGCTTACCATTGGTGGTTGTTCTGTAGATGCTGATTTTATGGCCTTACATAGAGATAGCCATTACTGGAAGTCTTTTTTGAGTCTTCTACAAGAAACATTTGTGTATTATATACAATTGAGAAAATATCAGGAAGCCAAATAATATAATTATTGTCTCATTCCAACTGACTTTTACGTAAACCTTACAATAAAATAATACACTTAGGACTCCTTTACACATGCCGTTCCCTTTAAAACGTAATTTGTGTAGGATCGTTTTTCAGATGGTGTTTTTTCAACGTAGTAAGGTGGCATTATGTTGCTTCCCCCTGACCCATTTTAACCACTAAAAACCTACACCACTGCACTGCAATTGCATGAATTGCAAAAGGTTGTGATGTGGCCCCTATTTTGTTGAATGGGTTGCGTTCGATGGACACCACTGCCGATCGAACGCCTCACGGGTACAAATTTTGCATGTGTACACCCCATCCACTGCCTTTTTAGCTTAAATGGGAATGGTTAAGGAGTAGGAAAAACACAGTGTTTTTTTACTGCCCCAACTTCTTCCCCCCCCCCCCCCCTCCAACAGACAGTGTAATATAAGTCTTAGGGGATTATTTATGACAAAAAAATGATATTTCTGTTGGCTCTCTATTATACACCGCAGAGCTATGAGCACATTATGGCCTGCATTTTTGCTGCTAATTTATAAAATGCAGGCCATGGTTTGGAGCCAGCAAAGCAGAGTTACATCTGCTTAGTGCAGCAGAGAGAGCTCTGTGATTAAAAGAGAGCAGGTCATATGGCTTGAGTAGGCCACGTGACCAGATTTTTCTTTTAGATTTTATTTTCTTCCATGAAATTTCATTCATTTTATATTGAGCTCTGCTGGCTTTAGCAATGTGCTTTAGACCGGGTTCACACTGGTATGACACGACAGTTGTACGACTGTGCATCCGACTTTGCCCTGCGACTTGAAGTCTGACATGCATCTGTCTTCAATGAACAGGGATCCCATTTTGATCCCCGACAATACCAGGCACTGTGTCTGGTATAAATCTTTAGGGGGAATTCCACGCAAAATGTAAAAAAAAGGCATGGGTTCCCCCTCCAAGAGAATACCAGGGCCTGGTATGCTCTTGGAGGGGAAACCCATGCCATTTTTTTTTTAATTTAGCGTGGAGTTCCCCTTCAAGATCATCAGAGCACAAGTCACATGCCAAAGTCGGATCAGTTAAGACAGCGATCCGACTTTTGATTTTACGTCAGTGATATTCTATGGGCTGAAGTAGGATCAAAGTCGGACAAAAGTAGTGCAGGGAGCATTTTCAAAGTCCGACCGACTTGTGTCGGACCAGTTAAGACAGCTCTCATAGGGAAACATTGATTTTCACACGTCATGCGACATGAGCTCCCAATGTCAGAGCATTTGTCGTACAACTGGGAGCCTGGCCTTATAAATATCTGTTGCCCTGTTTTGTTTTGTTTTTTTAAGCATAGTAGTATGACTGTATTACCATGGGGCCACTAGGTGGAGCACTTTACAGGAAAACCTTAGGGACTGATTTAAAAACAATTATATACTTTGTACAGAAAGGGTGGACAGACCAATTTAGGGTTAGATGAGTGCTGGGATGCCTTTCCGACTGTCATATAGATCTGGACACTGTTCACTTTTAGGGAAGATGAGAAGCAAGTGAAATTCTTCATGATGCCCCGCCATGTTCCTGGTTTTCTGGCCCAAAGATATTTCTTGCAGAAGGGTCCATTTGTGACCTTAACCACCACTGTTAAGGTGAAGTTATGTGACTTTATGAGGGAGTAGAGGATGTAGTAGAATGAGCAGGAAGTAATAAAAGATTGTTAAAAAGAAGAATACAGTTTTATGATAAATACATTTTCAAAAATGAATGGCCAACTTGCTTTGTTGTTTTGTAGCACAACTTTCATTCATATTTGTTTTTCAATTCTAAATCAAGCCCTATTCTGCAGAAATCATATTTTGCTTTCGGGACCTCCACACACTTCTACTATTGCTTAATGGGATTTATGACACCTTTGAGACTTGGTAGTACTCTAGTGTGATTAGGGCTCCCAAATCATTACTGACACATGATTTGCACAAGTTATGTGGCTGATAAAATGGAATGTATATAGGTTTTGCACATATTTTCTTTTTTTTTCTTTGTTATCAAGACCAAGAATAATAAATAAAAAATGATGTAAAAATATATATTTTGGTATCTAAATAAATACTGTATATTTTATATATTTTTCCAGACAACGTGTGGAGTTTAGGGCAATTTTAACTATGTTTGTTAAACAAGTCTTACCTGCTTGGCTGAAAATGGCTTGTTATTTACAAAGCTTATTTACTCATGCCCAAGTTACATACAACTGAGTCAGAGTGCCCCCTTTCCCTCTTCTTTGCTTCTTCCTCTGTTATTCTCTTAAGATTAATTCACAAAGAGCTAGCCTGAAGGAAAACAGCTTCTGATAGGCACTTTCCTTAGAAAGCTCAAATAGTTTTTTAACACCCATTTCAAGGGTGCAACCTGTAATAATCAAACAATGATTGAAAAAGCTTTATGGGTGGCCCTCTAGGCACCCCCTCCCAACATTCTTCTATTAAAAACAGAGGAAGCCAGGTGGAAAATTGTCAGCTAAACAGCGACTGCATTTGAGGCTGTTTGGGTATTCTTCTATCCATGCTGTAGTGTATAACATGGATGGTGGAATATGTTAGACTTTTTATTTTAGTTCAGCCTGAAATAAATCTATAAGTATATGGCTAGCTATATTTATTTGTAAAACAAAGGTTTAACATAAAACCCAGAAAAATTGTTAAAACCATTGGCTTATATACATATAAAATATGACTGACTGAAAACCATAGGCTTGTAGAAAAGGCCCCAGCACCAGTGATCAGTGTGAGTAAACAATGCCCAAAACTCAGTGGTCAATGGAAATAACAAAATGTCAGTGCCGGTGCGGGAACACAGAGAATGTTCCAGCACCAATCACCTTTCTGCCACTCTGCAAGATACCCACAAATGCCCAATGAGTGGTGGACGCCACCCAGGATACAGAGGGCCACAGATAGAAAGCTAGAAAGCCACATGCGGCCCACAGGCTGCTTGTTGGGCCTGAGAGGTTTAGATACACAGGCATCAAAAATCCTGATAGGCCATGTGAAAATTATGGACTTTGGCCCTGCATCCCTTATGACTTTTGTGTTGAACACTGGCCTGTAACACTGATCTATATCAGTTTATTTTTTCATCTCTTCTAAAAATATACCAACTGTTTCTGGCTTATTTCGTAATTCAACGATCAGTATGCAAAAATTACTCAGAAAATGTTTCACTGTTATTACTGCAGTACACTAAAATTTGATCAGTTGCATTGAATTGCTGCACATCGCACATCAATACTGCTCATTGTACCACTTTAATAAGTAAGTCCTCCTGACTTGCATTCATATTATTACATTAAATTCAAATGAAGTATTGTCACTGCAAATTTTGGCTGTAATGTAAGAATGATTGACCTCTTCTGTCTCTCATCTTCCAGATCATGAAACATGAGGATTATTTAGCCCCTGCAGACCAATTGTCTTTGGGAATTATTCTGTACTTGATGGTTAATGGAGATTTATCATTACAGACAGCAAACAGACACAACTACCGTATGTGGAGTATAAGAGGAATGCCACATTCTCAGGGGCAGATTAGCCTGGGGGGTATGTTGGCCCTGAGTGGAGATACTTTTCTATTCAGACACTGATAAGAGTGGGACCTGCAGTCACTGACACATGGTGTTTTATACCGTATTTATCGGCGTATAACACGCACCGGCGTATAACACGCACCCCAAGTTTAGGAGAGAATTTTAAGGAAAAAAACTTTTAGGAGGCAAATTCAAGGAAAAAAAACTTACATTTAAATGCAGCATGCAGCCTTGCCCAGTGTCCATCTGCAGCCTTGCCCAGTGTCCATCTGTCCATCTGCAGCCTTGCCCAGTGTCCATCTGTCCATCTGCAGTCTTGCCCAGTGTCCATCTGTCCATCTGCAGCCTTGCCCAGTGTCCATCTGCAGCCTTGCCCAGTGTCCATCTGTCCATCTGCAGCCTTGCCCAGTGTCCATCTGTCCATCTGCAGCCTTGCCCAGTGTCCATCTGTCCATCTGCAGCCTTGCCCAGTGCCTTTGCGATCGTGTCAGTCTCTGCGTTTTTTTAAATTTGGCACCGATTTCTGTGGAGAGGAGCGAGCGGGGCCGAGTGTACTTCGGCTAGACTCGGCTCTTCTCGCAGTCCCGCCCATCTCCACTGACTGCGCCGCTGACGGAGAAAGCCGAGTGTACTTCGGCTAGACTCGGCTCTTCTCACAGTCAGGGGCAGGACTGCGAGAGGAGCCGAGACTAGCCGAAGTACACTCGGCTTTCTCTATGTCAGCGGCGCAGTCAGAGATGGGCGGGACTGCGAGAGGAGCTGAGTAAAGCTGAGTGTACTTCGGCTTCGGCTCCGCTCGCTCGTTTTCAGCAGGGGAATTCGACGGAGTATCGGCGTATAACACGCACCCACGATTTCCCCCTGATTTTAAGGGGAAAAAAGTGCGTGTTATACGCCGATAAATACGGTAGTTACCTGCTCCATGTTCAGACCTGCGATTACAGCACCTGGCAGAGAGAGGTCTTCTGGCACTGGCTCCCTTTAACATATGCCAAGTATATGAGAAGTGTCAAGAGCTATGTGTAGCAAGGTTCCCATTTCCTATGTAGATATAGACTACAGTTGACAAACAAGAAGGAACCTAGCTCCCTCCGGTGTTCAATTGTTATGTTGCATCAACCTGTTTGTTTAATGATATCAAAGCAAGGCACGCTGGAACTCGTAGTACAGGGAGAAAGAGACTCCGTTGCCATGGGTAGTGAATAGACTATAGCACCCACAGTGCAGCTATACTCCCAAAATGCATTGCCTCGTCGCTTGGCCTTCTGGGACTGTCTACTTAATGGAGGGGAGGAGCCACGGAGGGTCTCTCTGGACATCGCCCTGCTTGCAAGTGGAGCGTGGGTGAGGCCTGTTGTGTGTGTGTAGGCCTCATAGCCTGGGCCTACTGTTGTCAGAGAGGCCTGCCTGCTAAAGAGAGAAGAATCCTCCTTTGGGAAGCCCAGCTGACGTTCCAGAGTGTCCAGACATCTTCCTCTCACAGACATCTCGTACGGTGGAGTGAGGGACGGAAGACCGGGACAGCGGAGGAATCGTGTACTGGAGCATCAGCAGCGGAACCTGCCAGGCAGTCTAGGCCTATTTGGGTAAGCGGGCACCTGCCAAGGATTTATTAACTATTGTATAGGCCTGTGACTGTTAACGCTCACCACCACTAGAATAGTGCGCCACGCACCAGAACTTAGTGCATCGTGTGGTAGTTTAATGTTGGCGCTTGCACCGCCTTAGAATTACACACTCCCAAAAGCATTGCGGGAGTTCAGTTTTTCTTCAACACCCTTTGGATTACAAATAGTATGTGCACCAACGTTTGCTAGCGAAGACTCCTATCACTGAGGAACTTGTAAACTGATCTTAGCCAGGCTTGACTAGAATTACAGTGATGGGATACAGGGTGGTACTGCCCTCTAGGGGGAGCTCGCGAGCACAGACCTTTTATACATAGCAAATAGACATTAATATTGTGTATACCATTATCCTATTCATATTATTGACTCTGCAGGGCCCTGCACAAGTCAACTGTAATGCTGTCTTAATTTGCCACTTTTAATACTAAGTAAACTTCGATTTTTGCTATAGCAGGCAACTTTGTGGAGTTATCTATCGCCCTACTGATTAAGTGCCATGATCAGGTAATGGTTTTATTTACTGTATTACTATTGTGTGATACTATTGTGGCTCCCATCACACCACTGGGTCCCACAATATCTGTGCAAACCAGTTGTGCCAAGGGAAGGGTTCGAGCCAAGTTCTTGGGGTTGATAGGCAGAACGTAGACCCAACATCTGAATCAGCAGCTCCTTCGGGGGTAGTGCTACATATGAATAAAGCTGATGCTGGAAGATGTATACGTGTGTGTGTTACAATAAACCACATCTTTTAGGATCACCCACCTTTCACCATGCCCATATCTGCAGCACAATGGCAAGCTTTACACGGTACACTTTTGTTAGCCCACAGAAATCAATTATGAGAGGGCCACTTGGTTGAAGTTGTTCCAAAGAATTTGTTGGCACACAGAAATCTACTATGAGAGGGCCACTTGGTTGAAGTTGTCTCAAATAATTTGTTGCCCCACAGAAATCTATGATGAGAGAGCCACTTGGTTGAAGTTGTCCCAAATAATTTGTTGTCCCACAGAAATCTATGATGAGAGAGCCACTTGGTTGAAGTTGTCCCAAATAATTTGTTGTCCCACAGAAATCTATGATGAGAGGGCCACTTGGTTAAAGTTGTCTCAGAGAATTTGTTGGTTCACAAAAATCTACAATGAGAGGGCCACTTGGTAGAAGTTGTCCCAAAGAATCTGCTGGCCAACAGAAATCTACTATGAGAGGGCCACTTGGTTGAACTTGTCCCAAAGAATTAGCTGGCCCAAACAAATCAACTATGAGAGGGTTGAAATAGTCGCAAAGAATTATAGTTTTCCCCTTGCACATTCTCTTACTTTTCTTTATAGTAAGGAGCCTGAATATTATTACTGATGTGGGTGTATGAAATGAGAGGAAATCTGCACAGTATGGAATATCTATCAATCATCTTTCATCCAACACACATTGAGATGTAACATGATAATACAGGGACTGTTTTTAATGGCTCTTTTCTGTCTAAGTACCCCCTGTATGCCTCAGAATGATAGGCGACACAAGAAGCTTTTTTTTTTTTTTTTAGGAGATTGACTGGACAGAGCTAGAGAAATTGTGACTGTGGCATGGTAATCCTGCCACCTCTTGTTTTTATGTTTGTTTCTTGTCGAACGGCAATTTACAATGGGACTAATGAGCTGCAAGCATTTGGCTTGCGGTTAAAATGTGAACTTATTGGTTTGAATGGCGGAGTTTGACAGGCAGTTCTTCCTGTCAACTTGAAACACTGCTTTAAATTTACTGCAGCCTGTGAAAAAGCCCACCCAACTGTATTTTAGACTTTAGGTGGGCAGTCAGCGGGAAGGGGTGGGAGGGAATCTGCGGCTTAACCACCTGATAGGAGGAGGGAGCAGAGTGAAAGAGATGAGCTCATTAATCAACTTCTCTTTTTGCTGTTCAGCGGGGGTGGGGAGGAGACCTGTTATGCCTCGTACACACGACCATTTTTCCCGGCAGGAAAAAAATGATATTTTTCCTGCCGGGATTCCTGTCAGGCCTGCCTTGCATACACACGTTCAGACCAAATATCGCTGAACTTTTGAATTTCAAGAACGCGGTGACGTCAAAGACTCCAACGAGCCGACAAAATGACGTTCTATGCTTCCGCGCATGCGTCGAATTGTTTACGACCCTCAGAAACCATACAGACGACCTGTTTTCTCGGCGGGTATTTTTCCTGACAGGAAAATAGTAGGCTTGTGCAATTCGTTTCGTAACGAATTGAAATTCGTCCGAATTTAGCAACTTTCGGACATTCGGAAGCATTCGAATTTCCGAACAAAGCAATTACGAATAAGACCGAATCCAAAATAAATTATACCGCAAATAGCGAATGCCCGAATGTCTTCGGCATAATTCGTTATGAAAAAGTTACGAATGTACGAATCCATACGAAGCACAATAACACTCACTCTGCTCTGCTCTCTGCTTCTCCCACACCGTGCTGAACTCCCTCTCAAAATGGTGTACAGGGGCGGAGGTTATAGCCGCATGTAAAAAACGAAAGTAAAATACGAGATTTCGAATCCATTCGAAGCACAATAACACTCTGCTCTGCTCTCTGCTTCTCCCTCACCGTGCTGAACCCTCTCAAAATGGTGTACAGGGGCGGAGCCTATAGCCGCATGTTAAAAACGAAAGTAAAATACGAGATTTCGAATCGTTACAAATAACCGCAATGTATTTAGAAAAGTACAAATCCATTCGAAGCACATTAGGCATAATAGGCAGCGTCGTTGTGAGAGAGACACGGAAAATTACGAATCAACGAACCCAAAAAAAGTTACGAAAGTAGGAGTTGTGTCCAGAATCAACGAAAAACAACGTACTCTACCGAAAGTACGAACCCAAAAAAAGTTACGAAAGTAGGAGTTGTGTCCAGAATCAACGAAAAACAACGTACTCTACCGAAAGTACGAATTATAAAGCAACAAAAAATTCAACGAAAAATGTCGCTTGCAAAAATACGAATGAGTCCGAACACGAAAAATCCCGTCTAGCAAAATTACGAATGATTACGAATCAACAGGACCGGAAAGAAACGAACCGAAACGGAACGAATTTTTCCGTTGTGCACAAGTCTAGAAAATAGAGAACAAGTTCACATTATTTTTCCCGCAGTTTTCTTGCCAGAAAAACTGCCATGGAGCATACACATGGCCGTTTTTCCTGCCGAAAAGCTGTCATGGCAGTTTTCCTGCCAGGAAAACCGGTCGTGTGTACGAGGCATAAGTGTTACTGAACTGCAGCAGCAAAGAGTTGCAGAGCTGCATGAATCTCAGAACTGGATTGACAAAAAGACTCGTACAGTATATTTATTTCATCTGTGTATTTAGTTGTTTGCATGGTGTTCAGCTTTAAAATAAAATACTTGTTTTCCTCCTTTGTTACATCAAGGTGCTGCTAATCTTCTGCATTATCTTTGCAGCCATTCCAGCAATGATTGCATGGCATGTCCAAGGGAGGGTTTACTGATGGTGATATCAGTGGGCCATGCCTGTGTAATGTATGTAGAAATAGCCCTTTTGTAAGTCTCCATCAGAAATACATATAACGAAGGCATATACTGTATATGGACTAAGTGGAAGTTTTTATCTACTTGGGGCACTCCAAAACTACAAAATGTTTGTATCAGCATTCTTTAAAAAAAATTTTTTAAAGAGAACACATTGGGCCAATTGATTGGGCTTAAACTTATTCACCTTAAAACTCTGAAATGATTTGCGACACAATTTTTTAAATTTTTTTTAAATAATTATAAGGCCACTGTGCGTCCTTAATCCTCAGTCTGTCACCTCGGCTTCAACAAGGGAACAAAGTGACAGCATGCACCTCTGCCGGCCTTTCCACAGTTTTTTTTATGTCCCCACTGTCAAATTACTATTATCAGCAGGTCATACTTTCATTTCTCCGCACGGATGCGAACATCACAGTACATTAATTCATGAAAGGGTACACAACTCTGGTCGTACTGATCATACATTGTGGTCGAGGACCTGTCATTGCAACAAAGAAATTACATCCTAATGCTTTTGCAATAGAGTCTTAGAGAAGACGCATTTTTCTCTCATTAGCCTGGTTTGCAGGTTTGAACATTTTACATTGAGCGCAGAGGGCCTTATCTGGGGGAGACGTGATTGTAAACGATCACCTTGTAAAACAACACATTCAGTTTAAAATAAAAACGAAAGGAAAAACATTTTCAGATAGATATAAAAAAAAATATCAATATATTTTTTCCCTTTTTTATAAATGATCCAATTCCCTCTGTGCTCAGCTGCATAAGAGCTGGAGGGAGAAGCAGCAGCACACTGAACTTTCCAGTGAATGGCTGTGCAGTGGGGGCCAGTGAGGAGTCAGGACAAGTCTGATCATTGAAGGAGAGCAGGCTGAGTTCCCAGTATAGCTGGCCACAGTGTGCTTCCCTGCTTGGTGTGGTCAGTTCCTAATAGGAAAGCAAGGGGACTAGCAGGAACACCAGGAATTTCACATAAAGGAAGCAATACAAAGGGAATGGATCTCTAGACAGGTCTACAGCGCATATAGGCACAAGATGGAGAAAACAAACTTTCTTGGAGCCCAAATGTGGAGCTGTGGAGAGGATAAAGTATCCATTCTTAGGTCCACATCTTACCTGTTAGTCAGACTTCATTATTAGTTTTAACCGTCCACGGGACTATATGTGAGCTGACTAATGCTCAGGGCTGTCTCTTGCTCACTTTGCTGTGAGAAATTGTTGCTGAGTGAAAAGGGGAGTGGAGACAGAACACTAAAAAGGTTCTAAAGCTGCCTGCTTGTTTTGAGCAACCCAGTAGGTGGCCTGCAGTTTGACCAAACAAATTCTATATGTGTACGGCCAGCTTTGCTACCAAAATAATTGCTACCGATGTTGAGGTTTTGAAACTTGTGGAGTTCATTCCCTTTAGCATTGTTATGTGCAACAAGATCACTGTAATCTCATTATTGGGTGGGTTTCATCTCCCATTCCTTTGGGGGGATAAGCAGAGCCAGATAATCTACAAGGCAATCTAAGCAGGTGCCTAGGATCCGATGGATTTCTATGGGGATCAGCTACAACCTTCATTCTACTGCAGTAATCCAATGGAGTAATACAATTGGTCAAAGCTTAGCACCTGGTTGTCTATTCACATGGGAGGATGAACTTACATGTTGTATGAAGCCATATAAGTAATGCATGCCCATTGCTGCCAATAACCCATTAATGGCCATAATGCATGCTCATTAAAAAGATGGGGGGGGGCAATCCATGATAATCCATAATAAGTCTCTGGCAGGATGAACTTGGGAAATCTCCCCAGTGGGGGCACATTCTACTACAAAATATGCTTTTAAGTAAAAGAGGAAGTGTTTTCCGACGGGAATAAGTCCTTCAGGAATCCCGACGGGAAAAAAGAGAGCCAGTTCTCTTATTTTGGACGGCCGTTTTTGGCAGTTTTCCCGACGGAAAAACTCAGATGGAGCATACACATGGCCGGGATTCCCGGGCAAAAGCTCTCATCTGAGTTTTCTCATTGGAAAACCCGGTCGTGTGTATGAGGCATTAGAGCAGGTTATTAATAACAACTGGGTCTTCCCATCCCACCGTAAACAGCTTCCCTCATTTTATATTCTTCTGTCAGAAGGACAAAAGTCTGTCCAAAACAAAAAATAAAGTTTTTTGGCTACGTTGGGCTTCAAAGAAACCCCATGCTGAGGGAAACACATAGATAGTCTCATTTGACCTTTTCTTAAAAATGTTCTCTAGATTCAATATTTTTTAAAGCACCCTCCAGGAACAAGCATGCAGCTAACGAACTCAGACCTCTGTATCTGCCGACTTGTTCTCGATGAGTGACTCGAATGAAAACTGAACTTTCTACTGAAACTACTAAATCACCTGGGTTGCCTGACAGCCAGGAAATAACCATTTCCCATGGGAAAGGTTAGCAATGGAAGTCTAGGTATTTCCTTTTGTACAGATTAACCACTTGCCGACCGCCCGTTGTTGTTTGATAGCGGCAGTATGGCACTCCTGCATGAATCACTGTAGCCGTACGGTGGGCGCTTTAAGGAGTATATGGGCGCGTGTGCACCCGCTGTGTGACGTAGGAGCCAATGCGCATGGCCACCAGTCGCGATGGCTGCCGGCTACCCACGATTGCTCCTGAGTAGGACAGAATGGAGATCTGTCAATGTAAACAGACAGATCTCCGTTCTGTCAGGGGAGTAGAGATAGATCATCTTCTCCTAGTAGTTAGGAGCAGCGAACAGTCTCCTCCCCCAGTCATTCCCATCCTCCCACAGTTAGAAACACACTGAGGGAACAAATTTAACCCCTTGATCGCCCCCTAGTGTTAACCCCTTCCTTGACAGTGACATTTATACAGTAATCCGTGGCTATTTTTAGCTCTGATCGCTGTATAAATGTCAGTGGTCCCAAAATAGTGTCAATTGTGCCCGATCTAACCGCCGCAATGTCTCAGTCCTGATAAAAATCGCTGCCATTACTAGTAAAAAAAAATGAGTAATACATTTTGAAGACGCAATAACTTTTGCGCAAACCAATCAATATACGCTTATTGCAATTTTTTTTACCAAAATATGTAGAAGAATACATATCGGCCTAAACTGAGGAAGATTTTTTTTTTTTATATTTTTGGGGGATATTTATTTTAGCAAAAAGTAAAAAATATTGCTTTTTTTGAATTGGCAGTCTTTTTTTGTTTATACCGCAGAGGTGATCAAATACCACTAAAAGAAAGCTCTATTTGTGGGGAAAAAAGGACGCCAATTTTGTTTGGGTACAACGTTGCACGACCGCGCAATTGTCAGTCAAAATGACACAGTGCCGTATCGCAAAAAGTGGCCTGGTCAGGAAGTGGGTAAATCCTTCCAGGGCTGAAGTGGTTAAAGTGGTTCTGAAGTCATACTGTTTTTTACCTTAATGTATTACATGCATCACCTTAAAAAAACCTTTCAGTGCCTGAGTCCTGTATCGATCCAGTGTGTGCTTGTCTGCAGGTCTTCTCTCCTCTCTCATAGACAGCAGGGGGGGGGGGGGCAAACCAAGCTGTCTGTGTCAATGGATGCACACAGCCTGACTTGCAATCAAGCCTGCACATCATGTGCCTCCATAGGGAGCAGCTTTCTATGGTGGCATGTGCAAAAAAGGAAGAGCTTAGAGCGCCTGTAGGCAGGACTAGTTGATTGGTACCTGAGATGGCGTAATGGTACATAGAGACCAGAGAGAGAAGGAACAATTTTAGAAGTAGAAGTAAGAAATTAACACATCGAAGACAGCGACAGAGAGCTCACTTACAGTTCCAAACACTATGGCAACGGAGCCTCAATATTACTGGCAACTCAGGTATATTATATCAGCTCTTAACAACACTGGCGGTACTTTGAAAGGCACGTTGGTGGAACAGCATCTGATGAAGGGGTTGGCTGACAGGCAGTACAGTGCAAGTGCCGTAAAATAACCAGGTCGGAGGGTCCTCGCTAGGGATGAGCTTCGTGTTCGAGTCGAACATACGTTCGACTCGAACATCGGCTGTTCGATCGTTCGACGAAGATCGAACGATTTGGGCCGTTCGCGCCAAATTCGAGTGACGCGAACGGCCCACAATGCACTACGCCATCGCAGTGTCATCCAGGCGCTGTGATTGGCCAAGCATGCACTGTGACCCCGCATGCTTGGCCAATCACAGCGCCGGCAGCGAGGAGAGCAATGATTGGCCACAGGCAGGATGCCTGTGGCCAATTATTGCTGAGGGTGTTTAGTACACGCCCCACACTATAAAAGGCCGCCAGCACGGCGGCCTAGTGTAGTGTGTTCCGGAGCAGGGATAGAGCAGCATAGGCAGGGACAGTGACTGTTATTTCTTTCTTGCTTAACCTGGATTCCTTTAGTTTAGGGAAAGAGAAGGATAGGTAGGGAGAGTGTCAGTGTGTTTTGTGCTTGTGCTATAGTGTGCTTAAAAAAAACATTTATTCTAGGGACAGAAAACTGTAGGTAGGGACAGTGTCAGTTTCTTTCACTCTGCAAGTCCT
This sequence comes from Rana muscosa, assembly GCA_029206835.1. Lineage (NCBI taxonomy): Eukaryota > Metazoa > Chordata > Amphibia > Anura > Ranidae > Rana > Rana muscosa. Next base: position 341,281,052 of record CM055120.1, on the reverse strand, counting down.
TGTTTCCAGGGACCTGGAAGGACAGTGAGTGAATTGTCCTTGTGCTATATTGTGCTTAAAAAAACATTTATTCTAGGGACAGAAAACTGTAGGTAGGGAGAGTGTCAGTTTCTTTCACTCTGCAAGTCCTTGTTTCCAGGGACCTGGAAGGACAGTGAGTGAATTGTCCTTGTGCTATATTGTGATTAAAAAAAACATTTTTTCTAGGGACAGAAAACTGTAGGTAGGGAGAGTGTTTTTTTTCTTTCACTCTGCAAGTCCTTGTTTCCAGGGACCTGTAAGGACAGTGAGTGAATTGTTCTTGTGCTATATTGTGATTAAAAAAAACATTTTTTCTAGGGACAGAAAACTGTAGGTAGGGAGAGTGTTTTTTTTCTTTCACTCTGCAAGTCCTTGTTTCCAGGGACCTGGAAGGACAGTGAGTGAATTGTCCTTGTGCTATATTGTGCTTAAAAAACATTTATTCTAGGGACAGAAAACTGTAGGTAGGGAGAGTGTCAGTTTATTTCACTCTGCAAGTCCTTGTTTCCAGGGACCTGTAAGGACAGTGAGTGAATTGTCCTTGTGCTATATTGTGATTAAAAAAAACATTTTTTCTAGGGACAGAAAACTGTAGGTAGGGAGAGTGTTTTTTTTCTTTCACTCTGCAAGTCCTTGTTTCCAGGGACCTGTAAGGACAGTGAGTGAATTTTTCTTGTGCTATATTGTGATTAAAAAAAACATTTTTTCTAGGGACAGAAAACTGTAGGTAGGGAGAGTGTTTTTTTTCTTTCACTCTGCAAGTCCTTGTTTCCAGGGACCTGTAAGGACAGTGAGTGAATTTTTCTTGTGCTATATTGTGATTAAAAAAAACATTTTTTCTAGGGACAGAAAACTGTAGGTAGGGAGAGTGTTTTTTTTCTTTCACTCTGCAAGTCCTTGTTTCCAGGGACCTGTAAGGACAGTGAGTGAATTTTTCTTGTGCTATATTGTGATTAAAAAAAACATTTTTTCTAGGGACAGAAAACTGTAGGTAGGGAGAGTGTTTTTTTTCTTTCACTCTGCAAGTCCTTGTTTCCAGGGACCTGTAAGGACAGTGAGTGAATTTTTCTTGTGCTATATTGTGATTAAAAAAAACATTTTTTCTAGGGACAGAAAACTGTAGGTAGGGAGAGTGTTTTTTTTCTTTCACTCTGCAAGTCCTTGTTTCCAGGGACCTGTAAGGACAGTGAGTGAATTTTTCTTGTGCTATATTGTGATTAAAAAAAACATTTTTTCTAGGGACAGAAAACTGTAGGTAGGGAGAGTGTTTTTTTTCTTTCACTCTGCAAGTCCTTGTTTCCAGGGACCTGTAAGGACAGTGAGTGAATTTTTCTTGTGCTATATTGTGATTAAAAAAAACATTTTTTCTAGGGACAGAAAACTGTAGGTAGGGAGAGTGTTTTTTTTCTTTCACTCTGCAAGTCCTTGTTTCCAGGGACCTGTAAGGACAGTGAGTGAATTGTTCTTGTGCTATATTGTGATTAAAAAAAACATTTTTTCTAGGGACAGAAAACTGTAGGTAGGGAGAGTGTTTTTTTTCTTTCACTCTGCAAGTCCTTGTTTCCAGGGACCTGTAAGGACAGTGAGTGAATTGTTCTTGTGCTATATTGTGATTAAAAAAAACATTTTTTCTAGGGACAGAAAACTGTAGGTAGGGAGAGTGTTTTTTTTCTTTCACTCTGCAAGTCCTTGTTTCCAGGGACCTGTAAGGACAGTGAGTGAATTTTTCTTGTGCTATATTGTGATTAAAAAAAACATTTTTTCTAGGGACAGAAAACTGTAGGTAGGGAGAGTGTTTTTTTTCTTTCACTCTGCAAGTCCTTGTTTCCAGGGACCTGTAAGGACAGTGAGTGAATTTTTCTTGTGCTATATTGTGATTAAAAAAAACATTTTTTCTAGGGACAGAAAACTGTAGGTAGGGAGAGTGTTTTTTTTCTTTCACTCTGCAAGTCCTTGTTTCCAGGGACCTGTAAGGACAGTGAGTGAATTTTTCTTGTGCTATATTGTGATTAAAAAAAACATTTTTTCTAGGGACAGAAAACTGTAGGTAGGGAGAGTGTTTTTTTTCTTTCACTCTGCAAGTCCTTGTTTCCAGGGACCTGTAAGGACAGTGAGTGAATTTTTCTTGTGCTATATTGTGATTAAAAAAAACATTTTTTCTAGGGACAGAAAACTGTAGGTAGGGAGAGTGTTTTTTTTCTTTCACTCTGCAAGTCCTTGTTTCCAGGGACCTGTAAGGACAGTGAGTGAATTTTTCTTGTGCTATATTGTGATTAAAAAAAACATTTTTTCTAGGGACAGAAAACTGTAGGTAGGGAGAGTGTTTTTTTTCTTTCACTCTGCAAGTCCTTGTTTCCAGGGACCTGTAAGGACAGTGAGTGAATTTTTCTTGTGCTATATTGTGATTAAAAAAAACATTTTTTCTAGGGACAGAAAACTGTAGGTAGGGAGAGTGTTTTTTTTCTTTCACTCTGCAAGTCCTTGTTTCCAGGGACCTGTAAGGACAGTGAGTGAATTGTTCTTGTGCTATATTGTGATTAAAAAAAACATTTTTTCTAGGGACAGAAAACTGTAGGTAGGGAGAGTGTTTTTTTTCTTTCACTCTGCAAGTCCTTGTTTCCAGGGACCTGTAAGGACAGTGAGTGAATTGTTCTTGTGCTATATTGTGATTAAAAAAAACATTTTTTCTAGGGACAGAAAACTGTAGGTAGGGAGAGTGTTTTTTTTCTTTCACTCTGCAAGTCCTTGTTTCCAGGGACCTGTAAGGACAGTGAGTGAATTTTTCTTGTGCTATATTGTGATTAAAAAAAACATTTTTTCTAGGGACAGAAAACTGTAGGTAGGGAGAGTGTTTTTTTTCTTTCACTCTGCAAGTCCTTGTTTCCAGGGACCTGTAAGGACAGTGAGTGAATTTTTCTTGTGCTATATTGTGATTAAAAAAAACATTTTTTCTAGGGACAGAAAACTGTAGGTAGGGAGAGTGTTTTTTTTCTTTCACTCTGCAAGTCCTTGTTTCCAGGGACCTGTAAGGACAGTGAGTGAATTTTTCTTGTGCTATATTGTGATTAAAAAAAACATTTTTTCTAGGGACAGAAAACTGTAGGTAGGGAGAGTGTTTTTTTTCTTTCACTCTGCAAGTCCTTGTTTCCAGGGACCTGTAAGGACAGTGAGTGAATTTTTCTTGTGCTATATTGTGATTAAAAAAAACATTTTTTCTAGGGACAGAAAACTGTAGGTAGGGAGAGTGTTTTTTTTCTTTCACTCTGCAAGTCCTTGTTTCCAGGGACCTGTAAGGACAGTGAGTGAATTTTTCTTGTGCTATATTGTGATTAAAAAAAACATTTTTTCTAGGGACAGAAAACTGTAGGTAGGGAGAGTGTCAGTTTCTTTCACTGTGAAAGTCCTTGTTTCAAGGGACAGAGAAGGACACCTGAAGGTAGCCCTTATTGCTTTTTTCCCATCTCCGTGCAGGCCATCTATTAGAATGTCTGGAAGGCAAACAAGGAGAGGCAGACAGTCAGGAGGCAATAAAAGAGGGCAAGCAGGCTCTGTGTCTGGGGGCAACAGTGCTGGTCGTGGACGCGGTGCATTGTCATCAGCACATGGCCATGGGACACGCTTGTCCTTCTTTTCGGCAGCTGGACATGTTGAGCCACATCATGCCGAAGACTTGGTAGAGTGGATGACCAAGCCCTCCTCCTCCTCCTCATCCTCTCTCACCCAGGCTCAGGGTACTGGAAAAGCAGCTGCCAAAGCGTCGTCTTCCCTGGTATCAATGTCAGACAAATCATCAGTCACTCCTTCCCTAGACCCACCATGTCCTCCTCCTGAGGAGTCCCCCGAACTGTTTCAGCACAGTGTTGGGTACATGCTCCAGGAGGATGCCCAGCGTTTCGAAGGGTCTGATGATGAAACCCAGCTAGAGGAAGGCAGTAGCGTGAGAGCAGACAGAGGGGATGCTCAAGAAGGACACCAATCTGGCAGTCATGTTCCAGCAGCTGCAGCATACTGCCAGATTGGCTCCAGTGATGAGGAGGGAGGGGATGATGAGGTCACTGACTCCACGTGGGTGCCTAATAGGAGAGAGGAGGAGGAGGAGGATGAGGAGGAGGCACATCTCCAACGAGGCAGGATGCCCTTTGGTGGCCAGCGTAAGGGCAGTACACCGACGGAATCACACCGCAGAGCTCCGCCTGTGCAGGGCGCTGCCTCTGCCCGTCATTCAAAAAGTTCTTTGGTGTGGGCCTTTTTTGAGGCTAGTGCATCAGATCGCACAGCTGCTGTTTGCAACATATGTCTCAAGCGTATATCGCGTGGCCAAAACATCAGCCGCTTGGGTACCACATGCCTGACCAGACATATGTTGACCTGCCATGCAGCTCGTTGGCAAGCCTACCTCAAAGACCCACACCAAAGAACAAAGCGGACCTCTCCTTGCACCGCATCAGCTGGGATCTCCAACCCCACTATAACTTCAGTCCTCTCTGAAACATGCACTGAGAGGAATGAAGGTGTAGAATTAGGTGTGTCACAGCCAAGTACTTGCGCCCACTCTGCTAGCAGTACACCGACGTCCGATTCTAGCAGGCAAATTTCCCTGCCCCAGCTGCTGGACCGTCGAAAGAAGTTCACTCCCAGCCATCCACATGCCCAGCGGTTGAATGCTAGCTTGGCTAAATTGCTAGCGCTTCAACTGCTGCCTTTTCAGTTGGTAGACTCGGCCCCCTTCCGTGAGTTTGTGCAATGTGCGGTTCCTCAGTGGCAGGTTCCCAAACGCCACTTTTTCGCACGGAAGGCTATTCCGGCTCTCTACCGGCATGTGGAAGGCAATGTCTTGGCCTCGCTGGACAGGGCGGTCAGCGGTAAGGTGCATATTACCGCTGACTCATGGTCCAGCAGGCATGGACAGGGACGTTACCTTTCTTTCACGGCCCATTGGGTCACTCTTTTGGCAGCTGGGAAGGATTCAGGACAAGGTGCAGTAGTGTTGGAGGTTGTCCCACCGCCACGCCTCCAAAATGCTACTACTGGTTGTGACACACCTCTCTCCTCCACCCCCTCCTCTTCTTCTTCCTCCATGGCCTCTTCCTGTGGTTTGTCCTATGAACCAGCGGTGCTCCGTAGCCGTTCACGGGGCTACGCAAGTACGCAGGCAAAAAGATGCCATGCCGTGCTTGCGCTGGTGTGTTTGGGGGACAGAAGCCACACTGGGGCAGAGGTCCTGTCTGCTCTGCAGGGCCAGGCCGAGAGGTGGTTGACGCCACGCCAGCTTAAGCCAGGAATGGTGGTTTGCGACAATGGCACCAACCTCCTCTCCGCCCTCCGACAGGGACAACTGACCCATGTGCCCTGTGTGGCTCACGTCCTTAACCTGGTGGTGCAGCGGTTCTTGGGCAGGTACCCGGGCTTACAGGATGTCCTGAGGCAGGCCAGGAAAGTCTGTGTGCATTTCCGCAGATCTTATAATGCCAGTGCTCGCCTGGCTGAGCTGCAAAAGGAGTTGAACCTGCCCAAGAACCGCCTTATATGTGACATGCCCACCAGGTGGAACTCAACGTTGGCCATGCTGCAGCGGCTGCACACGCAGCAGAGGGCCATCAATGAGTACCTGTGCGACTACGGCACCAGGACAGGGTCAGGGGAGCTTGGTTTTTTTTCTCCACGCCAGTGGGGCATGATCAGGGATGCATGCACTGTCCTGGCACCATTTGAGGAGGCCACGAGGATGGTGAGCAGTGACAGTGCATGCATCAGTGACACTGTACCTCTTGTCCACCTGTTGGAGCACACGCTGCGTGGAATAATGGACAGGGCACTTGAGGCAGAACAGAGGCAGGAAGAGGAGGACTTCCTTGCCTCTCAAGGCCCCCTTTACCCAGACAGTGTTACTTCTGTCCCACCCATCGCACAGGAAGAGGAGGAGGAGGAGGAGGAGGAGGAGGAGGATTGTGTCAGCATGGAGGTGGAGGCTGGCACTCAGCATCATCAGCAGCAGTCTTTTAGGGATGATTTACAGTCCCAAGAAACCAGTGGACTTGTACGTGGCTGGGAGGAGGTGGCTGCGGATCATGTCGTCCTTAGTGACCCAGAGGACTCCGGAGCGAATGCCTCAGCAAACCTACGCTGCATGGCCTCCCTGATCCTGCAAAGTCTGCGGAAGGATCCTCGTATTCTTCGGATCAAGGAGAGGGACCATTACTGGCTGGCCACTCTCCTTGATCCACGGTACAAGGGTAAGGTTGCGGACCTTATGTTACCGTCGCAGAGGGAGCAGAGGATGAGACAACTCCGGGAGGCCTTGCAGAAAGGTCTGTGCAACGCGTTCCCAGAGACTGGGAGGTTGCAAACTCCTGGTCCTGGACAACGAGTTGCTGAGGCTTCGGCCAGTCAAAGAAGGAGCGGTGGGGAAGGTGGCCGTCTGACCGATGCGTTCAGACAATTCTTTAGTCCGCAGCCCCAAAGTATGATCGGTTCCAGCAACCATCGCCAGCGTCTGATAAACATGGTGCAGGAATATCTAGGGGCAAGGTCAGACTTGGACACCTTCCCCACCGAAAATCCTCTGGCTTACTGGGTCTTGAGGATGGATCACTGGCCAGAGCTTGCACAGTATGCAATTGAGCTACTGGCCTGTCCTGCATCCAGCGTTCTTTCGGAACGCACATTCAGTGCTGCTGGAGGATTTGTCACGGATCACAGGGTGCGCCTGTCCACCGACTCGGTTGATCGACTGACTTTCATCAAGATGAACCAGTCTTGGATCACCACCAGCTACCACACACCTGATGCTGATATAACAGACTAATTGATTTTAACATGTCACATCCCTTCAAGACTGATGCTGATGCTGAGTGCCTGTGCTGTTATGTTGACTGGCTATCCTCCTCCTCCGAGTCCTCAATGATACGATTGATGATGATAGCTTGGAAGATCATTTTTGTTTATGGGTGCCGCCACCAGTGCCTAACGCCCAATTTTTCAGCCCCTGTTTAACAGGGGCGTGTAATTACAATTTTTGAAGCAATACTTTGCAACAGGGCTCATTGCTGTACTCCAAGTACAGTATCTGTGAGGAGTTGCAGTGTTGTGCCACCAGTGCCTAAGGCCCAATTTTTCAGCCCCTGTTTAACAGGGGCGTGTCATTACAATTTTTGAAGCAATACTTTGCAACAGGGCTCATTGCTGTGCTCCAAGTACAGTATCTGTGAGGGGTTGCAGTGTTGTGCCACCAGTGCCTAAGGCCCAATTTTTCAGCCCCTGTTCAACAGGGGCATGTAATTACAATTCTTGATCTAATAATTCACAGCAGGGCCCATTGCTGCACCCACCAAGAGTAACTGTCAGGGCTTACAGTGTTGTGGCACCAGCACCACCATCAAAGGCCCAATTTTTACTACCACTGTTCAACAATTATATGTAATTAAAATTCCTGATATAATAGTTGACAGCAGGGCGTTCCAGCACCAACCAAGAGTAACTGTGAGTGCTTACAGTGTTGTGCCAACACCAACAACTAAGGGGCCTATTTCTGCAGAGTATATACGGCAGGTCCCTACTTTCAAACATCCAACTTACAAACGACTCCTACTTGCAAACGCAAGAAGACAACAGGAAGTGAGAGGAAATCTACCACTAGGAAGGAAAATTCTCTCCTGTAAGAATAAATATGGGAGAAAGGTGTCTCCTCTGTACTGATGCTTTATCAGCAATCCTTGTTTCAAGAAAAACACCACATTTCAAAAACAGTTGTCATTGGGACGGAAAGTGAGGTGAAATGTTCTGAACAGGGGCACAGACAGCAAAACAAATGTTACAGGGGTGATAACCCTTACCTATGTTTTCCAAAAAGTTTAAAAATAGATTTTTGGTCTGGAGCTACACTTCAACAATGTACCTGTTCAAAATTACAAACAGATTCTACATAAGAACAAACCTACAGTCCCTGTCTTGTATGCACCGCCTGTATAGGGCTGTTCAGAGTATATAGGGCCTTTTTTATTTTATGTGCGGGGTTCCCCTTAATATCCATACAAGACCCAAAGGGGCTGGTAATGGGCTGGGGTAGGGGGGGGGGGGGGGTCATGGGGTAGCTATGCCATTTTTCTTAAAGAATTTCATCCATATTACCGGGACCAGACATTACATTAAAGCCGCAAGCAGTTTTAAATGGCTTTTTTTTCCTTTAGAAGTGTCATTTTGTGCAGGGACAGTTCTAAACACGGGAAACACGTGGCACTTCACAGGCATACTTTAGACACCCCCCAGGTACGATATTTAAAGGAATATTTGACTTTTTTTTTTCACTTTATGCATCATTAAAATGACTGCTCCCGAAAAACGACCGTTTTTAAAACTTCTTTTTGCATTGATACATGTCCCCTGGTGCAGAACCCGGGTTCCCAAACCCTTTTTAGGACAATAACATGCATAATAGTTGTTATAATTAGCACTTTAGAATTCGAACGTTCGCATCCATTCTATTTAATAGGGTTCTAATGTTCGTTCGAACTTTCGGTCCGTTCGCGGGTTCTGGTGCGAACCGAACAGGGGGGTGTTCGGCTCATCACTAGTCCTCGCCCTAACTCTCTAGGGTTCCCAGATGGCCGAGCCAGGCATAGTGTCCCTGCACTTTCCCTCCTTGTGCCCTGTCCCTAGCCAGCAGAGATCCTGTTCCTACACAATCCACTTCATAAATGCATACCAACTGCAGTAGGACAGTGCTATTTTTTAGCAGAGGCCTCACTAAAGATGGGTGCAGAGAGTGCTGCTTCCCTGTTGACACCTACAGAGCCTTCAGAGGAACAAGGATCCTCTCAACCTCCATTCCTCTCCGCACAGCGGCCAGCTGGATAGCGCCACCTCCAATGGGGAGGATAAACTGCACCAGCCTACACGCCGGCGAGGGATCCTAGTAGAAAAGGTTCAGGCTGCTGCTCTGTGCAATACCATTGCACAGAGCAGGTAAGTATAACATGTTTTTTTATTTTATGAAACAAAATAACTTTACAACCACTTTAACTATCTTTAATTATGTTGGAATTAAAATGTAGTTAATAAATCACCATTACAGCACCATTTAGTATATTCAGTAACCCGGATCTTTACTGGTTAACAACATTTAATCATAGTGAATAATAATACCATTATTTATGATACCTCTGTTGATGGGATTTAATAACGTAACTCATTTATGGGCACCAGGCAATTTTACCTCTTAAAACCCTCTTATTCAATTGTTCTAATGTATGTCTGATTAATGGAGCATGATCATTTCCCTTTCATCATGCTAAACAGCGGGACACATGAAAAGGCAGGTAAAAAAAAATAGGAAAGACTATTAAATAATTGCTGTATGGCTCTAATCTTAAAAGGTACAACTTATACTTAAATGGCTAACCTCCTTTATTAATTGTTTTTTTTTCATCAAGCTTTTTTTTAATTAGAGACCTTTACTTAAATATCTCAGCAATACATTCTAAAGGAATACTATTATTGGTACACAGGTGTACTGTATATGAAGAGGTTTATAAAGTGAAATGATATGTTTGCTAACAGTGAACATGCTGACAGTGACAAGAGGAGAGAGTTGACTGAGCAGAAGGATGGCCTTCTCAGTATGAAGCTGCTTATTCACCGCCCATTCAGGAGGTTGGGGTGTGTTTTGAGCAGTGTTCTTGACCAAGCTGTGCTTGTTCTGCAGTGGATGTCAAGCATCTTGCTTGTTTAAAACAGCTCCCAGACATGTATTTCATCTGTATTTTTTGCTGATTGCATGACGTTTATCTTTTAAAGGACATTCAATTACAAATTGTTTTAAAGTGGAGCTCCACCCAAAAGTGGAAGCTTCACTTATCTGCCTCCTCCCCCCCTCCGGTGCCACATTTGGCACCTTTCGGGGGGAGCGGGTACCTGTTTTTGACAAGTACCCGCTCCCACTTCTGGGTGATCTCGCCGTGGCAAGATCACCCAGAAAGTTCGACCCCCCTCCTCCTTCCTCCACCACTGGACCATTCACAAATGGTTCAAGCATGCACAGTAGGGAACTGGCTGTGAAGCCGCAAGGCCTCACTGCCAGTTCCTCATACAAGCAATGGAGGTGGCAGCACCCTAAGGAAAAATCAACTGGGCATACAGGAGTACTTCCTGTTTACACGGCGACCTCTGTAAATGGAAGTCCCATCTCCTGCGCTGCAATTGGACGACTGTTCTGTATGTAGCGGGGTCCCCTTTAAGACTCCCAGGACTACCTTACCCAGAACCCCTTTTGGCAATGTTTCCACCCCAGAGACTCATGGGAGGGGTTATAAAAGGAGGAGGCGAGGCGGGGCTCGGCCTCTTTAGGACATGAGACTTCAAGGAAGAGATCTTCCTGTGCGGATCCGCTGTAGTGCAAGGCCTGAAGCCTGGGGCCTTGCGCTGCTACCTAAAGAGCCTTCCACCCCATCTCGAGCCTGGGTCGCATCTGACTCGGGTTCCTCAACCGCTGCTGAGCCGGAGACGAGACTGCTGCAGAGTTGTGTGTGAAGACACAGTCGGTGGAAGTTCCCGGACTGGGATCGCGTCCAGAGGGGTGAGCGAGCGTATGCTCAGACCATATACTGTTTATTGTTGATGTGCCTACAGACTCCCGTAGCCCACCAGTTCATATTTGATACTCTAACTGGAGATCCATAGCAGAACTAAGTCAGAAGATCTTCGGTAAAGTGTTTGTTTCTATTACCATTTCCCCATTGGATTACAAATGTTGTTCTGTTATGTGCACCACCTTTAAAGACTTGCCGGTGAAGAAAACATAAAACATCATCCCCTAGAGACTGAGTCTTAGTATCTGAGCCAGGCCTGGCCAGCTAGATAGTTCATTTAGTTGCTGCGCCACAGGGCGCCTAGTTAACGGTCGCCCACGCGGCGCGCCTTTACTGTTCCATTAATGCATAGAGTGTTTATTACTGCATTTCATGTAAACTGTTACCACTGTTGATCCTTTTACCACAATCTAAAGTAAATTAGCTATCCTTTTATTATTGCCTTGGTGTCTGAGTTTGATCATAGAGCATAAGAAATATATTGTTGCCATAGACTAACTGTGCCAGAAGGGGGTTGAGTAAATTGCTGGGGGTTGGCGGAGCTGTCTACAGGGCCCAAACTAATCTACGGCCCTCTTAAGTGAAGGTATCGCTACACGTGGGGGTTCTCGTCCGGGATCCTGATACAGCAGTTGAACGCCAGAGGTGCCGGCATGGACCCACAAGCAGTAGAAGAGTGGTGCAAAGCCTCTACGGCAGAGCCAAACAACTCGATAGTCATCAATCTCCCAGGGGAGGAATGGTCGACTGAGATGGTAGAGGAGTTAATGAAGTTAGTGTCCCCAGATCACACACCGTGGGTGATGGATATAAAGTCAGACCCAGACACTTCATATCAGTATGCACTAGTGGAATACGGAGACGGGATACCAGAGGCTTGCAAGCCCAAGTGTGTAAAGACGCCAGACAACAGAACCTATAGGTTGGCGCACGCAGTAACTGTAAAGAAGGAACCATCACCGATGGGATCACCGCAGGCTGCGGCCCGTACCTCACCAGAAAGAGGAGACGGGGTGACACCCCCGGTGGCACCCGCACCTGCCACTGCTATATCACCAGAATTGATAAAGGCAATAGGGGATCTGCTAATCAAATGTCAGAAGACAAACACGGTGCATGTAGAGACTAGCTACCGGAGACTGAAGACATTCTCAGGGAAGCTCCCTGTCCCTGCAGGGGAAGAAGATTTTGATACCTGGGTGGAGCAGGCATTACAAGCAGTAGAGGCATGGGAGGTGCCTGAAGCGCAGAAGAGGCAACGAGTGATAGAAAGCCTCAAAGGCGCAGCAGCAGAAGCAGTGAAAAGTTTTCGGTTTGGGAATACAGATTGCACGGCTCAAGACTGTCTAGACATGCTCCAGGAAGAGTTTGGTCAATTGGAAAAGGTGACAGAGATGGTCTACCAATTTGAACATACTTTCCAACAACCAAGGGAGAAACTTTAAGAGTATGTTAGGAGACTGAACAGGTTGCTGTGCAAGATTGTGTTGAAGAAGGGAATGAAGCCCCAAGATACAGATGCGGCAAGAATGAAGCAAGTCTTAAAGGGAGCGTTACGCTCGGATCCAGTCTGGCTGCACCTGAAAACCTCGGGAGGAGGAACGTTACTGACTTATGCTGACTTGATAAAAATCATCAGAGATGAGGAGGCGCTACAACAGGACCAGCAAATGATTAAGACAAATGTTGTCCCCGCACAGGTGCTAGTCAATCCAGTGATGACCCCTGAAAGAGACTCAGAGGTAGACACTTTAAAATCACAAATGTCCAAGGTGTTAGAAATGTTGACCTCTCTGATGGCAAAAGACCCAGAGGGTCCCAGGAGAGAAGTACCACGGAAGGAACTATTCCCAATTGCCTCGGCACCCGCATCTTTAAAAGAATGGGGAGATATAGTCTGCTTTAACTGTGGAGGAATTGGCCATATTGCAGCTACATGTTCCAGTCCCAAGAAGAAGAAAACAGATAACCGCAAGCCGGCGGGAAACTCCAGAGGGCCCCGGTGAAGGAGTCAACCGGGTGCCCATCACCTTCAGTGAGCTCCAAGCTGAATGCGAAGCAGAAGAAAAGAGGAGATAAAACACCTCAGAGGAAACACAACATTCCTCAACAGAGATACACCCCAGAGAAAGGGGGCAAGACCCCTCAGAAGAGGCACAGCACTCCCGAGAGGGGGTGCACACCTAAGAAAAATAATAGTATCCCTCAGCGGGTCTGTACACCCATTGAAAGGAGGGAAGTCAATGCATACCTGGCTCAAGAAAGATTAAAATCTAAAAGGAGTTGGACGAGAGAGAGTCCGAGGGGAAAGGGCCAGAAGAAGGCGACCCCTGTCAGGCCATATCCGGAGAAGCTGGTAGGCCCATCTCCTATAGTGCCTATCCAAGTGGAGGGAGTCTACACCAGAGCCATCTTGGATACTGAGGCACAAGTGACCCTATTATATCGGGATTTCTACGATAAGCACTTGAGTCACCTACCCATCCAGAAGATAGAGGAGCTGGAAATATGTGGGATTGGAACCCAGAATTTCCCCTATGATGGCTATCTGCCCGTCAAGGTGACTTTTGACCCATCCGTGGCTGGGAAGGCCGAAGTGTTTGACACCCTGGCAGTTGTGTGCCCTCGGCCGCTAGGAGCCAACAAAAGTTCCCTTATAACAGGGACGAACACGGACCTGGTCCGAAGACTCCTAACCCCTCTAATGAACGAGAAGGGGCCAGCGGCCACCAAGATCCACCCCATGTTGAAGACAGCCTACCAACGGCTGGTCCTAGAGCAGAAGACCCCTGGGGAGAGGCTAGGGAAGGTGTGGAGACTTGGAAGAGAAGGGGTAGTGTTGCAGCCCGGAGAAGTAACCTGTCTCAGAGCCACTGTGAAGCTTACTTGGGAGCAACCTTGACCCTTTGTCATGCTGGAGTCCGACCCAAGGGAAGAGTCCTCCAAGCTGGAGGTGATACCAGAAGTGATTCCACTGAAGGCCCTAAGGAAGGCCCATTGTAGAGTTCCGGTGAGCGTTAGGAACACTACAGGTGGCCCCATGGAAATCCCAGCCAGGATGCTGTTGGGCCAGGTGAGCCCTGCTGCCCCGGTTACCCTGTCAGAAGTCAAGGGGACGGGTGAAGGAGGAGACATTTGGGAGAAGCTGTCCATGGAAAACCCAAATCTGCCCAGGGCTTGGAAAGAGAGAGCCAAGGCCCAGTTGACCAGATGGGAGAAGATCTTCTCAAAAGATGAGTTCGATGTGGGGTGTGCAAGGAGTGCCACCCATCGAATCCGCCTCCAAGAAGACAAGCCCTTCAGAGAGAGGGTCAGGCGGGTCCCACTAGCAGATCTAGAAGATCTAAGGGAACAACTCGCAGAACTTAAGAGGACTAGTGTGATCCGGGAGTTTAGAAGCCCCTATGCCTTCCCGATAGTGGTGGTCAGGAAGAAGAATGGGTCGTTGAGGCTCTGTATCGACTACAGGACTCTTAACAGGAGAACCATCCCCGACCAGTACACCACTCCGAGGATAGAGGACGCTTTACAGAGTTTGTCTGGAGCCAAGTGGTTCAGCGTTATGGATCTCAAGAGTGGATACTACCAGATCCCTATGCATCCAGAAGACAAGGAGAAGACAGCCTTCATAACCCCAGTGGGGTTCTTTGAGCTTGATCGAATGCCTCAGGGACTGTCTGGAGCTCCTGCTACCTTCCAACGTCTCATGGAGAAGACTGTAGGAGACATGAACCTTATTGAAGTCCTTGTATACCTGGACGATGTCATTGTCTTTGGGAGAACCCTGGAAGAACACGAAGAGAGGCTGGAAAAAGTGTTGAGAAGACTCAGTGAGGAGGGACTCAAGCTTTCGCCTGAGAAGTGTCGGTTCTACCAGTCTTCTGTGAACTATCTGGGGCACATAGTGTCTGAAGAAGGGGTGGCCACAGACCCTGAGAAATTGGAGGCAGTTACCTCCTGGCCACGGCCCACCACAGTAACTGAACTCAGATCCTTCTTAGGGTTCTGCTCCTATTACAGGAGGTTTGTGGAAGGATTCGCCCGAATTGCTAGACCATTGAATGAACTGCTCAAGACTGAGGGGGAAGAGGACGACTCAGGGCCCAGGAAGCTGGGAGAGTCAGTCGGAGATCAGTGGAGCCAGAGGTGTGAAAAGGCCTTCCAGGCATTGAAGAAGAGCCTAACCACTGCCCCAGTCTTGGCCTACGCAGACTCAACCAAACCCTATGAACTACACGTAGATGCTAGTCATGACGGTCTGGGAGGAGTACTTTACCAAGAACACGAAGGACAACTACGGCCTGTTGCCTACGTGAGCAGGAGCCTGACCCCCTCTGAGAAAAACTACCTCACTCACAAGCTGGAGTTCCTGGCCCTTAAGTGGGCGGTAGTAGACAAGCTTAAAGACTACCTGTATGGGGCGGAGTTCACTGTGAAGACCGACAACAACCCCCTTACCTACCTTTTCACTACAGCAAAGCTGGATGCCACTGGATGCAGGTGGCTGGCCGCATTGTCTGGATTCAATTTCAGCCTAAAGTACAGGCCAGGGATTGGGAATCGAGATGCAGATGCTCTGTCCAGGAGATCTTATGGTCCCACCCGTGACATGGAAGACTGGACTCAAGTGGCACCTGACGGGGTGCAGGCCCTTTGTCAAGGGGCTGAATTACAAGCCAGAGGGGGCTCAAGGGCGGAAGAGATAGGAGTTACCATGGTAGGAGTCTCCAAACAATACTGTGGAGTATCTCAACTGGAGGAAGACCATCTGCCAAAGTTGTCCAAAAAGGAACTAAGATGCGACCAATTAGAAGATCCCATGGGGAAATTGGTTCTGGAAGCCCTGGAAAATCAGGATCCAAACAGACTCCTGAGTCACTCCTCAAAGGAAGCTCGCCTGTTGAGGAAAGAGTGGGACAGGTTACAGGTACATCAGGGAGTGGTCTACCGAAGGGGCCCCTCTGATGACCTGGAAGAGAAATGGCAATTGTTTCTTCCAGAAAAACATCGAGAGACTGTTCTGATTGCCCTACATGACAGTCACGGCCATCTAGGGGCGGAAAGGACCTTTCAACTTGTCAGAAGTCGGTTCTATTGGCCCTGCATGAGGGCAGAAGTAGAAGAGTACTGCCATTCATGTGCACGCTGCATCCAGAGGAAGACTTTACCTCATCAAGCTGCCCCAATGGGCCATCTACAAAGTCAAGGCCCAATGGATCTGGTATGCATTGATTTCCTCTGCCTCGAACCCGAGCTGAGTGGACTAGGAAATGTTCTGGTGATAACCGATCATTTCACCCGGTATGCCCAAGCTTTCCCAACCAAAGACCATAAGGCTTCCACTGTAGCCAAGGTACTTATGGAGAAGTATTTTGTCCATTATGGGCTGCCCCAGCGACTTCATTCAGATCAAGGAAGGGACTTTGAGAGTCGGCTGATCCGGAAGCTCCTGGATTCGTTAGGAATCAAGAAAACTCGAACCACACCTTACCACCCACAAGGAGATGCTCAGCCGGAAAGGTTTAACCGAACCCTGCTCAACATGTTGGGAACTCTGGATAGTGAGAAGAAACAACATTGGAGCAAACACATAGCAGCTATAGTACACGCTTACAACTGCACCACCAGTGATGCTACAGGCTACTCCCCATATCGACTCATGTTTGGGAGAGAAGCAAGGTTACCTGTGGACCTGGCCTTTGGCACCTCTTTAGACCATTCCTCAGCCACATCCCACAAAGGATATGTGGACAGGCTCAGACACAGCCTGAAAGTAGCCTATGAACAAGCTCAAGCGGCCGCAGATCAAAGGGGAGCTCGAAACAAAAGAAACTTCGACTTGAAGGTCCGGGTGCAGGACCTACAGCCCGGGGACCGAGTACTGCTACGCAATCTGGGGGTCCCTGGAAAACACAAACTTGCAGACAGATGGAGATCTGAACCCTATGTCATCTGTAGGAAGCTGCTGGGCCTACCTGTCTACAAGTTGAAGCCAAAAGGAAAGGTAGGACCACTGAAGACGTGGCATCGAAACCACCTGCTCCCACTTGCTGAAGCGGTCAGGATACCTCCAGTGAGGGACTCCTCTGAACCAGTCTCCATTCTGGATACCCCCAGGCCAAACACTCGGTCCCAGACCTCTCGGGCTGAAGATGGAGAGGCCTCTGAACTCAGTGGAGATGAAGGAAGATAACTTGACTGGCTGTGGCCTTCCCCAACTCAAGGAACTTCTGCTATAGATCTTCCAACTACTGAAGACACTATAGATGGACAACTGAATGCAGAAGCCGCTGAATTCATCCCATCTAGTCCTTCATCAGATTACTGGGAAGATGCCTGTGATATTTACCCTGAACAGGACCCTAGAGACTCTATGTATCCCTCGGCTCCTGAAGCAGATGTTACAGAGCCTGCCGTGTTGCCTGAGCCTGTTACAGAAGAAGAGCCTGTGGCGCAAGAGCCAGAAGCCCCAAGAGAACAAAGGGCTCGCAGAGTCATAAGGCCTCCCAGAAAGTTGACCTACCCACAAATGGGGAAGAGCTCAGAAGATTCTGTGGTCACTGCCAGGAGGAGTGCAGAGAATCCGGATCTCTCCACTGTTCATTTGGTGCAGTGCAACCCCCACTCGCTCTCTGGCACAGTTAGGCAGGCCACTCATGATAGTGTGACCTGTGGGCAAGGGAATTCAACTCCTCGGTTTTGGTGGGAGTTCCCTATGCCAACCTCTTATGCAATGTTGTCTAGGGTTGTACGCAGTGTATGCAAGGGGGGTGCTGCATTCATGGCAAGGGGGGTGCTACATTCATGACAACAGGGGTGCTGCATTCAGGACAACAAGGGTGCTGCATTCAGGACAACGGGGGTGCTGCATTTAGGACAAGGGGGTGCTGCATTCATGGCAAGGGGGTGCTGCATTCATGGCAAGGGGGGTGCTTCATTCAGGGCAAGGGGGTGGGGTGCTGCATTCAGGGCAAGAGGAGGCTGCATTCATGGCAAGGGGGGTGCTGCATTCATGGCAAGGAGGGTGCTGCATTCATGGCAAGGGGGGTGCTGCATTCATGGCAAGGGGGTGCTGTATTCATGGCAAGGGGGTGCTGCATTCATGGCAAGGGGGTGCTGCATTCAGGGCAAGAGGGTGCTGCATTCATGGCAAGGGGGTGCTGCATTCAGGGCAAGGGGGGTGCTGCATTCAGGGCAAGGGGGGTGCTGCATTCAGGGCAAGAGGGTGCTGCATTCGTGGCAAGGGGGTGCTGCATTCATGGCAAGGGGGTGCTACATTCAGGGCAAGAGGGTGCTGCATTTAGGGCAAGGGGGTGCTGCATTCAGGGCAAGGGAGGTGCTGCATTTATTGCAAGGGGGTGCTGCATTCATGGCAAAGGGGTGTTGCATTCATGGCAAGGGGGTGCTGCATTCAGGGCAAGAGGGTGCTGCATTAATGGCAAGGGGGTTCTGCATTCAGGGCAAGAGGGTGCTGCATTCATGGCAAGGGGGTGCTGCATTCATGGCAAGGGGGTGCTGCATTCATGGCAAGGGGGGTGCTTCATTCAGGGCAAGGGGGTGGGGTGCTGCATTCTGGGCAAGAGGAGGCTGCATTCATGGCAAGGGGGTGCTGCATTCATGGCAAGGGGGGTGCTGCATTCATGACAACAGGGGTGCTGCATTCAGGACAACGAGGTTGCTGCATTCAGGACAACGGGGGTGCTGCATTCAGGACAACAGGGGTGCTGCATTCAGGACAACGAGGGTGCTGCATTCAGGACAACGGGGGTGCTGCATTCATGACAACGGGGGTGTTGCATTCAGGACAACGGGGGTGTTGCATTCAGGACAACGGGGGTGCTGCATTCAGGACAACGGGGGTGATGCATTCAGGACAACGGGGGTGCTGCATTCAGGACAACGGGGGTGCTGCATTCAGGACAACGGGGGTGATGCATTCAGGACAACGGGGGTGCTGCATTTAGGGCAACGGGGGTGCTGCATTCAGGGCAACAGCGGTGCTGCATTCAGGGCAATGGGGGTGCTGCATTCAGGGCAACAGGGGTGCTGCATTCAGGGCAACGGGGTTACTGCATTTATGACGGGGGTGTTGCATTCAGGACAACGGGGGTGTTGCATTCAGGACAACGGGGGTGTTGCATTCAGGACAACGGTGGTGCTGCATTCAGGACAACGGGGTGCTGCATTCAGGGCAACGGGGGTGCTGCATTCAGGGCAACGGGGTTACTGCATTCATGACAACGGGGGTGTTGTATTCATGGCACTTGTGAGGCTGTATTGATGGGCAGTGACCCTTATTTTAATTCGCAGTTCTTTATTTAAAATGTAAGATTTTTTAAAGTGAAGGTGCGTGTTATATGCGATAAATACGGTATATCCAAATAACACGCCTGAGCTCATTTCTTCACCACACACAGCCACAAAGGCAAGAGAATTCTTGTTGGGCAGTGTAGTCGCGCTCGAACGAACACACTTAGACCGAATTTTAATGGTTCACAGAATGTCAGGCAAAATGGTCGACCCTCACGCATTTTCACTTCATCAAATCTGGCCCTCTTTGAAAAAAGTTTGGACACTCCTGCTCTATGTTATATGTACGTTTTATCTCTTGATAACAAAAGTGCATTTTGCTTTTAACCACTTGACAACTGGGCACTAAACCCCCTTCGTGCCCGGACCAATTTTTAGCTTTCAGTGCTGACACACTTTGAATGACAATTGCGCGGTCATACAACGCTGTACCCAAAGGATATTTTTATCATTCTTTCCCCACAAATAGAGCTTTCTTTTGGTGGTATTTTATCACCTCTGCGGTTTTTTGCGCTATAAACAAAAAAAAGACAGAAAATTTTGAAAAAAAACACAATATTTTTTTACTTTTTGTTATAATAATATCCCAATTTTTTTCAAAAAACTATTTTTTTTCTCAGTTTAGGCCTATACGTATTCTTCTATATTTTTTTGGTAAAAAAAATTGCAATAAGCGTATAGTGATTGGTTTGCGAAAAAGTTATAGTGCCTACAAAATAGGGGATAGAATTATGACATTTTTATTATATATTTTTTTTTTTTACTAGTAATGGCGGCGATCTGCGATTTTTGTCAGGCCTGCAGTATTGCGGCGGACATATCGGACACTTTTGACACTATTTTGGGACCATTCACATTTATACAGCAAACAGTGCTATAAAAATGCACTGATTACTGTATAAATGTGACTGGCAGGGAAGGGGTTAACACTAGGGGGCGAGGAAGGGGTTAACTATTGTGAGGGGGTTAGCTCGGCAGCGGGTGTGTGTGACCCCCGAGATGGGCTCCCCACACAAAAACAGGCCCAGCAAACGGAGGTTGTGGTTTTCAAAATCAAAAAGGTGCGGTTTATTTTCTATTTACAGTGACAAAACACAGCAAAGCAAAAGAAACATAAACAAAATAAATCCTGGTCAACTTGACCTCTGACTAAACATACAGGTTTCCTAACTAACAACTGGGATCAGCCTAGTGCTGTCCTAGTCCCTAAGTCCCTCATTTTAAATGTCCAAGCAAATAGCCACACAGGCTTTGTCTCACCGCACAGGGGTTCACTCTCCCTAGACAGTCCACACAGGTCTGGGTCCAGGCATGAGCTAACATCTAATGAAGCTGGGAGTTCTTATAGAGGCCTAAATGAGCTGACAAGCTTCAGCTGGTCTCATCAACTCCCTGTCTGCACGACGCCCCACACTCTCCCTAGAGGTATGAGTCATCCATGAGCCCACTAGACTCAGCTGGGCTTATACAACTCTCCACCTAGTTGTATAAGTCGGCGTAAAGCCTGAATCTGGGCGAAATATATCTACCCCCCTGGATGCAACCAGGTGACTTTACCTTCCTGCTGTCACATACCCCCCCCTCTTGTTTTAACCTCGGGGTTGGAACACCAGCAATCAGGCATTCATGTACTCGAGACAAAGCATCCACATTCCCCATTTGAACGCCAGGGCGATGCTTTACTGTGAAGTTGAATTCCTGGAGGGCCAGGAACCACCTATTCACTCTTCTATTTGTTTCCTTGTTTTGAGCCATCCACTTTAACGGAGCGTGATCCGTAACCATATCAAAGTGCCTACCTAGCAGGTAGTACCAAAGGGAATCTAGAGCCCACTTCACCGCTAAACACTCCTTTTCAACGGTGGCGTAATTTACCTCATGGGACTTCAACTTCCTGCTGAGGTAAATGACTGGGTGCTCTTCCCCGTTCCAGACCTGGGACAATACTGCTCCTAACCCCACATCTGACGCATCACTTTGTACGACAAAGTCTTTAGAGAAGTCGGGTGAGTACAACACTGGCTGGCTACATAAGGCTTGTTTCAAGAATTGGAATGCTGCCTCAGCCTCGGGGGTCCATTTAATCATGACCGACCCTTTCCCCTTCCTCAGGTTGGTTAGGGGCACAGCCTTAGAAGCAAAGTGGGGAATGAATCGCCGATAATACCCAGCGATTCCCAGAAAGGCTCGTACCTGCTTCTTGCTGTTGGGACGTGGCCAACTCTGGATGGCCTCGACTTTGTTGAGTTGGGGTTTTATTACTCCCCTCCCAATGGTGTACCCAAGATATTTGGCCTCCTCCTGCCCAATGGTACACTTCTTGGGGTTAGCCGTAAACCCCGCTTCCCGAACAGAGTCCAGGACTGCTTGCACTTTTGGCAGATGTGAGGCCCAATCTGTGCTATGGACAATTACGTCATCCAGGTAAGCCGCAGCATACTTCCGATGGGGCCTCAGCATCTGGTCCATTTTCCGCTGGAATGTGGCCGGCGCATTCTGTAACCCGAATGGCATTCTTTTATATTGGAACGCCCCGTCTGGGGTTACAAATGCGGTTTTCTCTTTGGCCGACTTGGCCAGGGGGATTTGCCAATACCCTTTTGTGAGGTCAAGAGTCGTCATGTATCGGGCTGTTCCCAGCCGGTCGATCAACTCATCTATACGTGGCATGGGGTAGGTGTCAAATTTTGTAACTTTGTTCAACTGACGAAAATCGTTACAAAATCGCCAGCTCCCATCCGGTTTAGGCACCAACACAATGGGACTAGACCAATCACTTTGGGACTCCTCTATCACCCCTAAGTTCAGCATTTTCTGTACTTCCTCCCGTATTGCCTCCCGTCGGGCCTCTGGGATCCGATAGGGTTTTAACTTCACCCTTTCACCGGGCGGGGTAATGATGTCATGCTCTACCCCAGATGTTTGTCCCGGCAGCTCAGAGAATACCTCCTTGTTGCGAAGCATAAACTCCTTAACCTCCTGTTGTTGGGGTTGTGACAAGGTGGCTGCTATTCCAACCTCAGGAATCACGCAACCAGTTTGAGCTGGTGACCAAGTGTCTGCGAATAGGGACTCTCTATCCCTCCAGGCTTTCAACAGATTAACGTGATAGATCTGTTCGGGCTTTCGCCTTCCTGGTTGTCTGACCTTGTAATTCACTTCGCTCACTTTTTCCATTATCTCGTAGGGGCCTTGCCATTTGGCAAGGAATTTACTTTCAACCGTAGGGACAAGTACCAGTATCCTATCCCCCGGGGAAAAGGTACGGGTCTTGGCTCCACGGTTGTACACTCTCTGCTGTGCTAACTGCGCTTGGGCCAAATGTTCCTTCACGATGGGCATTACCTGTGCAATTCGGTCTTGCATCAGGGCGACATGCTCAATCACACTCCTGTGGGGAGAACTCTCACTTTCCCAAGTTTCCTTGGCAATATCCAACAGCCCTCTTGGGTGTCTCCCATACAGTAACTCAAAGGGGGAGAATCCCGTAGAGGATTGGGGCACCTCCCTAATAGCAAACATCAGATAAGGAAGTAGACAGTCCCAATCCTTTCCATCTCTATCCACCACTTTCTTCAACATTTGTTTTAGGGTTTTGTTGAATCTTTCAACCAGCCCATCGGTTTGGGGGTGATACACAGATGTACGTAATTGCGTCACTTTGAACAATTTACACAGCTCCTTCATAACCCGGGACATAAAGGGTGTACCTTGGTCCGTAAGCAGTTCTTTACAAATACCCACCCGGCTAAACACAAGAGATAGCTCTTTGGCTATGGTTTTGGCCGAGGTATTTCGGAGAGGGATCGCTTCTGGATAACGGGTGGCATAGTCCATTATAACTAATATGTACTGGTGCCCCCTAGCGGACTTGATTATAGGACCTACCAAATCCATGGCGATCCTCTCAAACGGGACCTCAATGATGGGTAGAGGGACCAGCGGGCTACGGAAATGTGGCATCGGGGCCGACCTCTGACACACAGGGCAGGAGGAACAATAATTTTCTATGTCCTTCATCACCCCCGGCCAATAGAATCTCTGTAATACCCTCTCTCGGGTTTTCTCTGTCCCCAGATGACCTCCAAGAATGTGCCCATGGGCCAACTCCAACACCAACTTCCTGTAAGGTTTGGGCACCACAAGCTGCTCAACGGTTTCTTCTGCCCTTTTTGCCACCCGATACAGTAGGTCCTTCTCTACGCTGAAGTATGGGTAAGTGCAGGTATTATCTGGGTTCACTAACTCGCCATCTATTTTCACTACGTTTTCCCGTGCCTTTATTAGGGCGGGGTCTTTCAACTGTTCTGTGGCAAAGTTTTCCCTGTGAACCTCAAGATCAGAAAACTCCACAGACGGTAGGTTTTCGTCTGAGGAGGTGGGCTCCTCTCCAGTTTCTTGAGTCTCCCCTGCCAATACTGATAAGGGAAATTCCGGAGAGTCCTCACCACTCTCAGGGGAGTTCTGGCTATCACATTCCTGGTACATAGGGGCACCAGTGGGGGGCTCAGGATCATCCCACAGTTCCCAGAACTTCGGAAAATCCCTTCCCACAATGGCGTCATGCGGTAACTGAGATACTAAGCCCACTGGATGAGAGAGGGTACCTTTGGGGGTCTCGAAACACACTGTAGTCACTGGATACTCTCGGGTGTCCCCATGCACACAAATAACAGCTACCTTGCTATTCCCAGAGACCTCTGTTTTAACTAACTCAGCCTTTATCAGGGTCACAAGGCTACCTGAATCCAGCAATACCACAACATTTCTACCATTAACACACATTTTGCATAAATGTTTCTCAGTTCCTCGAATGGCAGTGCATGCGACTGTCGCACACAGCGACTGACGTCTGCCCGTCAGAAAGTCACACTGCATGGGTTCCTCCACAACCGGGCAATTGGCTGCAATATGTCCCGCTTGCCGGCAGCGGTAGCAAACGATCCTTCTTGCGGCCTCTTGAGCCGCTGATTTCCCAGGCTGTTCTCGCCAAACTTGGGGTAGAGCTCCCACCCTCTCACTCTCTCCACCCTCACCCCTTGGAATCCTCTTATCCGCCCCTGGGGATGGTCTGGTCTTAGGGTGGAAAGTCCGAGTGTCTCTGGAAGAGGCCGTCAGGTTCTCTGTAGCCAAGTATTTCTCCACACGATCCACAAGACCATCGGCCGTCTCTGGGTCTCCATGGCTTACCCACTTTTGGATGGCAGTAGGAAGAGCTCTCAAAAACCGATCCATTACAACACGTTCCACAATCTTTGGTGCGGACAAAGTCTCTGGCTGTAGCCACTTTCTGCTCAGGTGAATGAGATCATACATTTGAGACCTGGGGGGTTTTCCAAGCTGGAAAGTCCAGTTATGCACACGCTGAGCCCGGACAGCCTGGGTGACACCCAGCCTTGCCAATATTTCAGCTTTTAGCATCACATAGTCTTTTGCTTGGTTAGGCTCTAGGTCATAGTAAGCTTTCTGCGATTCACCAGTTAACAGAGGAGCCACCAGTCCAGCCCACTGCTCCTCAGGCCACTTTTCTCTTTCAGCGGTCCTTTCAAATGTGGTCAAAAATACCTCTGGATCATCCTCTCCAGTCATTTTTGTCAATAAACGACTCACCCCAAAGGACGCGGTATTAGTGGGACGGCTTTCCTCACTGGTCTGCGGACGTTGCTGCATTGCTGCTTCCATCTGTTGTTGTAGTCTCTGCTCTTGCTTCTGTAACAGGTCTATGAAGCGGGCCTCAGATTGCTGCTGGGCTTGTTGCTGAGCCTCCAGACTCTGTTGCAAAGTTGCGTTTGTCTGCTGCTGGGCTGCAAGGCTCTGTTGATGAGCTTGCTGCTGGGCTGCAAGGCTCTGTTGATGAGCTTGCTGCTGGGCTGTGAAGTTCTGTTGTTGAGCTGCAAGGCTCTTTTGCAAACCTGCATTTGTCTGCTGTTGATTGGCATTTGCTAGAGCCAGCTGCTTCAGTATCTCCTCCATGCTGGCTTAAAAAAAAACTGCCACTGGTTCTCCACCAACTGTGAGGGGGTTAGCTCGGCAGCGGGTGTGTGTGACCCCCGAGATGGGCTCCCCACACAAAAACAGGCCCAGCAAACGGAGGTTGTGGTTTTCAAAATCAAAAAGGTGCGGTTTATTTTCTATTTACAGTGACAAAACACAGCAAAGCAAAAGAAACATAAACAAAATAAATCCTGGTCAACTTGACCTCTGACTAAACATACAGGTTTCCTAACTAACAACTGGGATCAGCCTAGTGCTGTCCTAGTCCCTAAGTCCCTGGTTTTAAATGTCCAAGCAAATAGCCACACAGGCTTTGTCTCACCGCACAGGGGTTCACTCTCCCTAGACAGTCCACACAGGTCTGGGTCCAGGCATGAGCTAACATCTAATGAAGCTGGGAGTTCTTATAGAGGCCTAAATGAGCTGACAAGCTTCAGCTGGTCTCATCAACTCCCTGTCTGCACGACGCCCCACACTCTCCCTAGAGGTATGAGTCATCCATGAGCCCACTAGACTCAGCTGGGCTTATACAACTCTCCACCTAGTTGTATAAGTCGGCGTAAAGCCTGAATCTGGGCGAAATATATCTACCCCCCTGGATGCAACCAGGTGACTTTACCTTCCTGCTGTCACACTATGTTCCCTATTTGTGATTCTTACTGTGTGGGAGAGGGGACTGACAGGGGGAGGAGACCGATCTGTGTCCCTATGTACAAGGGACACAGCATCGGTCTTCTCTCTCCCTGACAGGACATGGATCTCTGTGTTTACACACAGAGATCCACGTCCTGCCTCTGTCACAGCCGGTCGCAGGTGCCTGGCGGACATCGCGGCCACCAGGCACGCGCATCGGCATCACGTGACCACGGCGGGCACAGCTGTTCCCCCGCCGCGCGCCCTCGGCGGCGCGCAGGGGGAGAGAAACAGCAGGACGTCCATGGACGTCCACTCAGCACTTGAGAGCTGCGCTGCAGACATCTTTTGTCTATAGCGCGGGTCTCAAGTGGTTAAGTAACACTTTGATATAAATGAGTAGAAATTTCAGAAGATTATCAGAACTAAGTCGTTTTATAGTTGACCTCAAATTCAGTGATCTCTGAAAATAAAACCACCAGCTGTCACTTTGTTCATTCCTTTTGTATAGCTGGGCAGATACCAGAGAACAATAGGCTAAACAACACAGCTGCATAAATGTTAACTATCTTGCTTAACTACAGGATTAGATATTTTATAGAATTGTAAATGTTACCAGTATCCCTTTTTGCAAATTAAGTTTCTTTAGTTTTAAGGCAGCCATAGATGGAGTGATATTCTTTCCCACAGCCGCGGGTTGCAGGGAAGAAAATCATTATTTTCCCCATCAACACAGTCAATGTTGATGGGGGAATTCCTCCCACAGAGCCATTGTGTTCTCCCGGCAGGTGATGGAGGGAGCCGTCCCCGCCGGGAGAACACAGTGGTTACAGGAATTGAGATTTGAGAATTGAGATTTGAACTGTCTATGGCCGGCTTAATTCTTGTCTTTTAAAGAGTGATAATGTATGTTTTTTTTTTTTACTATATTTACAATCTTTCTTTAGTCTTGATATAGACACAGCATTGCAGAAGCTGTTACCTTTCAGATACTGTCTCTGACTGAATCTCTTTATGGAGCCCAATAGGAAGACAGGAGGGTGGGGGATGAGCTACTCCTTTGAGTTAATTACTTGTTTGTGTTATATTCAGCTTGAGCTATTGAACTCCCTAAACAGGCTTTTTTTTCTAGCAAAGGAGACCTGGTAAAACATGTGAAATAAATCCGCCGCTGCCCCTACTTACAAACAAATTCAACAAAACCTACAGTCCCTATCTTGTTCGTAACTCGGGAACCCCCTGTAAGGAGATACTTCAGGAACTTATATTTACAGTCTTGGGGAAAGAAGGGAGAGGAAAGACATGACTGAAATGTTTAAATATGTAGTGCTACCAACACAGGAGCCGCTGGTAATAGTTGGCCCTATAGGTGTGCACAGCCTATTGCATTAGGGTGTGCACCCCAAAGCTCAAACACATGTATGAGTGCATGTGTGTATATCTACTGACAGTGTCCATAGAGCAGTGGACAGTGTCAGTAGGGCAGATATTGGTGTCAGTAGGGCAATGGACAGTGTCTGTCTGTAGTTTTTTCTAATGATATTTTACAGTTTTATTTTTTTTAAATTTATTACAATATTTTTAGGAGCCCCGTTAGGGGACCTTGGTAAAACATCAGGCGTCTAAACAGGGGAAATCTGCACCACATATATTAATTAGGGTGTGCCCAGACACACCTGGCGCGTCATGTGCGCACGCCTATGGTTGGCCCTGTATCCCCACTAGGGCACATACAGCAGGGCACATGGCATTTTCTTCTCTCTCACTGGCTTAATAAAATAGTTTAAAGCCTCGTACACACGGCCGATTTTCTCGTCGTTAGAAACACGTCGTTTTTTTCGACGAGATTCTTGTTAACCTTGACGATTTTCTCGTCAAGCTTTCCATGCGTACACACTGACATTTCCCAATTTCCTCGTTGTTCTCCGCGGTCACGTCCAGCACGTACGACGGCACTATAAAGGGGAAGATTGATTTCCCTGGCGCCACCCCTTGGGCTGCTTTTGCTGATCTCGTGTTACCGCGTGTGAAGTAAAAGTTTGGGAAGAGACGATTCACGCTTTTCAGTCTTCGTGCTTTTCAGTTCGTTTTCTGAGGTTCAGTTTGTGCTTGTGGGTTCGTATCTTGTCTTTCAGGGCGTCTAGGCAGGTCGTATCTGTTTTACAGTGCGTTCTTGCCCGTTCGTTTCTGATTTTCAGTTCGTTATTCATAGGCCTTGCTGTTCTAAAGTGCGTTCTGTTCTGTACGTTCTGATCAGACGACTGTTTCCTAGCCATGTCGCCTGGACGTTCTCGTCGTCGAGTTCGTGCTGTGCGTGCGCTTGGTGTTGGTCTGCTTGTTTTGGACCAAGACCAGTCCATGAACGGGGTGAGGAGGAGTTCATGGACCAAGAATTGGTTGCTCCAGCGGGACCAATTCTGCCATATGCCTCTGCTGCGGGAGATCGTCGAGAATAATCCTGAGGACTACAGGAATTTTCTGCGGATGTCTGACCCCGTTTTTCAGGAACTGTTGGCTTTGGTGTCCCCCTATATTACCAGGCAGGACACCGTTATGCGGGAGGCCATCAGTGCTGAGCAGAGGCTCATCGCCACCTTACGTTACCTGGCGACAGGGAGAAGTCTTCAGGACTTGAAGTTCACGACAGGCATCTCCCCCCAGGCTCTGGGCCTCATAATCCCAGACACCTGTTCTGCCATTATACAAGTCCTGCAGGAGGACTATATTAGGGTAAATTTTCTCCATTAACATCACATTTTATGGATTTCATGTATGCTAATGTATTGTATTTCTTTCATCCTTCCCTAATTACCATGATTGTAATATGCTGAGAATGTCCCATTTGTCCTCATGCATGTTGGAAGTTTTTAAATGCCCCTTTTTTCTCCTCCATGCATATTTCCCTTCACTAAGCTTTCCAGCAGGGGCGTCTGTTGCTCCAAATGTTTGGGGGTCCAAACCCAATTTTAGGAACTAAACTTCCTCCTTTTTAGCGACTGTGCCTATTAAACGCCATCAGTTGCCCCTTCCAATGCAGCCATTTTGTCCCCTCCAATGCAGACATTTTGTCCCCTCCAATGCAGCCATTTTGTCCCCTCCAATGCAGCCAGTTAGCCCCCTCCAATGCAGCCAGTTTGCCCCCTCCAATGCAGCCAGTTTGCCCCCTCCAATGCAGCCAGTTTGCCCCTCCAATGCAGCCAGTTTGCCCCCTCCAATGCAGCCATTTCCCCCCCAGCCCTGCACTTACCTTCTTCTGGTCAGCGCCATCCTTCTTCTGTCCTTGATGTCTTTTCCTGCCCTCGATGTTGCATCAGCCAATCATGTAACCGTAAAACAGACTTGGTGAACATGATTGGCAGAGCAGCCTGTCAGTGTTTACCCAAGGAATGTCCCCCCCCCCCCCCCCGCTTCCTCAATTTTACTTTTATCAAGCCAATTACATCCCTCAGGCTAAATTTTGCAAGCCTATTTGCCCCCCTGTTTCTGATATGCAATTTTCACCCCATAAATGCCCCAGTTCTTAATATGTTGGTCGCTTAACAGGGGGCCACCCACCTGAATATTGTGCGGCATTGACAATACATAGGTTACTGCAACGCATGAACCTATGTATTGTTCTGAGTGACGGGCGCAGGATAGAGGGGGCAGTGCTCCAGCGCCCACTCTGGACGCACCGCCACTACAATGCTATCCTGTGGCAAAACACATCTACCCCCCCCCCCAAAATATTTTAAGAATGGACCATCAGAGGGGGTGATGAATATAAAACATGAGCCTTCCATTATACTTATTAAAAACACCTTAAACTGAGATTTTTATTGATGTTGGCCTCTAATGTATTTTCTTATAATCTGCTTGTAATGTTCTATTTTTAAATTCGAATTTTTTTTCATCTTGTTTGATTCTCCAGCTTCCTTCCACGCCACAGGAATGGCAGACTGTGGCATCGGAGTTTGCCACGCGGTGGGAC
Organism: Rana muscosa; assembly: GCA_029206835.1. NCBI lineage: Eukaryota > Metazoa > Chordata > Amphibia > Anura > Ranidae > Rana > Rana muscosa. The sequence continues at coordinate 341,251,541 of CM055120.1, read as the reverse complement.
TTCCCCAACTGCGGAGGTGCCATAGACGGGAAGCACGTCCGCATCGTGCCGCCACCCCTTTCTGGGTCCTACTACTTCAACTACAAGGGGTTTCATAGCATTGTGCTGATGGCGGTGGTGTCAGCACGGTATGAATTCCTCTATGTTGATGTAGGGAAGAATGGCCGGATGTCCGATGGGGGATCCTTCATCCAGACGGAGTTTGCCCTCCGTCTCCAGAGTGACGACCTTGCATTGCCACCGGATGCAGGGAATGTTGAAGGACTCCCCATTGTTTTTTTGGCTGATGAAGCCTTCGGACTTGGACCCCACCTCATGAGGCCATTTCCACAGAGGACCCTGACCCCAGAGAAGACGGTGTTCAACTACCGGCTGGCCAGGGCACGAAGAGTCGTTGAAAATGCCTTCGGGATAATGGCCAGCCGGTTCCGCCTTTTTATGACTCCCATCCACTTGGCGGACTACAAAATAAACTATGTAGTTTTATGCTGCTGTGTGCTCCATAACTTTCTCAGCAGAAAATCAACTTCTTATATGGCCTCAGTTTTGCCGGAGGCAGGACTTTCCTCTGGCAATCGGCTGCCGGGCCTCGAATCTGTCCGTCCTGGCTTGCCCCCCCAAAATGCCCGTGAGGTTCGTGAGAAGTATCTGGAATATTTCACGGGTAGGGGGGCAATTCCTATGCCAGGCCATGTGTAAAGATGCATGGAGAACGAACTCAATAAAAATCTGATATAATCTTTTAACTTTTGTTTTTTCATGTCTCCTAGTTTGTCTTAGTGCTTTTGTAGTGCCAAGTGTATTTTCCTTTAGTAAATACCAACCATTTCACTATGTAACCCCACAAAAAAAAAAAAATAAGGTTAGAGCGTATTTGAAAAAGAAGCTACACGTTGTTTGTGTTCAAACATTTTACTCTGTGCACATTCACACACATGGTAATATTTTTTTTTGGGGATTTTGGCTGGCCACAAACCGGCAATTTTTTTAATATGAAAATAGAAAACCATCAGTTGCATTGCAAAAAGTACAACATTGGATACCTCTGAGCAATATGAGGCATTCACGTACACAAACTATGTCTCTATGTGCCCGTCCTAATATGGGGTCTTGCCACCCCTTGCCCAGCCAAAAATTGAATATGCACACATTTTGAAGTCATTTCCAATAGGGATTTGAGACTCCTGATCCCTATTGTCAACATGTGCCATCTGCCATCGGGGGTGATCAATGGACGTGTTTTGTGGGTGCAACCCCTTCTTCAGTTCACCTACTTGAGATTCGAGGAAGGGGTTGCACCCACAAAAGCTGTACATGGATATCCCCTGATGGCAGATGGCACATGTTGACACACTGTGTGCATATTCAATTTTTGGCTGGTTCGATTGTCAAAAAGGTAATAAAAAGGGGGAAGAACAATCATTAAACAAAATTTGGGGTTTTGATGCCTTATTCAATTCTCCCCAAAACATCGAGAATGTCTTTAAATGTTTAAACCATCACATGAATTCTTTGTTTAATTCTGTCCAGTTCTGTGCTACATTCCATCACTTGCTGTATTATTCGGAGGGCACTGTCAGCAGAGAAACGTGTACTATCCTTCATCACAACATTTACATCCCCTAAAAACAAAATAAAAAAGGTATTATAACTCTGCAGGCCTACATCTCTTACCTGAAGCTGTGGTGACAGATACTGACCTGTTGTGGTGACCAGTTCCCCCGCGTCATCCACTTCTCCTTCCTGCACTTCTCCTTCCTCCACCTCTTCAACTTCCTCAACACCCTCAGGTTGTGGGTCTTTGTGAGGTTGGGGTTGTTTCGAAGCTATTGGTTTCATGTGCTCCCTGGAGTGTTCTCCTCCCAGTCTTCTCTCCCCTATGAGAAGCAAACCAAAGGTCTAGTTATCACACAGAAATTCTCTATGAAAAATGAAAACAGGCTAAATTGCTTGAAAGTGGGGTACAAGTGTGTGTTTGTGCGGAATTTAAACATGAATGCATTATATATGTCCAAGAATCAGTTTAGTATTCACCTTTGGCTGTCAATTTTCAGACATGGAGGCAGCACAAAAATTCACTGATGCACCTGTGTGGGACACCCCAAAAAGGCGGTTTTTGTGGCCCACACTATAGTGCTCCAAAGTACAGATGTGGAAGCAGCTGCTGAGTGTCCTCTCCTTTACACTGATTAAAGTTTGCATTTCATTCTCTTTACAAACACATCATCTAGCCAACAATTTAAAGAAATCCGGCAGATGTCTAATTACATTTGAGGGTGAAAAATAACCCAAAAAAGAGGAGAGTGTCTGTAACGAACGATTACTGTGCCAAACCAAGTTCAAACTGTGACATTTTGGAAGGGAGTACAAGAGGAAATAAAAAAAAATGGAGCAACATGGAAGTTGAGAAATAAATTAATAGCATAAAAGTGAAAAATTTACTTACTTTTTGCTAGCATTCTCTTAATGCTCCTTAACTGCTCCGACTCCCTCAGTTTGAGGTCTGACCACCTCTTTCTGAGCTGCTCATTTGAGCGTTTCACCCCAAAATTCTTCTTCAGACTCTTCACGACTTTCTTCATGATTTTGGCCTTCCTTCTTTTTGGTTTGCTATACGGCCCATGCTTTGCGTCATAATCCGACTTTAGCAATATGTCCACCATCTCCGCCATCTCTGCATAAGACATATTAGATGCCTTGAATCTCCTCCTTGATCGTGACGTTTCCTCAGTCTCCGGGCTTGTCTCCTCCTCGTTATTTGAGGAATTATCAGACACCTGCTGTAAATCCGCCATATCTGTCTGCGCGCTGAAAGAGAAGGGGCGGGGAAAAGATGTTAGTTAGAACGTCATGGGCGGGCGACGTGTGCGGAGCGACGTGTGCGTAGTTACACGCATGCGTGGTGTATATATAGCAAACACACATGTGACTATACTACGTTCGGTGTGCGGAGAGAGGAGTTCAAGTGACGGACGTGCGAACGAAGGTATGTGATTTTGTGACTTTGAACAATTGTTGGCCTATACTGTCTTGAGAATGTTGGTGGATATATATGGTGAATAAGATTTTAAGGAGGTTAGACTGTGTGCCTCACATTAGTTAATTTTTTTTTTGACTTGCAGACCCAAAATGAATGTCTTTATAAGTGACAAGGAATTCCTTGCGGAATTTATAGACCGGGTAAGGGAGCTGCCCGCTCTGTGGGAGACCAAAAACCCCATCCATAAAAAAAAGGGGGTGAGAAAAGCAGCGCTGGAGAAGCTGCTCCCATTTGTGCAGACCAAGGTGCCCACAGCCACAGCAAAACAGGTGGACACTAAAATTGGGAGCTTGAGAGGCACATACAGGACTGAACGCTCTAAGGTCCTGGCTTCTCAGAGGTCAGGAGCAGCAGCAGATGATGTGTATGTCCCGAATTTGTGGTACTACAGCAGGATGTCCTTTCTGGATGACCACATTGAGGCAAGGCCATCACTATCCACTCTTCCCCCCAGACTTCCCTGCAGCCAACCTGAGCCTTCTCTGGAGCAAGAGGAGGCAGCCATCCTGGATGAACCTGATTTGGCCATCTGGAGCCAGGTATAGTATTTATAGAAAATGTATTGTGATAAACCTAATGTTTGACAAATATGTCAAGATGACAAACATAAACTATTTTGGGTTCCACAAGTGAAATCAAGATCTCTAGACATTAGTCTGGCCTAAATTGGGTGCTAAATAGTCAACCTGATGTAGTTGTAAATTGTAAAAAAAATTCTAAGGATTTACATTCTAATTGCTTCAAACATGAGCTGAAAGTTGGATGAAAACAATAAAACAAAAAATTAAACTATGTCCCTTTTTTATACACAGGATGAAATCAGCCAGGAGGAGGGTCAGGAAACTGTCAGGCAGGAGGAGGCAGGGCCCAGTGGCAGCCAGGAGGTGGCAGGGCCCAGTGGCAGCCAGGAGGTGGCAGGGCCCAGTGGCAGGCAGGAGGTGGCCGGCCAAAGGAGAAGCACAACATCACAGGTGCCTCCCATCCGACTTCCCAAAAGAAGCAGGAGGGACAGGACCACCAGTGAGGCAGCAATGGCCCTTATTAAAGAGGCCCATGCCACCCTCAAGGAGCCCACATCCCCTGAAGAGGCCATTGCCGGCCTAGTGGAGGCAAAGTTCAAGGTGATGAGCATGGAGCAACGCCTCCTATGCAAGCCCCTGCTCATCACCTTGCTGAACAAGGGGGTGATGGAGAAAATTACCCCCAATACCGCAATTTGTGAGGTAGCACAACTCTCACAACCTCAACCTCCTCCTCCTCCTCCACCTCCACCTTGTTCTTCTGCCCCACCCCCTTCTCCTCCACCTTGTTCTTCTGCCCCACCCCCTTCTCCTCCACCTCCTCCTCCACCCTGTTCTTCTGCCCCACCCCCTTCTCCTCCACCTCCTCCTCCACCTTCTTCTTCTGCACCACCCCCTTCTCCTCCACCTCCTCCTCCTCCTGACAGGAGTACCCCTCCAGTGGCCCAGCCTCCAGCCACACGAAGAAGGAAGGCTGCAGGGAAGGCTTCAGGGAAGGCTGCAGGGAAGGCTGCCAAGAAGACGAGGAAGTGATGGCCTTGCTTTATTGTGGTCGGACAGAAGGCAGCCTGTTGTAGTACCACACACTTGGGACATATATATCACCTGCTGCTGTTCCTGACCTCTGGGAGGCCAGGATCAGATTGTGCTCAGAACTGTTGGCCTTCTCAAGCTCCCAATTTTAGTGTCCACACAGGGTTGATGTGTGGTCTGGGGTCCCTGGGATGCACAAATGGCAGCAGGTTCTCCAGCGCTGCCTTCTCTTTATTTTGTTTCAAACATGAATAAATTTTATTTTTGTTTAAGTTCGTACTTGACTATTTATTTTTACAATTTTTTAATTTAGCTTTGGAGTAAGCAGATACATTTGACAGCCAAAAAAAGGGACAGATAACAACCCCCAAAAAAACAATTAAAATATATTTTTGAAAATAGAGGGTGTAAAATTTACCAAAAATAAATTAAAATATTCAATGGGAGATCACTTTCAAAACATTGGCAAATTACTATTAACATCTGTTTGAAAAATATAAAACAGTAAAATATTCAGAAGATCTTGCACAATATAATACACATATATCTTCTGAAGAGCAGCATGAAAAAGGTTAAAAAAAGATAGTCCTAACTCTGTGTGAATATCAGCAGCAAAAGAAGTTCATTCGTTTTGATTAATGTAACATTCTAAAGAAGATTTCAATGCACAAAATTTAAACGATGCAATAATTTAGAGCGTGACGAATGTGCTATCTCCATTACGAAGGCTTGATTTAGCAGAAGATGCGCTCCCGTCTCATGCTTGCTTCTGAGCATGCGTGCTTTTGGAAGAGTCGTAAAAGCATACACACGAACCATTTTCTCGTCACAAAACAGGCCGACGAGAAACACGACGAGGAAATCTTGAATCCTGACGAGAAAATAGAGAGCAGGTTCTCTATTTTCTCTTCGAGATTCACAGCAGTTTTCTCGTCGTAAAACCATACACACGAACGGTTTTCTCGAGAAAAAAGCTCTCGCGGCACTTTTCTTGCCGGTTTTGGATGAGAAACTCGGTCGTGTGTACGAGGCTTAAGGGTATATTTTGTATCTTTATTGCTGATGCAACTTGGATAGGTATGGGGGAAGCATGGGATATCCCAAAGGAACTGAAGTAACAAAGGTCTCTTCTCACTAATCTGGCAGAAAACTCCCACAAAGTCTCTACTTGCTTGGGGAAACGCTGAAAGGATGAGTTCACCTTTCATAACATGTTACATCTGTATTCATGTTACTAAATCAGCAGCCCCGGCACCCCCTCGAGCCCCTGTTGTGACAGAAGGTGGGCTATCTTCTTCCTGCACTCGCTGTCCCTATTTTAAAAAAGTGCAACTATTGCAGCTGATGGCTTGTAGTTTTCAATGAACTACAAGAGCACTGATGAGCGCTCTAATAGTTGATTGATTCTTCCTGCCATTCAGTAACTGTCCGCTCGTACGAGGTGCAGGCAGACAGCTACAGGGTCTGACACTGCACCTGTGATTTGCTGATGGTGGGTGCAGTGCTTTCAGGCTCCAAATAAAAATAATAAATGCACATTTTTTTTACCTGCAAAAAGATGTGCATTCATTATTTATTTATTTTTAAAGGTGAACTTAGCCTTGAAGCTTGCTTCTGTGTAGAGCTGGGAACTTCATACAGTCTCAACTGTCATCTTCTGATATCCACTGAATACTTCTTAGTGAGGTAGATGCAGACTCATGATGCCACAACCACTGGACCCCTTTCCACACAGCCTCCACCTGGTGTCCTCCAGAGTGCTTTTCCAGACCAAAAGAACAGAAAACTTTAGACTTTAGGGAATAGCCCCCCTGGCCAAAGCCATGGCTGGGACCTCGATGATCACACAGCAGCATCTCAGCAAACTCCAGGGGACTCCTCTAGCAGGGCTCACCTAGGATTCAAAGATTTCTTGCTCTGGTGCTTCGGGCTATTTATGGGCTCCCCAACCACCTTCTAGACACACCCCTCCAGGGATTTGCTGGGTTTCCATAAACATTTAAGCTGCTTTCCCATTCTTCCTCCCACTGTAATTCCAGAATCTTCCAAAATGCAGGGGGAAGCAACCAGTCCAATAACCAGTGTAGCACTGAACAGGCCAGAGCAATCAACCACTGCTTCACTGACTACAGAGGAGCTAAACTAAATTTACCTAGCAACCTACAAGGGGGTGCTACGGATACATCAAGGGAGTGAATAAGATTGAGGAGGGCAGTATTTTCAATATGAAGCTAAGCAAAAGAACACAGGGATATGACTTCAAACTAGCAGGAGGAAAGTTCAAATCTAATCTTAGGAAGTATTATTTTACAAAAAGAGTATTTGAGGTTTGGAATAGACTTTCAGCAGAGTTAGTCAGCTGTAAATGGATTCAAACATGCTTGGGACAAACATAGGTAATTGTAAAAAAAAAATTATTAAAAAGATGGGGCAGACTCAATGGACCACTTGGTCTTTCATAATTTTTCTATATTTCTATATATATGGGGTGGCAGGGCTGGTATACCTTAACAACCAGCCACCACATATACTGTATGCATTGATGTTTTGTTCTGGAGGACACTTACCAGTCAAATAGATGATGATCGGGAGCCAGTAGGATGTGATCCCAATACCCCATCAGCACTATGCAGCCAATCACAGTGCCTCATGATGGGGAGCCTCTTTTCCCACCTTGGGCATCAGACTTTACCCACCTTGGGCATCACAGCCTATTTAAAGCATTGCCTTATGCAAGAGTAAAGGGGTTAAATAAAAATGTAAGCACCGCTTAATAATAATATATAAAAATTTTGTTTTTGGGTTTAAATATGCTTTAACCACTTAGCTACCACCCCACGTACATTTACTGCGGCAGGGCGGCTGCTCTGTGCCAGATCATGTACCTAGTCCATGATCTGCCACTTCTGGGTCTGGGGTGCACGCACATGCTGATGACGGCCAATCAGTGGGTCAGGAGGATTCAATGTCCGCCGGGACCCCGCCGATCGTTTGGGACACAAGCAGAATGGCAGTCTGCCTATGTAAACAAGGCAGATTGTTGTTCTGTCAGCAGGGAAGGCTTTGATCCTGTGTTACTGCAAAGCGGGAACACGGATCTTTGCCTTCCCATAGTCAAAGCACCTCCCCCACAGTCTAGGCACACATTTAACCCTTTCATCGCGCCTGATGTTAACCTCTTCCCTGCCAGTGTCATTTGTACAGTGACAGTGCATTTTTTTAGCACTGATCACAGTTATAATGTCACTGATCCCCAAAAAGTGTCAAAAGTGTCAGTTGGTGTCTGATTTGTCCGCCGCAATATCGCAGTCCGGCTATAAGTCGCTGATCGCCGTCATTATTAGTAAAATAAATAAATAAATAAATAAAAAATTCCTACAGTTTGCAGACGCTATAACTTTTGCGCAAACCAATCAATATACACTTTATTGGATTTTTTTTTTACCAAAAATATGTAGCAGAATACACATTTCACTTTTGGATTTTGGATGTATTTTTTCCTTCAACATACACCAGGTAACCTTTTGTGACATCCGTTGGAGCCTAGGCTCCTCTTCCATCAACTTTTTCTTCCATTCTCACTCCTTACCCAGCTCATTTCTCATATTCCACTCCTTCCTACCTCACTATCTCTCCCTACCTTCTCCTTTCTCCCACTCACTCCATACTATCCAACACCTTTGCTAATTCACTCCCCTTCACTTCCATTGCACATCACCATGAGCCCCCATACCCCCACATCAACATTTACACACCCTCACACAATTTTTTTATATATATATTTATTTACTTTTCTCTTCTTTTTTCCCCCGGTATTTTTCAGACACTCCCCATTTCATTTTTTCGGCATCGCCACCGGTGCCAGTGTGGGCGTCACCATCACGTTGGGGGTTCAGTTCTGGTTGCACGATTTCCTCAGGTCCCTGTGTCCCCTCAGCTCCCGGGAGGGATGATAGACAAGTGCCGCCGGCATGGCGCCCCCAGCAGACCATGTGCTGCAATGTGTAAGTAGGAGGGTGAATTTTTCCCTTCCTCCATATCCCTTATTGCCCTTTTCTTTACAATTTCCCCCATTCTTTTTAATTTTAAATTTTCCAATATCCACGATTGGCCCTCTTATCTGTGTTTAATGTATTTTCAGATTAAATGCATCTGCTCCTGATGAGGCGCGTCGAGCCAACAAGCCTTTTTTAGTACCTTAAGGTTCTCCTAGGTGCATTATGTGACCATAACATGCTGTGATTTATCTATTTTTGATAATTGATATTGACTTGTATGACTTGTATCTTTATGTGGAGCCTGTTGGCCAAGATATTTGTATGACTTGTGTAATTTATTAAAACTTGCTTTTTCTAAAAAATTGTCTATTGTCCCACTCATGTGCCTCACTCAAAGTCCCGAACCTTCACTTTATTGTATACATGTAGCAGAATACATATCGGCCTAAATTGATGAAAAAATTTGAATACATTTTTATATTTTTATTGGATAGGTTTTATACCAGAAAGTAAAAAATATAGGTTTTTTTTCCAAATTGTCAATCTTTCTTTTTTGTTTTTTTAGCGCAAAAAATAAAAAAAATTAAAAAAGCAGAGCTGATCAAAATACCACCAAAAGAAAGCTCTATTTGTGGGAAAAAAGCCCCAAATTTTTATTTGGGTACAACGTTACACGACTGCGCAATTGTCACTTAAAGTAACACAGTTTCATATCACAAAGAATGGCCTGTTTAGGAAGGGGGTAAACCTTTCCGGAGCTGAAGTGGTTAAACTGAGATAACAATCACATAAAAAAATCTGAAATACCTAAAAAATAAAAATATAACTTATTTCTCAGTGTGATTCTGAGTTTTATTTTATTCTTTGTGGAGAAAACGGCAAGGCACATAAAAAAAAAGATGACATAAAGATGAACTCAACAATAGTGTTCTTTTAACGAGATGAAAAATAATTGATGATTTTAATGGAGATCCTAATTAATATGAACAAAGAGCCAGAAAGAACTTCCAAAAATCTCTGTTATGTAGAGAAGAAGCATTGTCTTCTCTAATCTCAGCCTTTATCTGTTCCGAAACAGTTTCACCTATTTCATTGGGAATAATGCTTTGCAATATGAATATCACCAGTATTAAATCAGGATTTATAAACTATAACTGCAATTTGTGATAGCATTCTGCAGATAAGCAATCATCAATTTCAGGGGAATTGTAGTTAAACGCCGATGTCTCAGGAAAGAATGGATTAATCTGTCTGGTCCGCAAGTCCTGGGCATTTCGTGTAATTCAGCCTCTGGTGTTAAAACAGGATTTGTGGGCAGAGAGGATTCTGGGAATTGTCTGTAAGAGATCAATTTCTGTTTGACATTATAGCAATATTGCATTGCGTTTTTCAGTCTGCGCATTCACAGCTACAAAATATCACCCGAAATGTCAGGGACAGCACCATATTATACTTAATGGGCAAATGCTGAAGCAAAAATGGACTTTAACATGGTTTAAAATGAGACCTGCACCTGACCGCAACCCATTAGTTTTAAGTGTCAGCTGCAAATATACACATTTCCAAGTGAAAGGGCCACAAGAAAAAATCATATTCATTATGAATTAAAGCAAAAGGTCAAGCAAAGGCTGCACACGATTATTGGACATTGTAGCAGGGCAGAGCAAGGAGTAAATCTTTAGAATTCTTTAGGTTGCATTTGAGTTAATACTGTGATAAATATGAAATTATATTTTATTTCTACATGCAAAAAAATAAATACTTTGGGCTCAATGTTGAAGGATGTTTTTTTTTTCTTCATACAGTAGGTTACATTACTAATAGCATGATTGGGTGGATAGATAGATAGATAGATAGATAGATACATAGATAGATAGATAGATAGATAGATAGATAGATAGATAGATAGATAGATAGATAGATAGATAGATAGATAGATAGATAGATAAATAGATAGTAGATAGAAGTGAGTCATGCTGGTAACAGAAGAACAAAGCACCAGAGAGAAATTACACTTAGAGCTTTGAAGAGAGATAAGTAAACACTACAGATACACTATATTACCAAAAGTTTTGGGACACTTGCCTTCACACGCACATGAACTTTAATGGTGTCTTAGTCCGTAGGGTTCAATATTGAGTTGGACCACCATTTGCAGCTATAACAGCTTCAACTCTTCTGGGAAGGCTGTCCACAATGTTTAGGAGTGTGTCTATGAGAATTAGAGTCGCCGCTCTAATTCACCCCGAAGGTGTTCTATCGGGTTGAGGTCAGTACTCTGTGAAGGCCAGTCAAGTTCCTCCACTACAAACTCACTCATTCATGTCTTTATGCACCTTGCTTTGTGCACTGGTCCAAATCATTTTCTGGAGGAGGGATTATGGTGTGGGGTTGTTTTTCAGGGGTTGGGCTTGGCCCTTTAGTTCCAGTGAAGGGAACTCTTAAGGCGTCAGCATACCAAGACATTTTGGACAATTTCATGATCTTTGTGGGAACAGTTTAGGGATGGCCTCTTCCTGTTCTAACATGACTGTGCACCAATGTACAAAGCAAGGTCCATAAAGACATGGATGAGCGAGTTTGGGGTGGAGGAACTTGACTGGCCTGCACAGAGTCCTCGCCTCAACCCGATAGAACACCTTTGGGATGAATTCGAGTGGAGACTGCGAGCCAGGCCTTCTCCTCCAACATCAGTGCCTGACCTCACAAATGCTCTTCAGAAAGAACGGTCAAACATTCCCATAGACACACTCCTAAACCTTGTGGACAGTCTTTCCAGAAGATTTGAAGCTGTTATAGCTGCAAAGTGTGGGCCAACTCAATATTAAACCCTACAGACTAAGACTGGGATGCTATTAAAGTTCATGTGTGTAAAGGTAGGCGTCCCAATATAGTGAAGATAGATAGATAGCAGTGCCAGAAGAGGGCACTGCATCTTGGGATGGTTATAAACATAGCAACTTATGATTGATTTATGACTGAGCAACTGCAAACCAAGAGATCTGTCATCAATTAAAATATTGAACAACTGTTGTTTCACATTTTGAAATCGACTGAACAGTGATAGAGGAATGAGTTCTATGCAAATGATATATTACGTCTGATCATTTAATTGATCTGAAATACGATTGGTTCTCAGACAGAAATTTGATTGATTGGAAGTAATCAACAAGTTTCTGTCACTGTCGATTGACTAGGAAGAGTCAAAATTGATCAAGAGCTCACCTAATCGCATTGATATCTGTGTGGCCATTATTATTTTCCGGCTGTATACAGGAGTTCAACTCTGCAATTTACGATTAACCCCTTTGTGACCAGAGCTCATTGATGCCTAGATTCCCAGGGCAAATTTTGCAGCATATGCATATGGTGGTTAACGTAACAATAACCCTGTGACTAATTATCATACCTACATAGGTTTTGTATATTTGTCTTTAAGGACCATACTGTATAATACTTTTCCTTGGCACACCGTATTTAACCCTGCTTTGTTTGTTTTTTAATTATAGGTTGATAAATGCCCCAAAACATGGTAATTTTTATTTAAAGTCTTATGTTTTTTAATAATATAATTATATCTGACAATTATCTTACTACAGTAAATAGATCTCACTGCAGCCTGAAGGAGGCATAAGGCTTAATTCAGAAAGCTTTAACACATGGATAAGGATCCTTATTTTTTTGCCAGGGATCTGTAATTTTCAAATCTTGGATTTTTCTGAAACTATTGGTCACTAAGTTATCTTTGTGCATTTTGCCTATAGAAGTCACATGGTTTGGAATCCTTGGTTTTCCATGATTAGTGGGAACCTGAACTGGTAGTGACTGCCGGGATTGAGAGTCAACAGCTGTGCAAAGTGTTATCTGCTGGTTCTGAAAGGAAAAAGAAACAGCTGGAAACTCCATAACATCAAGCGTATTTATTGTAAAGCCTTCATAATAAGTACAGTCAGCGGCAGACACGTTTCAGCGATTTTGGTGCTGTGAACAAGGCTTTTCGCTGAAACGCGTCTGCCACTGACTGTACTCACTTGGAAGGCTTTACAATAAATACGCTTGATGTTATGGAGTTGCTGGCTGTTTCTTTTTCTGTTGGTGTATGGGAGGACACCTCAGTTTGGACACCCTGACTGTAACTTCCAAAGTAAGACTCTGTTTTCCACTGCTTTGAGCCATACAACCCTTTTCGATTGGTTTTTAAAGGGGGAATTTTTTTAACATATCCCCAGCATGATGCCCCTTTTACAAACAAATTTGGTGGGGGATAGAGGTTAAAACGGAGTTCCACCCAAAAAGTGGAACTTTGGCTCATTGTACTCCTCCCCCCTCTGGTGCCACTTTTGGCACCTTTCGGGGGGGAGGGGGGACAGCATACCTGTCTTTCACAGGTATGCTGTCTCCACTTCCGGGAGCCTCAGCCGCGGGTATTGATGTCGCCGCGGGGCTCCCTCCTCCTCTCTCGGCCACCGGGCCAGTAGGAGAGAGGAGCGGCGCCTCGTGCATGCGCAGTAGGGTTCCCGGTGTGAAGCCCTAAAGTTCCCGCGCAGTAGGGATCCCTTACTCACAATGGTGGCAGCAGCACCCTACAGCTGATGGAAACATCAGCTGCGGTGCAAACATCGCTGGACTCCAGGACAGGTAAGTGTCCGATTATTAAAAGTCAGCAGCTGCAGTATGTGCAGCTGCTGGCTTTTCATTTTTGCAGCGGTAAGCGGACCGCTTTAATGTGGAGTTCCTGTCAAAACCTAACTATCGCTAAACCTACTCTCTGCCACAATCTGAGCCTAATCTATCTAACCCTGCAAAGCAAAAATCTCTATACTTGCTTATTCTGCAGCAGATCTGATTTCCATCGAGGATTCTGTGTACAGGAGAGAACCGACAATTGCTGTGAAATGACTGGGAAGTGATTACTATGGGGCTTCTGTAGTCGGCTGCCTCTCCTGCCCACGCCTACGCACGCTGACAGCTCAGAATGGGACCGGAGTGGCTGCAGAACAGGTAAGTGGAGTGATTTTTACAGGGCTAGATAGATTAGGCTTAGAATGGGGCAGAGAGTCATATGAGAGTTCATATGTCCTTTCTATTTTGGGATACATCTATAGGGTTGAATTTTACGATAGATATTATGGACTTAGGTTGCTTGATTTTCGGATTGGTTCCCCTCTGTGGTAGACAGAGTTGGGTTCCAAGTGTATCCAAAATATTTGCAACTACAATATGTATATATGTGAAGTTTTAATTATATACTGTATATACTCGAGTATAAGCCGAGTTTTTCAGCACATTTTTTTGCGCTGAAAATGCCCCCCTCGGCTTATACTCGAGTCTTCTTTTTGCGCCTGATCTCCCGGACTTAGGGGACCCGGTACCAAACTTGGCACACATGTAGCCCCACTCTTCCTCTACAAGTGTGCAAAGTTTGTTGTCCGGGGACCAACGGCCGGGGAGCACCGATTTTTCAATGCCGGGCACCGCTTTCATAGACTCCCATGTTAAACGTCAGTCTAGTCATGGACACAGTGAGGCAAAGTGAGGCACAGTGAGGCATGCAGATGGACACCCTAGGCTTATACTCGAGTCAATACATTTTCCCCGTTTTTTGTGTTAACATTAGTTGCCTCGGCTTATATTCGGGTCGGCTTATATTCAAGTATATACGGTATATGTTCTTTCGTGTAGTGATATCCACACATAAACTCTGAAGTATACTCCTGAAGAAGCACAAAACATGTAGATTGTAGAGGTTGAACTAACAAGGGAAGAATATCTGATCCCCCCCCCCCCCCCTCATGGATGAATACACGTCTACCCTTGCAGTTCTTTTTCAGAGATTGAAGCTTGTGTGTATTGTAATTTTACTTTAAAGGACTATTTTAATTATGTCTTGTCTTAATAAATTGATATATTCTTTATACATTTGCATATGTGAGTCTTTACCGTACCATGAAAGTCCAAAGTTGCCTCAAATTTTCTGCCATCTTTTCTTGAAATGATAGGACGAAGATACATTACTATATTATATTTTTTGTTCAGTAGGGATAATTAACAGGGCAGAGAGTATGTTTAGAGTTAAAAAAATATATTTTATTGGGGAATGGACAAGGAACAGAACATTGCAACAGAATCAGACAGGTAAAGAACAGAAAAGCGTCCAATACACAGCCGATAATGTGAAAATTACAATCTTAAAATGAACTTAGTACAGCCCGTATTTCAGAAACAAATTTTTCACGGTCATAGAAAAATAAAGGTAAAGTCCAGTTGTTTCAGAACCCCTTAAAGGGTCAGCAATGAGATGGTAGAATATCTGGAGCCATTGTTTTTTAACCGCTTGCTGACTGCAAAGCGGCTCCCCTGTGCAGAATCACCTACCTGTACATGATTCTGCACTTCTGGGTCTGGGACGTGCATGTGCGCCGCCGACGGCCGCTTCCGCTATGATTGGACACAGCAGGAGCCAATTAGGGGGTCCGAAAGACGCAATGTCCGCTGGGACCTGCCGATCGTTCACGAGACAGGCAGAATGGCAATATGCCTATGTAAACAAAGCAGATTGCCGTTCTGTGACAAGGGAAGGCTGTGATCCTGTGTTTCTGCTAAGCAGGAACAGGGATCTCTGCCTTTCCACAGTACAAGCACTGCCCCCCCCCCCACAGTTAGTAAGCACTCCCTAGGAACACATTTAACCCTTTGATCGCCCCTGATGTTAACCCCTTCTCTGCCAGTGTCATTAGTACAGTGACAGTACATATGTTTAGCACTGATCACTGTAATAATGTCACTGGTACCCAAAAAGTGTCCGATTGTCCGATTTGTCCACCGCAATGTCACAGTCTCGCTATAAGTGGCTGATCGCCGCCATTACTAGTAAAGAAAAAAAAAAAAAAAAATTCATAAATCTATCCCCAAGCTTGTTGTAGATGCTATAACTGTAGCACAAACCTATCAATATACTGTACGCTTATTGGGATTTTTTCTACCAAAAACATGAAGCAGAATACATATTGGACTAAATTGATAAAGAAATAAGATTTTATTCCATTTTTTATTGGATGTGTTTTATAGCAGAAAGTAAGAAATATTGTTTTGTTTTCGGCTTTTTTTTTCTAGATCAAAAAATGAAAACAGCAGGGGTGATCAAATACCACAAAAGAAAGCTCAATTTGTAGGAAAAAAAAAGACATACATTTTATTTGGGTAAGACCTGGAATTGCAGAATCACATACAGGTACTTGATTCTGCACTGGGGAGCCACTTTACTATAGTATATACACAGTAAACGGTCGGCAAGCACCGCATAAAAGCGCAATTGTCAGTTAAAACAACGCAATGCCATATCGCAAAAATTTGCCTGGTCATGAAGGGGGGTAAATCTTCCAGAGAGCAAGTGGTTGACCACTTGCCGACCGGCTCACGCCGATATACGTCAGCAGAATGGCACGGCTGGGCATATCAACGTACCTGTACGTTGCCCTCTAAGACGCGGCATTGTGGGCGGCTGGGCGCGCACACGCCGTGAGCTCCGTGAGTGTGACCGCGGGTCCCGCGGACTCGATGTCCGCCGGGAGTCCCGCGATCATCTCACGGAGAGGAAGGACAAGGAAATGCTAATGTAAACAAGCATTTCCCCGTTCTGCCTAGTGACAGGACACTGATCGCAGCTCCCTGTGATCGGAAGCAGTGATCAGTGTCATGTCACACGTAGCCCATCCCCCCCACAGTTAGAACACATCCCTAGGACACACTTAACCCCTTCAGCGCCCCCTACTGGTTAACCCCTTTACTGTCAGTGTCATTTTTACAGTAATCAGTGCATTTTTATAGCGCTGATCGCTGTATAAATGACAATGGTTCAAAAATGGCATCAAAAGTGTCCGATGTGTCCGCCATAATGTCGCAGTCATGATAAAAATCGCTGATCGCCGCCATTACTAGTAAAAAAAACGTATTAATAAAAATGCCGTAAAACTATCCCCTATTTTATAGACGTTATAACTTTAGCGCAAACCAATCAATAAACGCTTATTGCAATTTTTTTACCAAAAATATGTAGAAGAATACGTATCGGCCTAAACTGAGGAAAAAATAGTTTTTTTAATATATTTTTTAGGGGATATTTATTATAGCAAAAAGTAAAAAATAATGCTTTTTTTTCAAAATTGTCGCTCCTTTTTTGTTTATAGCGCAAAAAATAAAAACCGCAGAGGTGATCAAATACCACCAAAAGAAAGCTCTATTTGTGGGAAAAAAGGGCGTCAATTTTGTTTGGGAGCCACGTCGAGCGAGCGCGCAATTTTCAGTTAAAGCGATGCAGTGCCAAATCGCAAAAAGTGCTCTGGTCTTTGGGCAGCCAAATGGTCCGGGGCTGAAGTGGTTAAAGAAGGACAACAACTATTAAAAATAGAGGACGGAAGAAAAAAAAATGGGGGGGGGGCGGTAGAAGAGGGGAGGTGGAGGGAGAAGAGAATGGGAACAGAAGGGGAAGAGGTAGGGAAGATTTGAAGAGAGGGAGCCAGCCCTCTAGCAGTACATGGTCTTCTTCCCACTGACAGCCCCAGACAGCGATCTAAAAGTGAGGGGGACAAGGAAAATAAGGGCATTTCCTAGGTTAGACAAAGATCAGCAAGGCACGGTCTCTCCAATCCCCCTAGCTCTGTCACTTATGGAGAAAGGAAGTGGAGGAATCCTGTTCTCTATGTATTGCTTTCTTTGTGTGGAATTCCTGCTGTTCTTGCCTGTCCCTCTGCTTTCCTATTAAAAACTGACCACACTAAGCAGGAGAACACATCGTGGGCAGTTATCTAGCTGTGTTGGGAACTCAGTCTGCTCTCCTCCAGTGATCAAACTTGTCCTGACACCCCCCACCCCCTGCACAGCCATTCACTGGGAAACTCAGTGTACTGTTGCTTCTCCTCCCCCAGCTCTTATGCAGCCGAGAACAGAGAGAACAGAGAGAATGTGATCACTTATAAAAAAACAGAAACAAAGGTTATTTATACTTTTTTTATATCTATACACAAATGTTTTGCCTTTCATTTTAATTCTAAGTTGAATGGGTTGTTTTACAAGGTCCTCTCTAGCACGGCGGTTACCGCCGTGCAAGCCGCCGTGCGTCTCCTCTCTCCTCCTCCTAGGCACTAGGCGTCCAATAGGATCGCCTGACATTTTGGCCAACCGAGAAACGGGTCTCACTAGGAGGAGATTTAGTGTGAAAATAGCGAATATTCATTCGCTATCGTCACACAACTGGGTGGAATCGTGGCGCAGTGCTCTGCGCCCTGAGCCCACCCTTTTTTGCAGCCTAATAGAGCCTCTGGCTCTAATCACATGCTTAAAAAAAACACACCTCCCTTCATTGGAATCCATAGTCTGGCTCCCTGTATATAGATCAGGGGGCCGAATGCATGAATAAGGGTGGGTGGCGCCCGTGTGCCCCTAATGGATGGGCCACCACTGGTACAGGTAGAGCCTTATATTATAGAGCCATTTATTCCACACTGCAATCAGATGACTCAGGCTTCTTGGGTATCAGCGCCATCATCCCTAAACAGAAGCAAGTATTTCCATGCACTGCACTGATAATTCCAGAACTCCAGTCAGCTGATAATTCACCTGTGTTTTCTGCCTGTACTTCACTGAAATCGCAAGCAGTTTTTATCAGTCCAGTGAACTACAGTACTACTCCCCCTACGTTATGGAGATCAAGGGAGGGTGAGGTGTAGTGTTCTATCGTCTTGTCCAAGGTTGACAAACCAGTTCCTCCATCATAGGTGTGCGCAGCCTATTGCATTAGGGTGTACACCCTAAAGCTAAAACACACATGAATGCTGTCACAGGGAGGGGGCTCTGGTGGTGAGAGACAGTTGATTGGAAGCTTATTACGCTACAACCTAAAGTTGAACATAGCCTTTAATATAATGGGGGCATTTACACTGGCCACTGGCACTCCCAACCACCCACTTGGTGCTGCTCCTGGATAATGCTAATGCACCTGGGGTGATTAGGGTGTGCCCATGCACATCCAGCACACCCTGTGCGTGCGCCTATGCCCTCCAGTGATTTAGAACATTGCGTGAGCATTGTCACCCTAGGGAAGATAATGTGTTACTAGCAGAATCCCCAAGTGAAAATAGAGAAAAAGAAGTGTAAAAAAATTCAGACAGCACGTCTAAGGACTGCAAAGCTGCTATATATTACATTTTGGTTCTTGGGTTTAGATATACTTCCAGTGGTTAAAGTGGATCTGAAATCAAAATGTGTTTTGCAATGTTGGAGGGAACATTTAGAATTGTTTATTTTGTCTAAGCAATACCCTGTGCACTTTCTGGTAAGGGAGGGTGCATAAGCACCCCTTTGCCTACAGCAGGGGTGCCCAACCTTTTGAAGAGCGAGGGCCACTTAAGCGAATTGGCAACCAGCCGCGGGCCACAATGAGCGGAGTGAGATGATGACAGGCCCATGTCCACACTACATATGCAGAGCAAACACAGACACAGCCCACTCTACTCTATGGACCATCCGATCTGTGCAGACTGAAGGGGACATATACATTTTCTGCTCCAAAGAGGTGAATGGAAGGTCCAATTGGGTTGGCCCAAGGCCCCTTTCACACTGATGTGCTGTGGTTTACCCACACCGTGGATGCAGAACAGTGCACCTGTGGCTTTCCTGCAGGTTAGCTGCACTTTGCCATAGACTTCTAGTATATACTGCAGGTAAAGTGCACCAAACCCGCAGCTAATAACAGAAGTCTATGGCAGAGGGCAGGTAACCCGCAGATACGTCCATATATACATTGTGATTTTAGTACTATACTTGCCTTTAACAACAGGCTTCTATTCTAGTATCACCGGCTGTTGCTGTCCCTGGGAGAGTGCATTTGGTATCACTCCACTTGTGACAAGAGCCGGCGCTATACAGGAAGCAACAGCTTATGCGGCTTTGCTCCCCCCGCAGCCACTTGTTTCCTCTATCGGCAGCTTCACTCACAACACTGATGCTCTGGTATAGAGAGTCGGCAACCCGCGATCTGGGCTTGCTGACTCACTATCCCAAAACAGTAGGTCGCGGGTCACATTAGAGGGCTCCGTGGGCCACATGTGGCCCCCGGGCCACTGGTTGGGCACCCTTGGCCTACAGCCTTTATATCTACAGTGTGAGATCTAAGGCCTCGTACACACGGCCGAGATTCTCGTTGAAAAAAACATGTCGTTTTTTTCGACGAGATTCTTGGACAAGAAACTTGTCCCGGCCGAGTGTACACACGCTCGTTTCAAAGAACCCGCGGTTCTTTGAATGGAGCGTACGCGGTGACGTCATCGACTACGACGAGCATGCGCTCGTCACATTCGATGCCGTCGCCGCCATCTTGGTATACCCTACGTATGCCTAGGAAGCTACCGCGCATGCGTCGAATTCATTTCGAACATGCGCGGGCTTCCGGGAGGACAGGTAAGTGTACACACACTCACTTTTCTCGTTGAGAAACATGCCGAGGAGAATCTCGACGAGAAAATAGAGAGCAGGTTCTCTATTTTCTCGTCGAGGTTTCTTGTCGGTTTTCTCAACGAGAAACCCGATAGCCGCGTACACACGACCGATTTACTCGGCAAGATCTCTCTGCCAGCAAGTTTCTTGCTGGTTCTTGCCGAGAAAATCGGTCGTGTGTACGAGGCCTAAGACCTTGCTGACTTTCATTGATAGTCTTATGAGACCTTGCGTGAGATTTGGTGATATCACCATTGTGCCATTCAATATTCTCCCTGCTGGAGGCCTTAACATGAGAAAGCACAACCTTGCCCCCATTAAGATGGCCACCTCTACAGAGAGCAGAACAAGACATGGTAAGTCATTAATGGGGAAAAGATCAGTTGCAGGGAGACCACACAATACTGGTGTGATGTCTAGTTCTTTGCCTTCTGTCTGCCTTTTTATGGCTTCTTGAATGCAGTACTCCCTTTAAATAAGTGTAGAAATGTTGGTATAAGTTCTCATTTTATATTTCTATTAAACACTATCATTCTTTAAAATCATTTGTGAGTATATTTTATGTTAACACCCCTTTACAAAATAGAACTGTAAGGCCCAAGGTTGGTTCTTTTTGTCTAGAGTGGCTATGAGAGGTCATATAAAACACATGAACCTCTTTACAGGTTTTTAAAATTGACACAGTTCATCCTGAGAAGCCAACAATTAAAAAGTGTTCCTCTCGAGATAAGAACATTTATTGCTTTACCAACAAATGCACAAATGAATTAGATAACAAAGTAGTGCTTGGTGATGCGCGCTGTGCTAGGCATCAGCTTTCAAGGTCCTTCCACTCATAGGTACTTATTTAATACATAAAAGCCTGTTTTCTGTACCTTATGTGCACTGATCACATTCTTACTTATCTAATAATAATAATAATAATATATGTATAGTACTGAAGCTGCCATAGCTGCAAACATGGGTAGGTGGTTGGGTGCAGTAAAACCTTGGCACTTAACCCTTACTTTAGCATTTAACACTCGCTTTATGTAACACTGCAGCTTATTTACATGTAATACCACGTTGGCATTAGAAATCATGCTACAGGGGATACGTATAGAGATCATAATGTGAATAGTAACACAGATAGCAAGCAATTGTGCTGCAAGTTTGAAAATGACTTGCTAAGCTATTGCTAGACTTGCCAGGCTTCACAAGTTTGTTGCATAATTGCAGCAAGTTCGCATTGCAGGACTCCAGATCAATTTTCTTTGCAAACAAACTGCAAGTCTGCTGCAAATTTTGGTTTAGTTATGTTGTGCAATAGTCCTCCCACCACAGGGGTCACTGTGGCTGAATTTTCATGCTGTAGATTTGCAGAGCTCTTGCTGTAGACTCACCACTGCAACTTTGCTCTTGTTAGAGACCTGCCATGCAAATTTGCTACAAATTGGAAAAGTGTCAACTAGAACTTGTGCTTCAAGTGCTCTGCAAGTGTACAACTTGCCAGTGAAATTGTGCAGCAAGTTAACAGACTTACAATTCAACACAGCAACAAATTTATGGAAAGTTATCCTTGCTATCTGGGAAAGTAATCAATAATTGACAACCTATTCGATTTGGAAGTACATTTTCCCAAACCTTTTTACATACACAGGGGAAGATTTGGACAGCAGCATTGTTAGTCTTGGGGGGATGGGAGTGAAGCACTAGCAGATTTAGATACAGTAACAAAATTAAGTTGAACTCCAGCTAATACTTTATAATCAGTTACATCTAGAGATGTAAAATTTCTGGAAATTTTGAAGCAATGGGGAAAAAACTTTTTTCCCTGTTTTTTTTTTTTTGGGGGGGGGGGGGGGAAATTTAGTTTTGGAAAAACAAACAAAAAAAATCAGTGTGGAGTAATTTTATAAATTTTAAGTCATTATGTTACACTGGGATTGTGAAAAGCAGCATATATAAAAGTATTATGCTTAAAATAAAATTACCGTATATACTCGAGTATAAGCCGAGTTTTTCAGCACATTTTTTTGTGCTGAAAATGCCCCCCCTCGGCTTATACTCACGTCACCTTTTTGCACCTGATCTCCCGGACATTGGGGACCCGGTACCGGTCCGGACGTAGGTCCCCTTCCATATACTCCCATGTTAAACGTAAGTCTAGTCATGGACACAGTGAGGCATGGGCACAGTGAGGCATGGGCACAGTGAGGCATGGGCACAGTGAGATATGGGCACAGTGAGGCATGGGCACAGTGAGGCATGGGCACAGTGAGGCATGCACATGGGCACAGTGAGGCATGCAGATGGACACCCTAGGCTTATACTCGAGTCAATACGTTTTCCCAGTTTTTGTGGTAAAATTAGGTGCCTCGGCTTATATTCGAGTCAGCTTATACTCGAGTATATACGGTATTCAGTAAATAAACTAAAATTGCTTTTTAAAGTTGTATTTGTTATTACAAATGGAATAACAAGGACTGTATATGTAAAGAACATTTCAACTATACATGAGAACAGGTAACCAACCCCCAGCCCCCCTCCCCTCATAATAATGTAAAAGCTTCCTGCCAATATGCATTTTCAGTTATTGACAATGTTGATCCAGAAGCATATATTGCTCTTGGAAGAACTTGATCAATGTTCTCCTGATTTTTAGGTATAATTCTATCTATAAATGAAGGGATTGTGTATTTTTGTCAGGTAGTGGTTTGGAACACCTCCTTACTTGAAGATGCCACTGGTGAAGAAACACTTTGTGGTGATCCAAAAGCAGCAGAAAGTGTTTCTGTAATGAGAACTCTGGAGGGAGTTTTATCATTTCATTCCATAAAGTATTTTTTGCTGTCTTTATGGCACCTCTGGTATGTCAGGATGTGTTTTGTCATCCTCGTTGCATTTGGAAAAGAATATTTCTTCCAAAAATATTTGCAAATTGCAGCTTTGCTCTCAGCAGAAATTGCGCTGTGGAAATGTTTCCAAACTTCAAATGTTGGTCTCACCATATTACTGAGAGGAGGAAAACAAAAATCTATTTACTGACCAGACTATAGGTAAACATTATGCTGTGATGGTGACGAACATTAATAGGAATCATTAAAAGGTTGAATAAGATAAACTAATTTGTCAGACAAGTTTACCCTCTTATCTGTCAATTAAGGTCTGATAGGTCAGAAACTATCATCTACTGTATCCCAACAATCACCCTTCTATAGGAGGTACAAGAAGCAAACTAAACTGGAGCCTTTCCCCTGCAGTACCTCCTAGTCCTAGTGGAAGATATGCATATTGCTCTTGTTTGAGAAGTGCATTAAGAAATACAGTGTTAATTGAACTGTATTCCAGGATTTGCTTGTCTTCAGCTGAGAGAACTTGCAATAATTTAAGACTTTACATAAAGTCTCAGAAATCTTTCATGTTGTATAGTTTAAATACCATGTCATAGATATATAATTTATCATTGTAAAAAACATATTCCAAATTTCTCCAATGTTTCTGGAAAAAAATCGAAAAACGACTGTGTAAAAAACGGGGTGTAAGATATCGGGTGATTCAACTCAAGTGCTGCATGCAATTTTAGGAACACGTGTCAGTTCAATCATGCCTCTAGTATCAGTTAAAAATCACTGTATAGTAAAAGCTATGGTTACTTTCAAACCTGGTTGTATCAGGTTAAAATTCAGGCTGTGGCCTAAGATATGTAAAAGCTTAACCACTTGCCGACCGCATCACTAACATGTACGGCGGCAAGGCTGCTCTGCTGCACTTTTGGGTGGCAGGCGCATGCACGTGCTGCCGGCGACCTGGCTGTGCTGTGATTATACACAGCAGGTGCCGATCAGTGGGTGCCGGCCAATGGATGATCGCCGACACCCGCTGATTGTCAAGAAGACCCACAGGACAGAGCTCTGCCTATGTAAACAAGGCAGTGCTCTGTCCTGTCAGTAGGGAAGTAATACAATCCATGACTTCCCTTAGTAAAAGCACAACACACAGTACATCAAAACACTGATTAGGCACACATTTAACTCAGTGTCATTAGTACAGTGACAGTGCATATTTTTTAGCACTGATCACGGTATTAGTCTCTCTAGCTCCCAAAAAGTGTTAAAAGTGTCAGTGTCTGATTGTCCGTCACAATATCGCAGTCCTGTTATAAGTCGCTGATCACTGCCATTACTAGTAAAAAATAAATAAATAACAATTCCAGTATATATACAATTTTTTGTAGATTCTATAACTTTTGCGCAAACTAACAAATGCTTATTGTGATTTTTTTTTTACAATAAATATGTACCTAAATTTATAAATGAATTTTTTTATTCGATATGTTCTTTAGCAGCAAGTAAAAAATATATATATATTTTTTTCAAAATCGTCGGTCGATCGGTCGTTTATAGTGCAAAAAATAAACAACACAGTGGTGATCAAATACCAACAAAAGAAAGCTCTATTTGTAGGGCAAAAAGGACATGCATTTAATTTAGACAAAAGGGAAAAGGTCTGATGTCATGTCTGTTTGTCACTTCCTATTTCCTGTTTCACTCACACGCAGCAGTTTCACTTCGTTCAAGTTGACATTAATAATGGATACTGGGAGATCTGACACACACCCCCATCCCTTCCATGTCTGCCACCCAATTGTGCTCTGTTGGGTTGGTTTTTCCTCTGCCTCCTCAGCTCCCGAGCCGGACGCTCATTACTGCTGCTTCTGGGTATTCAGCATTTGGTAGTCTGATCCAGCCTTTGATGTACTACACATGCATCTGCCCCTGATGAAGCAAGCATGGTCTTGCAAAACGCGTTGGGTATACTTTTCATGCGTACTTTGCAATTTACATTTTATACCATGATACGTGTAATTAATTTTTTTACTGTATGTATCATTTCAGTGGCTTGGCTATGATTCATGTTGTTTATGTTTGCATGACAATTTTAATAAATTTTGAGACTGCATTTGCTCAATTGTTGGCTAACCGCATTCACCTCCTTTAAAGTCCTGGATGGCAATTTCCTGTATTTTGATGCATTTATCTTATGTACAGAATTGCATGATTACGCAATTGAGTAACGCGGTGCCATACCGCAAAAAATGGCCTGGTCATGAAAGGGGGTAAATCTTCCAGAGGTCAAGTGGTTAAAGCAATATTACCTACCTGAATGGGGCAAGCTAAGAAATATCTCCCAATCCCCCAAGTGAGTGACATGCTCATTGTGGCTGTATTAAAATGAACCTATAAACCTATAAACTACTGCAAAAACATGTCATCACAGCCATCAGTTGAAGACGGAAGCAAGTGGGTGATTCAGTTGAATCACCCAAGTGAAATATTTGTCCATTTTGATGGAATTTGCATTTAATTGTGATGTGACCCTGGTAACAAATTCTTGGCATTTCTTTAATTGTGAATCCAAATGACTGCATTACTATTACCTATTCTCTGCATACATTTAGTCTAGAATGTGCATAATTATTAGCAGGAACCAAGTTAGACTAGCAAAGGAAAATTGTAATGGGCTGAGAATTGGAATTGTTTGTTAATTATACTGCTGTTAATGAGTGTAGAGGAGGCAGAAGCAAATGAAGGAATTGGCAGGTGCGTGACTTTATGGAAGAAGGCAGCGTTGATGATTTGGAAATGAGACAAGACGGGGCTGTCTAATTTAACTCTTTATAACAAACAACAGCTGAGATGTAACAATGGTAGTGAAGTGACGTTAGGTTAGACAACCGTAACTGATTTTGAATATTTTGAACCCTAAATAACGGTTGTGAAACGATCTCTTGTACAGGGTTGCAGACACAGACAGCATTAATGGTCTGCTCTGTGCCAATCTAATCCTGGATATAACTTGCGATGATAAACGATCACCAAATTGATCATAAATTCAAGCATTTCAAATAATCACGTTTCAACTTCAAAACACAACAAAATTAAAGCAGTTTATGAACTACCGTATATTGAACTACCTGATAGTTGTTTTGAGAAGTATAGATTTCCCCCCCCCCAAAAAAAGAAGATATTCGCTCAGGTGGATGCAGCATCAATCCGATGCTGCATCGGTCCCCCTTTGCCTCTGCACTGAGAACTGAGCAATTAAAGACCGCAGATTGCTCAGTTCTCTCCTCCACTCAACGTCCAT
This sequence comes from Rana muscosa, assembly GCA_029206835.1. Classification (NCBI taxonomy): domain Eukaryota; kingdom Metazoa; phylum Chordata; class Amphibia; order Anura; family Ranidae; genus Rana; species Rana muscosa. The sequence goes on along the minus strand of CM055120.1, from coordinate 341,225,331 downwards.
CAATGGCTTTCTATTCTGTCCCTCCAGGCTCATGGAGCGCTGGGCAGGGCCATCTTTAAGGCAAGGCAAAAGGTGCAGCTACTCTGGGCCCCATTATTGTTGTGGGGCCCAAAGCAGCTGCCTCATACTTGCCAACGATCCCAGTTGAAATTCCCTCGTCCTTTGAAGTTTTAGTCCCGTGCTGTGTCCCGAAATCTTAGTGTAAAGTTCTGTTACCAATGCTGCCCAGCTCTGCCCTACTGTCATGTACAGATGACTCCCTGCAGACCCTGTGTTTGCATGTAAATAACCTGTATTGATATGTAAATAGAGGCAGCATTAATATGTAAATAGCCGCGGACCACGGCATTGATATGTAAATAGAGGCAGCATTCATATGTATATCATGCCCCCCTGAGGTCATATCCATCATCACATCTGCTGAATGCTGCCCACTGGGGAGGTAAAGGGGCATGCTTGAAAGTCCTGCCTACAACTGTGGTCATTGAGCCTGACATCAGCCTGTTCTGCAAAGGTAAGCAAATTGGAGATGGAACCCTTTTTCAAAATAACATGGTGCCACAGCACCGTGAATTTTGGTGCATGTAAATACGCACATCTCAGCGGATGCGTGAGGGTGTCAATAACAATTAATGGCACTGCTGTGTATCTGCTAAAGGGCAGCACATTTCTGTGGTGTCAGGAAAGTGATTCTGCATGCGTTCCTGACACAAAGAAATGTAAACGCAAGCTAAATGTCTCAGTTACATTGGTGGTCAGTGTAAATCTTCTTATTACATTGGGGCTTGGTGTACAATCCTTTCAATCATACACTAGTGGCCAGTGTGAAGGCCCTTCTTACATTGGTGGTCAGTGTACATTCTTCATTACATTGGTGATCAGTGTACATTTCCCTTTACATTGGTGGTAAGTGCAGAATTGCCCTTACACTGGTGGTCAGTGTAAAACCATCTTTACATTGGTGGTCAGTGTAGAAGTGTCACCTTACAATGGTGGTCAATACAAATCTCCTTGTCAATGGTTGTCCGTGTATATTCCCCCTTACACTGGTGGTTGGTGTAAATGCCCCTAAATGCTTCACTACCAGGTTCCCTTACTATGAATGGCGGTGGTAGCACCCGAGAGCCAATGGAAACATCGGCTGGGGTGCCGACATCGCTGAATTCCATGACAGGTAAGTGTCCTAATATTAAAAGTCAGCAGCTATGTGTAGCTGCTGACTTTTATTTTTTTTGCTGGGGGGGCAGAACATCTCTTTAAAAGGTTTCTGAGGGATAAAGAAACTACTTTTAACTATTCTGGGCCTGTTAACTCTAATGTTTCGCTAACATTAGTGCTATCCCTCGCTATAAGTCGAACCTTAAGGTTAACCTAACCCTAGTTCTAGCCCTAACCATAACACTAATTCTAATTCTAATACTAATGATAACCATAATCTGCCTGTCATGGTCTGGAGTCAGTCTCAGAGGCCAGTAGCTATAGCAGCAGAGCAGGTATTCACACAGGTCACTCTGGCTGATGACACGGGTTCACCTGAGGTGCGGGGTCTAAGCACTGACTGGTATTCACCAGGGCTCCTAAAGGTGGAGATGGGCTTCGCTGCGTGTCAGTGCCAGGTCGCGGTCCTCAGATTAGCCCCACCAGGGGGTGAGCAAGCCGGGGTCCAGAAACAGATAATACAGGTAGGGATCAAGCAGAAGCGTAGTCGGGGACGAGCCAAAAGTCGGTAACAGATAGTTGCAGGTTGGGATTCAGCAGAAGCGTAGTCAGGGACGAGCCAAAAGTCGGTAGTGAGTGGTAGCAAAGATGCGGTCGGCAGCAGTAGACAGGAGCAAGATATTGGCTGGTGAAGACACAATATTCTGGCAACCAAGAAGTGCAGGGACATGGCTTAAATCAGGAAGTTCCTGGGAGGAGCAAAGGGTTCAAGGTTCAAGGCAAACAAGATTCAAGACAAGAAAGATCATTCAAGGAATTGTCTAATGAACTATCCAAGGACCTATCCGGCATTCCAGGTCGCTCAGCAAGTAGAGTCACCACCAGACACACCAGAGGTCCCAGGTTCAAGCCCAGGTCCTAACACTGCCACTAGAATTTGATGTTTACACACCTGTGAAAAGATTTTCTGGCTCACATGATTACAATCTAAGTGCCAATATACTGAAAGTGATTGTCTCTGTGGCAGGCTAACTAAGCAGTTAACTTTTTACCCACACTTACGGTTGCCGCCACCATCACTCACAGAATCCACTGCCGCATTTCTGACCTTTTCAAAAAATGTCTGTGCGAGCCTAGGTTTACACTGACGGAGGGAATGAAATCGTGCGAGCAGGGCCGCCATCAGGAATTTTGGGGCCCCTTACACAGCTTCAGGCATGGGCCCCCTGGAGCAGAGGAGAACCCGCCGTGAATTGAGAAGCGGGGGGGGGGCTGCCACAAATTGAGAAGCGGGGGGTGCCACCGCCGCGAATTGTTAAAAAAGGGGGGTTGCCATCCGGGGCCCTGGGGACCTCTGGGCCCCTTACACCCTTACAAAAAAATAATAAAAATAATAAGAAAAAATAATAATTTTTGTAAAAATAAAAAAAAGGGGAGGTTGCTATCCGGGGCCCTGGGGACCTCCGGGCCTATGGGGACCTCTAGGCCCCTTGCAAAAATAAATAAATAACATAAATACATTTAAAAACAATTTAATAAAAAAAATGAATAAAAAAAAAAATTATAATAAAAAAAAAAAGGGGGGGTTGACATTCGGGGCCCTGGGGAACTCCCGGTCCCTGGGGACCTCTGGGCCCCTTATAAAAGAAATAAATAAATAAGTAAATAAAAAAAAAAGGGGGGCCACCCGGGCCCCTTACTGGTGTACTGCCTGTACCCCCCTGATGGCGGCCCTGCGTGCGAGTTCAGCTGAAGTCGCGCAAATTTTTTATTCCTGCATGTTAGTCCCGACTTCGGGGGCAATTTCAGAGACATCTGTGCGAGTTTCTGCACAGATGTCAGTCAAAATCGCACCCCAAAATCGGCAAAAATCAGCAAAAGTAGTACAGAAACTACTTTTGGCAGCGCTGCAAATGCAATCAGTGCCCTAATTACAGTACAGCCACAGCAGTGCGCATCAGTGACACCCATCAGTGCATTGCCCATCAGTGACACCAATCAGTGCACTGCCCATCAGTGCCACCAATCAGTGCCGCCCATCAGTGCCAATCAGTGTTTGCCCATCAGTGCTGCCCATCAGTGCCGCCTATCATTGCCCATCAGTGCCCCTATCAGTGCCCCCTATTAGTACTCATCAGTGCGGCATATAAGTGTCTCCTCATCAGTGCCACCTAATCAGAGTCCTTTAGTGCCGCCACATCAGTGCCCATAAGTGCTGCCTCATCGGTGCCCATCAGTGCCGCCTCATCAGCGCACATCATTGAAGGAGAAAAATTACTTGTTTACAAAATTTACTGACTGTTTCACAATTTTCTGTCTTTTTTCCTTTTTTTAGCAAAAAATAAAAAAAAACATTGGTGATTAAATACCATCAAAAGAAAGCTCTATTTATGTGAAAAATATAATAAAATGTAATTTGGGTACAGCGTTGCATGACCGCGCAATTGTCATTTAAAGTGTGAGAGCGCTAAAAGCTGAAAACTGGCCTGGGCAGGAAGGGGGTGAAAGTGCCCAGTAGGCAAGTGGTTAATGGTATTAAAAATGATTAAATTCATGGCAGTGAAGCAACCCAGAGGTGTTCTTTACAGCATTGGTGTACAGAACACCAGCAGAGATGCCATTTCCTGCTTTTGTGATTGGATCACTGATTTTCCCAGAAATCTGCACAAAGATACAAGCTGGATTTTAGGCATCCTCTACAACAAAGAGATTATTTCAAGAAACAGAAAGGACTCTGAAACAAAGTTTGTTAAAATCCTTGCAATGTACATTGATCACCCAGTGGGGATTGTCTTTTTCTCAACAAAAGTGGAGTTAAGCCCTGTACACACGATCGGATTTCCGATGGAGTCAAATCCAATGAATTTTTCCATCGGAATCCTGATGAAGCTGACTTCCATCAGTCTTGCCTACACACCATCAGATAAAATTCCGACCTTCCCAAACGCTGTGACGTACAACACGTACGACGGCACTATAAATGGGAAGTTCAAATCCAATGGCGCCACCCTTTGGGCTGCTTTTGCTGATTTTGTGTTACCGCGTGTTAGTAAAAGTTTGGTGAGAGCCGATTCGCGCTTTTCAGTCTCCGTGCTTTTAAGCCCGTTACAGCATGATGAATGTGCTATCTCTATTACAAACGCTAGTTTTACCAGAACGAGCGCTCCCATCTCCTAATTCAGTCTTGGCATGCGTGGGTTCTTTCTCTGATTGAGTTCAACACAGACGATCGGAATTTGGATGGAAAAAAGTCCAATGGGGCCCACACACGATTGGTTCGTCCGATGAAAACAGTCCATCGGACTGTTTTCATCGGTAAAACCGGTAAAACCGATCGTCTGTACAGGGCTTTACTCTTTCAGCTTTACTCTTTCAGTTTAATGAAATGGTGGGGAAGACATGTGGAGGAAGTTAAGGGTATAGCATTCTTTGCATATATAAAATAGATTCAGTACTACCACAAAAACAATTTTGCGACTGTAATTTTGTAGCTGCTGATCTAATCATTGTCTCCCCTTGGGATTGCAGTGGCCACTTTAAAGCCCAACTCTGGGCATTGTGCTCCTAATTTAACAACCCCAATCATAGCCCCCGCTGGCTATAATTTGGCTATGTTTTTTTATTTTTTATTATCTTTCTAAAGTCTTCAAAAAGCTGGCAATGTGATGCCATGAGGTCAGTACACTGGCAGACGTGGGTGGCAGATGACTGTAAGTATATGCAGATAAGTGCAGTAGGGACTGGAGGAGCACAGAGACAGTTAGAAAGTAATCTAATATATTATATATATATATAATTATTTATTTAGGTTAAAAAAGAGCACACGTTTCCTTTAAATAAAAGGTCTAGACTGGTTCTCAACTTCTCACACTTTTTGCCTGATGTACAAATGCTTTTTGAGTGTTATCTCCTTGTAAAGTGTTGGCTGTGTTCACACAACATTTACAACTCATGTTTGTCATATCAGTGATCAATGTTAAGTTAAAAATATACATGTTAATTAAACTGTTTGAGTGTTAAATCTTTTGAAAACATGTCCTAAATTGTCAGCCAACAGAAAGACTCTCCTCCAGATATTTTTATCAGTTTTGTCATATGTTGCTGTAGGTCACCTTTCCTCGCATGTTATCCAGAAGTGGTTTGTACATCCTGTCCACCTCTACATCATCATTGTTTACCTCAGATGTGTCATAGGAGCTATATCAAAAATATCATAAGCTTTGGCATCAAGTGATGTTTGCCCAGCTTCAACTGTCCCATTTCAAGATTTGACAGTGTTATCCCTGCCCAGTTCTGCTTTGTGAACTACAAACCACCTGCAAACTATGTAATGGAGAGGAGGAGAGGGAGTTCTGTAATCCTAATACTTTCTGTCCTTGGGTGACAGTTCCTCCTTGATGGATATCATACAGCAAATGAGCATGTCTCCCCAAGAACAGGAAGGATTATCAGCAGAGACGGAACTAGAACTTTCAGGGCCCCAGTGCAAGAAACCATAAAGGCATCCCTGACCACCGGGGGCCTTTCCATTAGTCCCGGGGCCCTTTCCTCTGGTCCAGGAGCTCTTGCTTCTGAGCCCAGGGCCCTTCCCCCCAAGATCAGGGCCCTTTCCACGGATCCCAGGGCCCTATAGTCTTTACTTTTTGTGCAACTTTGGTGCAATTTGAGTACCATAGACTGCAATGTTAAATCACAAAAGTCCTAAGCAATTTGCAAGGAAATTGTACGCAAGTCGCTAAGGAAGTCGCAAGGACATTGCAAGCAAGTGACATGACTTTGGGGTCGCAGCAGTGTGAACCAAGCCCATGTTCTGCAGCAGACCCCCCTTCCTGCTGTCTTGGGGCCCTCTTATGGTGGTGAAATTCCAGGGCCCGGTTGCAAGTGAGACCTTTGCCACCCTGGTAGTTCTGACACTGATTACCAGGTGAAAATTAAGAAAAAATTACCTGGAAAAAGAAAGATTAGTGTATTTACCACATCTAACATCTGTTGCATATTACATTTGTGTCCTTGGGTATAGATGTAATTTCAAGTGTATGTAGACCTAAAATATATGTTTCAGTATGTTTGGCGCAATGCAGTTTTACTTATCCAGTACTCCACTCTTGTAGGCACCCTCTGTGATCCTAGACTGAGATCTGAGGGACCATCCTCTGCAAGAGCATAGGGGCAAAAAGGAGAGTGCCGGCTGCTGGGGGAGCGAAAAATAAGGTAAAATTGCTTTTTCTGGTACGTGAATTTCACCCTCAGGTTGCAGGGATAGCTCATTTTACAGCAAGGATTTTTCCTTTCTCTGGAGATAGGCTTTATAAAAAAAAAAATTTTATCTGAAGATCCTGCCAGTAACAGCACATTGTGTTGCAGGCTGACAACAGCAATCCACCTTCCTGCAATTAGTGGCAGTGTTGACAGTCATGCTCCTACAGTGAACTGTTGTGCTGCATATCAGTTAGGCAGCCCAATGGCCGACTAAAGGAACTCACACGTCAGGCGGACAACGCTGCTGCTAATTGCATGGCAGTGGCTTAGCGAAACAGGATGTGCTGATATTGACAGCATCAAAAGGTAAGAAAATTTGCAATAGATTCACAAATAGGTTTTCCTAAAGCCCAACTCTGGGAATATCTAAAAAATTACATATTGGAGTTCGGGCTGCAAGGGTTGACTGCTTATTTAGGCCTAGGGGAGAGTAAAGGCAATTTAACTTACCTGATCCTCTCCTCCCTCAGCAGCAGCACTCCCCCATTCTCCAGCACTGGACTGTCCCTCAGAGTCCAGTGCAGGGTTATGCATAGGGGAGATGATGATGCAGGGATTGGTCTGGCATCATGGAGGAGAGGAGGATCAGGTAATTAAATTGACTTTTCCATGGTCCTAAGACCTAAGCTAAACTATATACAGTGAGGCATAATGCCAACAATGCCTAAAAATCGATTTTTGGTTCACAAACACTTTAAGCTTTCTTTTGGTGTTGACCTTGGTACTAGCTAACTTTTCCTTTTCCTGGTTCTTGACCCTCAGCTTTTAACATGTCTTTTCTGGTTTCAATATACACTATTCTTTGTAATCTCTTCCTTCATTTTCATATTGTTCTGGAAATGGGGTGTTGGGGCGCTACACTTGTAATGCTATGGCTATTTTAGTGACTTTTATAGCATAGATATGAAACATTTTAAGACCATATATTGTTTAGAAGCTAAGATTTCCCTTTTGATAAGCTAACAAACCTGTTGGACTGGTTCATGAAGCTCGGGACATGAAATAATGATACAGGAAGTAGGGGAAAGGGTAGGAGGAATTGAACAAGCCATGTGCTGAGAAACAAAGGAACTAGCTGGTTCTGGATGACTTTAGAGAAAGAACAGTCTAGAAAGATCCTGGTTAAAAAGAAGAAGACCAGGGAGAACTAAGTTAAGTAACTGTTTAGTGTATGCCTATCACATGCATTGTACATGCCTATTTGCTGGGAAGGATAGATAGCTTGTGCATGCTGTAGGCATACTTTGTGATGCTTTGTATGCCATGAAATGTTTTTCTACAAGTGAGAAGAGCATTTTTGTTTAGTAAAAAGTAAATATACACTACAGAGGTTTTTATGCTTCCTTTACTGCAAAGTAACCTTAAAATACAAAGAAAAACAACAAACTGACTGTTAGGCCCCTTTCACACTGGGGCGTTTTTCATGCGGCTTAGCGCTAATATTAGCGCTATTATACCGCATAAAAAATTCATGCCTGTAGCCTTCAATGTGAAAGCCCGAAGGCTTTCACACTGAAGCGGTGCGCTAGCAGGACCGCTCCAAAAGTCCTGCTAGCCGCTTCTTTACAGCGGTAAAGGAGCGGTGTGTTCACCGCTCCTTTACCGTGGCTGCCCATTGAAATCAATGGGACACCGCGGCAATACCGCGCGCAAACCGCGTCAATAGCCGCGGTTTGCGGGCGGTATTAACCCTTTTTCGGCCGCTAGCGGGGGTTAAATTCACCCCCCTAGCGGCCGCATACCGCGGTAAGAACAACGGTATAGCAGCGCTGAAAATCGCGCTGCTATACCGCCACCGCACCTGCCCGCTCCAGTGTGAAAGGGGCCTTAGAGTGTGGCAGCTCTCCACTGCTTGGTGAAACCCCAATGGAGAATTAAAGTTGCCTGGCAGCCTGAGAACTTTGCTGAACACGCTCTATACTATAGCCTTTGAAGAATTAAACTCTAAAGTTAACCAATGGTACAGATTGCTCTCATACAATATCTCATAGCCCTGATGAGGGGTGATTTGTGTAGCACCCGTGAAATGCATTGGCGGTCAACTCTTGATAGACTATGTATAGAATATATAGTCATGAACTTTGTGTGAACATATATATAAAAAAACTGAGTATCCTAAAAATAACTTTATTATATACCATTAAAAATCTTTAACAAAACATTAAAAATTACTCTCCACATAGGGGTTCACAACATGCAAAGATTCCGATTACAGTTCACATGTTCAGGAACACATGTGACAGAATCAGTACAATGGAACTCACTCCTAATCTTTAATAGAGTAATATGAGCTAGTAGGTTAGACTGGAATTTATAGCATGTGTATATTGACCATAGAGGTGCAAATGAGTAAGCCTCTCAGGTGGGGAATTCAGGCAGATTCAATAAACATCCAATGGTGTTGTACACATAATCTTAAAATAGAAGGACCGACTTCCCAATGGGGAACCATCCAGACCCAATGTGAGTAGGGCAACATATAGACAGCATGGAAATCAAAGTATTCAAGTCACATACAGTGGAACCTCCGATTGCGAGTAACGCGGTTAACGAGCGTTTCGCAATATGAGCACTGTATTTTAAAAAAACATGACTCGGTTTGTGAGTGTTGTCTCGCAAAACTAGCAGGATTCAAGCCAAAGCGGTGTGAAATACTGCGTTTGGCCTGAGGTGGGGGGCGCTGGAGCCAAGCAGAGCCGAATGGCGCCGATCTGAGTCATTTGTAGCCGTTCGGAAATGCTCAGATAATCGCGGAAATACTCAGTTTCCGAGGTTTTCCGAGTTCAGTCGAGGTGTCCTTCTTTTTTTTTTTTCCAGAGTGTTTACGAGGCTCACCGGCGCCCCCCCGCCTCTGACCGCATGGGTATTGCATGCCATTGAAGTCAATGCGGAACAAATTATTTTCTTTTCCATTGACTTCAATGGGGAAACTCGCTTTAATATGCGAGTACTTTGGATTACGAGCATTCTCCTGGAACGGATTATGCTCGTAATCCAAGGTTCCACTGTACTGTATATTCCAAGGAGAGGGCTCTTGATAAGTGTCTTAGAAACAAACTCAGTTCATATCAATCCAGCCTTTTCTGTATGTCCACACAAATTCCATGACTGCATTGGGGTTCATTTACTATAGGCAAATAGACTGTGCACTTTGCACTCTGCAAGTGCAGTTGCTCCAGAGTTTAGTAAATGAGCATAAACTCTGCTGACTTCCATCATCCAATCATGTGCAAGCAAAAATGCTGCTTTTTTTTGTTTGTTTTTTCCTTGCACGTGATTGGGTATGCTTTGCAAAGTCAAGCCTTACCTCATTTACTAATCTCTGGAACAACTGCACTCGCAGAGGGATACTGCACTTTGCAAAGTGCACAGTCTGTTTGCCTTTAGTAAATCATCCCCATTATCTGTTCATAGTTTACATTATTTGCTTTATTTTATTATGACAAATAAAAATAATACTTATACCAAACTCTATTGTTTTCTTTTTCATTCCACCCTTCCATACCGTATATACTCGAGTATAAGCCGAGTTTTTCATCACATTTTTTTGTGCTGAAAATGCCCCCCTCGGCTTATACTCGAGTCACCTTTTTGCACCTTGGGGGACCCAATTACACATGTAGCCCCACTCTTCCTTTACAAGTGTGCAAAGTTTGTTGTCCAGGGGACCTACGGCCGGGGAGTACTGATTTTTCCAAAGCCGGGCATCCCTTCCATAGACTCCCATGTTAAACAGTAATTTTTCAGATGATTTGGGGACCCAACCGGCCGGTCGTAGGTCCCCTGGACCCCAAACTTCCTACACACGTAGCCCAATTTCTCCTCTATAAGTGTGCAAAGTTTTGTGTCTAAGGGACCTACGGCTGGGGAGCACCGATTTTTCAAAGTCGGGCACCCCTTCCATAGACTCCCATGTTAAATATTAGTCTAGTCATGGACACAGTGGACACCCTAGGCTTATACTCGAGTCAATACGTTTTCCCATTTTTTTGTGGTAAAATTAGGTGCCTCGGCTTATATTCGGGTCGGCTTATACTCGAGTATATGCGGTAAGCTAATTTTATACCATTCTGAAAATATTAGAACAAAAATAACATGCAACACAACAGTAAAAGTTTGAGATATATCACGAATCAAGGTTTTATAAGTAGTCACTCATTCATTTTTCACATTTTTTACTGTGATGTTCTAACTACTTTCAGTAATAAAAGTTACTTTTATATGACTTAAAAAGTTACACCAATCAGCTGTGGGCAGTTTAAAACTGAAATTAGCTCATCTCCTTAAAGTTTCATCACATAAAATTGAGTGTTTTATTCTAGGGGATTTTATTCCACAGATTGATTTAGTGAAGTATTCCCTTAAGTGTCTGTAATACAACAATTAATTAGTTACCTGTAGTCATGGTATTAACGTCCTCCAGCAATTCGAAATATGAAACACTTTAATGTTACATATTATGTGGAGATGATCAGCATACATATTAAGATGAAGGATCTCACTGCTGTCTATGGTGCTTCTTCATTTTGGCTGTAAACTCCCAGGCTTAATATGTGAGGCTCCTGACGTAATTACTTAACATACTAAAGGGATTTACTGTGAACCTGAAATATGCGATATAATTACAAAATACTTTATAAGACTGTGCTTATTAATTCTTTCTTTTGCTGATGGAAATGTTGTTTTCGCTCTAAAACTCATACAACTCTTCCCTGAAGGCAAAACAGTGTACATATCTTATTTAAAAGTAAGGATTAGTTGAAAGCAAACGGTTTGTGCTCGTGACCTGCAAACCAAACTTTCAGAAGCTTGCAAACAGACCTGGGTTGCATTTTTAATTAACTTGAACCTCTGTAAATGGAGAAAACAATGTATGGGAAAAAAGAGAGTAGGGAGGATGGGAATTACAGTTATGAATTGTTTTTGTGTATCCGGTAAGGATGAAGCTAAGTTCTTCTTCCTTTTAAAGTGTAAGTACAATCAAAACCTTTTGGATAGAGTAAGGAAGGGTTAAAACCCCTATTAGGTAATTTTTTTTTGTGTCCTCCTGGAGGGATTTCCCATTACTTCCAATTACAGAGGCACAACAGGAAGTAAGAGAAAATCTCACCAAAGTGAGAGGTCTTCTCATCTTAGACAGTTGCCACCAGAAAATTAGTAGGCATGTGCACAATGAAATATTTTGTTTCGGAATTTCAGTTTTGTCTGAAAAATACATTTATTTAGTTACTCCCGAAATTCATTTTTATTTATATTGTTTCAGTAAAAAATGCATTCGTTCGAAAATCCTAACTTATTAAGGTCAAAGCTGTCAATTGAAGGCTTATGGTGTCTGTCGGATGTTCTAAGAAGATTCAACAAAGCAGCTAAACTGCACGATGCCGCGATTGTACATTTCTGGTCGAATGCTCCACCCACAAGCTACTGTATAGTAGAATTCTAATGATGTCTGACCAGTAATATTTATAATTATTAATTATTATTACTAGTCAAACAACATTAGAATTGTTCTATAGCCTATGGGCGGAGCATTTGACCGTAAATGTCCATTCGCGGTGATCGTATGTTTTTAGCTGTTTCGTCTAATCTTCATGTCGAACGGTATTAATCATAAGTGAAAGTAAGTTGGCTGTACGTGTGTTTATGCTATTTTACTGCTCCTCCTCTTTGGTTACAATCAGCCAATAACATTCATCATCATCATCATTTTACTTCCCCCACCCATTCCAGCAATGACCACTAACAGCTCTTTTACTATTGTCTCTCTAATGTCAAATCTTTTCTCTCTATGTCGAATAATCTTGGACTAATAGAGTTAGGTTAGGCACATTCAACCGCAGGTTCGATGGACACAGATCGCTAATGTCACCATCATGTCGAATCTTCTATCTATCTATATCGAACTGTTGTCGCAACAATATGAAAATATAACAACCACTTTATGTCCTGTTCTCATGACAACTCTAAACTGTAGGATTTACCCTCACTTTATCTGCCGATGGCAAATTATTTGACTTACTCTTTACTGTTTCAAATGCTGCTTTATGCATTGACATACCTCCATAAACCCAGCCTACCCAGAAAATATGGTCACCTCCTGACGTGGCACAATCCACAGTCAGCTTAACATTCACAGTCAGCTTCCTTAAAAACAATGGCAACCTGATACAGTTCAATACAACAGAAAAAATACAAATTGGTGGGACAGAACACTCCTTTCCTGTGTTCTTTAGATTTCACTATAATACAATGTCAGTCCAAGAACATGGATGTTAAGTCTTGTGTCTTGTCCTTTCTTTCAACAAATAGAGAAAAGGAATGCAAACATATATACAAATGTCCATAAGAAGGATACAGTCACTGATAATTCTATAAAGAACCCAACTTTAAGTCAGAGAGGTCACAGGATGTAAAACCTCAGCTGGCTCAAGCTGTAGCAGTCCTTGAAAGCATCATTCAGTAAGCAGCTTGTCCATGGGTGGCAAAGCATGTGTAATCTAGAAGATTAGAAAGCTAGAAGTGGTGAAAATTTTTCTCTTGTTGACCACAGGAATTCTGGATGATTATGTTCTCAAGAGACTCTGATTTCATCATGTGAAGTGGAGAACATTCTTCTTTAACGACTGGGGTAGAAGACTTAAATTCTTAGGCCACTGACTACTAGCAAGATTCCTGGGGTGCTCCCTGAACTGTCAGTCATATCAGTGTGGATCTTAGTGGATAGATCTGCAGCTGAATTGCAGCTTAGGCCAAGTCTCATTTGCAATAATAAGGAAACAAAATCATTGGGACTTTTGCTGGGACTCTGTGTAAAGTGGTATAAAGGTTTTGCAGTTGCCAGGACTAGCTTGAGGTTGCAACAGGCTCACTGTGAGCAACTCTGTAGTACTAAAATAAATGGTGATTTAGAGTTGCTAGTTATACAGTCCATTAATTGATGAACATCAGTATACAGTGGAACCTCGGATTGCGAGTAACGCGGTTAACGAGCATTTCGCAATACGAGCACTGTATTTTAAAAAATCGTGACTCGGTTTGCGAGTGTTGTCTGGCAAAACGAGCACGATTCAGGCCAAAGCGGTGTGCAGTACCGCTTTTTGCCTGAGGTGGGGGGCGCCGGAGCTGAGCAGAGCCAAACGTCGCCGATCACAGCTATTGGCGCTGTTCGGAAATGCATGGAAACGCCTGAGGACAGCACGGCTGACCTCGGCAAATCTCGGGTAGGAAGTCTTCCTGAGGTTTGCCGAGGTCAGCCGAAGTGACCTTTTAGGCCGTTTCCGAGGCTCTCCGGCACCCCCCGCCTCTGGCCGCATGCGGTATTGCATCCCATTGAAGTCAATTTTCGTTTCCATTGACTTCAATGGGGAAACTTGCTTTGATATGCGAGTACTTTGGATTACGAGCATTCTCCTGGAACAGATTATGCTCGTAATCCGAGGTTCCACTGTAGTTGTTTGGGATCTTGACATTAGCAGTTTCCAGGGCACTTATTGAAAGTTCAGTCTTGTTGCCATCAGTAATGGTTTGAGAAGTTTCACCTAAGGCTGCTAAAGGATGAGTCTCTGATGTGGTCTTGATTGCTCACAGGAAGTCTCATCATTGTATCTGTTTTGAGTTCCAAATTTCGAGAGATGAAGGGATGTCTTGAGTTCTTTCAACAATAGTTTTACAAGTGTGCACAGTGAACTCAGGAGCACTGATAATAACCTAGTTTGGTCTTTTAAAGCAGACAAATCAAAGATCATCTGTGTGCTGTTCGTGCACCTTGTGAACTCTGGAGATGTCTCTTCTAATTAGCATTGTGGTTTGGGCATAATCTTCCAGTAGTGGTGTGCAGACTTGTCTTGAATCTTTAAAGTCGTAACACATGTCTTCTAATATAGGGATTTCCTCTCTGTCATTAGGTACTTGACTGTACTTGATAAGTGTAGTCAGATGAATTCTTTCAGTCCATGAAAACATGTCAAAGAATCCTGAAGTGACAAACGAACGACTAAAACATCTAAAACAGTGTACATCTTGAAAACTTTCTCTGGTTGTTCCTGAGAAATATCTTTCGCCAGATATTTTAGCACTGGTTTTCTCTCAAAGACCTTCATTGCATTACTCACTATATTTAAATATGATCATTGGAAGTGACTATTCTTGGCTCTCCTCACCATGATCTGTTGCGGGTGTAAGATTTTCATGGAAAGTAGAGTCAAGATGTAAGACTGATATTTGCATTATGAGCACTTTGTACTCTTGCAATCTCTGAAGAAGTGCTTTGTGGATGTGCAACATCTGGCACATGTCATGGTTCCTTAGAAACTCCCTGTGCTCTTCAAATGGCTTTCCCTTGAATGCACAACACTTTCTGAAAAGGATATACTTTGTCATGAAGACAGTAAGTGTTTGGGACTTTTTGCCTTTCTTTGCTCTTGCTGCTGATAATAGATGTTACTCCTGTTTTTCTAATGCAGAGAGGTGAGGTTTTCTCTTCTTTTAGTTGGAGGGTTAGAAATGCTCAAGTCAATAATAATGAAGCTTGGATTGTTGTTAACTTTGGCTAAGTCTTTGATGGACTCTGAAAAATATGAGAAAAGTGGAAAGGAGATTTGATGTTCCTCGTTATACCTGAAAACCATTGTTGCCCAATGTTCTTGGTGGACAGGGCACCAGGGGGATGAACGTATGCCACAATGTATCCAAACTAGGGGAGCAAACTGTAAAAATCCAGCCCTGCTACTATTGGCTGTTTTCTGTGCATGCATAAAGTGTTCCCTTTGACTTGCATTATCAGCGTAGATGCATGTACAAATGTGAAGCTTACATTATAAATATCGACATAAGCATTTTTAACTAGTTGCCGCCCACCCACCGTCAAATGACAGCGGGGCAGTGCGGCTCTTGTTCTGGGACGACGTCATATGACGGCATCCCAGAACTGCCGCTTTCTCTTACTAGGTAATCCGCTCTCCTCGCCTCACACTGACAGAGTGTGTGGCGAGGAGAGCCGATCAGCGGCATCTCCACGCAAGGGGACATCTGAATGTAATCAGGGCACTGATCATCAGTGCCCTGATTACTGTATAGCAATATAGTGTCACCAATCAGTGCCCACCATTGCCCATCAGTGGCAGCAATCAGTGCCCACCAGTGGCAGCAATCAGTGCCCACAAGTGCCAACAATCAGTGCCCATTAGCGATGCCAGTCGGTGCTGGCTATCAGTGCCACCTATCAGTGCTGCCCATCAATGCCCACGACTGCTGTCGATCAGTGCCCATCAGTGCCACCCATCAATGCCCATCAGTGTCATCAGTACCGCCTATCCGTGCCGCCTATCAGTGTCCACCAGTGCCACCTATCAGTGCCCACCAGTGCCGCCTATTAGTGCCCATCAGTGCCACATATAAGTGCCACCTATCAGTGCCCATAAGTGTGGCATATTAGTGCCTCCTCATCAGTGCCACCTAATCAGTGCCCATAAGTGCCACCTAATCAGTGCCCATAAGTGCCACCTCATCAATCACCTAGCAGTAATTAAATAGCACCAAATGAGAACTCTATTTGTGTGAAGAAAATGATAAAAAATTTGTTTGGGTACAGAGTCGCATGACCGCGCAATTGTCATTCAAAGTGCGACAGCGCTAAAAATGGCTTGGGCAGGAAGTGCCCTGTAGGCAAGTGGTTAAGCTTTGTCATGAAATGTGGTCTAAATGTATAAGCACTTACAGCATTAAATGTTCATTTTTTTAAAATTAAATCTCTTACATGATATACAATATGATGCATCAGTCATAAAGTGAAGCGTTTATAATGGCTACTATGTATCTCCAGGAGAGAAGCCTGTACAACTATGCATGACTGAACCAAAGGCTGGAGTTCAGCCTTAAAGTGGTTGTAAACCCTGTAAAAAAAATTTTTTTTAAAACCAACCTGCAAGACAAAGGCATAATGAGCTAGTATGACTAGCATACTAGCTCATTATGCATCACTTACCTTAGATCGGGGCCCCCAAAGCCGTCCTCGTCTCCATCTCCAGCCGCAGCCATCGCTGCAGCGATAGCCGGAAGGTTACTTCCGGGTATCGCCGCTCCAGCCAATCACAGCGCCGCTCCGGCGCTGTGATTGGCCGGAGCGGCGAAGACGTGACTCCGCGCATGCGCGTGGGAGCCGTTAAGTCCGGCTAAGCCGGATTTGTGAATGGGATTAACTATATGAATGCGCCGTTGTCTACGGCGGGCATGCGCCGTAGACACCGATGCATGTCATTTTTGGAAATATCTCCTAAACCGTGTAGGTTTAGGAGATATTTCTTGTACCTACAGGTAAGCCTTAATCTAGGCTTACCTGTAGGTGCAAGTTGCATAAGTGGGTTTACAACCACTTTAATAATGTATTTTTTGTGCATGTAAGTAAAGTTAAATGCCAAGTATTATGAGATGTACAGCGTAAGGATGCATAGATCATTCTTGCTTACAATATGTTTCTGTCCTCTTACCATCAGTTATTAATAAAGCGATTTTTGTTTACTCGCACATGCCCAGCACTTCGAATTAAATGTAACACAACTTGAATGGAAAGCAAATCTCCAATGGACAAATGAGTTCTGCTTTATGAACTAATCTGCAGAATACTGTGAACAAAAAGAAATTCACATCAGTCTTTCACTGCTGTATTATTTTTTAACAGTCTTTCTTTACAACATTTTATAGCAGTTATAACCAACTGATAGAATCTTGTAATTGCTCAGAATTCTGCACATGGCAGTTTTTGCTGTTGTTTATGCCTCTTGGAATTAAGCTTCCAGTTTGCATTTAGTGAGCATACCTGCTCATAATTAGTTTATTCTCCAATTTAAAGATGAAAAAGGTCCCCAAACAGACATACCTGTAAAATAAAATTGTGAATACTTGCCTTTCCTGCTGCTTGTGCTGCCAGAACAATGCTCTGTTCAGTAGAAATTTTCCTCCGAAGTCCACAGGGTAATTGACGTTGTGTGTTCCCTGCAGTGCTCAGTGGTTCCTTCTGCTGACCTCCAAGTCGCTGTGTTATCCTGTAATAACGTGCCCTGCTGTACACAGCATGTATCTATAGGCCTCATTCCCTTGGAAGCTGATGCTCTTAGTGTGTTAATGGACCGCATATTTACTAGTGGGGAGCATACTCTCTCTGAGACTTCTTATAAATGCCTCTCCGAGAGCTGAGAACTACCTTATGACTTCCTAAAGATCAAGGGTACATGCTTTAGTATTTCCATCTAGATTGGATTTGCAGTGGGATTCGCGGTCCATATGATCCTCTAGGGCCCCAGTGATAAGTGGACACTTGGTACATGAAACATATACATCTCCCCATTTTTTTGCATATTAATACTGTCTATTAAGATTAAATTAATAAACTTTTCTGACTATCAGGATTGTTATTTACAATGTTTATGCATACGATGGGTTTGGGTTGGAGGTATTATGGTATACTGTATCCGAACAAGTATAGCTTTTTACTGGTTTTAAAGGATAACTTCACTTTCATGGGGAAAAAAATGAGAAAATAAAGAAAAAATAATATAGGGTGTACTTGGGACACAAGTCATATTGTAAATGAATGTTATTAAAAATTACCTTTCCTTTTCAATCTGCAGCTCTGTATTTGTCTGAAAATGCAATGCAATATGGCTGTGTAAAGGTAAAAAATATCTGCGCTGAAACCCCTATTTAACTTGTTGGAGCCCGGGCCATTGTCAAATGACGGCCACAAGGTGGCTCTTCAGGTCAGGGAGGCCGTCTATTGACGTCCTCGGCTCCTCCGGCCACTGGGAGGCGCGCGAGCGTCACTGAGGTGCCGATGCGCGTGCCTGACGGCCGTGATGTCCGCCAGGTACCCGCGATCGGCCGTTACACAGCCAGTGACGTGGATCTCTGTGTGTAAACAGAGGGACTGGTGAGAGATCACAGTGAAGGAAGGGGCCCGGTAACTCTCTGGAGGGATGTCATCTTCCTGTTAGAGGCCTAATACCAGAACCATCGTTCACCAGGTCTGTGGCAGAGATCTAGCGTCCATCAGGTCTGTGGCAGGGACCTAACGTTCACCAAATCTGTGGCAGAGTTTGTGCAGAGACTGTGTGTAACCTAATTCGAGCATCACTCCGGCTGCTAGGATCCACTCTAATGGGAGACTATCCGGATGAGCTGAGACTACCTGAAGATATGGGTAGTGAATAAGTATTCGTTTGTGCCTGGACCTACTCCAACACCTCTTGCTGTCCTGATCTTCCTCCAACCTTTCCTATTTAAATGACTATGTATAAGAGAAAATAAACTCTACGTTGGAGTTGCAATTGGTGTGGACCTTGGAGTTATTGGGGAATAGAGACTTGTCTTTATTGCAGTGAAGACGGGAACCATTCTCTGGAGAACCTGACCATAGAGACCCAGGTACATTACACCGCTCAACCTCTTCACACAGGAGGGTACGGGCATGTGGCATGGTGTGCCCCTTTTCCTACGAGTGAGCCAAAGGTAAGGAAGAGGGGTGTGTGTGCTACACCTATAAAGCCCAATTTAGTCTATTTATTTTTCTATGTTCTTTTTTTTTTTTTTTAAATAAGACTTCCTATCCTTGTGTGTCAGCTTAGTGAATCGAACTTTGAGCGTTGAGCAAATATAAAGGAAATTGTATTAAAAAAAATAAACAACCTTGAATTCATCCCCCCACAAAAAAGAAACATGACTATTTTTACTGTGCCAAAAAAAAATCCATCTACCGTATTTATTCAGAGATGCCTCTGCAACAAGTACAATGTCCAGGCTTTTTTTTTTTTTACTAGTCACTAGGGGCTCTCACTGATTTAAAAATCTTAAAGACCCAGCACACTGCATGAGCTTTTGCCTAAAAACTGGCTTGAGGAAGTCATGGAACCAGTAGAATTGCTGAATTTTTTAGACAAAAGAAAAACTGAATTGGCTAGTTCAGCCCACTGCCCCATTCAACCCTCACTAGGGGCAACAAATGAAAAATAAGCTATGTTGTTTTGCAGCTGCATGCTAGCACAGTCAGAAAGGGTTAATCCTCCCTTTTATTGGCTACGGATATGCACTGATCTCTTATTTTGTTGGTTTTATTACTTATTTTATCATCCCACTTTCTTTCTAGACAGAATAATCAATCACTCCCATAGTGGTAATATAGGAAATTTAATGGGATATAGATATGCTGGGCTCTCAGCCTAGGTGTCTGTTTCTCCTCGCATTTAAATATTCCTCATATTATTTAATAAAAATTGATGATTGCTCAGACTTGTCCAGATTTGGATGAGAACAGCGACAATCCAGGGAAGAAAATTCACAGCACATTAGGATACAAGCTCTTATTTACTTCCAACTGGACTGGTTTTATAGGGGTAATGCCTGTTTATAAGATAGTCTATTTTACTTTTATTTTCTGCTTGTACTGCTCTGGTATGCAGCAGTTAATAATTAATAGTAACACAGTCTTATGTTGGATCGGCAGCTAAATAAAGAACAGCAAGCTGCCAAAACTGGACGTTTTCTGCAGTGGTGTCAGACATCCCGAAAAAAGTCTGACCCACTATCGCAACCATTACAAAGCCAAATAATGGTGCTTCATTTCCCTAGTAGATTCTTCATGATGTGTAATAATTGGCAAATTCAGTTCTGAGAGAGTGGCACACCTTGTAGGAAATTGTAGAAAGGAACAAACTTTTACTATTTGGGAGATATAGAATTTTATCAACTGATTCAGGTAACCGATGCTTGCCAAAACTTAAGTAAAACTATGGGCATAATCAAAAACGACTAATATAATAAAAATCTGTTCCTACATTTAAAAAAAAAGTGTGACCTTTTTTGACCATTTTTTTTCTCTAGTTCATAGAAGTGCACTTACTTTTGCTCTCCTGTGACCCAAAGTCACCTTATAGCAGGCTAAAGCCCGGTGTCAGCTGACGTCACAGAGCTGCTCCAGGCTCTGGAAGGATCCTTACCATATTGTTGAGATCCACCCAGCTGCTTGATTGACAACTGACTCTGGCTCTCAGCATGTGGCTGAGAGCAGAAGCTAGCTGCACCCACCCCCTCTCCAGCCCAGAGCTCCAGTGAGCGCTAGAGGGTAAAAGCAGAGAGTGTTGACTGACAGTCACTGCTCTCCACTCTGAGAAGACCAAGAACTTAGTGATCAACGGTCATGTGATTGCTCATGTGATACATCAAACTTTTCCTTTAAAGCGGGATTCCACGGGCGTTTTTTTTTTTTTAAAGTCGGCAGGCAGCTACAAACACTGTAGCTGCTGACTTTTAATAAGGACACTTACCTGTCCTACTCGCCCGCGATGATGGCCTCCCTGATGCCGATCCCTCGATTACTGCAGGTCCCGCGCCGCCATCCTCACTAAGGGAAACAGGCAGTGAAGCCTTACGGCTTCACATTTTGTTTTTCTTAGTCCTCCTGTAACATCATTGTATTACCTGTTGATTCTGACAGTAGATCAGTTATTTTTACACCTTTAACAGGGTAAAGCTGTTTATACTGGAGTGAGATCGCACATGAGCAGCATTGTCCCCCTATGGGGATAATCTGCATCTCCTGTCATAATTTCTGACTCTGTTCCTGGCCTCCTGAGACATTTGGTTATTTAAACCTTTGTGCCCCAGGCAGTGTTAATTTCATCGACTAAAACATTTTAGTCGACTAACTTAATACCATTTTAGTCGCCTAAAATACGACTAAAACAAAAACAATTGAGATGACTAAAATACGACTAAAATTAAAATGCCATTTTAGTCAAAAGACTAAAGCCCTGTACACACGATCGGATTTCCTATGGATTCTAATCCGATGGATTTTTCCATCAGAAATCCGATGAAGCTGACTTCCATCAGTCTTGCCTACACACCATCAGTCAAAAATTCGACTGTCCCAAACGCTGTGACGTAAAACACTCCGACAAGTCGAGAAAAATGAATTTCAATGCTTCTGAGCATGCGTCGACTTGATTCTGAGCATGCATGGGTTTTTTGTCCAATGGAGTTCCACACAGACGATCGGAATTTGCTATCGTTTTTTTCCCATCGGATAAATTTAAAACATGTTCTATTTTTTCTCACTGATGGAAAAAAGACCGATGGGGCCCATACACGATTGGTTTGTCCGATGAGAAAAGTCCATCGGACTGTTTTCATCTGTAAAACCGATCGTGTGTACACGGCATAAGATTTGACTTCTGTAAGCAGACAAAAAAGTCCCTTGGCAAAGATCCCCCTTCCAGGGTCGAGACAACAGTTTCTACTCCTCTGCAAACCTATTAAGGAAAGAATATCTCTGTTCAGCTCTGCTCTTTTTAGGCAATTGCTCCAGCTCTAACTTGGTTTCCAAAGCCCCCAAAAAACATGGCTCATGCGAAGGTCTACCTCAAATACCACATATTG
The DNA here is from genome assembly GCA_029206835.1 of Rana muscosa. Lineage (NCBI taxonomy): Eukaryota > Metazoa > Chordata > Amphibia > Anura > Ranidae > Rana > Rana muscosa. The sequence goes on along the minus strand of CM055120.1, from coordinate 341,203,488 downwards.
CACCCTCCTAGGGAAGAAGCCCAAGTGCGTCGGGACCCTTCGGGGTAAGACCGCGCTATATCAAGATACCTCTCAACTCAACTCTCAACTCAAGTGAAAAAGAGTTCTAGAAAGGTGCTCCTAAACATTCATCATCTCCCCAAGGAATACCCTGAATGCATCTGCTTAAGGATTGCTTGGGTCAGATAAGGAAAATCTACAAAACCCCCAAAAAGCTCAGGCTGGGTACAGCCTAGGAGTGACACATTCTAAATTTATTAAAGGCACAAAGTGGAGTCGCCCCACAAGCAATTTACCAGTGCTTTCTGTTTGCTTTTTGGAATCTAAAATAATGCAAAGTTTTGGACCACTGGTGAGAAATTAAAAATTTCTAACACCACGAGCCATTACACAGTATGCAATTGCATCCAATATTGCCCCCTCCCCTATTCATCAAAAGTACAGACTTTATGTTGAAAAAATGAGCAGGGGAGGGCTGGGCAAGGAGGAAGTCCATTTCTAATAAGTTTGGCTGCTTTCCCTGAGTGGATATTCTTCACCATTTAAACACTGATGAGAGTGGGATCTACATTTAGTGACACATGCTGGACATCATATACTGTACCTACCTGCTCCCCCATACCTGCAATCACAGAGCCGTGCAAATGAGAGCTTTTAAGCGGCCCCTGAAATGTCATGTGACTAAATATCTTATAGTGCCAGTATACAAAAAAAAAGAAATAAAAAGACATGATGTGCACTCAATGGGACTTGGTAACAGAAATAAGATTCAAAAGTGTAACTTATTTAAGTTGATGTTGCCTCAGGGTGGAGCCCCTCTTTTTTAAAACCTGTTAAGAAAGGTGGGCTGAAATTTCAACTTGAATAAGCTACACATTTGAATTATATGTTGTTGCCAAGTTCTGTTGAGTATACCTATTTGTGGATTATGTAAATACTGTATGTACATACTCTCTGTGTGTGTGTATGTATAAAAGCAGCAGTATTAGCCACTTAAAGCAGTGGAAAAAAACACAGCGCATAGTTACCTTTTTGGCAGGCCGCAAGTAAATCTTTATTGTCCTTAAGGGATCCTGCTGCTTTATGACTTTTTTCAGGTGCGTAGGATAGCATGTTTTGTTGGGCACTGTGGTGGACACAGTGTCCTGTAGTGACATGGGGACCAGTGGGATGAACCACATCACCTAGGGGGGGGGGGGGGGGAGGCACGTTATCATCTGACACCCAGAAGTGTTGGATAGCCAAGACTGTGAAGATTTTACTGACCATCCACTGGAAAGGTACTTAAAGTAAGTTCCTTTAAAGGACACTGTTTAATGTGGCCATTATTGTTAACAAGGTCACATTAATCTAACCAACAGTGCTCTGAAAATATTTTGTCATGTAATAAATGTCTTCCTTAAAATAAAGGTTATATATAGATAGTAAAATACTGATAAGAAATGGATCGAGTATAGATAGAACCCCAATCAGGTTTTTTTATTACTGTCTGTGTTTCCACTAGAGAGATTCCCCCTCTTTATTTGTTCCGTAACCACTATCAATAGGGCTGAAAGTGAAGAAAAAAAAAAATTGAGTTTCTGCCATAACAAGAATAGTGTTGAAATCTTCACCAGGGGACACTTGTTGGACACTTATTGCAAAGAAGAAAAAAAAAAGTTGAAAAAAATGAAGATTTTAGATTTAGGGTGAACTTCTACTTTAAGTTCCGCTTTAAGAGAGATATAAGAAACTGTGATGCAGAGACTTTAGGGAAAATATCCTGTATCTATGGACTAGATCACCACAAAAGTCAAAGAGATGGTGCCCAGATCTTCAAAGTCAAACTTTTTAACAGGATTCAAAAGTCTATCAGGAGAAATGGAATGTGCCACTTGACCCCAAATGTTGTCTAGTGGGTATTTTGGGAGAAGTGGAACCCAGAGAGTTACTTTGATAGGCAATATCCAGGGCTCTTTTCTAGGCTTGTAAATTAATCCTACATCACTGGAAATCTACTGATCCAACCTCTGAAAAAGAAAGGCTCAGAACCGTTGGGAACACCCTACACCTTAAACAGTATATTTACCACCATAGGGGATGTCTGGGTCAATCTGAGAATGCCATGGCTTGCCCTCTACTCTATGATTGTACCCCCCCCTCCCCATTAACAATAGTGTGCAGGTTACACTCAGTATGTAAAGCTGTAAGGGGTTTCAACTCTCTAGCATCTGCTGAAAACTAAAATATCATTGCTGAATTGACTGGCCCTATGTTGTCTACATTTTTGAACCTCTCAAACTAATGTGTTTCACAGTGGTTATCAGATAATCAGATTTATTGCAACCAGACTCCTGTGCCATCACTTGCACCCCTTATGTTATGTATATGTGTCACAGGATCTGATGGGTGACATTGGCACATCTCTTTGAAGTGACAACACTTTTGCGATCTAACATTTTGTCACCACACTCCGTTCACCGGCTAATATAAAAGACTGCATGGGATGCGACAGTAAGTGAAATGAAGGACGGTGCTGTATCTGTCTTTCTATCTCCTCTCATCCTCTCTCTCTATAAAGCCTTCTCATCACAAACACCGAGGAGTCTCAGAAATTCAAAAGAGAATTTATGCTAAAAGTTGAGATCAAAGAGAACTTGCAATTCAAGAGCTGTGTAATGTGTGTTTCAGTTTTCAGCATTCTCATCAAGTTCCTAGTTAGATGCAAATGTCTTTTTTCTTTGATTGTATATTTTGATTAATAGCTCCCATTTAAGTATCTGCCACATTTTTCCATTTCCAATGGAATAAAGCTTTGTTAACCAGTTGAGGTTCTCCAAGACTGTATGTACCCTGAGGTTATAGTGGGCCAAAGCCTTGAGCAGGAGGGTAAGATGTGCCATTTTTGAGGAATTTATATTTGTTGTCTTTTATTTTTAATTGAATTTAATAATTAATAATAATTATTAAGTACAAAAACTGTTGCAAAGTACGATTGATAGGTGCAGCGGAGTCAATTCAAGATCAGACGTTGTGGAGTAACAGGAACTGGCTTCTTTATTGGAACATAACCACGCTGGCAAAGATGTCACTTCACATTGTAAGAAGAACACAGACAGGAAAAAGAAACCGACAAGTACATCACTGTATACAGGAAATACAACACATCATAGAGAAATACATAGCATAGCATATCACTGAACATTAGCGACATCTTGTGTCCTTTTTCTGAACTGCAGTCAAATAAGCTAAGCTGAAAGTTTGTTGTATCTCCAACACCCCTTCTCAACAACTAAGGCTTAGTCTGTTAAACCCATCTTCTTTGTAAGCCTTGAATGTCTTTCAGCGGTCAGGGGCTTTGTAAGGATGTCTGCTGTCATATCCTCGGTTGGGCAATAAATTAACTCAAGAAGACCCTAAGAAAGTGGAACTTCACATCAATGTGCTTGGTTCTTGAATTAACTCCTTCCATGTGTGCAAGTACAATGCATCCTTGATTGTCCTCATAGATTTCTGTTGGTCCCAACTGTGGTTGGCCCAAATCTGTTAATAGCTGTCTCAGCCATATAACTTCTTGGCTTGCCTGCGCTGCAGCAACGTATTCTGCTTCAGTAGACGACAGTGTAACAGAGAGTTGCTTTTTACTAGTCCAACTGATGGCACCTCCTGACAGAAAAAATAAGTAATATATATACAAAAAGTGTAGCGCTGGATAAATGAACTATATATGACCATATAGTGAAATTCTTGACAGAAAAAAAGTATAAAAACTGTGTAGATACTACAAATAAAACATATCATAGTTCATATGTTTCTGTGATAAATAGTGAATATATCTCTCCTCTGTCCAAAAACTTGATGATAGGAAGTTCTACAAAATGCAGGTATCCGATGTTGAAAATGGGAATAACATCCAGTGCATAGAAAAGATCCCACTACCGAGGTGTAGAATAAAGGCTTACCAGACAGCCTGCGACCGCCCTTCTCAGGGGGGTCAAAACAGGCTCAGTAGAGTGATGATTCTCAATGGAAGGCAGGAGGATTCAGCAAGGATGCCTCATCAACAGTAAGAGGATCTCCAGAGACATTGGTTCAGCGCTGTCCAAAACCGGAAGTGGTCACACTATGGGGGAATGTAGAGTTGCATTCACGATTCACAGTTGGGCTGAAGAGATGGAGTGGGACTGCAAGTCACAGCAAGTCTGTCTGGGCTGGCACCACATCTAGTCCTAGGCAGGAAAGCGTGCTCTGTTGTGCTGTCCAAGCATCGTTCTGGCCTCTAATCACACGGCCGTGTCTCCCTATCACATCAGGGAAGTCAAACAAACTTTGCCAGCCACAGCGTAACCAGCCATATAGCCCTGACGTCTAACCCCTCTCATTTTATCCACTTTTACTATTTGGAACCCATACCAACGCCGTATGGACTTTTTCCTGACTGTGGTATGACTAAACTGGGTCCCTGAAGGACATCTGCTGTGCTCAGCCATCCCACGCTTGTGTCGGATTCTGTGGAGTCATGCACTAATTCCTTTTTTCTCTGATACTCATCTATGAGCCTGGTTTTTACAAATGCTAGCGTCAGATCTGTCTCAGGTCTTGTCTCCAGTGCATTGATTAGTGCAGTATATGTATCGGGAAAACTGCATAACAACATGGCTTCAATGTGACTGTCTGTTATATTCTCCCCGATTGATCTGAGTTGAGCAATCACTTCCAGCATTGTGTTTATATGCTCCTGCATGTCCTGTTCTCTGCCAAGTCTCATTTTGTAAAGTTTCTGCAGCAGAAACAGCTTGCTGTTTAAACTGGATCTTTCATGCAGTCTTTTCAGTACATCCCACATGCCTTTCACTGTGTCCTCATTGCGTATATGAATGAGCTGATCATCCTCCACTAGTAAGCTTATGGTGGCCCGTGCCTGTCTGTTTTTCTTGTCCCAGTCCTGATTATTATCCTGTGGCCTCTCATAATGTGGTAACCTCCCACAAGTCATCTTTGGATAATAGCATTTCCACTTTAAACTTCCATAGCTGATAATTGTCATTGTTCAGCTTGGCCACTGAGAGTTTAAGTTCTGAGTTTCTGGCCATTTTATCCCTCCTTTATATATAAACAGTCTTACTTGTCTATAGGAGATGTCACTGGAAAGCTTCCTTGTGTTGATCTCCGCATCAGCCACACTGTCTTCCGTTCAAGGCTTTGTTCTGCCTGGGCCGCACCTGGTCATAAGACTTTATCCGGACACTGGGCCCATAACCTGTTGCAAAGTACGATTGATAGGTGCAGTGGAGTCAATACAAGATCAGACGTTGTGGAGTAACAGGAACTGGCTTCTTTATTGGAACATAACCACACTGGCAAAGATGTCACTTCACATTGTAAGAAGAACACAGACAGGAAAAATAAATCAACAAGTATATCACTGTATACAGGAAATACAACACATCATAGAGAAATACATAGCATAGCATATCACTGAACATCTTGTGTCCTTTTTCTGAACTGCAGTCAAATAAGCTAAGCTGAAAGTTTGTTGTATCTCCAACAAAAACAAGCTATGTACCTTATTCAATAACAACTATAAAATCTACTGAATTTAATCATTAGTTACCTTAATGTTACAAATTATTTTTATTTGTATAGAAAAGGAGCTCCGCCCTGCCTATGAAATAACAACTTATATCTCTAATACTTGGCCCCATGTATAAGAGCAGCATACATGATAGCTGTGGAGTCGGACACTGTTTTGTCTGCAGGAAAAGCTCCCCCCCCCCCCGGGCTGCTCTAAACAATATTTAAGATGCAATTATTATATGTTATTCAGAAATGTACCCACTGATCAACATATAATATTTATATCCTAAGAGGGACCAAGAAGAAAAGTAGCAATAATAAATATAACCTGTGGGTCTGCTAGGCTCTAAACTTTCAAAAATTAATTTCACCATCAATATATATAATTTGTGGGGATGCATTGCAAAGCCTCCCTGATTTAATTTTTGTTCCTTTACCTTCCTCCCCCGAACCAAAACACCCCCCCCCCCCCTTCAAAAAATAAAAAAATCTTTCCTTTCTTTCTTTCCCTCCTCTTTTGCTTTTCCTCTTCCCACAGTTAATTTACTAGAGTAACATATTTCACAGTGCTTCTACCTACACAAACATAAGTCACCTGACCTGAAGAAAAAGGCCACACCTCTGAAACATGTAGTCTTGGCAACCGCTCTGTTAGCCAAGAGGAGTTACTTCACTCACCTGGTCTTTCCTTCACCATCGCGAGTGACGTCACACAGCGCCGGCTGGACCGTGCGCGTATTCTACAGCTAACACAGCCTGACTCGATGGGGAAGCAGAGTTCGCAAAAACATCCCACATCCACACCACTCGCTTTTGGGAGCCAACCCATTCATACAGGCCAGGAAGGGAGACATCTACTTTGCTGTACATGCGACTTTCCGTTCCATGTTTGTGAGTGTAACCCTCTTTGATTTGATTTTCCTTTTTTAGCATTAAAACTGTATCACACTAGGGCAGTCTTGCGCTCTCTTTTCTTTGTATATTTCTGGCCAAGTCCGCCACCCAGTGGATCATTGAGAGAGCTGGAGCAAAGAGAACTTTTTATATAGACTGTTACAATTTGAGTGTTGTTTATGGGGACAGTGCTGGTTTGGTTTTTCTGTGTGTTTTGAACAAACATAAGTCAGCAGTCAATAAGTACCTGGTGTCTTGTTGATAAAGTAACGTTAATAAATTGTGACCAATTGTGAAATGGTTTACAGAAGAAGCCTTCCTGCCTGTTCAAAGATGCGGTGAGTTCCTCCATTTACAAGATTTCATTTACTGCTCTAATCCGATGGCCTACAGTAGGAGGGGATGGGTATTTCCAATGTGTTGGCATTGTCTTTTATTTCGACCTGCAAAACCAACTCAGGATACATACCGGAAAAGCCAGAAGCAAAACTGAAGAGGTGGCAGTCGATGTGGGGGGAGTTACAATGCTCCATTTAGCCTAATGTGCACATACAGTTTGTTGAGACTATGGAAATTAAAGTAGTTACATATTATTAACAATAAGTAAAATAGCTTTTATGCAAGTCCTGGCTGACCTTTGTAGCTGCATGTACTGTGAAGTGATTCATCCTCAAATATTACAACTAAAGCCTCGTACACACGATCTGATTTTCCGCAGACAAAGCGTCAGACTTTTGTCCGAAGGGCGTTGGCCATGAACTTGTCTTGCATACAAATGGCACACAATTGTCGGCCAACAAACACGAACGTAGTGACGTACTACGTGAAATTTCAGCTCTTGAGCGCCACCCTTTGGGCGCCTTCTGCTAATGTCGTGTTTGGTGAGCATTGATTCAGAGCTTGTTTGTACTTTGGACTTTTGTCTGACGAACTTGTGTACGTACACACGATAGGAAAATCTGACAACAGACCGTTGTCCGCGGAAAGTTTATAAGCCTGCCATACAACATTTGTCGGCGGAAAGTCTGACAACATTTGTCTGATAGAGCGTATAAACGGTCGGATTTTTGGCCAACAGGCTGTCATCGCACAATTCCCGTCGGAAAATCCGATCGTGTGTACGAGGCTTAAGTCAGGTTTTAGTTTGTTTCTAACAGCTTATAGCACCTGATGTATCCTCTACGGAAGTCACGTGTGAGTGCCGCAATACGTAAGGGCGGAGCCAGAGATCATGTTTCCAACTAGGAAGTAATCATTTTGTTCAGAGCAGGGCAACCAGGCCTAATGTCTTAAGGGGGAAGTGTATGTGATTTTATCTGTAGTGTACCAGCTTGGTGCATATTGAATTGTGAGTGGTATTTTATATATGTTTTATTAAGCATGACATTTTAGCTAAAAACACTATGATTGTTATTTTTTTTTTCTCTGAGTATCTCTTGTAGGAAATACAAAGGACTTTTATATAGAAAAAGGTTCATTGCTCCTGGGAAAATTCTAGGGATTACAGAGAAAAAGGATAAAGGGGAGGAGAGGTGGGAATATATAACCTCAGCAGGAGATTGCAAAGTGTGATCAGAAACATATTTCCCCTAAAGGGGAAAGCAAAATTTGAATAATTGTATATACAGTATAGAGTAAAAAAATGAGATGAGAGCTTGGTGTGACTGGTGGAGGATCATGTGGGAAACCACATATATGAAAATTGCAGAGATTGTGGAACACGAAGCACAAGCACAAGAGGACTTTGTTTGAAATTAGACTTTATATAAAAAAAAATTATTCTTCACATTATTACAGTATATGCACATGGTGGTATTTAAGAAAGTTACATATATCGTAGAGATATTCCAGCTTGCAGGTTGATTTTTTTCATATAAGTATGTAATTTGGATGTATTTTTAGGAAAAAGGAAGGTAGTGTCGTTTTGATACAGGTTAAGATAGTGTCTGTGCTGCAATTGGGATCTTTTATTTATTGGGACTGCACAAGAGTTTATTTTGTTGGCTATTTTTATAGCACCTGCTGCCTTGAGAAAAAGGTCTGCTGTGCCTTTGAAATGGTATGTTGAATGATTGCTGTTTCTATACAGTAAACCTAGTACTTACGATCAGAAAGTCGTATGAAAAATACATATTTCGAAGCGATCGTATGATAATCTGATTGTTAGTGTTCAGCTTTCGAGAGCCGATCACGACAGTTCGTCTGAAATTAGTCGAAGAGACAAGCACAAACATTTTTCTCGTACGATACCAAATTGTATGATTTGTGATTAAATAGTACAGTTTTTGTCCGGAAGAACAAGACTGCATCCTCAGAAACTAAAGAGTACATTACTATACAATACAATACATTACATTACTTCCGAAGTTGTATCCTGTCGTACAAGATTTTTTTTTTAAGTTGAGTAACCTCTTTATTTTCAATATGAGACTAGCATTTAAAAAAAAAATGGATGATCATTCTCATTGTGTGTATGAGGCTGAAGTCTAAGTTCACATGGGTGGTGGGGGGTGAAAACAGGAATCTATATTTTTACTATTCCCCGGCTGTCCACCTACAAGCAGGCATGCCAGCTGCTTGGGTAGGTTTATGCCACAATCAGTGGTGCAGCAAAGTTAACTTGGCATGGCATAGGGCACCGCCTGTCAAACTCCCCATTGAAGTCATTGGGAGCACACAGCTTTTTTGTGCCAAATGCAGCTTTGGCAGTTGCAGCACGGTAAAACAATGTCAAATCCCCACAGTCGATTGCTTTTTAGAGGAGTGAATGAGCCTTAAAAGAACAGAATTACAGTTGGAGTGCCGGCTTTCCTTGGCATTAAATTTAAACTTACATTTTTTATACTGAGACTGGGATGGGCTGAGATTCAAACCATGTATGGGCAGGCTGAATGTACCAAAATTGATTGATCGATCAACTTGGGTAGATTTTACATGTAATTATTGCTAGTGGCTATTATAGCCGCTAGCGGTAATCACTGTGTTCTCCTGGCGGGGATGGCTCTCCCCGCCAGAACACAATGACACTGCGGCAGGGATTCCCCCATCAACACTGACTGTGTTGATGGGGAAATCGAGTGATGGTTGCAGGAAAGAAAATCGCTCAATCTACCGTGTTTCCCCGAAAATAAGCCCGGGTCTTATATTAATTTTGCCAACAAAAGACCCAGTAGGGCTTATTTTCGGGGTAGGGCTTGTCATGTGTTGATTTCTCCCCCAATCTCCCTCTCTGCCTGTCAGGAATCTCCAGTGGCCAGTGGAACCAGGTAAAAGTGCCTGCAAAACTCAAGAATGTTCTGTATTACAGTATCAGATAATGAAAACTGTACCTTTCTGCAATCCATGTGTGACAAACACCTTCACATAGCCCTGCACCCATGTCCAACCAGAGCACTGCAAATGGAGGGGGGCCCGATATCCCCCGCTGGCAGATGAGAGGAGAAGAGCAGCGGGATATGAGCTGAGCGCCGCTATGTGCTTCCATGGCCCGCCGGAGCTCTTGTTCCCGCTCCGAGCACTGAGGGGTGTCAAAATCCCCCGCTGACAGCTGGCTGAAGAGAGGAGAACCGCAGCAGGACATGAGCTGAGCGCCGCTATGCACTTCCATGGCCCGCCAAAGCTCTTGTTCCCGCTCCGAGCACTGAGGGGGGGTCAAAATCCCCCCTGACAGCTGGCTGAAGAGAGGAGAACAGCAGTGGGACATCAGCTGAGCGCTGAGCGGCGCTAAACTGAATGCATCCAGCACACACAGCCCACATCACATACCACGCTAGGTCTTATTTTCGGGGTAGGGCTTATATTGCAGCCCTCCCCGAAAATCACAATAGGGCTTATTTTCGGGGTAGGTCTTATTTTCGGGGAAACACGGTATGTCTGGCTTTAAAATGTCTCCTAGTCCCCGCCCAGAACAGGTAAATAAGCCCTTGTAGGGGGAAAGGCGGCAAAGGTCTGTATGTTTAGAGGGATGGTAGTTTTTTTCAAAAACCTGAACTTGTCCTATAATAAATTTTACAGTCACTGATTTCTTTCTTTGCGTTCTTTCTTCAAGTTTAGATATTACCTTCTCCATCTTTTGTCCACATTTATAACAGCTTCTTATTGACAGAGTGCTACAATATTGCAGGTTGTCACAGCAATTATTTAACAAAATTGATTTACATTCTTGTAAAGTCCACACAAAAAAAAAAGTGTTAACAGCATGTTAGAGAGGGAGCTTTTTTTCTATTGTTGGAGTCGACTTCTGAAACAGCCTCTCTGCACTTTTAGTGGAGAAAAGTACTATTTTTGACAAAATGGCTGGACATTTATCATGTATCCTCCTGGTACATCTATGACACCAACCTTTTACCTTCATTCATCAAAGTCTGTTGCTTAACTGAGCTATCTAGATTGCAGTTTGTGTTCTTTCCTACAAAATAAAATCTGTATTTTTACTGTAAGTCAAGTTAAACATTTAAATCATGCCTATTTATATAATAATTAGGCACCATATGTGATCTCCTGCCTTATTTGTTATTTGAGACGAAAGGCAAAGCCCACTCTAGAATATTGTCTTATCTACGGGTAGATTGGTGATTCGATCACCTACTGGCTTTTGCACCCTCTCCTAGACTCCACTGAGAGGAGATCTCACAGCTTTGCCTATTATTGCCACAGGTTCATTCCCACTGCTGCATTCTCTATACCTTAACCATTCTCTATACCTTAACCGGTTCCCGAGTAGCAGAGTAACGTATATTTACGTCAGTGACCATGCCCACGGGACACGCAAACGGGGAGAGGCCAGTATAAACAAGTATCTCCCCATTCTGCCTAGTGACACTGTCACTGATCGTCTGTTCCCTCTCATCGGGAGCAGCGATCAGTGACGTGTCACTTGTAGCCACGCCCCCTAACAGTTAGAATCACTCCCTAGGACACACTTAACCCCTTCAGCACCCCCTACAGGTTAACCCCTTCACTACCAGTGTCATTTTTACAGTAATCAATGCATTTGTATATCACTGATCGCTGTAAAAATGACAATGGTCCCAAAATGGTGTCAAAAGTGTCCGATGTGTCCGCCATAATGTCGCAGTCATGATAAAAATCGCTAATCGCCGCCATTACTAGTAAAAAAAAATCAAAATAATAAAAATGCAAAAAAACTATCCCCTATTTTGTAGACGCTATAACTTTTGCGCAAACCAATCAATAAATGCTTATTGCGATTTTTTTTTTACCAAAAATATGTAGAAGAATACGTATCGGCCTAAACTGAGGAAAAAAATTTTTTTTTTTATATATTTTTTGGGGATATTTATTATACCAAAAAGTAAAAAATATTAAATTTTTTTTCAAAATTGTCGCTCTATTTTTGTTTATAGCGCAAAAAAGAAAAACCGTAGAGGTGATCAAATACCACCAAAAGAAAGCTCTATTTGTGGGAAAAGGACGTCAATTTTGTTTGGGAGCCACGTCGCACGACCACGCAATTGTCAGTTAAAGCGACGCAGTACCGAATCGCAAAAAGTGCTCTGGTCTTTGGCCAGCCACATGGTCCGGGGCTTAAGTGGTTAAAGTGGTATTTTAAATCTGACCTAAGCACATATTTGTAGTGTTTACTTATCTCTCTCCAAAGCAGCGCCGCCCTGTCCATTAGGGGTGCCTGGGCTCCACCCCCTCTCTCCACGCCACCCCCTATATGACTAATGAATAGATTCATGCATAGAATTAATCTATCCACAGCCGCTGCTAACACCCCCTATGCAGGCGTCTGGCCCCTTTCAAGACACCGGGCGCCTGAATTACAGCAGCAGGGGTGTTTTTTTGAAGCACCTGATTAGAGCCATAGGCTTCAAAATATGTGGGCTCGTGGCGCAGAGCATTGCGCCATGAGCCCATCAAGGCGTTACAACAGCGAATGAATATTCACTGTTGTAACACTGATCCTCAATCCGGCCAATCAGAAGCGGGTGTGAGACCCGTTTTCTGATTGGCCGAAAAGAGAAGACTCCTGATTGCCCGCTGAAAAGGAGGGAGGAAACGGAAGCCAGAGCCGTCGCCCGCAGAGAGCAGGAGAACAGGAGAGCCGCTGCCGCCAAGAGCCCGGGAGAAGCGCCGCATAGATGGGGTAAATGCTCCAGTCCCCCCGCCGATGAACCGTTGGGGGGGATGTGGGGGAAGGGAGGGGTCTTACTGTTTGCCGCCCCGGCCACCACTGTTCCAAAGCTTTAAGTGCCATTTTTTTCTAGTGCTTCGTTCCTCTGTTATCAGCAGAGTCACTTCTGACAAGTCCTCTGACACATGAGATAAGAGTAGCTGAAAATTTGAGTTGGGGAGGGAGCTTAGAGGGAGATTAGCAGGGAGCTTGTCTATTTAGGCTACAGTCCTTCATGTTCCTTTGTTCCTCGGCCTATGTGGAGGGGGGGTCCCTTTCCTCCAATCAGCTCTCACACAGTGTAAGCCCAGACTCCCCACCAACTGCAGAAAGAGGAACAAAAATTTCTAACACAATCTGCATGTTCCAAAGACTGTAGAAAGGGGAAGACAACAGATATACATGTAAAACTTATGTAGGGAGATTTGTTTCATCTCTGTGTATCATCCGAGGCTGTTCACTTCACTGGGTATATGTGACGGTTTACATCCACTTTAAACTAAAACCTAAAATTTCCTAAACTAAAACTAAATCTAAAGTGAAATCTCCTCATTAGAATGGTGGAAAGTGGGTGGAGCTGTGAAGTAGGCAATTTACTTGCCAGTATCTAAACAAGGCTGAAATGCAATTTTCAAGTAGACCAACCCATCAACCACCAGTAAATATACTGCGAGCGGCCTGCAGGTACAAAGACAATGACGTACATGTACATGATTGGCCTTATTCCGGGTTTGGGGCACGTATAAGTGTGCCACCTGCTGACCCATGCTGTGATTGGACACAGCAAGAGTTTGGCAACTGATTTCAGCCAATAATTTCTGCTGAAATCAGCTGATCGGGTATGTCTACAAAGACATAGAACTCTGCGTACTATGAACAGTGATCTGGCTGTTTCTTCTCCCTGAAAAGCTGAGAGAAAACACAGCCGGACAGTAAAGTAAAGGGAGCACACATTACACTTGTTAGGCCCACAATTAACCCTTTGATAGCCACTAGATGTTAACCCTTTCCCAGCCAGTGTCATTGCTACAGTGTTAATTACATGGTATCTCTGATCACTGTATTAGTGTCACTAATGACGTCAGTGTCAGTGACCTTCCCAGATAGTGTCTGTTAGCGCTAGATTGCTCACCACCCTATCACAGTCCCATTATAAGTCACTGATCACCGCCATCACAGTGTACCATCTATAGCTGGGTAAATTCCAGTATACAGTATATACCATAGTTTGTAGACAATCTAACTTTTGCACAAACCAATTAATATACACTCATTGTGATTTTTTTTTTCCACCAAAGACATGTAGCAAAAAACAAATATGAAGAATTTTTTTTTTGTTATTTTCTTATTGGATATGTTTTATAACAGAAAGTAGAAAATATCGCTTTTGTTTTTGGTTTTTTAAGTTTTTTGGGGTCTTTTTTTGTACCTAAAGTAAAAAATAAAAAAATTAATGGTGATAAAATACCAACAAAAGAAAGCTCTATTTGTGTGAAAAAATTATATAAATTTTATTTGCGTTAAATGTTTTATGACTGAGCAATTACCACTTAAAATAGCACAATGCTGAATAGCAAAAAATGCTCTGGTCATGAAGGGGGTAAAACCTTCTGGGGGGTCAAGTGGTTGAAGCGAATGTCAAGCCAAAATAATAAGCGCGAGTTTAGAGCTTGACTACAGCTGAGTTTGGAGGATACCCAAGCTCATCTCTAGTGATGAGGTGGCCATGGGTGGGTGTAGTGGTGAAAGCGGTGGGGAGAGGGGCGTGCAGTTGCATTTGTGGTGCATGCAGGTGTGGTGGTAAGATTGGGAGGGAATGCATGTACAATAGGGATGGGGCATGAGACAGGTCCAGAGGTAAGAGAAGGGGTGCAGGAGGGTTAATTAGTGGGAGGGGGGCATGCAGGCATGCAGGCACAGTGGATCGGAATTTGCTATCGTTTTTTTTCACCATCGGATACATTTAAAACATGTTCTATTTTTTCTCACCGATGGAAAAAAGACCGATGGGGCCCATACACGATCGGTTTGTCCGATGAGAAAAGTCTATCGAACTGTTTTCATCTGTAAAACCGATCGTGTGTACACGGCATTAGGCTGGATTCACACCTATACATTTTTAGTGCTTTTTGCATTTTGCAGATTTGCACTACAGAACATGTTCCATAGAAAACCATGTTAAATGGACTGTAGTGCAAATCTGCAAAATGCAAAAAGCACTAAAACTGCATAGGTGTGAATCCAACCTTAGGGTTGTCAGATTTCAACTGATAGTCTGATAGAACTCTAATGCCCTGTACACACGATAGGATTTTCCGTCAAAAAAAGTTGGATGTGAGCTTTTGGTCAGATATTCCGACCATGTGTATGCTCCATCCAACATTTTCTGTAAGAATTTCCACCAGCAAAAGATTGAGTGCAGGTTCTCTATTTTTCCGACGGAAAAAGTTCTTGTCGGAAATTCCGCTCATCTGTATGCAATTCTGACGTGCAAAAAAAACACGCATGCTCAGAATCAAGCAGAAGAGCCAAACTGCCTATTGAACTTCATTTATCTCGGCTTGTCGTAGGTCTTGTACGTCACCGCGTTCTTGATGGTCGGAATTTCAGACAAGATTTGTGTGACCGTGTGTATGCAACACAAGTTTGAGCCAAAACTCAGAAAAAATCCACGGTTTTCTTGTCGGAATTTCCGATCGTGTGTACGGGGCATTAGTCTATGGGCACTTAGGGGTAGCAACCAAACTTTGTTATATGCATTTCAAACAAATATGTATTCTTATGTATATGCTCAATCTAAAGGATTTTGCCCAGTGCTTTCTGTGCATGGAAAAAATAATAGCACTAATTTATGTTGTAGTGGAAAAACTCTAAATAGGCAAAAAAAAAAAAAGTGTTTTAGCGAGATCAAACAAAGACTTTCATCTTCGTACATTAGAAGGCAGATACAGCCCACAACACTCACTTCCCGTCATCGAAATATTGTTTAAACTGCAGTAGAATGCTTTCACAATGATTGCATGTCTGCAATCAGTTGTATATTGAAGTCATTCTAAATAGGCATTGTATAGAGAACAAACATTTCCTTAAATCCTCTGGGATGATTACAGGGGTATTCCTGGGAGATTAAATTATTGTCATTCATGTGAAGCTGAACATATGTGGGTGGGTGTTAAAAGAACATTAAAAACACTTCTAAAATGAAGTATTTTATTGATGTGTCAATAAGGCATATTGTTCTGGAGGTATCTTGATCTATGACTTTCAGGTGTAAAGTATGCTAAATAATTTGGAACTGTATTCCAAATTTAAATGATGTGGGAGTTTTCATCGAATACCTGGAGTGATGTTTCAAACTCAAACCTTTCAGTGTAGATAATATAAAATCATACATGAATATCACACTAGAGTTGACTTATAAATATACTATCTTGTACATAAACGCCTTGTATTTTTCAGTTTAGTTTTTGTAGATTCTGCAGCTGAGGCTCATGCCGTGTACACACGATCGGTTTTACCGATGAAAACAGTCCGATGGACTTTTCTCATCGGACAAACCGATCATGTATGAGCCCCATCGGTCTTTTTTCCATCGGTGAGAAAAAATAGAACATGTTTTAAATTTATCCAATGGGAAAAAAAAACTATAGCAAATTCCGATCGTCTGTGTGGAACTCCATCGGACAAAAAACCCACGCATGCTCAGAATCAAGTCGACGCATGCTCAGAAGCATTGAACTTAATTTTTCTCGGCTTGTCGGAGTGTTTTATGTCACGATGGTTGGGACGGTCGGATTTTTGACTGATGGTGTGTAGGCAAGACTGATAGAAGTCAGCTTCATCGGATTTCCGATGGAAAAATCCATCGGATTAGAATCCATAGGAAATCCGATCATGTGTACAGGGCTTTAGTTTTTCTACTGTTCTGTTTCCTATAGGACAAATTACATGTAGTACTGTGTCCCATGTCACTAAGAGCTTTTCTAAAGCAGAGCTCCACCCAAAAGGGGAAGTTCCGCTTTAAGGCCTCCTCCCCCTCCTCTTCAATAAATGGCACTTTTTTTGCAGTGGGGAGAGGGATAGCAGGAACCTGGTTTTGACAGTCCTCCTCTCCCCTCCCTACCTGTAGTTTTCTGGGACACATCACAGGTCCCAGAAGACTGCAGGACCATTCACAATGCTCAGCACGACTTGCACATGCACAATAGGCACCCGGCTGTGAAGCCACAAGCTGTCACAGAGGGGTACCCACAGTTGAAATGCCAGTACCGGGAACAGAGCAGCAAGGGAAGGAATGGCTTGGGTGAACACATTGCTGGATCCTGTAACAGGATAGTGTCTGTTTATTAAAAGTCAGCAGCTACAGTTTGACCTTCCCCACATCACCATGGATAATCTGATAACAGCTGGGGGGGAGATGGCTGATTCATACCAGCAGCTTGTCTGGACTCTGAGCACTTTCCACACTAAAGCAATGCCTCTATAGGCCTCATGGGTGACATAGTTCTGACTACAATTATTATAATTATATAGGATTTATATAGTGCCAACAGTTTGCGCAGTGCTTTACAACATTAGGGCAGACAGTACAGTTAAGCCCTGTACACACGATCAGATTTCCTATGGTTTTTAAACCGATGGATTTTTCCATCGGAAATCCGATGAAGCTGACTTTCATCAGTCTTGCCTACACACCATCAGTCAAAAAACCGACCGTTCCAAACGCGGTGACGTAAAACTCTCCGATGAGCCGAGAAAAATGAAGTTCAATGCTTCTGAGCATGCGTTGACTTGATTCTGAGCATGCTTGGGTTTTTTATCCGATGGAGTTCCCCACAGACGATAGTAATTTGCTATCGGTTTTTTAACCATCGGATAAATTTAAAACATGTTCTATTTTTAAACACCGATGGAAAAAAGACAGATGGGGCCCATACACGATCGGTTTGTCCGATCGGACTGTTTTCATCGGTAAAACCTATCGTGTGTACACGGCTTTACAGTTACAAAACAATTCTTTTTTTTTTTTAATTCTTTATTTCTTTACAGGAATATATAGAAAGTAATACAGTAGGTTCAATCTAATCATACATACAAAAATAAATATAAGCAGATAAAGAGAGGGAGAGAAAACAATTCAATACAGGAGGAATCAGAGGGCCCTGCTCGTTAGAACTTACAATCTACATACCTCCCAACATTTTGTGATGGGAATAAGGGATGCCTACCAGCAAACGTATGTAGGCATGGGACACGCCCCCTGCCACACCCCCTTAAAGGAGAATTAACCCCCAAAAAACGATTAATTAAATCCACAAAGGCTTTTTTTTACCACTACTATTCCTTTATATCGGCTATTAAAATTTGCAAATGCAGCAATTTAGAATTTGGATGAAAGGTTTAGCACTGGGAAACCTTTTTTGAAAGATAAAAAGTGCATTTTATATACAGCTATATGGATCAGACCAAAATGAGGGACAAATGAGGAGGAAAGAGGGAGAGAGGGACATTGCTCCAAATCAGGGACAGTCCCTCGAAATCAGGCACAGTTGGGAGCTATGAATCTAGGAAGGAGGGCCAAGTGATACAAAAGGTAAAAGCTGTGGGGGATGAGCTGATGGAATAAGTAAAAGTACAGCTGTTAGGTAGTGGCAGAATAGGCTTCTCCGAAGAGAAAGGTTTTCAGGGATTGTCCAGAAGCAAAGTTGGAGTTAATCGGACAGATTGGGGTAAGGCGTCCCATAGGATTGGGAAAAGTCCTGGAGGTGAGCATGGGATTGGGAAAGTAGCCCTTTCTACTCTAAAACGGGTCAGAATCATGGACCAAGGTGGAGTTGCGTTTTCCGATTGTTTTTCAATAAATGGATTGTAAAGCTGACATTGGTGTGGGATAGCTGCATTTGTATACAACCGTTTTTAGACTCCTCTCAATGCAATACTGTATTTCTCTTGGGGAGCTGCTGTGTGTTGCATTGCACAATTGCACAGTGATAGAATTTGGTGTTTCCAGTAGCCTTTTATTCTGTACATACACGGGCTTCAGCAAAATGTGGACAGGCCAGATGGACACAACATAGTGAAAGAGCATAAAAAAGGGAAACTGAAGAACACCCTGCAGGTATAGTACAGCTACAGTATTTATTGCCATTCCCCATTCTGCTCAGCTGTCAGCAGGAGCCTGGGAAACTGTAATTAGCAATACAAAAATAATATCAGCCAAATTATAGTTTGGAAGAAAGGCTAAAGCCCTTTCTTTGGTTGAGCCAGGGAAGGACCTAGATTCCTCTGGATGCTTCAATCTGCTGAGTCCAGCACTGAGAAAGCCAATACTCACTGACCCAGCTCAAGTCAGAAGGTCATGGCAAGTAGCCAGATATGCATTTTAGATCAGTTAACAAGAATGCTGCCTTGGTGATAAGTCCGAGAAGCACATAGGAAGCTTAAACTTCAGTTTTCACGCCTAACAAAAGTGTGTGCTGAGAAAACCATTTGACATACATGAGGCTGTCCTTTCTGTTCTGCAATCCTGCATGGAGGCACATATATGATTCACATCCTGGCTTTTATTTAGATGAAAGCAGAGGCATTTTGTAAGCATATTATAACTTCGCTAGGTGCTAAATTGGCACAGTGCCTGAGAAAAAGGGTTCCATCCTGATTGTCCTTTTGGATAACCTGAAGGTATTCATCTGCTGTGATTCTCCTTCTGGTTATGACCCTGGCCTATATTCAGCATTTAATCTGCTGCTTATTAAAATGGAACTATGGTCATAAAGATAAATTACAGATATGTTTGTCTATGGTGGCTGCATTAGTTTGTTTTTCCAAGCCTTTTTCCCCATTCATATGGTGATCCTACCAGTAAAATACTGCTAGGATGATAATGCTCACTTTTCCCTCGACATCAGATAAAAATTTGTACCTTCCCCCAAGAGGGACTTTTCTTGGCACTCTTATAACACACCTATATAAATTAGAAATATAAAAACACTTTTATTGATACACAATCAAAAATTATATATTATAAAAGCATATGTATGGCATACAACACTGCTGGTACACAAACTGTCCTGAATGTAATGAATGGTACGGTGTGTTTTTACCCGACATGTTTTAGAGGGACCAAGTCTCCTTCATCAGGGGTATATGTAAATAATGTCACAGCTCCATAATGCAATTTGAACATAGGTCACAAATTATGATACACATGTAGCAGTACCCCCGTAAGGGCTGCTAATTGACTCTGTACCCCACTGATTACCTTGACTCTCCAAATCCTACACCCTGGGTTCCATCATCTCACCAGCTGTGGTAGTAAATAGAGACTCACACAGTATTAAAGAAACCGTTCAAATATGTTTACTGTATTTTCAAAACACAAAATACATATATATATATATCAACTTGTTCAGTTATGGAAACACTCCTACCCACACTACTATTTTTATCTAACACTTATCAAATAAACTCAATATATTGGTGCAAAGTTCCCTTGATTGTAAATGAACACAAATATTAACCCAATCACAGAAACCTATGTGAACAGGTTAACAGAAGAGTAGACACCCGACACTGTATCTTATGTGTCAGACTTATCCATTCTGCCTTCCCAACCCACAGGCCAGTAAATCCTGCACAGTGTGGAAAAACAGTATAAACAATATTACATTCAATAGGGTGGCTCCCTTTAGCAGTTCAATGGGTATTCCTTGAAATCCAGATATCTTCAGCTAGCCTATTTTTATATCCCTTCCCAGCAGTCTGTTCTGCTCATTCAGCTCCTTGTAGTTCAGATCAGTCTTGCTGGCAGAGTCACTTCAGCATTCTGAACTACACATCCCATGATGCTTTGCTCTACATCCTCACACAGGAAAAAGGAAATTAACACATAGAGTCCAGCAAACACTAGAGGGAGTCAACCCCACATTAACAACACAGAAAATGTCTCTAGATTATAGGCATAATAGCCGACCCTGGCTATACACATTCACATTAATTCTTGACACAAATTTATGTAAGATGATGACTTACAATGAATTGGACAGTAATATGCATAACAATGCCATACTGGATTAAAAGCAACATTCAAAAGTCCTTCTGCCCTTCCCTGCCCCACATCCACCAAGGATATTGAAAAACATTAACTTCAACAAAGGAGAAGAGTGGAAATATAGGGAAAGAGAAACACCAATGGCCACTCCTAAATAAATAATGAAAAAAATAATGAAAAAAATCACAGGAAGTAAGCCTTAATAGACTGTATATAAAAAGTATATAAAAAGTATAAATGCAAGCATCTAACTGGTCTGTGACAAGGTCATCAACAGCCAGGCAGCGAGGTACAAGAACATCAGGCAGGGGGAGAGTCAGGATACAAACAAACATCAGTCGGGCAGCAAGGTACAGAGACAGAGCACAAGCTGAGGTCACAGCAGGCAGGCAGGCAGGCAGAAACACGAGCATGCAGGTAAGGCAGGTCAAGGCTCAAGTTAAGCAGGAATTAGCTGAAGACCACACAGCAATCCATTGTCATAGCCCAGCCAGGGCTGGTGCAAGGATTTTTTACACTCTAGGCGAAACCTCATTTTGCCACATCCCCCATTGGCTCCACCCCTGACTCCACCCCCTTTGTCCTGCCCATGTATACCCCACCTTTTTAATGAAACGCCCTTCAAATGCAGCCTCACCAGTGCCCATCAATGCAACCTCACCAGCACCCATCAATGCAGCCTCACCAGCGCCCATCAATACAGCCTCACCAATGCCCATCAATTCAGCCTACTAGTGCCCACCAATGAATGTTCGCTTGTTTCCATTCCTTCAGGAGGCGGAACACAGACACAGTCTTCTGCCGCCACTGTGCCTCTGACACTATGTGCGAACGCATCGGCGGCTGCCTGCTGATGCTGAGACTTAGTTGCTTGCTGCAGAGAGAAAAGAGTAGGAACACCAGTGGCCAGGCACCCCTAGACAGCAGTGCGCCCTAGGTGGCTGCCTAGTTTGCCTAGTGGTAGCCCTAAACCCAGCTTAAATAGGCCATTTGGCACCAGTGCTTGTACAGGATGTGTGTATGTGAATATGTTTTCGGCACACACTAATACATTTGTGTGTGTATGCCAATGCCCATTGTGCATTGAGCCTTTGCTCAGAAATATAGGCATGTGCATGAGCATGTAATAGCATTCTTGTTCCAACACAAACTGAGCTTCTCTTACATTACCACTGCATGCAGTTTTTGTTTGAGTCTCTCATTCTCATTGTAGTTTTATGACTGGTAGATTCTGCCAGCAGATCCATTACTGCTGACCTCAATCTTTAGAATCCTTGGCTTTCATACTGATGCTTAGCCTTCAACAATTTCTGAATCTCAGTCCTGAAACAAACAAACAAATAGATAAGGAATTATGACGGTCTTCTGATATGCTTGTTCTGGGAATGTGACTCAAAGTATTGAAGGTTTTTACGACAGGGCCAACAATAGCAGCCATATAATTTTCACATGGCACAATCACTTTATTATCAGCGTCCCTCAGCGGAGCAAACATCAGGGTCACTGGCTTGGGATGTTCTGCAATGAAAATCCCTATTTCATTGAACACTAGAAGTCCCTTCTGCATCTCTTGTAGCCCATGCCTTCCACTGGCAGGATAGTTGTTCTGTACACCAATACATCTATCTTTTTCAAAATAACATATAGGAAGCAGTGAGTTCAAAATGGTGTCACAGCCATTTGTCATGAATAGGGTCAAGCAAATCAATAGGAAACACTTGCAGCTGTAGCTGAGTGCTCATTTACTCTGGTGAGTGACTCAGATGCAGGAGCAGATCCCTTTGAATCCATTTCCCACAACCTCCTTGAGATCCTGGACATGCCCAGGGTGTATACATTCCTCAGCTTTCTTCCCTCAGCTGCACTGACAGGCTTAAACTGTAGATGGGCAAGGCAAGTGATCCTCAGCCAGGCGGAAGGTCTTCCACTGTAAGAAGCAGAGTTGGGGCAGCCCAGCCAAAGCCTAAAAGCATGCAACTTCTTTAGGTGATAACAGCTTGTTTAACCACTTGCTTACTGGGCACTTTCACCCCCTCCTGCCCAGGCCAATTTTCAGGTTTTAGCGCTGTCACACTTTAAATGACAATTGCGCAATACTGTACGCATATGAAATTTTTATATTTTTTGTCACACAAATAGAGCTTTATTTTGCTGGTATTTAATCACCACTGAGTTTTTACATTTTTGCTAAACAAATGAAAAAATGCAAATAAGTAATTTTTCTCCTTCGCTGATGTGCGCTGAGCAGGCTGCACCAATGGTTACTGATAGGCTGCACTGATGGGCACTGATGGGGTGGCACTGATGGGGTGGCACTTTTGGGCACTGATGAGGCTGCACTGATATGCGGCACTGTTAAGCGTCACTGATGGGCACTGATAGGCAACACTGATGGGCAATGATAGGCAACACTGATTGGCAATGATAGGTATCATTGATGAGGAGGCACTGATAGGCCACACTGATGGGCACTAATAGGTGGTATTGATGAGGAGGTACTGATGGGTGTCACTGATGGGCACTGATAGGCATCACAGATGGGCACTGATAGGCAGCACTGATCGGCACTGACGAGGAGGCACTGGTAGGAGGCACTGATATGCAGCACTAATGGGCAAAGATAGGCGACACTTATGAGGTGGCACTGATGGGCACTGATAGGCAGTGCTGATGGACAGCACTGGTAGGCACTGTTGTGACTGCACTAATCAGGAAGGACGCTGATGATCAGTGCCCTGATGATCAGTGTGGATGTCTCCTGTCACACTTTCCGTTTATCGGCTCTTCTCTCCTCATGCTGTGACGGTGCCTGAGGAAAGGAATGAGGATAACCGGCAAGCGTGTTTACATTGTGATCAGCTGTGATTGACCTATTCCCCCCGACTCACACTGCTGTCAATCACAGCCAGTGAAGAGGGGGGCTGCATGAGTGCCCCCCAAAGCAAGCGGCTTGGTATAGTGGGCACTGGGCAGAGGGAAGGAGCCAGGAGTGCTGGCAGGGGAACCCGAGAAGAGGAACATTGGGGTTGCACTGTGCAAAACCATTACACAGGTCGGGTAAGTATGATAAGTTTGTTATGTTAAAAAAAAAAAATATGGGTTTACAATCACTTTTTAGGATTGAACTAACCGCTAAACCAAAAAAGAAAGCTTTAAATGTGCTATCAGGAAAATATAAGGATTCAATGAACAACATTCTCACAAGTAAATATATACTTATTTATTACACACACATCAATAAAAAAAGCCTTTAAAGGTCTATCTCCATGCCCCCTCTCCCCTCATCGATCCCCCTCCTCCTTGAGGCCATTTCACATGTATGTTATGCTATTATTCTATGTTTTTTTTTCCTTTATTATATTTTCCAGAAGTCTTTTGGTTGGTTCCATGACACACAGGGTTCTGTTCCACTCTTCTCTAGTGCTTGCTGGTTCTCAATGATTTGGAGAAACATCATCACATTAGTGCTGCTTTCAACATTATTACTGTCAACGCAAGGTGCTGTGGTGATGTCTCCTTACGGGCAGGTCCCTGTTGCCATGCACTCACTGCATGTTCATGTTTTTTTTTTGGGGGGGATAATGGTGGGTGAGAGCTTCAGATATAAAGACTCATAGCTGTACATCTGCAGTGTGAGATTTAAGGCACTGCTGCTAGTCTCTCCCTTACTGGAAGCTCTGACATGAGGAAGCAAAGCCTGACTCCTCTAAAAAGATTTGAAATTGAAGCCCCACACCACTGCTAGGAGGTCCAGATACAACTTTATTTAATTAAAGATCAGGGGTACAATTAAAAAAATATACAATGCGTTTCAGGGTCTAAGTGCCCTCTCCATCAGGGCTTGACTGGCAACAAATTGAACAAACCAAAATTGAACTGGACCTACAATGGTATTTGTTTCAGTGTGAATTCAAAGCACAGGCCTAGTCAGCAGCTTATTTGACAACCAAACAAGCTGCTGACTAGGCCTGTTTTTTAAAATCTCCTGCTGTCAGAACAGCACCACCTACAGAGGGGAGGGTGAACTGTACCTGCCTACATGCTGCTTGACCATGGGGGACAACAAGCTTGTTGACTGAGCCCTGAGTCCTGGGGAAGAATACCCTCATCACCTATTCTCCCACCTCTTCTTTATCCCCATCTTTCCCTCTCTCTCCCCCTCGCCCCCCCCCTTCCTGTCTCTCCCACCTCACCACTCTCTCTATCCCCCTCCACTATTTTCTCTTTCACTCCACTCTTTATTTCACTCCCGCTTCCCCTCCTATCTTTTCCCCTTTTTCTCCCGCTCCCCACCTCTCTCTCCCACCATCTTTCTCTCTCTATCATCACTTTAACTTTCTTTTCTTCCTCTATATCTCTTCCTCTACATAGTCCTGACCAGTGTTCATTTTCTCAATAGCTACTGTTAAAGTAACATTAAACCTTCAGTTTTTTTTTTATTAAAATAACAAACCAAACATGTCATACTTATCTGCTCTGTGCAATGGTTTTGCACAGAGCAGCCCCAATCCTCCTTTTCCAGAGTCCCCCGCTGGTGCTCCTGGCCACTCCTCTTCGGTGAGTGCCCCCATGGAAAGCAGCTTTCTAGCTTTCTCGCTCCCGAGTCACTCTATCTGCGTCTATTGACACAGACCGGGCAACTCCTCACAGCATTGAGACCAATGCTTTCCGCTGCAATCAATCTGCCCAATGAGTTAACACTGGCCAGAGTCAAGCCCTGTACACACGACTGAAAATCCCGTCGTAAAAAAAACGTTGGTTTTCTCGACAAGATTCTTGTCAAGCTTGACGGGATTCTTGCCAAGCTTTCCTTGCATACACACTGTCAATCAAAAATCTTATCGTTGTAAAGCGCGGTGACGTACAACACGTACGACGGCAGTATAAAGGGGAAGTTTGATTCCAATGGCGCCACCCCTTGGGCTGCTTTTGCTGATCTCGTGTTACCACGTGTTAGTAAAAAGTTTGGTGAGAGACAATTTGCGCTTTTCAGCCTTGTGCTTTTCAGTCCGTTACAGCATGACGAATGTGCTATCTCCATTACGAACGCTAGTTTTACCAAGAGGAGCGCTCCCCTCTCATACTTGATTCTGAGCATGCGCGGTTTTTTAAGACTCAGAAAAGCATACACACAAGCGTTTTTCTCGTCGAGAATCCCAACGAGAAAAACGAGAATCCTGACGAGAAAATAGAGAGCAGGTTCTCTATTTTTCTCGTCGAGATTCCCAGCAGTTTTCTCGACGAGAAACCATATACACGAACGGTGAAAACCGGTCGTGTGTACGAGGCTTCAGCCTCAGTGATCAGGCATACTTATTGGAGTGCCCTTCCCAAACCCTGCTTCTAATTAGGTGGGGCTGCCCACTTGCAGACCCCCATCGCTGTAATAAATGCCTTAAAGTGTTAGCGCACAGTAACTCAAATAAGGGGGATGCTGTGAGATCCCAGGACATACCCAGCATCATTGGGGACAGAGGTCCAAGATGTGGGACTGTCCCAGATTTACGGATGTACGTGGATGTATTACCTACTTCCCGCCCACCGTATAGGCAAATGACGGCGGACGGGATGCTCAGTTGTTCTGGGACAATGCCACATGACGTCGCCCCAGTCTCACTGCGCTTGCCAACGCTCTGTGTCACTGGGACACGGTGCGACCCCGATCTCAGTAAAGAGCCGATGACGCGGCTCTTTACCCATGTGATCAGCTGTGTCCAATCACATTTGAACACATGTAAACAAGGAAAGGCCTGTGATTCGCTCTCCTTGCCTCACACTGACAGAGTGTGAGGAGAGGAGAGCCGATCAGCGGCATCTCCTCACAGGGGAGACCTGTACATCTGTGATGCCAATCTGTACCTATCAGTAATGCCAATTTGTGCCCATCAGTGAGGCCAATCTGTGCCCTTCAGTGATGCAAGTCAGTGCTGCCTTTCAGTGCCCATCACTGCCTGCTCATCAGTGCCACCTATCAGTGCCGCCTATCCGTTCCACCTATCAGTGCCACCTATCAGTGCCCATCAGTGTCACCTATCAGTGCCCATCAGTGCTGCATATCAGTGCTGCATAATAGAGCCTCCTCATCAGTGCCCTCTCATCAGTGCCCATCAGTGCCGCCTCATCAGTGCCCATCAGTGAAGGAGAAAAATTACTTATTTTCAACATTTTCTGACAGAAACTAACAAAAAAACGTTTTTTTTTCAAAATTTTCGGTCTCTTTTGTTGTTTTTTTTAGCAAAAAATAAAATTCCCAGTGGTGATTAAATACCACCAAAAGAAAGCTCTATTTGTGTGAAAAAAATGATAAAAACCGCGCAATTGTCATTCAAAGTGTGACAGCGCTGAAACCTGAAAATTGGCCTGGGCAGGAAGGGGGTAAAAGTGCTCAGTATTGAAGCGGTTAAAGTATGGGCAACTGTCAAGCACCATCACAGCAATGTCTGTGCAGAGATACTTACTGTATATAAAGAATTTTCAACTTTCCAGGCACTTTAGTACAAAAAAACAAACAAAAATCAACTAACAACCATCTGGTGAGCAATGACAAACCACTAGCATCACTCTGTCCTTCCTTCCTGACATAAGAATTATTTTATCAAGCAGAGGAACAGCCGACATTCACTTCATAACGGAATGTTTGTCTGACCCACTTAGTACACTGGTGTCATCACCATACTATCTCATACTGTGCAGTGGTGGGAGCTGACAGGCGGAACGAGCTGTGTCATCTCCCAATAGTTATCTGTCACTGGAAGAAGCTTCACAATTGTTCTATGAATGGCGAGAGTAAATCTGTTCAGTTCTATGACATTCTACTTCAGTGTGAAGGTAAAGCAGGTGAAGGAATGACACTTCATGTGGGAATTCTGTGAATCAAAGCTTGCTTTATTCCTTCGACATGACGCAAACAATACAGCAAAGCACACACAAGTCCAACCTTCACGTTTATATTTTTGTCTGGGAGAACTCCACTTCATTATTTAGAATTCACAGTCTAGTACTTTGGAAACACTATAAAAGGCCAATTGTAGTGAAAAAATAATGAACTCTGGTAACTGTATGGAATTAAAGTGACACTAAATGATAACCTTATTCTCCAGAAATAAACCGCACACATTCACTACTGACACTGTAATCTATTTTTCATAAAATTTGTTTTTTTTGTGTTTGTAGGCAGGTGCAGTTTGCTGTCTCCCCTGCAGGTGGCGCTCAACTGCAGCGGGAGAGGAAGTCATGGGGATAGCGATACGATTAGATACTGGCCGCCCATGTGACTCTGGTGGCCATCTTAGGTGTGGCAGAGTCACACGCTTTATGCGAGTGGGCAGTGTAGGGACAGGTACCCCGTCTGTTAGGGACAGTACTAGTGATAGGGAAAGGTTCCTGATGAAGATGGAAAGCCTAGGCTCGCATCTCTCTGGATACCTTGCTAATAGGGGCACAAGGCCACATTGTTCTCTCTCAACAGACGCTGTGGGTTTGGTTGGATTTGGTTCGGTGGGTTCGGTTGTAATAAAATTGTAATAAAAAAAAAGGAACCTGTCATTGGAACCTGTGAGTGTGCCCGACTGGGCAGCTGTCTCACAGGGTCTAATATGAACAGTTGCTTCCCTACTAAAATACAAGTCTTATATT
This sequence comes from Rana muscosa, assembly GCA_029206835.1. Taxonomy (NCBI): domain Eukaryota; kingdom Metazoa; phylum Chordata; class Amphibia; order Anura; family Ranidae; genus Rana; species Rana muscosa. Next base: position 341,175,214 of record CM055120.1, on the reverse strand, counting down.
GCACCTGACCATAGGCGTGCGCACAGGGTGTGCCAGGCACACCCTAATCACCCTGTGCAGCACATATTTGCCCTACTGCCTTGTTCCCCCCTCCTCCCGCGGCGCTGCTGGCTTCCCTCTTCTCTTCTCCCATCGGCTGTTTCTGCAGGGATGTTTTAGGATGAATGGGGGAAGGGGCCATTAAATATGTAATTTACCGTTCCCTTCCCTTTCTGAATGAACAGAATAATCGGTAGGGTGTGTTCAGGGCCGCCATCAGGAATTTTGGGACCCCTTACACAGCTAGAGGCATGGGTCCCCTGGAGCAGAGTAGAAACGGGGAGGGGGGGTGCTGCCGCCGCAAATTGAGAAGCGGGGGTGGGGGGAGGCTGCAAATTGAGTGCTGCCTCAATTGTTGAGGTCGGAACAAAAAAAAAAAAAAGGGGGTTGCCATCCAGGGCCCTGGGAACCTCCGGGCCTCTGGGGACCTCTGGGCCCCTTACAAAAAAAATAAAAAATTTATAAAAAAATATATATATTTTTATAAGAAAAAGGGGCTGCCATCCGGGCCCTGGGGACCTCCGGGCCTCTTACAAAAAAAATATTTTATATTTTATAAAAATTTTTATAAAAAATAAATTATTTTTATAAAAAAATAAAAAGGGGGGTTGCCATCCGGGGCCCTGGGGACCTCCAGGCCTCTGGGGGCCTCTGGGGACCTCTGGGCCTCTTACAAAAAAATATATATATATATATATATATATATATATATATATGTAGCGCTACCCTCAACTAAGAGGGCCGCAGATTTGGCTTGGGCCCTGAATACAGCTCCACCAACCCCCGGCTATATACTCGACCCTTTCTGGCACAGTTAGTCTAGGGGTATACACATTTAATACTTATACTTTATGAGAGACTCAGACACAGAGTAGTTGTAAAGGAATAACAGCTTTTACTTTCAGCTATGCAAAGAGAATAAACAGTGATAACAACTTGACCTTTAGATTATACGCAGAGCCCTGCAATATCACAATATCAGTCACACTACACCATAGGAAGGGGGGGGGTGTATAAGGAGACGCCACGTGGGGCGACTGTTAACTAGGCGCCCTGTGGCGCAATAACTAAACTAGGTCCCTAATGAATCAGGCCTGATTCCTAATTCTAGAACTCATTCCTGTATGATTGATGGATTCTTCACCGGCAATCTGTAGAGGTGGTGCACTTAAGAATAAACAACAATTGTAATCCAGGAAAAGGGACTGTTGATAACTGGCAACATTTCACTGGAGATCCTCTGGATCAGTCCTGCTGTGGATCTCCAGTGAGAGTCTTTAACATGAGGTAGTAGGCCTCGGCAGTCTATAGGCACAGTACTATCAAACAGGTTATGGAATGAGCTTACGCTCGCTCACCCGCCGGACACGATCTCCGTCCGGGACTTCCACCGGCTGAGTCTTCACTCGCCCACAGCGGTCGCTGCGATCGGGTCCCCGATCGAATCTAGGCTGTAAGTAGAGATGTCGGATGCCACCCAGGCTCACAGTGGGGTGGAAGGCTCTTTGGTTAGCTCCGGAAAGGCCCCAGGCTTCAGGCCCTACCCAGCGCAGGTCCGCACAGGTGTATCAGTCTCTGCCGTCCCGTGTCCAAAGAGGCCGAGCCAGGCCTCGCCCCTCCCTTATATCTCCGCACCCATGAGTCTCTGGGGCAGAAGCAAAACATCCTGGGAACCAGTGGGGTTCTGGGAACAGTAGTTCAAGAGTCTTTAAAGGAACCCCGCTACACACTCCCCCCACTTAAACTCTTTGGTCCCCAAAGATAAACTTCAACAAATGCTATGTACAATTTTGGACAGTGTCGAGTATGATGTTGGCATAGGGAATTCCCACCAAAATTTTGGGGTGGAACTCTCTTGCCCACAGGTCACACTACCATGAGTGGCCTGCCTAACTGTGCCAGAGAGTGAGCTGGGGTTGCCCTCCACCAAATGGACAGTGGAGGGATCAGGATGCTCAACACTGCTCCTAGCCGTTACAACAGAGTCTTCTGAGCTCGTCCCCATTTGGGGGTAAGTTAGTTTCTTGGGAGGCCTGATAACTCTGCGAGCCCTCTGTTCTCTTGGGGCTTCTGGCACCACAGGCTCTTCTTCAGGAATAAGTTCAGGTAACATTGCTGGTTCTGGAACCTCTGATTCAGAAGTTGACTGGTAATTGGAATCTCTAGGATCCTCCTCTGAACAAGTATCAGGAACATCTTCCCAGTAATCAGCTGAGGGACTGAAGGGTATGAATTCAGTGGCCTCCGGATTCAGCGTTGCATCTGGAGTATCCCTTGTATTTGGGAGATCTATGGCGGACGTCCCCGGAGTCGAGGAAGGCCACAGCCAGTCCAGTTCTCCTCCTTCATCAGTACTCAGTTGAGAGGCCTCCCCATCTTCAGCTCGAGAGGTCTGAGACCGAGTGCTCGGCCTGGGAATATCCAGTATAGAGACTGATTCCGGGGGGTCCCTTGCTGGGGGTATCCTGACTGCTTCAGCAAGTGGGAGCAGGTGGTTTCGATGCCACGTCTTTAGGGGTCCCACCTTCCCTTCTGGCTTTAGTTTGTAAACAGGCAAACCGTGCAACTTCCTACAGACGACATAGGATTCCGATCTCCATCTGTCTGCAAGCTTGTGCTTTCCAGGGACCCCTAGATTGCGTAACAGTACTCGGTCCCCGGGCTGCAGATCCTGCACTCGAACCTTCAGATCGAAATTTCTCTTGTTGGGGGCTCCCCTTTGATCCGAGGCCGCCTGGGCCTGTTCATAGGCCACCTGCAAGCTGCGTCTAAGTCTGTCCACATATCCCTTGTGAGATGTAGCTGAGGTATGATCTAAAGAAGTGCCAAAGGCCAGATCCACGGACAGCCTTGCTTCTCTCCCAAACATGAGTCGATAAGGGGAGTAGCCAGTAGCATCACTTGTGGTACAGTTATAGGCATGCACTAGGGCTGATATGTGTTGGCTCCAGTGTTGCTTCTTCTCTGTTTCTAAAGTTCCCAACATGTTGAGCAGGGTACGGTTAAACCTCTCCGGCTGAGCATCTCCTTGTGGGTGGTAAGGTGTGGTTCTGGTCTTCTTTATTCCCAATGAGTTCAGAAGTTTCCGGATCAACGACTCTCAAAGTCCCTTCCTTGATCTGAGTGAAGTCTCTGTGGTAGTCCGTAATGGACAAAATACTTCTCCATAAGTATCTTGGCCACGGTGGATGCCTTCTGGTCTTTGGTTGGGAAAGCCTGGGCATAGCGGGTGAAATGGTCGGTTATTACCAGAAAATTTCCCAATCCACTCAGGTCGGGTTCGAGGCAGAGAAAATCAATGCATACCAGATCCATTGGGCCTTGACTCTGTAAGTGGCCCATTGGGGCAGCTTGATGGGGTAAAGTCTTTCTCTGAATGCATCGTGCACAGGAATGGCAATACTCCTCTACTTCTGCCCTCATGCAGGGCCAATAGAACCGACTTCTGACAAGCTGGAAGGTCCTTTCTGCCCCTAGTTGACCATGATGGTCATGCAGAGCAATTAGTACAGTCTCTCGGTGCTTCTCTGGGAGGAACAACTGCCACTTATCTTCTGAGTCATCAGAGGGGCCCCTTCGGTAGACCACTCCCTGATGCACCTGCAGCCTGTCCCATTCCTTCCTCAACAGGCGGGCCTCCTTTGAGGGGTGATGTAAGAGTTTGTTGGGATCCTGATTCTCCAGGGCTTCGAGGACCAATCTCCCCATGGGGTCTTCCAGTTGGTCACACCTCAACTCCCTCTTGGATAGCTTCGGCAGGTTATCTTCTTCTAGCTGCGTTACTCCACAATAGTGTTTAGGGACTCCTACCATTGTAACTCCTATCTCCTCTGCCCTGGAGCCTCCTCTGGCTTGAAATTCAGCTCCTTGACAAAGGGCCCGTACTCCCTCGGGTGCTACTTGGGTCCAGTCTTCCCAGTCATTGGTCATGGCATGAGATCTCCGGGACAGGGCATCTGCATCCCTATTTCCAGCCCCTGGCCTGTACTTCAGACTAAAGTTGAATCCTGACAAGGCAGCCAACCACCGGTGTCCGGTTGCATCTAGTTTTGCGGTGGTGAAGAGGTAGGTCAGGGGGTTGTTATCTGTCTTCACAGTAAACTCTGCCCCATAGAGGTAGTCTTTTAGCTTGTCTACTACTGCCCATTTGAGAGCCAGGAATTCCAGCTTATGAGTGGGGTAGTTCTTTTCTGAGGGGGTCAGGCTCCTGCTCACATAGGCCACCGGTCGCGGTTGTCCCTCATGTTCCTGGTAGAGCACTCCGCCCAGGTCCTCATGGCTGGCATCCACATGTAATTCATAAGGTCTGGTAGGGTCGGCGTAGGCCAGAACTGGGGCAGTGGTTAAGCTCTTCTTCAGGGCCTGGAAGGCCTCTTCACACCTTGAGTTCCACTGATCTTGAACTGACTCACCAGGCCTCCTGGGCCCTGAGTCATCCTCTTCCCCTTCTGCCTTTAGTAATTCATTCAACGGGCGGGCAATCTGAGCAAACCCCTCCACAAACCTCCTATAATAGGAGCAGAACCCCAGGAAGGATCGGAGCTCTGTTACTGTGGTGGGTCGTGGCCAGGAGGTGACTGCTTCCAACTTCTCGGGATCTGTGGCCACCCCTTCTTCAGACACTATGTGCCCCAGATAGTTCACAGAAGTCTGGTAGAACCGACACTTCTCAGGAGAAAGCTTAAGTCCCTCCTCACTGAGTCTTCTCAATACTTTCTCCAGCCTGGCTTCATGTTCTTCCAAGGTTCTCCCAAAGACAATGACATCGTCCAAGTACACAAGGACTTCTATAAGATTCATGTCACCAACAGTCTTCTCCATAAGGCGTTGAAAGGTAGCAGGAGCTCCAGACAGACCCTGAGGCATCCTATTGAATTAGAAGAATCCCACCGGGGTTATGAAGGCCGTCTTCTCTCTGTCTTCTGGGTGCATAGGGATTTGATAGTACCCACTCTTGAGGTCCATCACACTGAACCATTTGGCTCCAGACAAACTCTGTAAGGCATCTTCTATCCTTGGCGTGGTGTATTGGTCAGGGATGGTTCTCCTGTTGAGGGTCCTGTAATCGATACAAAGCCTCAACGATCCATTCTTCTTTCTGACCACCACTATTGGGGAGGCATAGGGGCTTCTAGACTCCCGGATCACACCAGTCTTCTTCAGTTCCGCAAGTTGTTCCCTCAGATCCTCCAGATCTGCAAGGGAAACCCGCCTGACCCTCTCTCGGAAGGGCTTATCTTCTTGGAGGCGGATTCGGTGGGTGGCACTTCTTGCACACCCCACATCAAATTCATCTTCGGAAAAGATCTTCTCCCATCTAGTCAGCTGGGCCTTGGCTCTTTCTTTCCAAGCCCTGGGTAGGTTCGGGTTTTCCATGGACAGCTTCTCCCAAACATCTCCTCCGTCACCCGTCCCCTTGACTTCTGACAAGCTGACCGGGGCAGCAGGGCTCACCTGGCCCAGCAACATTCTGGCAGGGATATCCATGGGCCCTCCCGTAGTGTTCCTCACACTCACCGGAACTCTGCCATGGGCCTTCTTCAGGGCCTTGAGCGGGATCACTTCTGGTACCACTTCCAGGCCTGAGGACTCCTCCCTTGGGTCGGATTCCAGCATAACAAAGGGGCCAGGTTGTTCCCACATAAGCTTCGCAGTGGCCCTAAGACAGGTTACTTCTCCGGGCTGCAGCACTACTCCTTCTCTACCAAGTCTCCACACCTTTCCTATCCCCTCTCCCGGGGTCTTCTGCTCTAAGACCAGTCGTTGGTAGGCCGTCTTTAGCATGGGATGGATTTTGGTGGCTGAATGGTTTCTCCCTTTCACTAGAGGGGTCAGGAGTCTCCGGACTAGATCCGTGTTTGTCCCTATAATCAGGGAAGTCTTACTGGCTCCAGGCGGCCGAGGACACACAACTGCCAGGGTGTCAAACACTTCAGCCTTCCCAGCTACGGATGGGTTCGAAAGTCATCTTTATGGGCAGGTAGCCATCGTAAGGGAAACTCTGGGTTCCAAGTCCCCATATCTCCAGCTCTTCTATCTTCTGGATAGGCAGATGACTCAAATGCCTATCATAGAAGTCTCGGTATAGTAAAGTCACCTGTGCTCCGGTGTCCAAAAGAGCTTTAGTATAGACTCCTTCCACTTGAATAGGCACAGTAGGAGATGGGCCCACCAGTTCCTCTGGATATGGCCGGACTGGGGTCACCTTCTTCTTTGGACTTTTCCCCACCCAGCTCTTTTTTGACTTTATTCTTTCCTGAGCCTGGTATGCAATGATTTTCCTCCTCTCAATGGGGGTACAAACCCGCTGAGGGATGTTATTGTTCCTCTTAGGTGAATGTTCCTTCTTTGGGGTGCTGTATTTCCACTGAGGGGTCTTGCCCCCTCCCTCTGGGGTATATCTTGGTGGGGGGGTACTATATCTCCTCCTAGGAGTTTTACCTCCTCCATTCTTGGCCTTTTTATTCAGGTTGGAGCGCACTGAAGATGATGGGCACCCGGTTGACTCCTTCACCGGGGCCCTTTGGAGTTTCCCGCCGGCTTGTAATTATCTGTTCTCTTCTTCTTTGGGCTGGCGCATGTGTTAGCAAAGTGGCCACTCCCTCCGCAGTTATAGCAAATCATCTCTTCTCGGTCCTGTAAGGAGGCCGGTGCCGAGGTGTTCGGAAACAACTCCTTCCTTGGACTTGGTTTCTCTGGTCTTCTTTGATCTTTCTCCATCAAAGAGGTCAGCATTTCCAACACTTGGGCCATTTGCGATTTCAAAGTGTCGACCTCTGCATCCCTTTCCGGGCTCTTGACCGAATTGACCAACACTGGTACAGGGGTGACATTCACCTTGGCTATTTGCTGATCTTTCTGCAGCGCCTCTTCGTCTCTAATAATTTTTATTAGATCAGAGTAGGTTAGTGACATTCCTCCTCCTGAGGTTTTCAGGTGCAGCCAAACCGGGTCTGAGCGCCATGCTCCCTTCATGATCTGCTTCATTCGTGCTTCATCTGCATCTTTGGGCAGCATTCCCTTCTTCAGAACAATCTTGCATAACTGCCTGTTCAGCCTTCTAACATATTCTGACAGTTTCTCATCCGGCTGCTGGAGAGTGTGTTCAAATTGATAGATCATCTCTGACACCTTCTCCAGCTGACCAAACTCTTCCTGCAGCATGGCCAGACAATCTTGAGCTGTACAGTTTTCATTTCCAAACCGGAAGCTCTTCACCGCTTCTGCCGCGGCACCTTTCAGACTTTCCAAAACTCGCTGTCTCTTCTGTGCCTCAGGCACCTCCCATGCCTCTACTGCCTGTAATGCCTGTTCCACCCAAGTGTCAAAATCTTCCTCCCCCGCAGGGACGGGAAGCTTCCCCGAGAATGTCTTTAGTCTCCGGTAGCTCGTCTCTACGTGCACCGTGCTTGTCTTCTGACAGTTTGTTAGTAGGTCCCCTAACACCTTTATCAGTTCGGGTGATATGGCCGTGGCAGGTGCAGGCGTCACCAGAGGTGTCGCTCCGTCTCTCCTCTCTGGTGAGGTACGGGCCGCAGTCTGCGGTGGTCCCGTGGGGGGTGGCTCCTTCTTAATAGCGTGCGCCAGACTATAAGATCTGTTATCCGGCGTCCGCGCATATTTGCGCTTGCAAGCCTCTGGGTTCCCATCTGAATACTCCACTAGTGCATACTGGTGTGGGGTGTCTGGGTCTGACTTTATTAATCCTTCCACCGTTTAGGTCGACCATTCCTGACGCGGTATGTTAATGACCACTGACTGGCTTGGATCTGTCTTAGCTACTCCACACCACGTGTTGATGTCTTTCGGGTCCATGCCGGTACCTCTTGGCGGGTTTTCCCGCTGTATCAGGATCCCGGACGAGAACCCCCACGTGTAGCGCTACCCTCAACTAAGAGGGCCGCAGATTTGGCTTGGGCCCTGAATACAGCTCCACCAACCCCCGGCTATATACTCGACCCTTTCTGGCACAGTTAGTCTAGGGGTATACACATTTAATACTTATACTTTATGAGAGACTCAGACACAGAGTAGTTGTAAAGGAATAACAGCTTTTACTTTCAGCTATGCAAAGAGAATAAACCGTGATAACAACTTGACCTTTAGATTATACGCAGAGCCCTGCAATATCACAATATCAGTCACACTACACCATAGGAAGGGGGGGGGGGTGTATAAGGAGACGCCACGTGGGGCGACTGTTAACTAGGCGCCCTGTGGCGCAATAACTAAACTAGGTTCCTAATGAATCAGGCCTGATTCCTAATTCTAGAACTCAGTCCTGTATGATTGATGGATTCTTCACTGGCAATCTGTAGAGGTGGTGCACTTAAGAATAAACAACAATTGTAATCCAGGAAAAGGGACTGTTGATAACTGGCAACATTTCACTGGAGATCCTCTGGATCAGTCCTGCTGTGGATCTCCAGTGAGTGTCTTTAACATGAGGTAGTAGGCCTCGGCAGTCTATAGGCACAGTACTATCAAACAGGTTATGGAATGAGCTTACGCTCGCTCACCCGCCGGACACGATCTCCGTCCGGGACTTCCACCGGCTGTGTCTTTACTCGCCCACAGCGGTCGCTGCGATCGGGTCCCCGATCGAATCTAGGCTGTAAGTAGAGATGTCGGATGCCACCCAGGCTCGCAGTGGGGTGGAAGGCTCTTTGGTCAGCTTCGGAAAGGCCCTCTGGGTCCCTTAAAAATAATAAAAAAAAGAAAAAAAGAAAAGAAAAAAGGGGGGTTGCCATCTGGGCCCCTGGGGACCTTCGGGCCCCTTACAGTTGTACTGCCTGTACCCCCCTGATGGCGGCCCTGGGTGTGTTTAAGCTTTGGGGTGCACACTGTAATGCAATAGGCTGTGCACACCTATGCACCTGACTGTAAGTTATTGCCTCCACACCACGCTGCACCCCACCTACACGTATCACTGCCTCCATGTAACATCCTCTGTGAGCTTCAGGACCTCTTCTTTTCACCCTCACGTATGTTTGTTTGGATTGAGCAGTACATGTACTGTAGGTTGAGGTCATGCGCACTGCTCTATACACAATACACAAGGATGCTTCCAATGGTCTGTTTTTCTGCCCTGCCCACAGCCACCCTCTTAAAGGAGGTGCAAAAACACTGGATCTACTGGTCTTGGAAAATAAAAACAGCTTTGTTAATGATAAAGCCATTTTTTTTTGCTTTTGTCCATAGTCCCACTTTAAAGTAGAAGGTGGGGCACAATTTATATTGATTTATTGCAATCCTAATGTGAAATTTACTATATTTGTACACATTTCTTTGAAGTTGCATCAGTGATGTTCTACCCAACAAGAATAGTTTAAACCCCCATTATTGATTCCACTGCCCTGGTGCCCCAGTAATTCTGGCACATCTGGTGCCATCACAGGAGTACAAGTTTGTGATGTTCTCTGCAGTGATGCAACTATAGTTATAGCAGACCGTGCAACTGCTGTGGGGCTCAGAGCCTGGCTGAACAGTAATATGTGCAGGTAGAATAGTATGTTACACACACCTTGTTGAATCTATGCCATGAAGAATTAAGGCAGTTCTGAAGGCAGAAGGGGGCCCGAACCGGTACTAGCAAGGTGTACCTAATAAAGTGGCCGGTGAGTGTATATTGGTATGAAGTTAACATATTTATAGTCTGGGAACTCCTATATAACTGCTATTAAAGAAATGTGTATTGTGTATCACAAATTGTCAAGAGAGCAGGGACCCCTTAAAAAGATTTAGAAGGTGCTAGCACCGGGACTATTGTGCTGATCTGCTTAAAGGACAACTGACTTCAGTGCTTCTGCTGTGAAATTTGAAGATTGTTTGTTCCACAGTGGCTGCAGCTGCATGGGTTAATGAGGGCTTGTTTTAAAACTCATTTAAAGTGATTGTTAAGGGTTAAGTTTTATTTTTTTTAAATAACAAAGATGTTATACTTACCTGCAATAGCTTTGCACGAAGCAGCCCTGATCCTCCTCTTCTCGGGTCCCCCGCCGGCACTCTTGGCTCCGCCCCTCTGTTGAGCAACTCTATAGCAAGCCATTTGCTATGGGGGCATTTGTACATGCTCGCTCATGAGCTCTGCTCTGTGTGTTCATAAGGCACAGAGAGCAGGGCCCTCTCCTCTGTGGCTGCTGTGTCTAAACCAATGAGGAGGGACAGAGCTGGAAGAGCCTCGGCTCTTGTGCACATTACTGAATCGAGAGTTCAGGTGAGGAGTATATGGGGGGAGGGTGAGTTGCATGCAGAACGTTTTTTACCTTAAAGCAGAGTCCCGCTGAAAAAAAACAAATTAAAAGTCAGCAGCTACAAATACTGCAGCTGCTGACTTTAAATTTGAGGACACTTACCTGCCCAGGGTGCCCGCGATGTCCTCACCCGAAGCCAATCTGTCCCTTGGCTCCCGGGTGGAGGTGTCGCCTTCTTCGGTAAGGGGATCAGGAAGTGAAGCATTGCGGCTTCACTTCCTGGCTCCTTACTGCGCATGCGCGAGTTGCACTGCGCTATCTCACTGGTCCCTGCTGTCTTCTGGGACCTGTGTGTCTCCAAGAAGACAGCAGGGGGGGGGCGGCGGAGGGGCAGGACATGGCGTAGATCACCGCGGATACTGCAGCGATCTAGGCCCGGAAGTGGGAGCAAATACCTGTATTAGACAGCTATCTGCTCCCCCCTGAAAAGTGCCAAATGTGACACCGGAGGGGGGGGGGGGGGGAATGCAAAAAGCGGAAGTTCCCTTTTTGGGTGGAACTCCGCTTTAATGTACAGAAGGTGAGGAAAAGCACTGGATACCTTCACTGCCATTGTGCTATTGTAGGGTGTCTAGTGCATTCCTATACCTTTAAAAAGGGGTGGGCTCCCCCCAGACATACCTGCCTTTAATCTATCCATTACTATACAGTGGGGCAAAAAAGTATTTAGTCAGCCACCAATTGTGCAAGTTCTCCCACTTAAAAAGATGAGAGAGGCCTGTAATTGTCATCATAGGTATACCTCAACTATGAGAGACAAAATGTGGAAACAAATCCAGACAATCACATTGTCTGATTTGGAAATAATTTTTTTTGCAAATTATGGTGGAAAATAAGTATTTGGTCAATATCAAAAGTTCATCTCAATACTTTGTTATATATCCTTTGTTGGCAATGACAGAGGTCAAACGTTTTCTGTAAGTCTTCACAAGGTTGTCACACACTGTTGCTGGTAGGTTGGTCCATTCCTCCATGCAGATCTCCTCTAGAGCAGTGATGTTTTGGGGCTGTAGCTGGGCAACACAGACTTTCAACTCCCTCCAAAGGTTTTCTATGGGGTTGAGATCTGGAGACTGGCTAGGCCACTCCAGGACCTTGAAATGCTTCTTACGAAGCCACTCCTTCGTTGCCCGGGCGGTGTGTTTGGGATCATTGTCATGCTGAAAGACCCAGCCAAGTTTCATCTTTAATGCCCTTGCTGATGGGAGGAGGTTTGCACTCAAAATCTCACGATACATGGCCCCATTCATTCTTTCATGTACATGGATCAGTCGTGCTGTTCCCTTTGCAGAGAAACAGCCCCAAAGCATGATGTTGCCACCCCCATGCTTCACAGTAGGTATGGTGTTCTTTGGTTGCAACTCAGCATTCTCTCTCCTCCAAACACGACGAGTTGTGTTTCTACCAAACAGTTCTACTTTGGTTTCATCTGACCATATGACATTCTCCCAATCCTCTTCTGGATCATCCAAATGCTCTCTAGCAAACCTCAGATGGGCCCTAACATGTACTGGCTTAAGCAGGGGGACACGTCTGGCACTGCCGGATCTGAGTCCCTGGCGGCGTAGTGTGTTACTGATGGTAGCCTTTGTTACGTTGGTCCCAGCTCTCTGCAGGTCATTCACTAGGTCCCCCCGTGTGGTTCTGGGATTTTTGCTCACCGTTCTTGTGATAATTTTGACCCCACGGGGTGAGATCTTGCGTGGAGCCCCAGATCGAGGGAGATTATCAGTGGTCTTGTATGTCTTCCATTTTCTAATTATTGCTCCCACAGTTGATTTCTTCACACCAAGCTGCTTGCCTATTGCAGATTCAGTCTTCCCAGCCTGGTGCAGGTCTACAATTTTGTTTCTAGTGTCCTTCGACAGCACTTTGGTCTTCACCATAGTGGAGTTTGGAGTGTGACTGTTTGAGGTTGTCTTTTATACTGATAACAAGTTTAAACAGGTGCCATTAATACAGGTAATGAGTGGAGGACAGAAGAGCCCCTTAAGGAAGAAGATACAGGTCTGTGAGAGACAGAAATCTTGCTTATTTAAAGGTGACCAAATACTTATTTTGCACCATAATTTGCAAAAAAAAATATTTCCAAATCAGACAATGAGATTGTCTGGATTTGTTTCCACATTTTGTCTCTCATAGTTGAGGTATACCTATGATGACAATTACAGGCCTCTCTCATCTTTTTAAGTGGGAGAACTTGCACAATTGGTGGCTGACTAAATACTTTTTTGCCCCACTGTATATGTGCTCCTACTATAGAGGCTCTCAAAAGTATAGAGTTAGGACTGCAGTACACTGGGGTGCTGTGACGTGGCTGCTGCAGCTTACGCATACATTTGCAAATGTGTGCAAACTAAACAACTTGGTTTTAACGTGAACAGTTAGACCGGGTCAGTTCGGTTTGTTGCAGGCTGGCTAGTAAGTGAGCTGGGAATTTTTGTTTGTTGTTTTTTGACATGCGTCGCCCTTCCATGTGCTCCGTGCTGCAAAGACCAGTTATAGGTTGGGGTGGTTGCCATTTGTTTGTAAAATAACTTTTTGCCTTTAGAACCACTTTAATGGCTGTTAGAAATATTTAACGCCCATAGCCAAACACAAGTTCATTCTTATTATGTGTGTTTATTTAGATATTTCTTTTATGATTAAACCTTTGTAAGATGGTCACTTGGTCGATCTTGGAGCCTATATGGTGCCTATCTTGCTTCCTAATATTCACTGCCATACAAATATTTGTATCACTTTATACCCAGTCTGTCCCCATTATCTAGTGCCCAAAAAATGCCAAATTCTTGAATAAAACATTTCAGAGATTTATGTCCAATCAAAGGCGAAACTTCCAAAAAAGTTGGCACATAATAAAAAAAAGAAAAAGAAAAAAGAAAAAAGGGGGGTTCGCCACCAGGTGAATGGGTAGGGGTACGATGTACCCCATACTCATTAACATAGGGTGGGGGACCGGGATCTGGGGGCCCCCTTATTAAAGGGGGCTCCCAGATTCCAAAAAGCCCGCCGCCCGCAGACCCCGACAACCAACGGCCAGGGTTGTCGGGAAGAGGCCCTTGTCCCCATCAACATGGGGGCAGGGTGCTTTAGGGTGGGTGGGCCGCAGGTCGCCCCCCTGCCCCAAAGCACCCACCCCCCCATGTTGAGGGCATGCGGCCTGGTACGGTTCAGGAGCCAGGGGGGCCGCTCTCTTCCCCCCCTCTTCCCCTGCGGCCTGCCAGGTTGCGTGCTCGGATAAGGGTCTGGTATGGATTTTGGGGGAACCCCCACTCCGTTTTTTCGGCTTAGGGGGTTCCCCTTAAAATCCATATCAGACCTAAGGGCCTGGTATGCTCCTGGAGGGGAACCAATGCCGTTTTTTTCATTAAAATTTGGCGTGGAGTTCCCCTTCATGATTCATACCAAACACGGGACAGCGAGGCTGCCGAGAACCAGCGCGATGCTATCGCGCTGGAGACATTCTCGGCCAGCTAGTCGCCCCTAGAACACGACTTGAGCGGCTGCTTCACGCTCAGGTCGTGTCCAAGTTGCCTCGCAAAGTCGCTCTGTCCCTGTGTCAGCCGGCACACGAGTCGCCCCGCGAGTCGGATCCGCTTCATCCGACTTCCCGGGCGACCTCTATTCAAATCAATGGGCTCCCATAGGGAACCATTCATTTTCAATAGAGCGCCGCTGACATTTGTATTTACTATAACAGTGCGCCGCTGGTTCCTGCGCCCAATGGAGGAGTTATCCGGCGCACCAATTAAGGGATCAACCAGCGCAGCGCACTGTTATTAGTAAATCACCCCCAGTGTATTCTAAAAGGTTGGGGAAGGGGAGGAAAAAGGGATTTTAACAGTGCAAAACAGTGGAGTAATGATGAGAAGGAAATTGTTATTTATAAATATACAATTTATTTAGAATATTCATAAAACATGATCCTGGATAATTGATGTAAAGACACAATGAGGATACCAAAGTGGCTAAAATACAGTTACAAGGTGGTCACAGTGTACAGGTCATTTGCAAGCCGAGAGTAGAGAGTTGTCGCATCAACCCGACATGTTTCGCTTGTGTAGCTTCTTCAAGGGTAGTGCGAAAACGCTCGATGCTAACAGTAACAACTGTATAAACATAAAAAGCAAAAACAAAAGAATATTAAATTTTGATTGATTATATTTCTATAATTTTGTTATATTACAACATTGATATCAGAGCATTTGAAAATGGGTCAAACATCAAGCCTTCATCCAAAATTTGAACTCACCCCGCAGTGAATTTCAGGCAGATATAACCACCAACATAATCCCTGGATCACTACCCTTGAAGAAGCTACACAAGCGAAACTTGTCGGGTTGATGCGACAACTCTCTACTCTCGGCTTGCAAATGACCTGTGGTACACTGTGACCACCTTGTAACTGTATTTTAGCCACTTTGGTATCCTCATTGTGTCTTTACATCGATTATCCAGGATCATGTTTTATGAATATTCTAAATAAATTGTATTTTTATAAATTAAAATTTCCTTCTCATCATTACTCCACTGTTTTGCACTGTTAAAATCCCCTTTTCCTCCCCTTCCCCAACCTTTTAGAATTGAATAAAACATATTCTTATCATTGTAAATCCTCTTTGGATTTACAGTTTAGGATTCAGTCACCTGTACCTAGCTGGTATGGCAGATCTGACCCCCTATTCTTAGCAATAGTGCTGAAAGTTTTCTTTGGCTGCAGACATAGTAGATAAGTAAGGAAGAGTTTTAAACAGCTGGTGATCGCTACAAGGAAACATTAACTGTTCAATGTGAGAAATAAGAGGTCTTAAGACATGCATGGGAAGCTGTGTGCTTAACATCTCCATTAAACGGCCGATTATACACTAAGCTTAAAAGCAGCTAAGGGATACTAATAAAATGCCCAGAAAACAAATCTAACCATTTAAACAACTTACTAAACTAAGATTGGTTTACTGCTGAGGTTTCACTTTGTATGGGATCTGGAGTCTCAGCTATTATCTAATACAGCTGGATAGTAGCATTTTTACATGATCATGTTTTATTCACACTCTATGGACTCTGCATAATTTATAAGATGTTTGCCTGGTGTGGACTATGTTAGGAATTGCATGGATTACTGTGCTGCTGCGAAGGGTGCATAGCCTTTCATTATTTTAGTGTGATATGGCAAGATCATAATGAACCAGTTACAGGAATAGGAGACACAGACAGCTATAGGGATTTGCGTCGGCTAAAATGAATGCTGCGGGGGAAAGGAATGCCCTGTACACACGATCGGATTTTCAGTCAAAAAAAGTTTGATGTGAGCTTTCGGTCGGATATTCCGACCGTGTGTAGGCTCCATCCAACATTTTCTGTCAGAATTTCCGCCAGCAAAAGATTGAGAGCAGGTTCTCTATTTTTCCGAAGGAAAAAGTTCTTGTCGGAAATTTCGCTCGTCTGTATGCAATTCCGACGCACAAAAAAAACACGCATGCTCAGAATCAAGCAGAAGAGCCGAACTGCCTATTGAACTTCATTGATCTCGGCTCGTCGTACGTCTTGTACGTCACCGCGTTCTTGACGGTCGGAATTTCAGACAAGATTTGTGTGACCGTGTGTATACAACACAAGTTTGAGCCAACATTCCGTCAGAAAAAATCCACGGTTTTCTTGTCAGAATTTCCGATCGTGTGTACGGGGCATAAGAGGTTCCGAATTGGTGGGCAGTTTTCATGTTTTGTTAAATCTAAGTTTATAAAAGCTCAACTTCAAGCAGATATGAAAGACACACATTATTGCAGTGTAAGTACCCGCATTTGACTTGGTATTGGACTCTTGCAGTCCTTATACAGCAGAGCTCAGCGGGGAGGGAGGGAGAAACAGCACAGGAGGTGATCAGTTGAGTTGTGTATAATGTACTACTCCAGGGGTCTCCAAAACAAAGGGCCAGTTTACATTCAGACTTTAGGGGGGCCAGGCTGTGGCCATTGGCAGTAGAAAATGTCCCGGCAACAGTGGGATTAAACAATGCCCCATCTCTGGTGTCAATGCAACATCGTTGGTATGATTGGTGTCAATGGGAGGAATTGTGTCCCTTCGTTGGTGTCAGTGGGGGGGAATCATGCCCCATCGTTGGGGTCAGTGAGAGGAATTGTGCCCCATCATTGGTGTAATTTGGTGAGAAGAATCATGCCCCATCATTGGTGTCACTGGGAGGAACTGTGCCCCATCGTTGGTGTCATTGAGAGAAACTGTGCCCCATCATTGGCGTAATTGGGAAGAACTCTGCCCCTTAGTTGGTGTCAATGGGAGGAATTGTGCCCCTTCGTTGGTGTCAGTGAGAGGAATCTTTTGTGTCAATGCGTCATCTTTGGTGTCATTGGAAGGAACTGTTCCCCATCGTTGGTGTCAATGGGAGGAATTGTGCCCCTTTGTTGGTGTCAGTGGGGGGAAACTTGCCCCATCGTTGGTGTCAGTGAGAGGAATCTTGTGTGTCAATGCGTCATCTTTGGTGTCATTGGAAGGAACTGTGCCCCATCGTTGGTGTCGATGGGAGGAATTGTGTCCTTTCGTTGGTGTCAGTTGGGGAATCATGCCCCATCGTTGGTGTCAATGGGAGGAGTTGTGTTCTTTCGTTGGTGTCAGTTGGGGAATCATGCCCCATCGTTGGTGTCAGTGAGAGGAATTGTGCCCCATAATTGGTGTAATTTGGTGGGAAGAATCATGCCCCATCGTTGGTGTCACTGGGAGGAACTGTGCCCCATTGTTGGTGTCATTGGGAGGAACTGTGCCCCATTGTTGGTACAGTATCATTGGGAGGAATTGTGCCCCTTTATTGGAGTCAGTGGAGAGTTATGCCCCAATGTTATGCCCCATACACACGATCGTTTTCCTTGCCATTTTTTTTCTTGCCGTTTTTCACGTCGTTTTTTTTCATGTTTCCTCTCAAGCCTGTCTTGCGTACACACGATCATTTAAAAAAACGATCAAGCAAAGCGCAGTGACGTACAACACGTACGACGGCACTATAAAGGGGAAGTTCCGTTCGGATGGTGCCACCCTTCATGTTAGTAAAGTTTGTTGAGCGACGATTCGCTCTTTTCAGTCTCGTGCTTTTCAGTCCGTGACTGCGTGACGAATGTGCTATCTCCATTACGAACGCTAGTTTTACCAGAACGAGCGCTCCTGTCTCATACTTGATTCTGAGCATGCGCGTTTTTTTTCACGTCGTTAAAGCATACACACTATCGTTTTTCACGTCGTTAAAAAAAACGACATGAAAAACGACGTGAAAAAAGAGAGCATGTTCGAAATTTTTAATGGCCTTTTTTCACGTCGTTAAAAATGCTCTGGAGCCTACACACGATCATTTTTAATGGCCATTTTTTTTAATGGCATTTTTAACGGCATGAAAAACGATCGTGTGTATGGGGCATTAGTGTCAGTGGATGAAATATTCAGAAGCAGAACCTATAAATCGGACTTTAAAGGGCATCAACCATTTCAATATTTCTTAAAAGATACAAATGTTTATTGAAACAGATTAAAAGGCTATCAAGTATCAATACAAAAAAAGATATATAAAAAAGATATATACAGTTTACATGAAAGTTGACAGATAATAATTCTGATCAGTCAGCACATTGATTAGTGGAGACAGAAAACGTGGGGCATGTTCTGTCTCCAATAATCAATGTGCTGACTGATCAGAATTATTATCTGTGAACTTTCATGTAAACTGTATATATCTTTTTTATATATATTTTTTTGTATTGATACTTGATAGCCTTTTAATCTGTTTCAATAAACATTTGTATCTTCTATGAAATATTGAAATGGTTGATGCCCTTTAAAGTCCGATTTATAGGTTCTGTTTCTGTATGTTCTGTAACAGGGATGTGGGCACTCCACTTTTTCCCTCAACAACAAATTACCTCAATAGTGTGGATGGTGTATAGTGAATAGTTTAACAATCTGCTATTCTATTTATAGCAACCTCCCCCTACACACACTTCTATCTCCCGTCTCGGAGAACGTATGAGAAGTTATCATGCAGATAACAGAAGAATGGAGCAGGAGAAAGCTACGGGACATAGTGCTTTGGAGAGAACACTGCAGATATATGTGCCCAGTTCAAATTTCATGAATTGGGTTTACATCCACTTTAAGTACCGTATTTATCAGCGTATAACACGCACTTTTTTACCCTGAAAATAGAGGGTAAACCGTGCCTGCGTGTTATACGCCGATATCTGTTTTTTTTTTACTAACAGGGGGCTGGGATCGGGCTGGCCGCCTCGCCTCTCCTGGCCGTGGGACAGCGCTGGCAGCAAACCCCAAATTTCATAAAACACCACTGCCAGTCCCTTGTCACACACCGCTCCTCCCGTGTAACTCCCAATGCATATCCAAGCCTCCGTATACCTTAATCAATGCCGCTGGTTGTGGCTGCTCTCCTCCTCCTGCTCCACCTCTTCCTCATGTGTAGCTTTTGATTGGAGGAGGAGAGCGGTCATGTGACCATCAATGAAGTAGAGGAGAGCAGTCACATGACCAGGTCCACGAGAGAGAACGGCGCTAATGGAGGTATTTTGAGAACTCTGCTTCACAATGAGAGTGACACAGGGGGAGCGGCGCGCGAGAAGGGGCCGACAGTGTGAAGTCCTCCCAACTCTAGAGCATGCTGGCAGCGCTGTCCCTGTTCCAGCGCTGGGAGTGCAGGGGGGGGGGCTTTATAATGAAAGGGGGCTGCAGTGTTGTATGGGGGGCTGCGGTGTTGTACGGGAGGCTGCGGTGTTGTACGGGAGGCTGCAGTGTTGTACGGGTGGCTGCGGTGTTGTACGGGAGCTGCGGTGTTGTACGGGGGGCTGCGGCGTTGTTCGGGGAGCTGCGGTGTTGTATGGGGGGCTGCGGTGTTGTACGGGGGGCTGCGGTGTTGTACAGGGGGCTGCGGTGTTCTACGGTGGGCTGCAGTGTTGTTCGGGGAGCTGCGGTGTTGTACGGGGAGCTACGGTGTTGTACAGGGGTGTATTATGCAGGGGGTCTGTGTACTATGCCGGGGGGCTGTGTAAAGTTTTTTTCCTGAAAGCCTCCGTATACCTTAATCAATGCTGCTCGTTGTGGCTGCTCTCCTCCTCCTGCTCCACCTCTTCCTCATGTGTAGCTTTTGATTGGAGGAGGAGAGCGGTCATGTGACCATCAATGAAGTAGAGGAGAGCAGTCACATGACCAGGTCCACGAGAGAGAACGGCGCTAATGGAGGTATTTTGAGAACTCTGCTTCACAATGAGAGTGACACAGGGGGAGCGGCGCGCGAGAAGGGGCCGACAGTGTGAAGTCCTCCCAACTCTAGAGCATGCTGGCAGCGCTGTCCCTGTTCCAGCGCTTGGAGTGCAGGGGGGGGGGCTTTATAATGAAAGGGGGCTGCAGTGTTGTATGGGGGGCTGCGGTGTTGTACGGGAGGCTGCGGTGTTGTACGGGAGGCTGCAGTGTTGTACGGGTGGCTGCGGTGTTGTACGGGGGGCTGCGGTGTTGTACAGGGGGCTGCGGTGTTGTACGGGGAGCTGCGTTGTTGTACAGGGGGCTGCGGTGTTGTACGGGGGCTGCGGTGTTGTACGGGGAGCTGCGGTGTTGTACGGGGGCTGCGGCGTTGTTCGGGGAGCTGCGGTGTTGTACGGGGGGCTGCGGTGTTGTACGGGGGGCTGCGGTGTTGTACGGGGAGCTGCGGTGTTGTACGGGGGGCTGCGGCGTTGTTCGGGGAGCTGCGGTGTTGTACGGGGAGCTGCGGTGTTGTACGGGGGGCTGCGGCGTTGTTCGGGGAGTTGCGGTGTTGTACAGGTGGCTGCGGTGTTGTACGGGGGGCTGCGGTGTTGTACGGGGGGCTGCGGTGTTGTACGGGGGGCTGCGGTGTTGTACGGGGGGCTGCGGTGTTGTTCGGGGAGCTGCGGTGTTGTACGGGGGCTGCGGTGTTGTACAGGGGTGTATTATGCAGGGGGTCTGTGTACTATGCCGGGGGGCTGTGTTAAGTTTTTTTCCTGAAAGTTCCCTCTTAAAG
The DNA here is from genome assembly GCA_029206835.1 of Rana muscosa. Lineage (NCBI taxonomy): Eukaryota > Metazoa > Chordata > Amphibia > Anura > Ranidae > Rana > Rana muscosa. The sequence goes on along the minus strand of CM055120.1, from coordinate 341,154,880 downwards.
TTAAGGTGCGTGTTATACGCCTGTGCGTGTTATACGCCGATAAATACGGTATATATTTTTAAAATGCGAGCAGTGTAAGTACCTGAATTCGACTACTATGGGACTTATGTAGCAGAGATCAGACTGGGAGATGGTGAAGCAGCACAAGGAGAAAGTTTATGTTCAGACAAGGAAAAAACAGAGTGACAGAAGAAGGAGCTTTTCACTGTGCTGCTTCTTCTTTCATTGTCCAATCAAAGGCTTGGGCATGCCCATGACAGCCTGGGCGCAGAAGAAGCGGGTTGAATGATGGTGCCTATCAGACTAAGTGCATCTTCTGGTGGGAAACAATTATATTGTGGGGGTGGCTTTGGAATGAAGGTTCATACTGCAGCAAAAACTGCTTGCTTGTTTTATCTTTTCATAAACTGTTTATTTTGTTGTTTTTGGCTGGAGTTCTGCTTTAGGAATCAGAATTGGGCATAAAGAACCATAACATAAATAATTTTCTCAGAGATTTTTGAGTCCAGGTTAAGCATTGCTAATATAATTCTGATTATTCTGATTGTGCAGCCTGTTATTGATTTCATGCTCTCCGGAGTTCAGTTTTGGCAGGCTGGCTTGTATTTTATGGCAGACTGAGCACAGGGCTTAATTCTGAGCTGATTTTCTCTATCTTTTTTTTTTTACTCTTAAATACTGAAAGGTGTCTTTGGCACTAGAAAAAGGTAAATTTTACTATCCTTTTGTAGTGCTGAGAACCAGATGTCAAAATCCACTGGGTCTGTGATTTTATTAATGTCATAACCCAATTTTTATATGAAAGTGTAAATACTGGTTGTATTTTACTAAATGATTATTATCAGAACTCAGACAAAGGTGGATACTTTTTGTTGCTCAACGAGCATGAGAGCTGTTGACTTGAGGAGGGGGTGGCATAAAGTAGCTCAACACTTAAAAGAGAAGTTTTTTTTTTTTTATATTCATACTTACCTTTAGGCTGATGCTGCAGCTGTCCTCCGGTGTCTCTGCACTGAGAACAAAGCCACCGAACACCGCGGATGGCTCAGTTCTCACTCCTCCCCGAGCAGAGCGATGCTAACTGTCAGTCAGCATGGCTTCTGCTCTACTTCTCATCGCTCATTGGAGCGCTGAGCAGTGGAGGGGCAGGGAGGAGCCGTCTCAGCGGCTCGCTGAGACTGCCATCAATCAGGGCAGTTGGCGGATCCCGACTTGGAAGTCATGATGACGCGCTGCCCCGACTGATGGCAGTGACGTCAGCGGAGAGTGGACTTCAGACCGCTCTACGCTGAAAACGGGTCACAGGACTGCAAAACTAATTGCACTCCTGTGACCCAGAGGAGAAGCCCAGCCTAAAAAGCTCAGGCTGGACTTCACCTTTAAAGTGATATTATATCCAGAACCAAAAATGTAATATATTGCAGCTTTCCGATTCCTAGATGTGCTGGCTGCATTCATTTTCCATTTTTTTTGTATTTTTTTCCCTGCGTTTTCACCTGGTGATCTGGTGATCTGGCCAGTAACACACCTCCTGTATTAGAGACATCAGCACTGTCAGGTTTTACATATACAGTAAAACCTTGGATTGCAAGCATAATTCCAGAAACATGATTGTAATCCAAAGCACTTGTATATCAAAGCAAAGTTCCCCATAAGAAATAATGGAAACTCAAATGATTTGTTCCACAACCATTTATTCATAGGTCCTTCAGTTTATAGTCCATATAAAAAAGATCATAGCAATGTGATAGGTTGTGTAACCATAAAATGTCCATTCACAAATGGCAGCCTCCACAAGGGGATTAGAAGCAAAATCCAGCAGGAGCTACAGAGTATAAAAGAGAAGAAAGGCACCTCTAAGTGTAGCAATATGTTGCTAAATGTTGTACCTTCATTAAATGTAACCATATTGCTACACATAAGCCCAGTAAACACGACCCGTTTTCCTGCCAGGAAAACTGCCAAGAGAGCTTTTGGCTGGGAAAACTGGACGTGTGTATGCTTCCTCGCAGTTTTCCCGACAGGAAAACAGCCGGGAATCCCGGCGGGAAAATAGAGAACTTGCTCTCTATTTTCCCGTCGGGATTCCCAAGGTTTTTTTCCCGCCAGATTTACTACTACTTTCCTCAGGGAAACACTGCGAGGCAGTACTGATGGAGCATGCACACGGCCGGGATTCCCTGCCAAAGCTCTCATGGCAGTTTTCCTGCCGGGAAACCCGGCCGTGTGTAGGAGGAAAAAGCTACCGAGCAGGTTCTCGGCTTTCCCCTCGGTTTTCCCGGCTGACTTTTTACCGTCAGGAAAACCGAGCGTGTGTACAGGGCTTTCGAGGCGCCTCTCTTCTCTTTTATACTCTTTTTTCTTGTTCATACATCACGGGACACAGAGCGGCATAGTCATTACTATGTGGGTTATATAGAATTACCTTCAGGTGCTGGCACTGGCAACTTCCAAAACAGGAAGTACCCTCCCCTATATAAGCCCCTCCCATCCGGGAGCACCTCAGTTTTTTGCCAGTGTCTAAGGTGTTGGCCAAGGTTAACATGTATTCATCTGGGCTTGTGTACAGGTTCTCTGGGCCTTAGCAAGCTATTCCGGATCCGACCAAAAAAGCTTCATAGCTAAACGGTCGGTACCCGGGCCTTGCAGAGAAGAGCAGGGTTTTGCCTGTAATGCCTCTCTTAGGAGGGCTGGACCCTGGGATCCAGAGCTCTGGTCATACCCAAAACCAAGAGGCTATCTGTGCAGGGTGCTATACAGGTCCAGGGGAGTGGAATCCTTGGGAACCCGGTCCCTGAAGGTCTAGTACAATGCCTGCCGTGAGAGGTGAAGTTTGGGCTTCTGTGGACCAAACAAAGTCCTGCGGCGGGGAAAAGGTAAGTGGGGGGCCCCTCAGGAACTTGGTTCTATTGAGGGGACCCCCAAGCCTAATATGTCTTTCTGCCTGTTACCTAAAGGTATTCCCGCTAATAGCTGTATATGCCTAAGAAATCCTAGAAATGTCTTTTCATAAAGGAAGTTTTAAAAACTGTAAACCTAGAAATGTTTTTCATAAAGGAGGTTTTAAAAAAAAAAAAAAAAAAAGACAAAAGTGCGGTACCTGTGTTTGTCCACTAGAGGCCGCTGTGGAACGTCTTTTTTTCTTGGGACTATTCCTTCCATGGTGAAAGTCCAGGCAGATGAGTGAGCTCTCTATCAGGGAAGCTGCATTCCTCTGTCATGCTGCCAAGTAGTTTCCTTCCATCCCCGAGTCCTGGTGAAACAGGGACCCTGGCTCCTCTCCCTACATGGCGCCAACAGCGCACACGTGCACGCGCGCGCGCACACACACGCTTTCTTTTTATAAGATTTAGCTTCAAAAAAGGGGGCGGAGCCTGGCGGATGACGCGCTCTGTGCGCCTAGCGCTTCTGTGCATGTGCGGGCGTCCCAGCAAGATAAAAGGACTCAGTCCACGCTGCTTGCTATGGACACAGAGCATGAAAAGGAGCTGGTAGCATGGTATAGGGGCTTACAGCGGGCGGTTGATACAGGCATCCCCAGAAAGACGCATTAGTAGACACCCACTGATGTACATAGCAGCAGATTGCATTAGACTATTTCAGTAAAGGGGTGTATTGCGGCTGGAATACCTCAGCTTTGAACTAAGGAATATGCCGCCTAAAAAACTCCGAGATATACCTCTCAGGAAGTGTAGGGGGTCTCCATCGGGCTCTGAGGATCTGGAGCAGTCATCTGCACCTTCCTCCCCTGAGAAATCAGAGGTTAATACCCATAAGGAACCCCCGGGAGTGCCAGGTACTGCGGCTGTCCTCAGTCCACCTGCTCCTGCATATATAACAGAGGAGGTTTTTGCCTCAACTCTGGAGGGATTGGAGCAGAGATTGGCAGCATTGATCGCTTCTTCTCTACAGGAAAGAAAGTGCGCCAGATCTCCATCCCCTCCATTAGAGTGCCTGTTGGCAGAGCAACAGTCCCAGGAAGGGACTGACCTTCCTGAAGGGGATCAGGAGGAGGTTAACTCTGTTTTTGAGGTATCGACAGTAGATGAACCATTTTCAGCATCACAGACTGAAAGATTGTGGGTCCAGACCCTAACTGACATGGTTCGATCTGCATTTAAAATGCCTCTTGTTGAACCATCAACTACTGCTGTCTCCTCATTGGGGTCGCTAAAAGCTCCCCAGATTAATTGCTCCTTTCCAATTCATCCATTATTGGAAGGACTTATATACCAGGACTGGGAACATCCTGATAAACTATTTGTTCCGCCTAAGAAATTTCAGGTGATCTATCCCATGGAGGAAAAATTCACCCAGAGATGGAATGTTCCTACGGTGGACGCAGCCATTTCTTCTGTGAACAAATCACTGACATGTCCAGTAGATAATGTTCAAATGTTCAAAGATCCAGTAGATAAAAAATTGGAATCTTTATTAAAATCTGCTTTTTCCACAGCAGGGGCTGTTACACAGCCAGCAGTGGCAGCTATTGGGGTCTGCCAAGCTTTAAAGGATCAAATGAAAATGGTCCTGAGGGATTTGCCAGACCAGCAGGCCCAGGCTCTGGCTGATCTGCCTAGAGCATTATGCTTTGCGGTTGACGCCATCAAGGATTCTATCCATCAGGCCTCCCGCCTCACGCTGTCTTTGGTACATATGTGTAGGCTTCTGTGGCTCAAGAACTGGTCTGCTGAGGCTCCCTGTAAGAAGCTCTTAGTTAGCTTCCCATTTCATGGAGAACGCCTTTTTGGCGAAGACCTGGATAAATATATCCAGAAGATTTCCAGTGGTAAAAGTACTCTCTTACCAATTAAAAAGAGGTCTAGGGGTCCGTCTTTTAAGAGGACTACCTCTCCTATCCCTGGGACGTCTGCTACTAAGCAGTTCCGACGGCCTCCTCGGTCAAACTCAGGAGGTAAAAATCAGGGACAGTCACAGGGTAATAAAAAGCCCTGGATCCGAAGAGGTACTAAACCAGCCTCCAAGTCAAGCCTATGAAGGGCTGCCCCCACTCAAACGGGTGGGGGGAAGACTTCAGTTGTTCACAGAGACCTGGCGGGAGACGATCAAAGACAGATGGGTGCTCTCCGCAGTAACTCGGGGATACAAGTTGCAGTTAAAAGAGTCTCCTCCTTCCCATTTTATGTGGTCAGGCATGCCAAAAGACCCTCTGAAAAGAAGGTGTCTCCTAGTGGCGTTAGAACAACTATTGCTCCAAGGAGTAATTATGGAGGTTCCTATGGAAGAGTGGGGGTTGAGTTTCTACTCGAACCTTTTCACAGTCCCGAAACCAAACGGGGACCCAGGACCCATATTGGACCTAAAGAGTCTAAACAAATTTCTAAACGTCCGGTCCTTCCGGATGGAGCCGATCCGATCGGTCACCGCTGCCCTACAGGGGGAGGAATGGTTAGCCTCGATCGACATCAAAGATGCTTACTTGCATGTTCCCATCTTTCCAGGTCATCAAAAATTTCTACGCTTTGCAGTAGAAGGGCGCCATTTTCAGTTCAGAGCCTTACCATTCGGTCTGGCCACAGCACCACGAGTGTTCACAAAAATTCTGGCCCCACTGTTGGCCGATCTAAGAACACGAGGTGTAACGATAATGGCATACCTACACGACCTGTTGTTGATGGACCACTCAGTTGCCAAGCTAGAAGTGGTAATTGTCGATACAATCAAGTATCTAGAATCTCACGGTTGGGTCATCAACCTGGACAAGTCAGCCCTACAGCCAGTGAAAAACCTGGTATATCTAGGGCTACGGCTGGATTCAGACCAGAGGAAGATTTTCTTACCTCTAGACAAGGTATCCTCTTTGAGGGGCTTGGTCCGTCTGCTTTGTGCAAAAAGACAGCAGTCCATACGCCTGTGCATGAGGCTGCTAGGAAAGATGGTAGCATCATTCGAAGCTGTGCCATACGCCCAATTCCACTCAAGGAATTTACAGAGGGCCATATTGTCAGCCTGGAACGGAAAAATTCAGGCTCTAGACTTCCCGATGGCTTTGTCCCCTTCCGTTCGGAAGAGTCTCTGCTGGTGGTTGATCCCCCAGAATCTCCAGAAGGGAAAACCCTTCAGTCCGATATCCTGGAAGGTGGTCACTACAGATGCCAGCCTTATAGGCTGGGGGGCAGTACTGGAGCAATGGTCTCTCCAGGGCAGATGGTCAAATGTAGTAAAAACCCTGCCCATCAATCTCTTACAGATACGAGCAGCCCGGTATGCCCTAGTAGCCTGGGCATCCAGACTCCAAGGGTCCCCTGTCAGAATTCAATCAGACGATGCCACAGTAGTGGCATATATCAATCATCAGGGAGGCACCAGGAGTTGTGCAGCCCAGAGGGAAGTAAGTCACATCCTGGAATGGGCAGAAAAGCATGTCCCATGTATGTCAGCTGTCTTCATTCCAGGGGTGGAGAATTGGAAGGCGGACTTTCTTAGTCGCCAACAGTTATGCCCAGGGGAATGGTCCCTTCATCCCGAGGTCTTCCGAGCAATATGTCAGCGGTGGGGAACACCGGATGTAGATCTGCTAGCATCCAGATTCAACGCAAAGGTGGACAGATTTGTCTCCCGGACAAGGGATCCCCTCGCTTGCGGCTCGGATGCTCTGGTGTTCCCTTGGAATCAGTTCAGACTGATATATGCATTCCCTCCGCTACAATTGTTGCCTCGACTCCTTCGCAGAGTCAGGTTGGAAAAGAAGCCGGTGATCTTGGTGGCTCTAGCGTGGCCCCGAAGGGCCTGGTACGCGGAGATCATCAAAATGTCTGTGGGGAGTCTTTGGACCTTTCCACGTCGTCCGGACCTGCTTTCGCAAGGGCCGATATACCACCCTTCCTTACTAACTCTAAGTTTAACGGCCTGGCTATTGAATCCCACATCCTAAAAAAGAGAGGTCTCTCTAACTCTGTGGTATCAACTATAATCAATGCCAGGAAGCCTGTATCCAGGCAGATCTACTATAGAGTTTGGAAGGCGTACATCACTTGGTGCGAGGCCAGAAAGTGGCATCCACGTAAGTACGTTATAGGCAGAATTCTGGACTTCCTACAGTGGGCTGTAGACAGGAAGTTTGCCTTAAGTACTATCAAGGGTCAGGTTTCGGCCTTATCAATACTATTTCAAAGGCCCCTGGCTATGCATTCACTTGTCAAATCCTTTATGCAAGGGGTGACTCGTATTATTCCACCGATTAAAGCTCCCATATGTCCATGGGATCTAAATTTGGTTCTGTCGGTTCTGCAGAAGCAGCCATTTGAACCTTTGCGGCACATTTCCTTGGTTCTACTCACCAGAAAATTGATATTTTTAGTAGCCATATGCTCGGCTAGAAGAGTGTCGGAATTAGCCGCCATGTCCTGTAAAGAGCCATGTCTGGTTATTCATGAGGACAGAGTAGTATTACGTCCTCACCCAGCCTTTCTTCCTAAGGTGGTATCGAGGTTTCACTTGAACCAGGATGTGGTTCTTCCTTCTTTTTCCCCAAACCGAGCTCGGTAGAGGAAAAGTTATTGCATTCTTTGAATGTAGTAAGAGCAGTTAAAGCTTATCTAAAGGCCACTGCTCAGATTCGTAGAACGGATTCTTTGTTTGTTCTGCCGGAAGGCCCCAGAAAGGGTCAGGCAGCATCAAAATCTACTTTAGCCAAGTGGATTCGACAGGTCATAATACAAGCCTATGGCTTGAGAAGTAGACCGCCTCCGTTCAAAGTTAGGGCGCACTTCACGAGAGCAGTTGGAACTTCATGGGCAGTGCATCACCAGGCCTCCCTGGCTCAAATTTGTAAGGCCGCAACATGGTCTTCAGTACACACGTTTACTAGGTTCTACCAGGTGGACGTTAGAAGTCAGGAGGATGTCGCCTTTGGGCGAAGTGTGTTGCAGGCCGCAAAAGATCCTCATGCCCGATGGCGCCCAGCTTATGTATGGTGTATCCCCCCCCCTCATTTGGCATTGCTTTGGGACGTCCCACATAGTAATGACTATGCCGCTCTGTGTCCCGTGATGTATGAACAAGAAAGTAGGATTTTTATAACAGCTTACCTGTAAAATCCTTTTCTTGGAGTACATCACGGGACACAGAGCTCCCACCCCTCTTTTGGGGACACGTATTGCTTTGCTACAAAACTGAGGTGCTCCCGGATGGGAGGGGCTTATATAGGGGAGGGTACTTCCTGTTTTGGAAGTTGCCAGTGCCAGCACCTGAAGGTAATTCTATATAACCCACATAGTAATGACTATGCCGCTCTGTGTCCCGTGATGTACTCCAAGAAAGGGATTTTACAGGTAAGCTGTTATAAAAATCCTACTATACTCATTTGTGACATGACGCTACTTGTATATCAAGACATCGCTTACATATCAAGTCAAAATTTATTAAAAAACGTTGCTTGTCTTGCAAAACGCTCTCAAACCAAGTTACCCTCAAACCAAGGTTTTACTGTAGAAATAAAATCTGATCTAAGCACCCTTATCAGTTTTAATTGGTTTGCCTTATGCCTCTAACTGCTACATCTGCAGGACAGATTGATCTGTAGAAAAACAACAGACTTGCTAGCTGGATTACCAGGTGAACATAGAAGAAGAAAGAAAGCTTAACCACTTACGGACCGCCTGCCGTCGTTATACGTTGGTACATTGAAGTTGTTATGGCAGCAGCTAGCTACCATAACCCCGGTATCCTCTTCTTCAGCGTGCGATCCGCTTTCAGATAAAAGCTGCAAGATCACTTTTATCGGCGGGGGGAGGGGTGCTCTGGTACCCTCTCCTGCTTACCGGAGCCGTCGGTAGCGGTGGAGGCAATAGGGTCTTGTGTCTTATTAGGTATGGAGATGAGTGAGGGGAAGATGGCTCCCACCCGTCTCCATTCCATTGCGGAAGAAACGTCAAAACGTCACTTCCGCCCATAGCTGTCGACTGTGTCACGCAGATATACTGCGGAACAAAGGCTCTCCTGGGGAAATCACGTACAGGTACGTCCTACCCATTTCCGGCCAGAGGGTGCGCGCGGGAGACCCGATACACGTAGTGGGCAGGCACGATTGCCGTCGGCCACGCGCGATCACGTGCGCCAGTGACTAGGAAAAACGATATGACTTCTCTCCTAGTCACTCACATCCCCACACAGTTAGAACACACTGAGGGAACACACATTTAACCCCTTGATCGTCCCCTAGTGTTAACCCCTTTCCTACCAGTGACATTGACACACTAATCAGTGCATTTTTATAGCACTGATAAATGGCAATGGTCCCAAAAAAGTGTCAAAAGTCTCAGATCTGTCTGTCGCATTGTCGCAGTACTGCTAAAAAATGCAGATCACCGCCATTACTAGTAAACCTCCACAAACCAATCAATATACGCTTATTGCGTTTTTTCTTTTACCAAAAATATGTAGAAGAATATGTATTGGCCTAAACTGAGGAACAAATGTGCTTTTTAAAAAAACTTTGGGGATATTTATTATGGCAAAAAGTAAAAAATATTGTTTTTTTTTTTTCAAAATTTTCGCTCTTTTTTTGTTTATAGTGCAAAAAAAAAAAAAAACTGCAGAGATGATCAAATACCACCAAAAGAAAGCTCTGTTTGTGGGGAAAAAAAGGATGCAAATTTCGTTTGGGTACAGCGTCGAACGATTGTGCAGCTGCAGCAATTGTCAGTTAAAGCAACGAAGTGCCAAATTGTAAAAAGTACTTTGGTCAGGAAGGGGGTAAAATCTTCCGGGGCTGAAGCGGTTAGAGAGACATTTATCTTTTGATTTTTTTCAAACAACATTTATTTTTTTTATTTTTTTTATTGCTTTTTAGTGAAAATATGAGATCTGAGGTCTTTTTGACCCCAGATCTCATATTCAAGAGGTCCCGTCATGCTTTTTTTTCTATTACAAGGGATGTTTACAGGAATAAAATTGACACATTATTTAAAAAAAAAGAACAGTGTAAAAATAAAAAATAAAACGTAAAATAAATAAGAGAAAAAAAAAGTTAAACGTGCCCCATCCCATCGAGCTTGCGTGCAGAAGCGAACGCATACGTGAGCAGCGGCCACATATGAAAACGGTGTTCAAATCACACGTGTGAGGTATCACCGCGATTGTTAGAGCGAGAGCAATAATTGCAGTGGGAGACAGAAGAGGATCCAAATCTGCAATATAACAGAACAGCCAGCCCTCCTGCTCAGCAGGTGCCTGGGCCCCCCTTTGTAACTGATGGGGCCCGGGCCCAATACAGGAGGGCTGGCTGTACTGCCTTATCAGCTCAGGGAGTGTGCAGAATAGGGCGCTCTGGATAACAAGGGGACTTTAACAAACAGCACATGACTGGCTCTTGAAATGTGAGGGCTTATCAGAATGTGGTGGTGTGTGCTGCATAATATATTTATGCAGCATGTATACATTTTTATGCACATGTTCTGGAAATGTTATAGAAACAATTGTACTTTTATGGTAACAAGGGGCGTAACATAGGCAGGCTAAACTGTAATCAGGACTCAAAAGAATGCAACATTATTAGTACCATGTGCACAATGAGTGCAGTGTGCAATAAATAGCCAAATCATACAAAATAGAATACAGTTATATACAGAATTTACAATTTCCTTAACATCACATATTATTGCACCACAGGGTATTACAATGTGCATAGTTAATGGAGTTAAATTTTGTGACAGTAATAAAAAACTAACAAACTGCCCCTTACTTCCCTACACAATGTACACCAATGCATGCACGTATTAGTGTGTGGGCTAGTGTGAATGGACCCCAACTGTAAGTGGTGCCATTCACATGGCTGTGCTGTGTGGTGGGTCTGTGTAAAGCCTCGTACACACAATCAGATTTTCATCGGACAAAGCGTAGGACTTTTGTCCGAAGGGCATTGGCCGTGAACTTGTATTGCATACAAATGGCAAAGAATTGTGCATAAGTCCGTCGGACAAAACTCCAAAGTACAAACACACATGCTCAGAAGCAATGCTCACCATAACACAACAATAGCAGAAGTTGCCCAAAGGGTGGCGCTAAAGAGCTGAAAAAACACGTTGTTTCGTGTTTGGTGGCCGACAATTCTTTGCTGTTTGTATGCAATACAAGTTCACGGCCAACGCCCTTCAGACAAAAGTCCTACGCTTTGTTCGATGGAAATCCAATCGTGTGTACGAGGCTTTAGAGTCCGCTCACACCAGATGCATTGGGCTGTGCTGAGAAACATTGCCCAACACAGTCCCAACACAGCCAAGGTGAAAAGTCTTGTTCCCTCTCACGGCGGTTCACAATGTATGTAACAAGGGAACATTTCCTTTTTTTTTTTATTTTTATTTTTTTAACAAGAAGCAAGGGAACATTTCCTAAACCTTTAGAAAAGGGTAGAAGAACCCCTCAAACATGCAGCGTTTGCATCTGCTTGTCATCCACAAGGTATTTTCCATAATTGCAGAAGACTCTGGAATACAGAGGGCTCCTGAGTGTTCCCATCACAGATCTGATGTCATTCTCAAGTTAAAACCCAACTATTTGCACAGCAAGTTCTCTATTAAAAAAATCAACTCAGACAGATGGAAAAGCAAACACATTTATAAATAGCATATTCTCCTTGTTTGTAAAATATGGCAAAGTTTAGCTGTGTGAATACGAATCGTTTTATTTTTGGCCCTAATTAAACGTTTCTCAGTGCTGATATATTCCAGAAACACTAAACAGCCACCAAAATATTAATTGACTTAGTCATCGATTCGGAACCCTGGAAGATAATGACTTTTTTTTCAGACTGTACCTTGCCTGTGAGTAAAATACAATATTTCAAATACTACTTTTTACTGACCTAGATTCCTCTTCCCTCTTTTAATTCCATATTATTTATCTATTTCACAGATCTTAAAGCTAAACTTCAGTCAAAGTTATGTGCGGCTCAATGTGAGCTTTATGGAGGAAGATCAATGGGAAACTGCATTACAATCAGTCCAGTTGAGTTCTTTAAATGACTTTCCCAACTGTACATACTACTACGGGTTCTCATTACGCTCCTTTTAAAATAACCACTTAAGGACCGAGCCTCTTTCTGAGCTTTGGTGTTTACAAGTTAAAAACAGTTTTTTTTTTGCTAGAAAATTACTTAAAACCCCCAAACATTATATATATATATATATATATATATATATATATATATATATATATACCGTATTTATCGGCCTATAACACGCACAGGCGCCCTAACTTTAAGAGGGAAGTTTCAGGAAAAAAACTTTCCACAGCCCCCTGCGTATAACACGCAGGCACAGTTTATCCTCTATTTGCAGGGTAAAAAAGTGAGTGTTATACGCCAATAAATACAGAATATATATTTTTTCTAAGCGGTCTTACAAGTGCACTTTTTTGGGAAAAAATACACTTTTTGAAATTAAAAAATAAGACAACAGTAAAGTTAGCCCGATGTTTTTCTTTATATTGTGAAAGATGATGTTACGCCGAGTAAATTGATACCAAACATGTCACGCTTCAAAATTGCGCCCGCTTGTGGAATGGCGACAAACTTTTACCCTTAAAAATCCCCATAGGCGACGTTTAAAAAATTCTACAGGTTGCATTTTTTGAGTTACAGAAGAGGTCTAGGGCTAGAATTATTGCACTCGATCTAACAATCGTGGTGATACCTCACATGTGTGATTTCAACACCGTATTCATATGTGGGCGCTACTCACGTATGCGTTTGCTTCTGCACGCGAGCTCGGCGGGATGGGACGCGTTTACATTTTTTTTTTATTATTATTTATTTTACCTTTTATTTTATTTTTTTACACTGTTCTGTTTAAAAAAAAAAGTGTCACTTTTATTCCTATTTATTCCTATTACAAGGAATGTAAACATCCCTTGTAATAGAAAAAAAGCATGACAGGACTTCTTAAATATGAGATCTGGGGTCAAAAAGACCTCAGATCTCATATTTACACTAAAATGCAATAAAAAAAATTATAAAATGAATTGTCATTTGAAAAAGAAATAAAAAAGTCTCTTTAAAGCGGAGGTCCGCCCAAAAAAAAATTCAAATTAAAAACCAGCAGCTACACATACTGCAGCTGCTGGCATTTAATAATAGGACACTTGCCTGTCGTGGAGTCCAGCGATGTCGGTGCTGCCGCCGCCATTGCGGGTAGGGGTACCCGACAGTGTAGCCTTTTGGCATGCGCGAGGCCCGCTCTTCTCTCCTATTGGCCTGGCGACAGGGGAAGGAGAAGGGAGCCCCAGCCGTGACGTCAATATCCCCGGCTGAGGCTCCTGGAAGTGGGAAAGGATACCTGTCAAAGACAGGTATCCTGTCCCCCCTCCCCCCGAAAGGTGCCAATTGTGGCACAGGAGGGGGGGGGGAGGAATCAGATGAGTGGAAGTTCCACTTTTGGGTGGAACTCTGCTTTAAGAGCATTGGGCGGAAGTAACGTTTTGATGCCGCTTCCGCCCTGCAATGTTATGGAGACGGGTGGGGGCCATCTTCCCCTAACTCATCTCCATACCAAGCCGCTGCTACCGACGGCTCCGGTAAGCGGCGGAGGGCACCCGAACGCGGGGGGAGCCCTCTCCCGCCGCCGATAAAAGTGATCTTGCCACGAATCCGCCGCAGAGACCACTTTTATTTGAAAGCGGACCGCCTGCTGAAGAAGAGGATACCGGGGTTATGGCAGTTAGCTGCTGCCATAACAACGGTATTCCTCTTCAAAGTACCGACGTAAAACGACGGTGGGCGGTCCGGAAGTGGTTAAATACTATGGGGTTGATTTACTTGAAGCAAATAGACTATGCACTTTGTAAAGGGCAATTGCACTCTGTTAGAGCAGTTGCTCCAGGGCTTAGCAAATGTGCAGGAACTCTGCTGACTTCCATTATCCAATCATGTGCAAGCAAAAAAAAATATATATATTTTTTTATTCTTGCACATGATTGGGTATTCTTTACAACCTGAAGCTTTACCTCATTTACTAAGTTCTGGGGAAACTGCAAAGTTGCAAAATGCACAGCCTATTTGCCTTTACTAAATCAACCCCTATGGGTTTATTACCAGACCCCACCTGTCATAGACCAGCAGAGATTGCAGCAAATGAATTCATATGCTTTGGAGCTGTCCTACGCTACACCAATATTGGTTGATGATTGTTAGCACCCTTAACAGTGTTTTTCAAACTACAGTAATGTTGAATTAAACCCCAAAAAATGTATATATTAGGTATACCGGATGAAGTGGTCCCACAGCCACATATGAGAGAGGCGGTTTCTAGAGCTTTAAAGTAGAACTATAGGCAAAACTTTTTTTTGGATATCGTAAGGGAGGGTCATAACTCCTGTCAGTTTATTTTTTGCCATCTGTGTCCCATTAGGGAGATTTGTCTTCACCTTCTGTCCCATAGCGAAAACAGGAAGTGAAAGGAAGTCCCTGCAAATTAAGGAAATCCCTTGGGGACCCCCAGGTTGACAGAACTATTGGAAGATTTCCCCTCTATTGCTTTTTGGGGACAACTCAAAATGTGGGATTTAATTATTTTTTTTACTTTCACATTTAACCACTTCTGGACTGCCGCACGCCTATATACGTCCTCTCTTTGAAGAAGAATATCTCGGTATGCATCTCTTCAGGCGGCGGTAATGGTGGCCTCTGCGGCAGATTCGCCACAAGATCACCGTTATCGGCGGAGGGAGAGGGGCCCCCCTTCGGGCCCTCTCCCACACCCTCCGCCGCTTACCGGAGCCGTCGGTAGCGGCGGAGGCAATCGGGTCCTGTCTCCTGCTGGGTATGAATACGAGTGAGTGGAAGATGGCCCCCACCCGTCTCCATACCATAGCAGGGCGGAAGCAACGTCAAAACGTCACTTCCGCCCATAGCTCTTAAAGGGCCTTTTTTTTTGTCATTTTTTCAAATGGCAAAAAAAAAATATTTATTTTTTATTGCATTTTGGTGTAAATATGAGATCTGAGGCCTTTTTGACCCCAGATCTCATATTTAAGAGGACCTGTCATGCTTTTTTCTATTACAAGGGATGTTTACATTACTTGTAATAGGAATAAAAGTGACCCAATTATTTTTTTTTTAAAACAGTGTAAAAATAAATAAAATAAAGTTAAATAAATAATAAGAAAAAAAAAATGTTTAAAGCACCCCGTTCTGATGAGCTTGCGTGCAGAAACGCAGAAACGTGAGCAGCGCCCGCATATGAAAACGGTGTTCAAACCACACATGTGAGGTATCACCGCGATCGTTAGAGCGAGAGAAATTATTCTAGCCCTAGACCTCCTCTGTAACTCAAAACATGCAACCTGTAGAATTTTTTAAACGTGGACCTGTGGACATTTTTAAGGGTAAAAGTTTGACGCCATTCCACGAGCGGGCGCAATTTTGAAGCGTGACATGTTGGGTATCAATTTACTCGGCGTAACATTATCTTTCACACTATAGAAAAAAATTGGGCTAACTTTACTGTCTTATTTTTTAATTTAAAAAAGTAATTTTTTTCCAAAAAAAGTGCGCTTGTAAGACCACTGCGCAAATACGGTGTGACATAAAGTATTGCAACAACCGCAATTTTATTCTCCAGGGTGTTAGAAAAAAATGTATAATGTTTGGGGGTTCTAAGTAATTTTCTAGCAAAAAAACTTGTAAACACCGAGACTGAAAAAAAGGCTTGGTCCTTAAGTGGTTAATGATAAAGTTTTGCTTACTTTAATTCAAGCTCGTAAACTAGTGTTACAACACTGGAAATCTGGTAAGCTGCAGTATGATAAATTATTTGCTTTGCTTTAACACCACTTTAAGAGGATAAAGTTAATCAAGTAATTCTGTTATACATCCATGTATAGGCAGATGATATATAAAAAATGTAGCGCTATACATAAAAAATAAATAAACACCCAAGAGTAGTGCTCAAACTGAATGAGTCTTGAAAAGTCTGTACAAATAAATCCAAAAAAGTGCTGAAAAAGTCTCTGATGACCATTCAAAAAGTGGATAGTGTTGAAGCTTCCAAGGTATAATGGTGACTTTCAAAAAAACAAGTGACTGTAACGTGACCACCACTAGGCTAGCTATACATAGACGGCGGACGGACGGCGGAGAGTGAGTCCCCCTGTGAGTCATTTTACCATTCCATCGGGCTTGGAGATTTGGTGACATCATTTGATCCTGGATCTTGGATATAGATGTGTGCAATGCCAGCTGGGACCCCATATCCATAGATATACATATATCAAGCCTAGTTGACCCTATAGACGTATGTCCATTGGGTCCACTTCATCTGGTAAGCCTCCTTTCGAGTGGTGGTGGTCACGTTACAGTCACTTGTTTTTTTGAAAGTCACCATTATACCTTGGAAGCTTCCACACTATCCACTTTTTGAATGGTCATCAGAGACTTTTTCAGCACTTTTTTGGATTTATTTGTACAGACTTTTCAAGACTCATTCACTTTGAGCACTACTCTTGGGTGTTTATTTATTTTTTATGTATAGCGCTACATTTTTTGTATACTGTTTGTTTTTGCTCTTTTCACAGGTATTGTAGCTGCTTATATGTGTTAGTAGCGCAAATATTTTTTTGTATTTTATAGGCAGATGATGGTAAGGAAGGAGTTAAACAGCAGATAAACAGACTGGAGTAAAGCTACTTCCAGTGCTGGCAAGGTGAGAGAGAGAGGGGGATCAGAGAGAGATGGGGGGGATCAGGGAGAGATAGGGGGATCAGAGAGAGAGGGGGGATCATGGAGAGAGAGAGGGGGGATCAGGGAGAGAGAGGGGGGATCAGGGAGAGAGAGAGGGGGATCAGGGAGAGAGGGGTGTCAGGGAAAGAGGGAGAGAGAGAGGGGGGATCAGAGAGAGAGAGAGGGATCAGGGATAGAGAGGGGGGGTCATGGAAAGAGAGGGAGAGAGAGTGGGGTCAGGGAGGGAGAGAGAGGGGCGGTCAGGGGGGGATCAGGGAGAGATAGGGGGGTCAGGTAGAGATAGAGGGGATCAGGGAGAGAGAGTGGGGTCAGGGAGAGATAGGGGGGATCAGGGAGAGATAGGGGGGTCACAGAGAGATAGGGGGTCAGGGAGGGAGGGGGGATCATGGAGAGATAGGGGGGTCAGGGAGGGAGAGGGGGATCAGGGAGAGAGAGAGAGAGGGGTCAGGAAGAGATAGGGGGGTCAGGGAGAGATAGGGGGGTCCGGGAGAGATAGGGGGGGGATCAGGGAGAGAGAGGGGGATCAGGGAGAGAGAGGGGGATCAGGGAGAAATAGGGGGATCAGAGAGGGAGGGGGGATCAGGGAGAGAGAGTGGGGTCAGGGAGAGATAGGGGGGGTCAGGGAGAGATAGAAGGGGTCAGGGAGAGATAGGGGGGATCAGGCAGAGATAGGGGGATCAGGCAGAGATAGGGGGGTCAGGGAGAGATGGGGGGGTCAGGGAGATAGAGAAGGGAGCAGGGAGAGAGAGAAGGGAGCAGAGTCTGGTCAGTGAAATAGCTCACTCACTTGTAATGGTCCCCAGGGGCTCACTGGTTCATTCAGCAGTTTTTCGGTGTGACTGTTGGCTGCTTGTTTTTCATCTTCCCGCCCACCTCCTCTTCACAGACGGAGCTCACAGGAGGGACGGGACTCGGGAGAAGTGTGGAGCTGTTCAGGGCAGACATGAGCTCAGAGCCGAGAGAGAGGATTTCTGGACACACACCAGAGCAGAGAGCGCCCTGCTGGTTGGTTTCTGGACACATGATGATCATGTCAGAGCAGGGAGAGCGGAGAGCCGCGCGGGTGGCGGCGCTGCTTGACACATGTGCGGGAGTAGAATAACCAGCGGCCGGCGCACTAGATGGCCGTGCGCCCTAGGCGGTTGCCTAGTCTGCCTAGTGGTAGCACCGGCCCTGGGACTAAAGAGAGATCTTTCTAACAGGTACACAATAGAAATAACACCTTTGTATTAGTTGGGTGGGAAGACTAGAACCTTTGATAGTTTGTTATTGGTATGTGCCTACTAGAGGTTTTCCCTCACCTTCTACCAAAAGGACAATGTTATCACCATGAAAAAAAAGGAAAGGAATATCTCCACTCAACCATTAGAGCCCATTCACACAGGGGCAACTTTGGATCCAACTTCAAGACGCCCCTAGTCGCCTCAAGTCACGCTACATGAATAAATCAATGTAAGTGAATGGAGCCGTCTTAATGCACACTACTGCAGTCGCTCCGACTTCAGAAAAGGTTCCTGTACGACTTCAATCTGACTTCTAGGCGACTTGTACCCATTGATTTCAATGGAAGTTGCCTCCAAGTCGGATTCCCTGTCTTAACTGAAGCAACTTTCCAGGAAGTAAAAATAGTTTTCCAGGCAAACCCCTCCCTTCCACAGAGCTGATTATTGTTTGATTGGCCACTGGGAAGTAGCCTGTCCTGGAGGCAACTTGAAGTTGCCTTGTAAGTTGCCTCATGTCGCGCTGTGATTCATGCTCAAGTCGTGTCCAAGTTGCCTCCCAAAGTCACGCTGGAAGTCGTGTTGCCCCTGTGTGAATGGAGTCTTACACAGCAATGGAAATGTGTTACACTGCACAGGCAAAGTGACAGTGTCTGCATTAAAGAGACCCTGTCACAAACCTAAAAAATTGCAGGTAAAAATACAGAAAGACATTTTTTTTTTTTTAACGCTTACTTGCAGTGTTTTTCCTTTTCATATATTTTTTTTTATTCACTTGCAATGTGCCTTTGATCTTGCTGGAAACTAAAGAATACTTTAGAAGAGTCAATTCCCTAACCTACCCCTCCCTCTTTGCATGTCATAGCACTCTCTTTTTTTGAGAGTGTCTAATTACTGTCTGTGCTGGCCCAGCTTCCTACCCTTCCTGTGCCTGCATTGGCAGAGCTAGGGGCTAGGGGTATGAATCTAAGGGTGGCATTCTGACCACCACTGTAAGGGGGGCATTCTTCCCACTGACCACTGTCAATGTAAGGGGCATTTTCCCAAAGAACCGCCAATGGATTAAGTTTAGCAGGGGTTCCCTGAGACCTGAAATTTTTTGCAAGGGTTCCTTTTGGGGGGAAGAGGTTGAGAAAGGCTGCTATAGAGTGTCACTTGATTGACAGCTCTGAATGCGTTGATGCTCCTGATCTCACATCCAAGATCACATCTCCCAGCAGTAGTCTTGGGTATTTGAATACCTACACATATGCAGATTTTCATAACATACACTAAATGCGCATGTTTTTTGGGAAGATTTTTGGTGAATTGAATAGTCTGATGACAGGGTCTCTTTAAGTAGTTTATACTTCAAAAACTCAGCAAGAAATGTATGTCTGTTATGAAACAGAAAAATAAAATGGAACATTTCTTTACCACTTCAGCTCCGGAAAGTTTTACCCCCTTCCTGACCAGGTCATTTTTTGCAATACTGCACTGCGTCGTTTTAACTGACAATTGCGCGGTCATGCAATGCTGTACCCAAATAAAATAGATTTTTCCCACAAATAGAGCTTTCTTTTGGTGGTATTTGATCACCTCTGCAGTTTTTATTTTTTGCGCTATAAACAAAAAAAGCGCGACAATTTAAAAAAAAAAAATAATATTTTGTATTTTCTGCTATAAAACATACCCAATAAAAAAAAAAATTAAAATCTAATTTCTTCATCAATTTAGGTCAATATGTATTCTGCTACATATTTTTTGGTAAAAAAAATCCCAACAAGCGTATATTGATTGGTTTGCGCAAAAGTTATAGCGTCTACAAACTATGGGATATTTGTATATAATTTTTATTTATTTTATATTTTTACAATAATGGCGATGATCAGCAATTTTTAGCGGGACTGCAATATTGCGACAGACAAATTGGACAGCTAACTGACACTTTTGACACTTTTTGGGGGCCAGTGACACTAATACAGTGATCAGTGCTAAAAAAAAATGCACTGTTACAGTACTAATGACACTGGCGATCAAAGGGTTAAGTGTGTCTCTAGAGGGTGCTTTCTAATGCCGTGTACACACAATCGGTTTTACCAATGAAAACAGTCCGATGGACTTTTTTCATCGGACAAACCGATCGTGTATGGGCCCCATCTGTCTTTTTTCCATTGGTGAGAAAAAATAGAACATGTTTTAAATTTATCCGATGGGAAAAAAAACGATAGCAAATTCCGATCGTCTGTGTGGAACTCCATCGGACAAAAAACCCACGCATGCTCAGAATCAAGTCGACGCATGCTCAGAAGCATTGAACTCCATTTTTTTGGGCTTGTCGGAGTGTTTTACGTCACGCCGTTTGGGACGGTCGGACTTTTGACTGATGGTGTGTAGGCAAGACTGATGGAAGTCAGCTTCATACGATTTCCGATGGAAAAATCCATCGGATTAGAATCCATAGGAAATCCGATCGTGTGTACAGGGCTTTACTGTTGTGGATGTGCTTTGACGGGGGGGGGGGGGGGGGGGAAACAGAGATCCATGTTTCTCAGCAGAAACACAAGATCTCAATTTTCCCCTCTGCCAGGATGGCGATCTGCCTTGTTTACAGACCGCCGTTCTGCCTCTCCTTAGAACGATCAACGGGTCCTGGCAGGCATTGCATCTACCGGACCCGCTGATTGGCTCCCGCAGTGTCCAATCACAACAGGAGCGGGGCTCCGGCAGCGCGCACGTGCACCCCGGTGCCGAAGAAGAAATTCACGTACAGGTACATGATTTTGCGCTTAAGGGCCGCCCTGCCGCAGTATATGTACGCGGGGCGGTCCTTAAGCGGTTAAACAGCATTCCAGGGTATACAAAACCTAGCTATGGATTATTACTATGAGAATCCAAGCAGAATAACCCAACAAAAATATTAGCAGAAGACCCTAGAGACAAACCAATCCTACAAAAATTGTGTTTTCTCTCTTACAAACATCTCTGTATATACCAATGTGTCATGCTACAGTTTTCTGCTCTAAGAACACACAAACTAATTTAAGCTTTTCCGGATAACATGTGACAAAACACGGCATTGCCTCTTTTCTTGGAAGCGCGGTCGATGTATATATCAGATAGAGAAATGTAGCATCTAAATAGTTTAAACAAATCTTTCCCATTGACTTTACTACTGATAATTACAACATGCACAAAACCAAACCACAAGATTTCTGCTGGAACTCTATACGCCACAGAGGAGGCAGCCAGAGGAAAATAAAATTAACTCAGTCCAGGCCCCCGCTGTGTCTCTAAATCGCTGAATCATTATAGCAAGTGGTTAAGATTCTGTAGCTAATGGTTTAATAATTGTGAGCTAACATCCCATTTATACCTGTCAGGATTCATAGAATGGAGGCCCATCCCTTCATAGCATTACCATTTCAATAGGTTTCACAATAACGATTAGCTAAATTTACTTGTAATACAGCTTACATAAAATAATAATTCCAGTCTAATTAAAAAGTAGAATATTGTGTCAAGGAATATGTGCACCTCTGCTTCCAAAAATTAGACCTTACATCACTACTTTTTTTTTTAAACTTTGGATAGAGCAGTGAGGGGGTTAGAATCTCTATAAATTTTTATTGCTGTTTATTGTTTGTCCCCAATGGGGAGATTTCCTGTTATTTAGGCAGAGAAAGTGATGGAAAATGTCCCCAGTAGGAGGGAATAAGAGCTATAATTTTTGCGCAAACCAATCAATATATATACGTTTATTGGAATGTTTTTTACACAAAATATGTAGCAAAATACATATTGATCTAAATTTATGAAGAAATTCGATTTTTATATGTTTTATATCAGAAAGTAAAAAACATTGTTTTTTTTTTTCACAACCGCGCAGTTGTCAGTTAAAGTAACGCAGTGCCGTTTTGCAAAGAATGCTCAGGAAGGGAGGTAGACATTCCGTAGCGGAAGTGGTTAATATATACGTAAATATACATCCTTGGATGGGAGGGGTGATATCAGGATGGTAGGGGTGATATCAGGATGATGGCTGCAGCCATGATTAATGATCATGGTATCATTTTTTTTAAAGCAGGCAATGAGCTTGAATGTACTGTAAAAGTGATCAGGCAACTGTAAAAAAAAAAGTAAAAACATTTGTCTAATAAAAGGCTCTTGGTGCATTGACAATTCCAACCACTGGGGACAAGTTGGCCATGGAGAAAAGGGTTAGAAGGGTGTTTTTTTCACAACTAACATTTGGGGATGTCAGATAAGTCACAGCTAAGTTTAGTGTAGCCTAAAAAACTGAACTGTGGAAGTTGTGCTTATAGGAAGGCAGGTAAGGGCAAAAGACTAGTCATCAACATTGCCTGAAGCCAATCTTTTCCCCATTATTGACTTACGTCTGCTACACACAGTATGTTTGTTTTTTCTTTTTTCGTTCAGTCCGCTGGACAGATCACTGTACTAACACAAGCAATGTTAGTACAGCAGCCTCCACGGCTGTGCTATTGGAACCGCCTCCCCTACAATCAGAACACACAGGTCAGCATTTGCAGCCATTGGCTGCCAATTGGACCCTGGTTTTCCAGCATGACCATTCCAGAGAAGCAAGTCGTGAGCCGAATGATGGACGATTTCTACTGTACAGGCTGATTTTGGTCGATATACGGCCTGTGTGTAACCGGCATTAAGCGGGGTATACACATACCGAAATTCAGCTGGCTCAACAGGAACCGGACAAATTTCAATCCGTGTGTATTCCTCTCTGTTCAAAGTAAGCTGGCCTAAAAACTGACTTCTGTCAAATGGTCCTGCTGGAAAACCAGCATTCGATCAGCTCTTGCAGCCAATGGCTGTAGTGCTAATCAGTATATTCTGACAGGGAGGAGAGTGTGATAGATCCTTGCATCAACAACACTTGTGTTGATGTGGGGATCTGTCCATTTTTTTGTTCAACCCGTTTGAACGAAAAAAAAAAAAAAAAAAACTGTCTGTGTATACAATGGGTGCTCAACCTATGGCCCTCCAGCTGTTGTGAAACTCATGCCGCTGCCTTTGGGAGTCATGCTTGTACCTGTCAGCCTTGCAATGCCTCATGGGACTTGTAGCTCTGCAACAACTTGAGGGCCACAGGTTGAGCACCCATGGTGTATACCCTACCCCAACCTTCTGAGATGAGAAGGAGAGACAAATTTTAGTATACAATTTGGAAACGAACACACCCCTGCCGCACCCCCAATTACGGAGGACCTAAAAAAAATGAATATACAAAAAATGATTGTTTAAGTCCAAGTGTTTTTTTTTTTTCACCAATAGGTTTACATTTTGTACTGGGTTTTCAAAATAAGAAATGAAATAATTTAAAGATTGGATGGAATTTTGAGTGTACTATAACACTTTAGATAGTTAAAAAGTAAATTCTTATAGAGGTTTTTACAAATGGACAATTGGGGAAGAAGGATGGACAGAGAGATTTAATTCCAAAAGAGGGACAGTTGGAAGCCATGCAGTAGTGACGACACCAAATCTCACTCCAAATCTCAGGAGACTAGCAGTCAGGGGCAGCAGTGTCTTAGATCTCACATTGCAGATATAGAGCTAGGAGGCTACAGAACAGGGGTTCCCAGGCATGCTCACAAGTCAAAAATGCATTGCTATTTTTTAGAAGGAACACGTTTTTCAAGGCCCTGGAAGATAGCAAATGCTCCCCTTGCAAATTCAGGTCCACTTTATATACAATTTAATTTCAAAATGTTAGAAGTTATTGAAGCATATGACAAATACAAAGGGCAACATCTTTCTTTTTTGCTTTCCAATGTCCCAGCCTAGCCATAGCATAAGACTACCTCCATTGCAGCTTGTGATCCCCCTTTATGAGTTTAGGGGCTCCACAAACAGCAGCCGATTCTTCCGTTTCACGTCAAACGCAACTCGTAATGTTTAAAAGCAGCTTGAAAAAGTCACTTTATTACAATGCACTGATAATCATCGCTCCACACCATTGATTTACTCACTACTTTTTTTTTTTTTTGTTTGCTGGGATTTAAACAGTTTAAGTAAACATACAGCTGACAGGACAACTTCCTTAACCACTTCCCTGTGCCATAATATAGAGAAAAATGCTGAGAGTAAAGTGTAAGGCGAGAAGTGGATGTGCTGAGGGAGGCCGGATCCTTTGCATGATTGCTGACTTGTGCTTTGTACACAGCAGTTAAGATATTCCAGTGTAGCTCTGTTTACCAAGATTAATGCTAGCTGGGAAAATAGATGTACTCACGCCGCTTTGGTCAATAGTTACATAAAGCCAGCAGGGGAAATAAAACATTTAAAATAGAGGGAAGACTGGCAAGGTAATCTAGTTGGACTGGATTTATTGCATTAGGCGTTTATGCCATAGCCGACAATATGGAAGTTTATAAAGGCGATATGATTGTCTTGAGATGGTCCTTTTCTGCTGATTCGCTTGACTTGGATACTCTGGGTATTATGCCTTATTTAACATATCTTATCAGGTAATGATGATAGCTGTGGTGGGATATGATACTCGCAGGTGGCTCAGTGATTGATGGGTGCTGTCGGGAGGTATTGGCTCTGTTCCAAGTTTCTTACATTATTTAGTTGAATGTTGTAGCTTCCAACTGTCTCTCGTGGACATAAAACCTTCCGTCCTTTTTCGAGTTACAACTGTACCCCTTTTAGGTCTTATGTGCATATTTAAAAAAAAAAAAACATTATTTAAATACTAAATGTGTCTACATTGATCTTAAAGTAAGTCTGTCACAAAAAGGGAAGAGCGGAATAATTGAGGTGAAATTGATTTTGGGAAAATTGATTTTGCATCAAAATTACCAGATTCCGGGAACTGTTAATTTTTCTCACTGAGCTGTTTAGGCAAAATGTGCTTTGAAAAAACCTTCCATTCTTTTATTTCTTTATTTAGAGAGTGTTTATTTTTGTTTGGAAATATTTAGGATACTTTATTTTATTTGCTGTTCTTTGTGGGGTTTTTTTCATCCTTTTTTGGTGTATTTTATTATTTGTGTAGCTTTTTTGCTTTTAATTTTTATTTCATTTTTTCACTTTCCTTTTTTTTTTTCTTTGTGTAGCACACAGATCCTTTCCCCCTTCTTACCTTCCTTTTAAGGGGATCAGACACACCATGCCACATGCCCGCGTCCCCTGGATTAGAGGTCGGGCGGGGTTATGTATTTGGGTCCCGCAGCGAGTTGCTTCCTTTCGCTGGTTCTCCCCTCTAGATTATAGAGGCAAGTCTTTACCTTTCCAAAAGAAGGTCAATGTCCACACAACACTTCAACTCCAAAAAGAGTTTATTTTCTCTTTGCTTCAGTAACCAGAAACTTGAAGAGAGGAAAGGAGTTAGCAGAATAGAATGGATTCAGGCACACTCTTGGCTTCGTCACCACTCGGTCCTGAGTGGGTACAGCTCACCCGGATACTCACTCAATATAACTAGCAGCCGGCATGAAGCTGGAACAATGACTGAGTCCCCTCCAAGGACCAAGTCAAGGAGATCCCTCCTGAACTTGCAACACTCCGCAGAGGCAGTCTGCGAAGCAAGGAATCCTTCCCTCCGACAGGTCACCAGGCCTTTCCCGAGACAGCAATAATTTATCACTCGCCTCCTGTTATGGGACCGATCCTCCCCTGGCTTCCTCCGTGTCAGAGTGGTCGCCCTCATCTGGGTTCCCTGGGACTCCTCTTTGGTTTTGTAGACCCAGGGCCTACCTGGAACTCTGCAGCCTCAGGCTGAAGGTGCCCGAGACTCCTTAGTCAAAGTTGGGTGCACCCCCCCCTTAGATTGGCACACTCCTCCGGGTACAGGTCCCCGGGAACTACTCTCCCGGGTACAGGTCCCCGGATACTCCCTGAACAATGGCGTCCACCCCTTATATACCCTCTCCCGGCATGCACAGCAGGCCAGAACCGCCCACCGCACGGCAGCCGAGAGAGGACATCCAATAGCCACTCCATCACCTGTGGTTCAACCCCGGGCATAAGTGACAGTACCACCTATACGCCTAAAGGGGAACTGCACGCCAGGTGACACAGCAACAAGGCAGAGTCCAAATAATTAGAAGACCCGAGCGAACTACCGCTCAGGTCACCCCTAAATTTAAGCATAGCGACCCCCTAGGTAGGGGTCCGCTACATTTGCGTAAAAAAGAAAATACTGAGGCTAATTAGGGTTTGTTTTGACACAACAGACCCAGGATAACTAAAATGTTACTAAACCCACAACAGTAAAATCAGTCTGTATATGCAGTAAAGCATGTTTGTTATACTCACTGTGGAACCTAAGGGGTTAATCCTCTGCATTGTGTAAAAAAGGATGTTTGATCCTGTATGCACGGATCCTCTCCTTTTTTCATTGTCCCCAAAACATCTCCAGATAAGACAGAGTTAGTGGAGTCAGTCTGAACATGCTCAGTTTGGTGTGTATTACTAGAGAGTTTTTTTTTCTTGGGAGTGTCCATGTATTCAGCAAAGGGCCAATCAGCACTGTCCAGACAGAGGGTCAGGGGCCCTGCATCCTCATAGGACAGCCAGTGCAGTATGAAAGCTCCTTCTACAAGCTTTAACCAGACATTGACGTCCCAAGACTGCTATATACTGCTGATGAGAAAAGGTATTTAGCAGTTTATATTTACTAAAATGATTGCATTTCCATGTTCTGTGTACTGTGGGAGACCAGATATAGTGAATGCAGGCTCCTGGGTTTAGCAACACACTTAAAAAAAGCCTCTGTTACCATTTTAGCCACGTTTTTGGGGAAATAAAAAGTATTATTTTCACTCTCTAATCACATACCGTTGCAAATCAAACTGTAGACATGATGAATAAGAAGAGGTTGCCTTAACCACTTAACGACCGGCCACTGTATATATACGTCGGCAGAATGGCACCGACAGGCAAAGTCACGTACCGGTACGTGACTGCCTTTGTATAGTTGGGGACCCCCCTTCTATACAGTGAGCGGTCGTTAATTGTTCGGGAGCGATCCGGGATGAGGGGACAGCCGTTCGATTCCGGCCACCCCCTCGCGATCGCTCCCGGCGAATGAGAAAGCTTCCTCTGCTGTGTAATGTTTACACAGGCAGAGGAAGTGATGTCATCTCTCATGCAGCGCTCACATATACCGAGCGCCGTACAAGAGAAAAAATACACAGGTTAGTGCACAAACAGTACACTGACACCAGGACACATAGGAACATAAATCGCCCCCCCAGATCACCCCCCCAGCCCCCAGTCACAGTGTCACTGATTGCAGTGACCAATTATTTACTGATCACTGCAATCAGTGACATTTGTGACTGTAAAAGTGTCACTACAGTTTAGTTTTAGGTCCAGTGTAGCCCCCTAACCCCCCCTAATAAAGGTTTTTCCCCCCTGATCGCCCCCCAGATAACCCTTTCACCCCCTAGCACCACTGTCACTAAGCGATCGTTTTTCTGATCGCTGTTTTATTGTCGGTGATGCCGATCGGTAGCCAGTTATTTTTTTTAGGTTCGCCGCAGGTTTTTATAGCGTCAGGTACCCCCATATATTACCTAATAAAGTTTAACCCCCCTTGATCGCCCCCCAGGTAACCCTTTCACCCCCTATCACCACTGTCACTAAGCAATCGTTTTTCTGATCGCTGTCTTATTGTCGGTGATGCCGATAGGTAGCCAGTTATATTTTTTAGGTTCGCCGCAGGTTTTTATAGCGTCAGGTACCCCCATATATTACCTAATAAAGGTTTAACCCCTTGATCGCCCCCCCCCCCCCAGGTAACCCTTTCACCAGTGTCACTAAGCGATAGTTTTTCTGATCGCTGTATTACTTATGCTGGTGCCGATAGATAGCCAGTTATTTTTTTTAGATTCGCCGCAGGTTTTTATAGCGTCAGGTACCCTCATATATTATCTAATAAAGGTTTTAACCCCCTAATTGCCCCTAGTTAACCCTGCGTCACACCCCAGGCAGCGTCAGGTTAGTGCCAGTAACGCCCACACCCACGCGTGAAGCATACACCTCCCTTAGTGGTATAGTATCTGAACAGATCAATATCTGATCTGATCAGATCTATACTAGCGTCCCCAGCAGTTTAGGGTTCCCAAAAACGCAGTGTTAGCGGGATCAGCCCAGATACCTGCTAGCACCTGCGTTTTGCCCCTCCGTCCAGCCCAGGCCACCCAAGTGCAGTATCGATCGATCGCTGTCACTTACAAAACACAACACACATAACTGCAGCATTCGCAGAGACAGGCCTGATCCCTGCGACTCCAGTGCTGTAGGAGGTGATTTCACCACCACAGTTAAAAAAAAAAAGCATATATGCTGAAGCATTGGGGCAGCAGGGGCGGAGGAGCGATTTTACTCCTAATGCTGCGTACATACGGTCGAAATTCCGACGGAAGCTTGCCCGTGGAAAAGTCTGTCCATGTGTACGCGGCATAACTGTTGCGGGAAGATGCCCCCATGCTTCGGCATATATAAATGGTGCATGTATGTCCATCATTAGAAGTGGGTGGATGAAGGGCGGTATTCTAATGGTGGGCATACCCACCGATCAATCTCTTTTTTTCGTTCAGCCAACAGGCTGCATGAAAAAAAAGATTACAATACATGTCCAACAAGGACCAGCAACGTACTGGTATGTTGCTGGACTTTGAATGGTTATACCAGATTGATGCCTGCGGGTTTAGGTATCATCTTGGTATCATTCTTTTCAGCCAGCGGCCGGCTTTCATGTAAAAGAAATCCTAGTGGCTAATTAGCCTCTGGATTGCTTTTACAAGCAGTGGGAGGGAATGTCCACCCCCCGATATAAAAAGCGCCATTGGGAAATTGGGAAAGCATTTTATCACACCGATCTTGGTGTGGTCAGATGCTTTGAGGGCAGAGGAAAGATCTAGGGTCTAATAGACCCCAGTTTTTTCAAAAAAAGAGTACCTGTCACTACCTATTGCTATCATAGGGGATATTTACATTCCCTGAGATAACAATAAAAATGATAAAAAAATAAATAAAAAAAAAAGCAAAATTAATAATAATAAAAAAAGAAAAAAGAAAAGAAAAAGCACCCCTGTCCTGCCCTGCTCTTGCGCAATGGCGAACGCAAGCGTGGGTCTGGCGTCATATGTAAACAGCAGTTGCACCATGCATGTGAGGTATCACCGCGAAGGTCAGATCGAGGGCAGTCATTTTAGCAGTAGACATCCTCTGTAAATCTAACGTGGTAACCTGTAAAGGCTTTTAAAGGCTTTTAAAAATGTATGTAGTTTGTCGCCAATGCGCGTTTGTGCGAAATTTTAAAGCATGTCGTGTTTGGTATCTATGTACTCGGCCTAAGATCATCTTTTTTATTTCATCAAACATTTAGGCAATATAGTGTGTTTTAGTGCATTAAAATTAAAAAAAGTGTATTTTTTCCCCAAAAAATGTGTTTGAAAATACGCTGCGCAAATACTGTGTGGAAAAAAAACATGCAACACCCACCATTTTAATCTGCAGGGCCTTTTCTTTAAAAAAATATATAATGTTTGGGGGTTCAACATAATATTCTTGCAAAAAAAAAATATGTTTTCATGTAAACAAAAAGTGTCAGAAAGGGCTTTGTCTTCAAGTGGTTAGAAGAGTGGATGTAAGCTTCCTAATGTTGTGTAAAAAATGCCAGAACAGTTCAAAACCCCCCCAAATGACCCCATTTTGGAAAGTAGACACCCCAAGCTATATACTGAGAGGCATGTCGAGTCCATTGAATATTTTATATGTTGACACAAGTTGCGGAAAAAAGACAATTTAATTATTATTATTTTTTTTTTGCACAAAGTTGTTACCAAATGATATATTGCTCAAACATGCCATGGGCATATGTGGAATTACACCCCAAAATACATTCTGTTGCTTCTCCTGAGTACGGGGATACCACATGTGTGAGACTTTTTGGGAGCCTAGCCGCGTACGGGACCCCAAAAACCAAGCACCGCCTTTAGGCTTTCTAAGGGTGTAAATTTTTGATTTCACTTCTCACTGCCTATCACAGTTTCGGAGGCCATGGAATGCCCAGATGGCACAAAACCCCCCCAAATGACCCCATTTTGGAAAGTAGACACCCCAAGCTATTTGCTGAGAGGTATAGTGAGTATGTTGCAGATCTCGCTTTTTGTCACAAAGTTTTGAAAATTGGAAAAATAAAAAATAAAAAAATAATAATTTCCTTTCTTCATTTTCAAAAACAAATTAGAGCTGTGATAGGTAGTGAGGAGTCAAATCAAAAATTTGTGCCCTTAGAAATCCTGAAGGCGGTGCTTGGTTTTCAGGGCCCTGTACGCGGCTAGGCTCCTAAAAAGTCCCACACATGTGGTATCCCCGTACTCAGGAGAAGCAGCAAAATGTATTTTGAGGTGCAATTCCACATATAACCATGGCATGTGTGAGCAATATATCATTTAGTGACAACTTTTTGTAATTTTTTATTTTTTGTCATTATTCAATCACTTGGGACAAGAAAAAAAAATATTCAATGGGCTCAACATGCCTCTCAGCAATTTCCTTGGGGTGTCTACTTTCTAAAATGGGGTCATTTGGGGGGGAGGGGGTTTGTGCTATTTTGGCATTTTATGGCCTTCGAAACTGTGATAGGTAGTGAGGAGTGAAATCAAAAATTTGCGCCCTTAGAAATCCTGAAGGCGGTGCTTGGTTTCCGGGGTCCCGTACGTGGCTAGGCTCCTAAAAAGTCCCACACATGTGGTATCCCCGTACTCAGGAGAAGCAGCAGAATGTATTTTGGGGTGCAATTCCACATATAACCATGGCATGTGTGACATCATTTAGTGACAACTTTTTGTAATTTTTTATTTTTTTTTTGTCATTATTCAATCACTTGGGACAAAAAAAAAAAATATTCAATGGGCTTAACATGCCTCTCAGCAATTTCCTTGGGATGTCTACTTTCCAAAATGGGGTCATTTGGGGGGGTTGTACTGCCCTGCCATTTTAGCACCTGAAGAAATGAGATAGGCAGTCATAAATTAAAAGCTGTGTAAATTCCAGAAAATGTACCCTAGTTTGTAGACGCTATAACTTTTGCGCAAACCAATAAATATACGCTTATTGACATTTTTTTTACTAAAGACATGTGGTTGAATACATTTTGGCCTAAATGTATGACTAAAATTGAGTTTATTCGATTTTTCTTATAACAAAAAGTAGAAAATATCATTTTTTTTCAAAATTTTCAGTCTTTTTCCATTTATATCACAAAAATTTAAAATCACAGAGGCAATCAAATACCATTAAAAGAAAGCTCTATTTGTGGGAAGAAAAGGACGCAAATTTCGTTTCAGTACAACATTGCATGTCCGCACAATTTCCAGTTAAAGCAGCGCAGTGCCAAATTCTGAAAACACCTTTGGTCCTTTAGCTACAAAATGGTCCGGGGCTTAAGTGGTTAACTGAAAACTGTCAAAATGTTCTGTAGATTCTTAAATTTAGGGTAGAGAAACTGCATTCCTTTGAATAGTAAAAATGAAAAGGTGGTCAGTGGGAGAGGGGTCTTCTTATATTGGAGGTCAGGGAGGGAAAGGGACTCCATTACACTGGTGGTTAGGCAGGGTTGGCAACTGTCTTTATTATTTAAGGGTAAAAAACAGCTAACTTTCTCCCATCCACAGACTTTAGTGGATGGCCGTAAAAATACCCCATTGATACCCCACTACCATTGGTGGTCAGAGGGAGAAGGGCCCTTTTTTATTGTTGGTCAGGAGGGGAGGGGGCTTGACATTGGTGGTCATAGGTTAAAAAAACAAACGATATTCTCCCATCTGTTAAAGTATGTGGACAGAAGAAACTATTGCTTAGCTGCAGCTGTGCTCAATCTCTGCCTTCTCCCAGCAGGCAATATGTTCATATGCAACAGAGCTGCCTGATATCCACCTCTCCTCACTTGCCAGTGTTTATGTCTCACAGCACTTCCCATACTCTGCCTTCCCCTATTAGTCTACAGTGCTATAGTAGTCTCAAGCCACAGCTTGTAGAAAACAATGGGTATCTGCTCCACCTCTGACTTACTCTGTCTACTGTCCTCTACCTACCATGCCACCTCCTAAACCCCCTTGCACTCAACTTTCTGCTGTGGCCACATAACCTCATACACTGGCAGTCAAAGACAGGAAGCGACTTAGAGAGAGAAATGAAAAAAACTGCAGGTGCTTTTAAATCCTACAGCGCTGCTATTGTTTCAGTCTTGGACTCTTGTTAGAACAGGTAAGTCCTGTATGCCAGATAGCCAAAAGGATGAAATAAAATAGAGGTTCCAGACTTGAAGCTTGAATTTCTTTAAATACAGGTTGATAGTAGTTCTTGTCAAATAGATTTTAGCCACTCAGAGAACACAAACTAGTTGCACAGGAGTGGGAGATGCCCAACTTGAAAAGTATACTTGAATAGAAGAAGAAGAAACCAAGAGCCAAACAATCAGTTCAGAAGTCCATACACCCTTTATTCTTGACAGCCACAGCCAGTGGAACAATAGAAGCCATGGGTTTCAGGGGCCAAAAAAATCACCCTTCATCAGGGCTCAGGTTTGGTTGCTAGAGTTCCAATAAGGACTAAAATAAAACCTTTTAAATGGATATATTAATCAAAGATCAATATACATTGTTCATTGGTTGTATAACAGGGTTTTTATCAAAGTCCATACTGGCACTCTAGTAACCAAAACCCGAGCCCTGATCAATGGGAAGTAGAGTTTACAATTTTAATCTAGAGCAGGGGTTGCCACACTTTCTAAACAAAGGGCCAGTTTACTGTCCTTCAAACTTTAGGAGCCCGGACTGTGGCCAAGTGGAATAGAAATATGTCCTGGTGTCAGTGTGAGTAAACAGTGCCCCACCTTTGATATTAGGGGGCAGAATAGTGCCCCATTTTTGGTGTTAGTGGCAGGAATTATGGACCATTGTTGGTGTCAGTGGGAGGAACAGTGTCTTGTATCAGTGGGAGGGATAGTGCCCCAAGGGCTAAATAAAGGCAAGCAAAGGGCCCCTGGGCTGCAGAAAAAGAACTCCTTTAACCACTTTAGGACTGGACCAATACGCAGCATATTGACCAGGCCCCTTTTTGCGATTCGGCACTGCGTCGCTTTAACTGACAATTGCGCGGTCGTGCGACGTGGTTCCCAAATAAAATTGGCGTCCTTTTTTTCCCACAAATAGAGCTTTCTTTTGGTGGTATTTGATCACCTCTGCGGTTTTAATTTTTTGCGCTAAAAACAAAAATAGAGCGACAATTTTGAAAAAAATTACATATTTTTTTACTTTTTGCTATAATAAATATCCCCAAAAATATATAAAAAAATTATTTTTTTCCTCAGTTTAGGCCGATATGTATTCTTCTACATATTTTTGGTAAAAAAAATCGCAATCGGCGTTTATTGATAGGCTTGCGCAAAAATTATAGCGTTTACAAAATAGGGGATAGTTTTAAGGCATTTTTCTAAAAAAATTTTTTTACTAGTAATGGCGGCGATCAGCGATTTTTTTCGTGACTGCGACATTCTGGCGGACACATCGGACACTTTTGACACATTTTTGGGACCATTGTCATTTTTACAGCGATCAGTGCAATAAAAATGCACTGGTTACTGTAAAAATGACACTGGCAGTGAAGGGGTTAACCACTAGGGGCGCTGGAGGGGTTAAGTGTGCCTAGGGGCGTGTTTCTAACTGAGGGGGGCGTGGCTACAGGTAACATGTCACGATCTCCGCTCTGATTACACAGAGCGGAAATCGCTAACATTGTCAGTAGGGGAGCGGGGTGATGTTGTGTTTACACTAACATCTCCCCGCTCCATGCCTCCGTGAGACGATCGCGGGGATCCCTGCGGCGATCGAGTCCGCGGGTACCTGCGGTCCGACTCACAGGGAAGGCAGGGGGGTCGCGAGCGCGCCGCCGGTGGTGGTGCACGCGCGACCCCGACGTCGGCAGTTAAAGGGCCACGTACAGGTACGTGATTGTGCCTGTACGAGCCATTCTGCCGACGTATATATACAGTGAGGGGTCCTTAAGTGGTTAAAGATAATGGTTCACTGCAGCGTTTAAAGTTTTTTTCAGTACACTAATGCAATATACTATGAAACCACCAGATTTTACAAAACATTTACTGTAGCATAAAATGAAAATGATCACTATGACTGGAAGCCATCATCACAGGTGACCTAGTGATTGATGGGCTCCTTCAGTCAGAATCTATGCCACTTCAACATTTTTGCATTATTTAGCAAAATTTATGCTGGATATAAAAACTGAGTTAGTTTCATTTTACAAGAAGCACAAAGGCTCAGGTCCTGTAGGAATACTAATGCAGTTGCAAACAGTGTATTTTTTATTTATTTTTGGTTGTTCAGGTTAAACTGTTATTCTAGCCATAATTGAAAATTTAGAAACACATGTATCTCAGTAATTAGTCCTTTTTCTTTTTACATCATCACTTATTTTCTGCACACCTGATGATCCTGCAAATAAAAGTGTTATGGCCGACCTTCTTTCTGATGGGTGACATTGCTAAAAATGTATGCAGTATATTTCCCCAGTGTTGTACCCCATACTTCATGTGCATCTCAGCAGGACTACAGAGGGTCATTCATGTTCTGCTCTTGCCATTATGTAGCAGTGCTGCCACCTTAGAAGAAAGACTCAGGTCCAGCACTACCTCTATCATCTGATTAGTTGCAAGGGGGCCTGGGGATTAGAAGAAAAAAAGGGGTAATGGGAGATGTAGTCTGGGTGGCAGCCTGCCTGTTAGAAGATGATAATGCTCAGGTCAGGTGCCACAAAACTGCCCATCAAAAACAGAATTAACCCCACTTTGGAGACTGCAGAGACAATGCACACAAATGGTTCTGCTAAAGGACAATAGTATTTTACAGTGATGATAAAGCATTAGCCACCAGATCAACTTTAACTTGACCCAACTTTAAAATAATCAAAGGCCAAAACAAACATCTTTGTAAATGTAAAAGCTCATTCTTTGGTCTGGCTGTCTATTTATAAATATCTGCCCTTTTATCTGCAGCTGACACACATCACTTGGCTGGTCTTTTTAGGTCTCTCACCTTGAGGATCTTGTTCTCTTAGGCTCCGTTATGTATCTCGGCCCGTGTCTTCCCCTCTTTCAGCTCCCGGACAGAGCTTACTCTAAAGACCCAATTCCATTTGGCCACGATCCCTAACATACTTGTGTCATTAATGGTGTCTTTTTAGTGAATTTTTGTTGCATGTACACAAATCAAATTTTGGCCTACTCCTGATGAATTGGGCGCTTCTCCATAAAATGCGTAGAGACTACAGTCTAAATATGCATCAATTCAAGTGCCTCTGCAATTTTGTATATATGTAACTCAACAGAAATACATGTACATTGTGTGTTTGTATATTGACATACACAAAGTCTAATATAATATAAACAGTGCTTGTGAATAAGTGAATAAGTGCAATTAATAAACCATAATAAACATAATTTGCATGAATGACTCTAAAAATAAAGTGCCAAGTGCTCAAAAAGTGCTTGAAAAAGTGCATAGGTGCTCCAATATAATTGCTGGTGCTCCACAATTAAGGATGGTGCTGTGTGCCACACTCCTCTGTTGTGACCACACTCAACAGATGGCAATGACCCACAGCTTTACGGTCTGGGGTCAGAAAAGCTTGGATCCAATAGGATCAGTTAGGTGACACAACGTTTTCTCTGGAGCTAAGGTACTCGATCATGTGGGAAACAAAGAAGGAACCGATAGTGAAGTACTGTATGGTATAGGAAGATTTTCCCTGGCTAGGCGCTACTTACAAGAAACCAAAACACAACAGGCATCAGCATTGAGTTCTGGGAGCGCCATTGGTCGGCGTGCATTCCACGGAGGGCAGAAGTGATGTCAGTGGTTCGGGCGACCAGAAGTGCATCAGCATGTTTCACCCCTCTTCCATTGTGTCCTTGATGACTTTTAGATTCAGTGAGTGAATAACTTGTATAGCGCTGCAAATGCGAACTAAATCGCCTCAAGGATTTATTAATTGCACTTATTCACTTATTTGCAAGCACTGTTTATATTGTTTACTCCAATACTTCACGGTCTAGTACCTTTGCGATAGCGGCTGCGGAATAATGTTTTCATTTCATTTTTGTTAATTGCCCCAAGGGGTTTTGTTGCACTATATCCTACGAGCGCTGTTTATCCAATTTAATTACAAAGTCTAATATGTGTGACTTTTAATTTGATATGAAACAAATTTTTTATCTTTTTTACATATTGGTATAAATTTTTAATTGGTACAATTCATAAAATTCCCATGGGCAAAATCTATTTTTTGGTGTTCACGTATGATAGGTGTCAGAAGGCTGCTGTGACACACGCTTGTGTGCATGCGCATACTATTGCCCATAGAATCGGTGCACAGGCGAACACATATTCGTAGGAATGCAAACGCACTCACGGGAGCATGTCCACAGCCTCCATTGGCGCCAGATGGCCTACTTAAAGGATGTTCAGATGCCTGCTTAGCGCTGACTGGTCTTCAGCTGTTTCCTTGTGTCCTGCTTAAATCCTGTATGCTATCTGTTGCTGACTTGGCTTGCTATTGACCTGACCTTCGATCCCAGTTATGCTTCTGACCATCTGTTCCTGACTTCGACTTACAGTATTCTTGACCTCGCTCCTGTCAGATGCCTTGGTACCTCTGTGAACAACAAAAAGATTTGGAAATATTGAGACTTTTAAGGTGCATAAACCACACAATTATATATCAAAAAAGTATAGTTTTAATTATAAAGAGTAGAAATATATATAAAATATAAAACCATCATATGAAATACAGTTTCAGATAGGCATAAAGACAAATTTCTCTACATGTTTCGCCGTATAGTTTGGCTTCTTCAGGAGTTTTTGTCGCGCAAATACTGAAACAGAAAAAAGGGGGAATATAAACACATGATATTTGGAACACTATTGCAATAAGGATAAGGAACAAAAATATACACAAAATTTGTTTAAATGACTGGAAAAACTATATCACAATACAAAGGCTCATATATCAGCAACAATAAAGAAGAAAATGAAAAAAGGGGAAAAAATAAATGTAAAAAATGAAAAAAGATAAGGAATATCAAAATTAATAAAAAATTTACTAAATCATTACCTGTAAATTAATGATGGAAAAGCCTAAAAAAGGACTTTAAATTAATAAGCCAACCTCAGGAAGAGCACTTTAGAACAGGGGGTTATACGGTGTATCATAGAGGGGGCAAAGAAAAACCAAAAGGGGGATGCTGGCAGAGAGGCAGAGGGCCATCTGGAGAGGCAAAAAGGAAATCAATTAAAAGAGAGACAAGAAAAATTATTAGATATATATTCACAGAAAAATCCACAATCTTATACCTGGAAGCAGCTTTAATGAAAATCAGGCATCAAATTGGAGACAAAGATGTCTCCAATTCCATGTGCTGTGTCCACTCTAAAAAGAAAAGACACATGGTGGAAAAAACTTTCAAAAGAATATTAGAGTCTGCAAAAACAGGAAAAGCCCCGTAGTGTTTTTTCAGTGGCATGGCCGATATCCTGAGGAGAGGACTGTCTCAATATGAGTTAAAGGTACTTCATTCATTTATTTATTTTCCTTTGGCTTTATCCCGAATCCCCTTGATGGCGTCTTAGGTCTATACCTTATGGTATTTTTTATTTGTCTTGTAGATTACCGATTGGTTGGTTTCTTTTTGATGCCTCAACGGTTTGCTATGCCTCTCTATTGTGGACGCATCTCATTTTTTCATCTCAGTTGACCAGGTATTGACCTTTTGATTCTGATTTATGGGGCTTTTCCTGTTTTTGCAGACTCTAATATTCTTTTGAAAGTTTTTTCATTTAAACAAATGTTGTGTATATTTTTGTTCCTTATCCTTATTGCAATAGTGTTCCAAATATCATGTGTTTATATTCCCCCTTTTTTCCGTTTCAGTATTTGCGCAACAAAAACTCCTGAAGAAGCCAAACTATACGGCGAAACATGTAGAGAAATTTGTCTTTATGCCTATTTGAAACTGTATTTCATATGATGGTTTTATATTTTATATATATTTCTACT
Source organism: Rana muscosa (assembly GCA_029206835.1). Lineage (NCBI taxonomy): Eukaryota > Metazoa > Chordata > Amphibia > Anura > Ranidae > Rana > Rana muscosa. The sequence goes on along the minus strand of CM055120.1, from coordinate 341,116,852 downwards.
CTTTATAATTAAAACTATACTTTTTTGATATATAATTGTGTGGTTTATGCACCTTAAAAGTCCCAATATTTCCAAATCTTTTTGTTGTTCTTACATTAAGGGATGTGGTGCCTATGAAATATAGGTGACAGGTAATTTTTACAATTTTTCCTTTGGTACCTCTCTGCTTGCTCGTTGCTGACTCCAGCTATCCTTTTGACTACGCTCCTGTCTCCTGTTTGGCTTCACATTATTTCCAAGTGCCTGCGCTTGCTGACCCCCATCCTAGCTCCAGTGGACACAGCATGCAATTGTCTCAAGCCTGCGGGGAGCTCCGGCAAGCTGCGCATCCTGAACCTGCAATCCTAGTGGAGTGTTCCTTTAACCTCAACTGATCTATCTAGCATCATTGTGGTTCCTGACCTGATGTTCTGTCTGACCCACTGAGTCTACAACTCAAGCCACAAGCTCTGCAATTAACACGTACAGACACTCATGTTCCTCTTGTCCCTTGGTACCACCTGTTTCACTCTCAGTGAGGCCTAGGCTGGAGATACAAGAGAGGCCGGCCTCGTGATTTCACTCTCCTACCAGGTACGTGACAATAAGGACTGAGTTCTGCCATTGTCTCAGCAGTTGTGGCCTCTCCTGTATTTGCATATTCATATATCTGCTTATATTTTGCCTTTCTCCCTCTCCCCTTTATCAACATAGCAATTACATTTTTAAATAAAACTAATGATATCATCATTTGGTCTCTGTTCATCTCTGTGCTTCTCTATGTTATGCAAGCATATCATTGCTGTCGGGAAGGGATTACATGGTGCTGTTTACAGATTCCTGTAAACATCACTTCCCCATGCCCTGATGCAAGCATTGAGCTGGTTAGTGGGTGGAGCTATGCAAATTTAAATTCCTCAAGGTTGGGTGTTAAACTCAAGGAGTAGCAATTTCTAAGCAGATTGCATTTGCATGCAAACAGCCCTGAGTAATAAGTAGATATTTGCCAACACACAAAGAATCATTATTTTCACCCAAACGTTTTTTATTTAAGAAAGATCACATCACAAAATAGTATAGTGCAAAGTTTCAGAGCCATGCAGGACCCCTTTGTCAGGCATGTGATAATGTCAAATGCCTGACGAAGGGGTCCTGCAGGACTAAGAAACGTTGCACTATACTATTTTGTGATGTGATCCTTCTTGAATAAAAACTGTTTGGATGAAATTGATGATCCTTTGTGTGCTGGCGAATATCTACTTATTGCACAGGTGCCAGTATCCAGCTGGCGGTTGCTACAGCACCCAGTACCTTAAGGAGTTCATTCCAGGATCATGTTCCATGGGAATATGGACTATATAGCCATGAGTAACTTCCATATGTGAGGCTTAGCCTCCATGATTAAAAGGGCTAAAACCTAATGAATGACAGGCGTGGGTAATGGACTGTAAGGTTGGGGAGAAAAGCCTAGATGATGTTGGATGCTTTGAAGTCAGGAAATTGCAGCTCCATCTGTCTTGCTACAGCTTGTAATGCACCCTGTGAGAAGCTCACAATGTGCAATGAATATTTTCCATGCAGAAGAGGAGCATGCACAACCCAGATAACAAGGATACCTTGCCACAAATTTGTGGCAGTATTACTTTGTAAGTCTTGTTAACTTGCTGCACATTTTCACTGGCAAGTTGTACACTTGTAGAGCACTTGAAGCACAAGTTCTAGTTGACACTTTTTCAATTTGTAGCAAACTTGCGTGGCAAGTGTCTAGCAAGAACAAAGTTGCAGTGGTGAGTCTACAACAAGAGCTCTGCAAGTCTACAGCAAAAACCCCTCAAGTCTATAGCAAGATCCCTGCAAGTCTATAGCAAGATCCCTGCGAGTCTATAGCAAGATCCCTGTGAGTCTACAGCAAGATTCCTGCAAGTTTATAGCAAGAGCCCTGCAAGTCTACAGCAATGAATTATGCAAGTCTTAGTTTTTATAGTGTCTATTCACTAAAAAGTGAAGTAAGGTGAATTGTTAGGAGAATTGCAAAATCTAAGTGGCTGAAGTAGAAAAAAAATCTCTCATTCAAGTATTTCTAGTTCAGCTTTTTTGGCCTAAATGTTACCATTTCCCTGAAAATTTACCTCAATTCACTGAATAGTGCATTAAAGCGTTTATTACCCTAAAAAAAAAAAAAAAAAAAATCCTGTTCCCTTAAAGCATGTTATACAGCACAGTGATTGTACTGTATCATATCACCTGAAATACCTGGCTGATTCTGCCTGGTTCTGCCCTCCCCTCTGTAAACTGCCCATGGTATATCATGGCTTTACATGTCTCCATCATCCGCAACTCTCCTGTCTCTCATCTGTCCTCCCTGTCTGACTGCTCTGTGTCAAGTGCTTGCCCCCCCCCCCCTTCCTGCTGTTGAAATAACATTAAAAAAAAAAACGTATAGAATCCTGTATGTTTGCTAATGCTGTGTGCTCCTGTCTCTGGGAATTTAAAAATAAAATGCAGTAAATACCGTATTTCAAAGCACCGTTTGGCATGACTGGTCAGCTCTCTCCTCCTTTCCTGACTGGCGTCAGTGGGGGAATCTTGGCCCCGCCTGCTGCAGCTGTCAGACAGAGAGAGGAGAGAGCCGGCCGGTCATGTGAGTGCCGAACGGCGCTCTGAAATACGGTATATACGTTTTTTTTCTTTAAATCAGAGATAGGAGCACACAGCATTACCAAACACACAGGATTCTATAAAGTTAAATGAGTGGGTGAACAACCACTTTAAGACAAAACCGATCTAAATAAAGATATTTATAAAAACTGTAGCACCCTCTAGTGTCCTAGAAGCGAAAATAGATTTTTTCTGTTGCGTAGATAAGATCAGGCAGGCAGCCAAGCCTGTGTGTTTTGAATGTGGGTCAGGGTGAGTGACTCAAGGAGGCTGGATGACTCAGCAGGCAGCACTCTCAGACGAATTCGAAAGAAGGTTAGGAGAAGCTGCTTGGAGTATTCATGAGGACCCTGACCAATCCCCAACAGGATGGGTTTGCAGTGGGCAGGCCACCACATAAATACTCAGAGTCAGCCCAGCAGGGGCAGCAGAGTTCAGGTGGAAGCTGGAGATGGAGTGCTAAGGAGGCTGTCGGCGGACCCTTGAGGGTAGCCCCCTAGTCTGGGGGGGGTGACTTCGGGTCTGGGGCTCGGATACTGGAGGGACCCTCTACAACACGGAGGAATCCTTTCTGGATGCATGGGAGCAAGGAGAGGACAGCGGAAACCAGTGAGCACTTTGTCTACACTTGTCTAGCACACCAAAGTGGCCTGCGGTCCCTGCCTGCAATGGGCTTTTGCTACATCTGACAGAGTACCCTTTCAGATCCCATCCAGTGTTCCAGCTGGATCTGTGACTTTTGTTCTGCAAGCAAGATTGTGCAGGAGGCAGAAGAGGTGTGGATGTAGAAATTGTACATAGAGACTGTATATAGTTAGGTGTCCCTGAAGAAGTTATTCAAGTCAAGTGGGCATCCCATAATACCCCTATCCCCATCCAAGTTTATTCCCCTCAATAAAACAATAAAATCAAAGCACTGGACTGTTTCCTGACTCAAGTGTGCTGTGAAAAATGTGCTGTGCCTGGCTGTGCAAGGTGGGGTATCCCTTTATACTTGCAGCTCCTTAGGGGGTGTGCTACAAAATATTTTAATAAAATCAATACATAAAACTGTATTACATCTTACAAACAGTTATTTTTTTATTAGGTTGTACATTTAACAAAACATGAAAAAATCTATTATAAAAATATGAAAAAGAATATTTACAAAAACAATACTAAAATGGTACAATAAAAATATATAATCCTTATCTGTCATATGGGCTTGAATTAGGAACTGGCCTGTTAAAATAAGACCAAAATAAAGTATTTTCATCTATAGCCAAAACCCAAAAAAATTACTGTAGAAAAAAGGCTTTTAAATGGTAGTCCCCATGGTTAAGATAAAACACACACACATATATAAAACACACACACACACACATATATATATATATATATATATATATATATACACACCAATCATTATTATAAAGATAAAAAAAGTGTATTTATTAATATATATAGTGTTCATAAAAGAGAAACAAACAAAAGGGAAGCCAAAATATATGTAGAGAGCATATCACACATATAGCAAATACTGTATGGTATCACATGACTTGTACGAGATCTGCCAATATGTTTTGTTGTCATTGATGCTTCTTCAAGGCTTAATCCTCCATATGTGAATCACAAAACATCTGGTATATGTACAAACAAGACATAATTAATCATTTCATATTAACATGCAATCGAACACATACACACACAACAAACTGTCCCCAAGCAAGAGAGAAAGAAAAAAGAGAAAAAAACAAAAAAACAAACACCCGACAAATACCCGCCCAACCATCCAACACAAAGAAAAAACTATCCGCCCAACCATCCAGCCCACATATGAAAGATCACACCACAAAAGCATACCTATATAGTTGGATGTGTTCAGGCTAAGTGGAGACCAAGAAAGGAAAAGCCACTTCACCTCAATGATATGGAGCATATATGAGACTTGGTCACCGTAAAAACCCCAAATACTGCTGCACTCACCTGCAAAGAGGGGTCCAAACTCTAATAGTGTCAGGAAAGGGTTCACCCATTGGTGGCGCTGTCGGGTCTGTGGATCGCAGTACCGGTGTCCACCAGCGGGTGTCTTATAACAGCCAGAATCTGTAGTAAAAGGTTTCACCTGCTGGTGGCACTGTTAGATCAGTGGACCGTAGTACCGGTGTCCACCAGCGGGTGCTTCCCAGCAGTGTGGAGCTGACATTATCTCCTGCGATCAGGCGTCACCTGAGCCTGATTGCAGGAGATGTGTATAAATACCCGGCAACACACACACACAAATTGACTGGTATTGTCCTTGTGCCCTAACCTGCGATCCTGTTATCTTGAACCTGTACCTGATCCCGAGCCTGTCCTGATCTGGTCCCTCCTGTGTTCCTGTTATCCTGCATCCCTGCCCTGCAACCTTATCCCGTCCACTCTCTCCCTGTCCTGTCTGGCTTCTTGCCCCCATCTGTTGATCTCCGAGTATGACCCTGGCTCGGCTACGTTTATGATTCTGGTATTCCCCATCTCTTGTAAATACTTGTTTGTTATTTGTGGGTCACTGTTTGGTTGTTCGTTGTTGTACAATGTTTTGCATTGGAGGTGTTTGTATATATATTATCACTTATCTTAATAAACTTCTTTATTTTCACTTTACATACGTTTGGTTTCCTCTGTTGCAGTCCACACAGTTCTGGTCACACCTGTTACTGACAAATAGATGAAAAACGAGCTGGGAGTGCACGTCTAGAATAGATGCAACATCAATCAGAATTGATGCACCTGCAAACTATATCCAAGAGGAGAAAAGGTAAATATCCCCTCACCAGATAACCCATACACTAGGGTGACCAGACATCCCTGGTTTCCGAGGACAGTCCCCGGATTGAGGACACTGTCCCTGGACCAAGTCTGTCCCCGGTTTTGTCCCCGGATTGGATTTGAACAGGGGCTGGGGCAATTTCAAAGATGGTCAGTGCAGAATAAAAAAAAAAAAATCTGAATTACACACCCCCCGCCCCGCCGCACCTACTAGCTTAGGGGGGTGTATTTTTTCCATTTTCTGTGCCCCTTTCTGATGATCGTGTGCTGGTTGGAGCGGAGGGAATATTTCTTCAGCTCTGCTTGCATGTTTTTCTGCCTTGGCTCAAGTCCTGGCCAGCCACCTGCCTGTTTATCTCCTTGCCTTCCCTGGCAGAGTGATCTTACTCTGCTCCCCACCCAGTAGTAGCCGGGGGCCCAGAGAGTGAGACTTGAGAGGCTGTGAGGCGGGAGGCGGCGGTGATGGGCAGAGAGAGGCAGCTGAGCTCAGCTGACGGTGTCCAGCAGCAGGAACAGAGGGGAAGCGGATCCAAACGTGGGGCTGCCAGTGCCTTCAAGGCTTCAACACAGGTGTGCTTTGGGGGTGTCTGTGAATAGACTACATTGCACTTTTTCTGTCTCTCTGGCATATTGGTCATAAGTTAACAAAATCATCACCCAGCAGCCATGGTATGTGACACACTGTGACAGAGCCAGCCAGAGCAATGATAGAGTGCCTGCTGCCTGTGAGTTATCATAATGCTGATGATGTTAACCAGTTGTCATTCGCAGATTTACTGCTAAAGGGCGGTTGCGCTGCGAAGGATCATGTATATACGCGATCCTGCATTTCTGGGTCCACCGGTACCCGCTGATCATTATGTACACAGGCAGAACGGTGGTCTGCCTATGTATACAAGGCAGATCGCCATTCTGTCAGTATGGAAGACATTGATCCTGATCCCCCACAGTGAGAAAACACTTGTTAGGCACACATTTAACCCCTTGATTGCCATAGATGCTATCCCCTTCCCAGCCAGTGTCATTAGTACAGTATATTTTTAGCACTGATCACTGTATTAGTGTCACTGGTTCACACAAAGTATCAAAAGTATCACTTAGTGTCCGATTTGTCCGCCGCAATATCGCAGTCCCGATATGAGTCGCTGATTGCTACCATTACTAGTAAAAAACAAAATATGTCCCCGAATTTCATTTAAAAAATCTGGTTACCTTACCATACACACAATTGACCTTAAAGAAAGCAAACAATGTATATCTCACCCCAAAACAGGAAGTGTTTAATTCAATGTCTGGTCCATCAAGTGTGGGCAAATCTGCACTAACACCCAAGGCATCAAAGAAGCTCCACAGGAGATGTGTGTCTGGGTTTCCCAAGAGCCCACTAGTCCAGCACAACAACCCCCACACAGACCTGCCCTGTTGTGTATAGAGTCAGAATCTCTCTATATATGACACAATGTATAAATAGGGTTGCCACCTCATCCCTTTAAAAGCGAACACATATTAATTACACAGGTTCTGTGGCTGATTAAGGTGGTAATTAAACTCACTTGGTGCCTTATCTGAATTAAATTAGCCTCAGAACCTGTGTAATTTATATGTGTTCAGGTTTAAAGGGATGAAATGACAACCGTGTGCGTGAATCTCTGTATAGAGTACAGTGCATGACTCTCTCTACAACACAGTCCATACATACACAAAGTTTCTGCAAAATCTCGGCATGTAAACAAGGAAAAATAAAACATTCTAAATTGTGCTCCACCAATGAGATATTAAGGTTAGTCACTCCTTGATTTCTACCTCCCTGAACTCCATATCAGATCTCATGGTTACATACCTCCCAACTTTTTGAGTTGGGAACAAGGGACACCTATTAGCAAAAGTATGTAGGCATAAGACACTCCTAAAAGGAGAATTATATTTAAAAAAATATTAGTTAAAGCCACAAATGCTTTTTTTTACCACTACTATTCCTTTATATTTGTTTTTGAAATATACCAATGCAGCAATTTAGAAATCGGATGAAAGGTTTAGCACTGGGAAACACTTTCTGAAAGATAAATTGTGCATTTTATATACAATTATATAGATCAGACCAAAATGAGGGACAAATGAGGAGGAAAGAGGGACAGAGGGACATTGTTCCAAATCAGGGACAGTTGTGAGCTATGTGGTTACCGCTGACCTCTGCACACCACTCCCAAAGTGATTCTATGGCTGCCCCAGCACCAATGAAAGAAAAAACTTACACACAGCAAGGAGCAATTATGAAAATTCAGCCACAGTGCCCCCCTGTGGTGGGATGACCATTACACAACATAACTGAACCAGAACTTGCAGCAGACTTGCAGAATGTTTGCAAAGAAAGTTGATCTGAAGTCATTCAATGCGGACTTGCTGCAAATGTGCAGCAAACTTGAGAAAACTTGTATCACAATTACTTGCTATCTGGGAACTAGGTAAGGCTGAATTTCAGCTTCAGAAGTCATAGTCTACTGTAATTCTGTAGGTCTCCAACTTATTTCAGGCCAGTTTTCTTCTGTTTTACCTTTCATCACCTCTCACTTCCAGAGCCCCGTATTCAATTCCAAACATCAGTACTAAAATTCATAAACTCGCCAGTAATGTTCTGCTCCGCATCTGACAGCTCCTAAAACAACCTAACCACACACTCTGTGTGTAATTTAACAGGTTCTAGAAAAATGAACATGTAGAAATAATACTTAACCAGCCCATAATGATATGCTTCAGGAATAAAATGACTCATAACCTTTTCCCGTATGCACTCTGGGACATGCTGCTCTATATATTAAGTCCGCAGTCGGCAACTGTGGAATTTCCTATAGTGCTGCAGCTAAAAAGGCATTTGTGCTGGAACGCAGGAAAATCATGAGCATACAGTGCAATTTTAGGATGCATTGGGGACGCTGTGGAATATTATATGAAAATATGTTCCTGATTCAAAAACAGCTTTCCACCCAAGCAAAGCTTTCATTTCCGTAAAATGGCTGAGACTACCATATTACTAATATTTACTGCCTGCCTCTCCTGGTTCACTTACAATCTCATAAACATGAATGATTGGAAAATGGGATCCATTTTATTTGTTATATAAAGTACTCGAGCCCTTGAAACATTTGCTTATGGCGAGAGCACAGAGCTTTGATCTGAACGCGGAGATAAAAAACACTAGTCCGGTGTCCCCGTATATAAATGATTCATGTTGTGGCCATGGCTTTGGAAAACAAAACAATAAATCAACATGTCAACGGGTAATCTTTTGACTTGTAGTTGTCAAGATTTAATGATAGCCATCTTGTGTCATGTGACCTGCGGAGACGTTTCATACTTGTCAGATGGCAGTTAGCACATGGAGTGGCCGAACACACACAATGTCACGGATATGATGAATAAAACCACATGCAAAATACATAGTTGGGTGGATGGAATTCTAAAGGGAACAAACAGTCTTGTAAATTTTTTGTAGATCGAAATAGTCTTCATCAATGTGTGTGTTAATGTTTTAAACTGTATAATGTGTAGTCATAAATGTATCTAGAGGTGGTCATATTTGTTCAGTACCTACTCAGGCTCTTTTTCCTGCTTTGTAGTGCTACAAAGTAGCGGTTGGCCAACTCACTAAAAAGAATGCATTCCCTGTGTGGCTGATACTGTATTTCAATACTGTAGTTGGTAAAGTTTAAGTCTAGCCCAAAAAAAATTCTTAGTTATGGGCAGATTGGGGAAGGGTTAGAATCCCTGTTATCCAAGGCACCATTGAAATTATTTCTCGTAATTTTCTGTCCTGCTGACAATGTTTAACTAGACAACACTCCAACAACACTAGACAACTAGAATACACTCAAAACCTTAAAGGTCCTTTCACACCTAACGCAGTGGAATGCATTTTTGACTGTATTCCAACTGCATAGACAGTCCAAAATCAAGGTAATCATATGGGCATAGTTCACATTCCTGCAGTACAGTCAAAAAACATTCAATCCATCCATACAAAGAAACCAAAACAAACACGTTTAGAAATTAAAGCTGATTTCCACCCAAAAGTGGGACTTCTGATTATACGCTTTCTCCCCCCCTCAGGTGCTACATTTGGCACCTTTCAGGGGTGAGGGGGGAATGGAGACCTGTTTTTGACAGGTCCCCTTCCCCACTTCCAGAGACGGGGCCGCGGCCCGATCTCCCAGAAGTTCAGCCCCCCTCCTCCTTCCCCCGCCGCCGGGCCAATTAGAAAGCGCAGCGTGCTTCACGCATGCGCAGTAGGGAATTGGCTGTGAAGCTGAAAGGCTTCACTGCCAGGTTCCCTTACTAGGAATGGCAGCGGCAGCACCCGGGAGTCGATCCGAAGATCGGCCTCGGATGCCGAAATTGTGGGCTACACGTATTTGTAGCTGCTGAATTTTATTTTTTTTCACCCAGGCTGGACCTCCTCTTTAAGTTATGTGTAATAAAATGGAATGACACAGGGAAAAAGTATTGAACACATGAAGAAATGGAGGTGCAAAAAGGCATGGACAGCCAAGACATAAGCTGAAATCTATCAGTAGTTAGAAAGCAATCCTGTCCCTTGTCAGTGCAAATTAATATCAGCTGGTTCAGTCTCAGCTGATGACTTATAAAAAGGTGTCTCATTACCAAGGTGTCACACAAGAAACATCTCATGATGGGTAATAGCATAGAGCTCTCTCAAGACCTTCACAACCTTATTGTTGCAAAACATACTGATGGCATTGGTTACAGAAAGATTTCTAAATTTCTGAATGTTCCAGTGAGTACTGTTGGGGCCATAATCCGGAAGAGGAAAGAACATAATTTCACCATAAACTGGCCTTGACCAGATGTTCCTTGCAAGAGTTCTGACAGAGGAGCGAAAATAATTATCAGAAGAGTTGCCCAAGAGCCAAGGACCACTTGTGGAGAGCTTCAGAAAGATATGGAATAAGCAGGTACAATTGTTTCAAAGAAAACAATAAGCAATGCACTCAACTGCCATGGCCTGTATGCACGCTCACTACGCAAGACTCCATTGCTCAAGAAAAAGCATGTTTAAGCTTGTTTAAAGTTTGCTGCTCAACATTTAGACAAGCCTGTGACGTACTGGAAGAACATAGTCTGGTCATACGAGACCAAAATTGAACTCTTTGGATGCCATAATACACACCAAGTTTGGAGGTCAAATGGCACTGCACATCATCCCAAAAACACCTCCATACCAACAGTGAAGTTTGGAGGTGGGAACATCATGATGTGGGGCTGTTTTTCAGAATACGGTACTGACAAACTTTATATCGTTAAAGGAAGGATGAATGGAAAAATTTACCAAAACATTCTTGATAAAAATCTGCTGCCATCTACCAGGAATCCGAAGATTAACCACTTAACGACCGCCCACCGCCGATTTACGTCGGCAGAATGGCACCGACAGGCAGAATCACGTAGATCTACGTGATCGCCTTTGTGCAGTTGGGGGGTCCATCCGGACCCCCCTTCACTGCAGTGAGCGGCCGTTAAGTGTTCGGGAGTGATCAGGCATGAGGGGGCGGCCGCTCGATTCCGCCCCCCCCCGCGATCGCTCCCGGCCAATGAAAATGCTTCCTCCGCCATGTGATGTAAACACAGGCAGGAGGAAGTGATGTCATCTCCCTCGCCGCGGTCTTTTCGTTCCCGGCGCCGAGCAGAGAAGAAGCAGGTTAGTGCACCAACAGTCCACTGACACGTAGGTACACATAGGCACACAAATCACCCCCCAGTCACCCCCAGATCACCCCCCAGGTCACCCCAAAGCCCCCAATCACAGTGTCACTGATTGCAGTGATCATTTATTTTACTGATCACTGCATTTAGTGTCATCTGTGATTGTAAAAAGTTGCAGGGCAGTTAGGATTAGGCCCCTTTAGGTCCAGGGTAGCCCCCTAACCCCCCCTAATAAAGGTTTAACCCCTTGATCACCCCCCAGGTAACCCTTTCACCCCCTAACTTCAGCGTCACTAAGCGATTGTTTTTCCGATCGCTGTATTCGTGTCGCTGGTGTTTTAGATAGGCAGTTATTTTTTTTAGGTTCGCCGCAGGTTTTTATTAGTGTCAGGTACCCCCATATATTATTTTAACCCCCTGATTGCCCCTAGAGTTAACCCTTTCACCAGTGATCGCCGTATAAGCGTCACTGGTGTCACTGGTTAGCCAGTAAGTTATTTAGTTATTTAGGTTACCCGTCAGGTTTTTATATAGTGTCAGGTACCCCCATATTTAACCTAATAAAGGTTTTAACCCCCTGATTGCCCCTAGTTAACCCTTTCACCAGTGATCACCATATAAAGGTTACGGGTGACGCTGGTTGATTAGTTTGCTTTTTATAGCATCAGGGCACCCGCCGTATATAACCCAATAAAGGTTTAACCCCCCTGATCGCCCGGCGGGTGAGATCAATTAGGTTTTAGCGCCAGAGAGGGTCTGCGTCGCCCCAGGCAGTGTTAGGTTAGTGACAGTAACGCTAACACCCACGCGCAAAGCATACACCCCCCTTAGTGGTATAGTATCTGATCAGATCTGATCAGATCTATACTAGCATCCCCAGCGGTTTAGGGTTCCCAAAAACGCAGTGTTAGCGGGATCAGCCCAGATACCTGCTAGCGCCTGCGTTTAGCCCCTCCGCCCAGCCCAGCCCAGCCCACCCAAGTGCAGTATCGATCGATCACTGTCACTTACCAAACACAACACACATAACTGCAGCGTTCGCAGTGCTTGGTTTTTGGGGCCCTGTACGCGGCTAGGCTCCCAAAAAGTCCCACACATGTGGTATCCCCGTACTCAGGAAAAGCAGCAAAATGTATTTTGGGGTGCAATTCCACATATAACCATGGCATGTGTGAGCAATATATCATTTAGTGACAACTTTTTGTACATTTTTTTTTTCTTTTTGTCATTATTCAATCATTTGGGACAAAAAAAAAAATATTCAATGGGGTCAACATGCCTCTCAGCAAATAGCTTGGGGTGTCTACTTTCCAAAATGGGGTCATTTGGGGGGGTTTTGTGCCATCTTGGCATTTTATGGCCTTCAAAACTGTGATAGGTAGTGAGGAGTGAAATCAAAAATTTATGCCCTTAGAAACCTTGAAGGCGGTGCTTGGTTTTTGGGGTCCTGTACGCGGCTAGGCTCCCAAAAAGTCCCACACATGTGGTATCCCCGTACTCAGGAGAAGCAGCAGAATGTATTTTGGGGTGTAATTTCACATATGCCCATGGCATGTGTGAGCAATATATCATTTAGTGACAACTTTGTGCAAAAAAAAAAAAGTTTGTCATATTCCCGCAACTTGTGGCAAAATATAAAATATTCCATGGACTGAACATGCCTCTCAGTAAATAGCTTGGGGTGTCTACTTTCCAAAATGGGGTCATTTGGGGGGGTTTTGTGCTATTTTGGCATTTTATGGCCTTCGAAACTGTGATAGGTAGTGAGGAGTGAAATCAAAAATTTGCGCCCTTAGAAATCCTGAAGGCGGTGCTTGGTTTCCGGGGTCCCGTACGTGGCTAGGCTCCTAAAAAGTCCCACACATGTGGTATCCCCGTACTCAGGAGAAGCAGCAGAATGTATTTTGGGGTGCAATTCCACATATAACCATGGCATGTGTGAGCAATATATCATTTAGTGACAACTTTTTGTAATTTTTTTTGTCATTATTCAATCACTTGGGACAAAAAAAAAAAATATTCAATGGGCTCAACATGCCTCTCAGCAATTTCCTTGGGGTGTCTACTTTCCAAAATGGGGTCATTTGGGGGTGTTTTGTACTGCCCTGCCATTTTAGCACCTCAAGAAATGAGATAGGCAGTCATAAATTTAAAGCTGTGTAAACTTCAGAAAATGTACCCTAGTTTGTAAACGCTATAACTTTTGCGCAAACCAATAAATATACGCTTATTGACATTTTTTTTACTAAAGACATGTGGCTGAATACATTTTGGCCTAAATGTATGACTAAAATTGAGTTTATTTGATTTTTCTTATAACAAAAAGTAGAAAATATCATTTTTTTTCAAAATTTTCAGTCTTTTTCTGTTCATATCGCAAAAAATAAAAATCGCAGAGGCAATCAAATACCATTAAAAGAAAGCTCTATTTGTGGGAAGAAAAGGACGCAAATTTCATTTGGGTACAACATTGCATGTCCGCACAATTTACAGTTAAAGCAGCGCAGTGCCGAATCCCAAAAACAGGCCTGGTCCTAATGGCCCGAAATGGTCCGGGGCTTAAGTGGTTAAATGAGGGTGGACATTTCAGCAAGACAATGATCCCAAACACAAAGCCAAAGAAACTCTCAACTGGTTTTAAAGAAAGAAAATAAAGCTCTTGGAATGGTTCAGCCAATATCCTGACTTGAATCTAATAGAAAATCTATGGAAAGAACTAAAGATCAAAGTTCATAGAAGAGGCCGATGACCTTTGAGATTTGAAGACTGTTTGTGTGGAAGAATGGGCCAAAATCACACCTGAGCAATGCATGCGACTAGTTTGTCAATACAGAAGGCGTCTTAAAGCTGTCATTACCAACAAAGGATTTTGTACAAAGTATTAAATAAATTTCAGTTAGCGTGTTCAATACTTTTTTCCTGTGTCATTCCATTTTATTACACATAACTTCATTTCGGAAAATATTTGTTTTGGTCTCTTTGTACGTATAGATTGCATGGGTTGTTCCCGACATGTGGTGAAAAATTCATGTCAATAACACCTTTAGAAATATATTTATCTAGAAAAATGTTGACGTGTTCAATACTTACTTTACCCCCTGTATACTTTAAGGAGGGAAGGTAAAGGCAATCAAGGGACAAAAAAAATAATTTTTAGCTGTAAAAATCTTCATATCATGTAATCTGATGCCGTGATGACTGTACCCAAGCCTGAGCTGAATTTACAGTCAAAGTGCCTGATTGAGCAAAGTAAACTTAGGAGCCTCTGTCCGCTTTAACTTCTTTACCATAATCATTTAAAATAGCCTTGCGGAGGAGTGGGGGTCATATCCTTATACTGACTTGCAAAGCATTTTTTGCACATAAAACGGCTGTAGAATGAATATACTTATAGCTCTTTCTTTCTCTTCTGCCATATAAAATTCTGAGAATAATTTAGCTAGACTACTAGACATCATTTACTCTTGCTGACTTGAATTTTGTACATCATCATTGCTCTTTGCATGTTTTTACTGAATGTGTTTTAAAGAGTACAGCAAAACCTAATTTGCAGGAAATTGGTAGACAGCAGCTTTAGAAATGTTACTTCAGCCACAAAGGAGTTGCCCTCTCTATTAACAGAAGGTGCCATAAGTACACCCTGAATGATCTATACTAAATTTGCCATGAGACATAATTGGTCTGCCATCGCTTATTTCCTTCTGAAAATTCTAGTTGCCTGACTATCTTGCTAATCTTGTGTATGTACCATCTGAGTCTCTGATCTGGATCTAGAACAGGCATGCACCAAAGGAACTCAGAGAGATATCAGGTCTTGACACTTGTACTGGCTTTCTGCCAGTTTTCATGTCAGCCAGAAAAGTAGAATAATAGTGCTCAGAAAAATAATAAAAAATGTATTAATGAAATAATAAATCCTGTCTGTTCATTCTAGAAGGAAGTAGGTATGAAAAGATGTGTACTGTGTTTTGCACTGATTGCAGCTTAAAAATCTTGCATATTCCGACACTTCCGGGTAGGGTCAGAGCTTGTGGCTAAGTTTTGCCCTCTCACATTCCCATTGGTCCATTACTGTGATAGACTGCCTCATTGGCCAATAGGAACATGCAAATCAGGCAGGAGCAAGCAAGCTTTGACACTGTGGGAAAGCGCTGGAGTTTTGTCTGTTAAAATGTTCTTTAGGTTGGCCATCATGGCAGTTTTTTTAAAGTGTATCTAAGGGCATTTTTTTGTTTTGGATACAATGGTAGAGTTGTTGAGAATACATCAAACCATATCACACAGACTTCTGAACAACCTCTCAGAAGGTGCAGGGGTGCATGGCTAATAGAGGTGCAACGGATCGTCATTGATCCGTGATCTGTACGGATCAACATCGTCGGTTCGGCACACACGTGATCCACGGATGTGTGAGCTCTGCTGCCGTTGTAGCATGAAAATCACTACCCCGTGAAAGACGCTAGCCCCTGACGCTACTGTGCATGCGCCGGTTTTAGACAAAAGAAACCGAGCGCAGAGCTGCTCATGACGACTACAGCTGATTCAGATTAACCCCTCACACGCCGATCGATCGGCTACACACAGAAAGACATGAGCTCCATCTAGATGACAGCAGCTGCGGGACATGGCGAGGGCTCACGGCGGACACACAGGCTGCTTGCGAGGAGGGGACAGCAACAAGCTGTATCACATACACACAGGCTGGATGGGGGCACACCAAGGATATGATGGAGGGGGGTGCAATGACCCCTGTATGATGGAGGGGGGGACACTGACCCCTGTATGATGGAGGAGGAGGGGAGCACTGACCCCTGTATGATGATAATGGAGGAGGAGGGGGCACTGACCCTGTATGATGGAGGAGGGGGTGCACTGACCCCTGTATGATGATGGAGGAGGAGGGGGGCACTGACCCCTGTATGATGATGGAGGAGGGGGAACACTGCCCCCTCTTTCATCATACATGGGTCAGTGTTCCCCCTCCATCATACAGGGGTCAGTGTCCCCCCTCCTCCATCATACAGGGGTCAGTGTCCCCCCTCCTCATCCTACAGGGGTCAGTGTCCCCC
Organism: Rana muscosa; assembly: GCA_029206835.1. Classification (NCBI taxonomy): domain Eukaryota; kingdom Metazoa; phylum Chordata; class Amphibia; order Anura; family Ranidae; genus Rana; species Rana muscosa. Next base: position 341,100,644 of record CM055120.1, on the reverse strand, counting down.
CTCCTCCATCATAGAGTGGTCAGTGTCCCCCAGCATTGCTCACCTCATTTATCCCATGAAATATGGTGCGACCGAGGCATAAAGGGAAAGTTCGGTCTGCACACAGGATGACAGTAGCGGGGCACACAGGATGACAGGAGCGGGAGAGGAATACCATCTTTCATGGGATACCGATCTGAGATACAGATACCGATTCCCTGACTGCCCAGTGTTCCGTCCTCCCCTGGAACGGCCTCCAGGCTGCCTGTGGCGGCTACCGAAGCGCCTCCATATCCTGCCTCTACTTTTTTTTGCTGATCCGAAAAATGATCCGATCTGTGACTCTGATCTGAGAAACGATCCGAACCGTGAGTTTTTTGATCCGTTGTACCACTAATGGCTAAGCGGCGGTGCTGTACAAATCAAGTAATAAAAGAAAACAGGGATCTCAAGAAATTAGATCTGACCCTTGAGTGTGCTAAACAGCAAGTGCTGATGTAAAACATATATAACACAAGTAAAAAATGCGCATGAGTCCAAAGTCACTAATATCTCAAAGGTATATAATCAAATGGCGCATGTACAAAAAAGATGTACAGTCAGTGAACATGGGGTCCAGGCTCCGGGGGGAGAGGGATGAAGCGGAGGCTGGAAGAATAGTAATAATAATAGGAGAAGTCACATGTGCAAGCTCAGGGCTGCCATTCAAGGTGAAACAGAAACCATGTTCCAGGGTACTGTAAAGAAAAGCAAGGGAGAGGCGCCTCTGAGTGCAGACGTTTTAAAACAATTTAATAAAAGATAGTGCTACAAGCAACTCACATTTGTATGGTTAAAAACGTGCATTGTACGAAATCCAGTTAGAAGAGGAAGATGTCATCAGGTCTGTCACGGAGTATCTCCTCCTGCTGGGGCGCTGTGCTGCTGATAGTCAGTTCACTGCTGTAGATGGTATGGATACGGCCGTCAGCGGTGAAGAAAAGCAGTGCAGGGCCTTGGAGATGTTGATTGAATAGCAGGTGAGGGCCGATGACATCCCGGGTAAACACCAATGTGCACAGTTTAGGAGCTTATCTGGAGAGACAGATGATTCGTAGCCAAACAGCCCGGTTCCATTGAGGAGGTGTAGTGTGCAGAGGACTACTAGGAGGGGATTTTCTATGCTAGATTCTTTTGTATGAGTGCAATTGATCTCTATAATTTGAGATCCAACAGATCTGGTTAGCGGCTTTGATTTTATTTGAAGCAGAACACATCGCGTGAATATTGACTCTCACCTGGTTGATTCTGAACACTGGTTGGACACTTATTTTTGAATATTTTTCCTTTTGAAACACTTTTTTTTCTTGATTGATATTTTTACACGTTTATATTTTTTTATAATTTATATATATTTTTATGTATTCACTATTTGATATAATTGTTTGTTTTATCGTTTTAGGTAGCTCTCTTATACCTTTCTTACTTCTTTAATAAAATAAAACAGCCAGCACACCAATTGTAGATCCACATGAACGGGGCATAGAGGAGGCCTCAATGCCCCCAAAACATTGGTGTATTTGCTTTGCTGATATAGGTTTTTAGTGACAACAACTAGGGAAAACTTCATTGCTGAGTTTTCACCAGAACAGAAATGTATGGGAAATGTCCCAATACGGACACTTTTTCAGGTAACAGTTGTGTTAGTGGACATTTGTCTCACTTTGGAAAGATGGACAGAAAGTGAAGGTAAACGTTTGGCTTTTGATAAAGTTTAGGTTACTTCGGATAGGTATCTGGTCTTTATACCTGCAGCAGTTTTTCTTGTTTTTAGTTCTAGAGACAGAATATTTTTATATTCTGGTGTTGGCCTATGGGTTTATGTGAAATCTCCATTAATAGCTGTAAAATATTGTAATTATGAATATATTTCATTTAGCTTGCATCTATGGAAGGTGAGCAATATGGCGTCACAGAAGTGCCTGGTAGAGCAGACATTGCGGAGCCCAAACTTGTATATACAAACCATGGAGAGACAATTCCATTGTTTTACACCTACTCCCTTCAAAGGACCCCATGCTGGGATATGCAATGAAGGGAGGCCAACCTGTAATCAATACCTAACTTCCTGGGAAAATTCAATTAAATCTCCTGCCCAGAATAGTCACCAGGATTTGCATTAAAGGGGGCTGACTTATGTAGTAAGCCCTCCAATCATGATCCATGCTAGGCCAACCTATGGGGCATCAGCATAGAGGGATATACTCAGAGCAGATAGGAGCGGAAGCTCTCTTTATGGAACGGCAGCCTGCAGGATGGTACTGAAGGGTATTTATGGGAAAAGGTCTGTCTTACATGTAACTGAATATGTCTGTACTTTAATGTTTTAGAGAAATATGCTCTGTATCCCTCCAAGTAAATATTGTATTTTAACCTACTATTTCCTTCTTGTTTAAGACTATAGATATTTTCTGTGTATTAGATAGACTTTTTAACAATACATAATAAATGTTATTATGTTAACACTTTCACCTCACTTTCAAAAGAACTCTCATTTAACCCACCTCATATCTTTGAGATATTAAATCTTAAATATAGATTTTAAAGGTTAACAATGGGTAAGAGTGGTTTTCAAATGATATGAAAATGTAGTAAAGGAGTCGAGCATGTTCACTTTCAAAGTGAATGTTCGCTGATCTTAATGAATAAGACGAAGCAAAATAAAAATACATTTAGAAAAAAATAACCAATCATGTGCGAGGAAAGGGTTTTCACTAAGCTAAGTAATTTTTTTGTATGCAAAGGGAATTTTCACTTAGCATAGTAAAAGAGGCAAAGTTGTACTGACTTCAGACATTGTCATGTACCTGAGTGTATTTGAACCAGGGTCTTCTGGTCCCACAGCTGAAGCCTTACCTGTTGTGCTACAGAGCAGATCTAGACTTTTGGAAATGTCCTCTCAGTATTAAGCATTACCTTGGACTCACTAGCCCCACCTGCTGCCAGCTGTGGACAATTTTCTATCAAAGCAGCCCATAAAAAGGAAGTGATGCTATCTCTCAGCGCCCGTTTGTGTGGAATAGCTCCCTGGGTTTTGTGACTGCTTTTTGATCTTGATTTTCATGTTGAACTTCTGCCTGAATTCCTGACTACTCTCTAGTCTGCTGATTTTGTACTTCACTGCCAGCTTGTGTATGACCTTTGCCTGCCTGACCACTCTCTGGATTTCGATCGTGTACCATTTTGCCTGATCTGTTGCCAACCTAATCTGCCTGACTACGTTTTCGCCTGAATCCTCAGCACACAAGTTCCACTTCGGACACTACCTATCACAGGTACCTTACAGGCATCCAATATTCTTTGCAAAAAATGCTTTGGTATTCTTTGCAAACTTAAATTGCACTTTGTTTCACCTCCGTCACTAAGATATGTGAACATTCACTGTCCAAAGTGTAAATTCACATTAAAAGTAAACATGCTCTTCTCTTTTAGTAAATCAGCATGACTGTCTTGGAACATATTGAACTGTTAGTGAAGATTCTTTGATTTGTGTTGGCAGCATGTGGATAAGGGTCTTCTGTGACAATACTGAAGAAGCTATCTGCTGACAGAATTCAGACCTGGCTCCGCACTCTAATTTAAAAAGGGATTTCAGTCCATATTTTTTTTTGTTTCCTAGGTGGGCAGTGTGAATGTAAAGAGGAGGTAAAAGAAATACCAGGGTTTAGCACATTTTCTACCCGAACAGCTACCTGTTTAGGTTAAATTAAAACTGTATAGGAAGATAGCTGGTGATCTCTCCTAGAATGCATGCATTGTGTGCCTTTTTCTAAAAGATTATACACATCCTCACAACTTCCATAGTTCTTAAGCATGGGCATTATCCCACCAAGCATAAAGGATTTAACAATATCTGAACAATTGTGGGTAAAAATGCAAATGATTCCAATTTGAATGTCCTTTTCGATAATTCCTGATGTGTAGCTTTAAACCTCCATTCTTGATTCAAATGAAAATGCAGCCTCTTATACTCTATCTGTCCTTACCTGCGTATGCATACCTTCTGTTATTATAATGTTCTTACAATAGTCTTTAAAAGTACAACTGCAGGAAAAATTAAACACTGGCTATAAGTCTATGACATAACAAGTTTAGCAATGGCTCCCAAGGGAGCCGCTGAAAATAATTGGGCTCTCCTACCTGTATTGTGGCTGTATCCAGATTCTAAAGCTCACCAACAAACCTCAGATAAAAAAAAAAAAAATTCCAGTCACTAGGGACTTTTTACTTGTTTTTGCTCCAGCTCAAACTGGAGAGAAAATGCAAGGGATGCAGGATATCCAAAAATGCAAGATAATTATACTGCATCTGCAACAGGTCCTATGAGATCGACCCATAAACAGATGACAGGCAGATTAATTTGTGACTGAGAGCAGTCATGCATATGCACAAATCTGCAAACCAGTCCAGCGCACTACTAGTCGCAGCTTTCAGTGTCCACATTTCAAAGCACCAGCAAGGTTTTGGCTGTGTAATTCAGGGCCATGCAAAAGACAGGGGATCCTGCAGCTACCAGAAGAGATCCAGAGAGATCTAATGCAATGGTGCTGGACGTCGGGCATTGGTGGTTTCTGACAGCTGTCAGATCCGGGTTCCCTCTCATGCTGGCCAGGGAGCAGGAGAAGCTGATGTTTTGTTTAGCCTGATGGTACCTTGATCCCGGTGGGGTCTCTGTCTGTGCTGATTGTCGAGAACTTTACATGTGAGTATACTACGTCATTTATTTAATACATTTTTACTACATTGCTGATGATCTCACGCTACTGTTTCTTGTATTTTGAGAGCAGTCAGTGTTTCCTCACACTAAAGCCCTGTACACACGATCGGATTTCCTATGAATTCTAATCCGATGGATTTTTCCATCGAAAATCTGATGAAGCTGACTTCCATCAGTCAAAAATCCGACCGTCCAAAACGCTGTGACGTAAAACACTCTGACAAGCCGAGAAAAATTAAGTTCAATGCTTCTGAGCATGCGTCGACTTGATTCTGAGCATGCGTGGGTTTTTTGTCCGATGGAGTTCCACACAGACGATCGGATAAATTTAAAACATGTTCTATTTTTTTCTCACTGATGGAAAAAAGACAGATGGGGCCCATACACGATTGGTTTGTCCGATGAGAAAAGTCCATCGGACTGTTTTCATCTGTAAAACCGATCGTGTGTACACGGCATAAGATTTGACTTCTGTAAGCAGACAAAAAAGTCCCTTGGCAAAGATCCCCCTTCCAGGGTCGAGACAACAGTTTCTACTCCTCTGCAAACCTATTAAGGAAAGAATATCTCTGTTCAGCTCTGCTCTTTTTAGGCAATTGCTCCAGCTCTAACTTGGTTTCCAAAGCCCCCAAAAAACATGGCTCATGCGAAGGTCTACCTCAAATACCACATATTGCACCCTCCTAGGGAAGAAGCCCAAGTGCGTCGGGACCCTTCGGGGTAAGACCGCGCTAAATCAAGATACCACTCAACTCTCAACTCAAGTGAAAAAGAGTTCTAGAAAGGTGCTCCTAAACATTCATCATCTCCCCAAGCAATGCCCTGAATGCATCTGCTTAAGGATTGCTTGGGTCAGATAAGGAAAATCTACAAAACCCCAAAAAAGCTCAGGCTGGGTACAGCCTAGGAGTGACACATTCTAAATTTATTAAAGGCACAAAGTGGAGTCGCCCCACAAGCAATTTACCAGTGCTTTCTGTTTGCTTTTTGGAATCTAAAATAATGCAAAGTTTTGGACCACTGGTGAGAAATTACAAATTTCTAACACCATGAGCCATTACACAGTATGCAATTGCATCCAATATTGCCCCCTCCCCTATTCATCAAAAGTACAGACTTTATGTTGAAAAAATGAGCAGGGGAGGGCTGGGCAAGGAGGAAGTCCATTTCTAATAAGTTTGGCTGCTTGCCCTGAGTGGATATTCTTCACCATTTAAACACTGATGAGAGTGGGATCTACATTTAGTGACACATGCTGGACATCATATACCTACCTGCTCCCCCATACCTGCAATCACAGAGCCGTGCAAAAGAGAGCTTTTAAGCGGCCCCTGAAATGTCATGTGACTAAATATCTTATATCTTATAGTGCCAGTATACAATGTTAAAAAAAAGAAATAAAAAGACGTGATGTGCACTCAATGGGACTTGGTAACAGAAATAAGATTCAAAAGTGTAACTTATTTAAGTTGATGTTGCCTCAGGGTGGAGCCCCTCTTTTTTAAAACCTGTTAAGAAAGGTGGGCTGAAATTTCAACTTGAATAAGCTACACATTTGAATTATATGTTGTTGAGTATACCTATTTGTGGATTATGTAAATACTGTATGTACATACTCTCTGTGTGTGTGTGTATGTATAAAAACAGCAGTATTAGCCACTTAAAGCAGTGGAAAGAAACACAGCGCATAGTTACCTTTTTGGCAGGCCGCAAGTAAATCTTTATTGTCCTTAAGGGATCCTGCTGCTTTATGACTTTTTTCAGGTGCGCAGGATAGCATGTTTTGTTGGGCACTGTGGTGGACACTGTGTCCTGTAGTGACATGGGGGCCAGTGGGATGAACCACATCACCCAGGGGGGGGGGCACGTTATCATCTGACACCCAGAAGTGTTGGATAGCCAAGACTGTGAAGATTTTACTGACCATCCACTGGAAAGGTACTTAACCACTTAACGACCGCCCACCGCCGATTTACGTCGGCAGAATGGCACGGACAGGCAGAATCACGTAGATCTACGTGATCGCCTTTGTGCAGTTGGGGGGTCCATCCGGACCCCCCTTCACTGCAGTGAGCGGCCGTTAAGTGTTCGGGAGCGATCAGGCATGAGGGGGCGGCCGCTCGATTCCGCCCCCCCCCCTCGCGATCGCTCCCGGCCAATGAAAATGCTTCCTCCGCCATGTGATGTAAACAAGGCTGGAGGAAGTGATGTTATCTCCCTCGCCGCGGTCTTTTCGTTCCCGGCGCCGAGCAGAGAAGAAGCAGGTTAGTGCACCAACAGTCCACTGACACGTAGGTACACATAGGCACACAAATCACCCCCCAGTCACCCCCAGATCACCCCCCAGGTCACCCCAAAGCCCCCAATTACAGTGTCACTGATTGCAGTGATCATTTATTTTACTGATCACTGCATTTAGTGTCATCTGTGATTGTAAAAAGTTGCAGGGCAGTTAGGTTTAGGCCCCTTTAGGTCCAGGGTAGCCCCCTAACCCCCCCTAATAAAGGTTTAACCCCTTGATCACCCCCCAGGTAACCCTTTCACCCCCTAACTTCAGCGTCACTAAGCGATTGTTTTTCCGATCGCTGTATTCGTGTCGCTGGTGTTTTAGATAGGCAGTTATATTTTTTTAGGTTCGCCGCAGGTTTTTATTAGTGTCAGGTACCCCCATATATTATTTTAACCCCCTGATTGCCCCTAGAGTTAACCCTTTCACCAGTGATCGCCGTATAAGCGTCACTGGTGTCACTGGTTAGCCAGTAAGTTATTTAGTTATTTAGGTTACCCGTCAGGTTTTTATATAGTGTCAGGTACCCCCATATTTAACCTAATAAAGGTTTTAACCCCCTGATTGCCCCTAGTTAACCCTTTCACCAGTGATCACCATATAAAGGTTACGGGTGACGCTGGTTGATTAGTTTGCTTTTTATAGCATCAGGGCACCCGCCGTATATAACCCAATAAAGGTTTAACCCCCCTGATCGCCCGGCGGGTGAGATCAATTAGGTTTTAGCGCCAGAGAGGGTCTGCGTCGCCCCAGGCAGTGTTAGGTTAGTGACAGTAACGCTAACACCCACGCGCAAAGCATACACCCCCCTTAGTGGTATAGTATCTGATCAGATCTGATCAGATCTATACTAGCATCCCCAGCGGTTTAGGGTTCCCAAAAACGCAGTGTTAGCGGGATCAGCCCAGATACCTGCTAGCGCCTGCGTTTAGCCCCTCCGCCCAGCCCAGCCCAGCCCAGCCCACCCAAGTGCAGTATCGATCGATCACTGTCACTTACCAAACACAACACACATAACTGCAGCGTTCGCAGTGCTTGGTTTTTGGGGCCCTGTACGTGGCTAGGCTCCCAAAAAGTCCCACACATGTGGTATCCCCGTACTCAGGAAAAGCAGCAGAATGTATTTTGGGGTGCAATTCCACATATAACCATGGCATGTGTGAGCAATATATCATTTAGTGACAACTTTTTGTACATTTTTTTTTTTTCTTTTTGTCATTATTCAATCATTTGGGACAAAAAAAAAATATTCAATGGGGTCAACATGCCTCTCAGCAAATAGCTTGGGGTGTATACTTTCCAAAATGGGGTCATTTGGGGGGGTTTTGTGCCATCTTGGCATTTTATGGCCTTCAAAACTGTGATAGGTAGTGAGGAGTGAAATCAAAAATTTATGCCCTTAGAAACCTTGAAGGCGGTGCTTGGTTTTTGGGGTCCCGTACGCGGCTAGGCTCCCAAAAAGTCCCACACATGTGGTATCCCCGTACTCAGGAGAAGCAGCAGAATGTATTTTGGGGTGTAATTTCACATATGCCCATGGCATGTGTGAGCAATATATCATTTAGTGACAACTTTGTGCAAACAAAAAAAAGTTTGTCATATTCCCGCAACTTGTGGCAAAATATAAAATATTCCATGGACTGAACATGCCTCTCAGTAAATAGCTTGGGGTGTCTACTTTCCAAAATGGGGTCATTTGGGGGGGTTTTGTGCTATTTTGGCATTTTATGGCCTTCGAAACTGTGATAGGTAGTGAGGAGTGAAATCAAAAATTTGCGCCCTTAGAAATCCTGAAGGCGGTGCTTGGTTTCCGGGGTCTCGTACGTGGCTAGGCTCCTAAAAAGTCCCACACATGTGGTATCCCCATACTCAGGAGAAGCAGCAGAATGTATTTTGGGGTGCAATTCCACATATAACCATGGCATGTGTGAGCAATATATCATTTAGTGACAACTTTTTGTAATTTTTTTTTTTTTGTCATTATTCAATCACTTGGGACAAAAAAAAAAATATTCAATGGGCTCAACATGCCTCTCAGCAATTTCCTTGGGGTGTCTACTTTCCAAAATGGGGTCATTTGGGGGGGGTTTGTACTGCCCTGCCATTTTAGCACCTCAAGAAATGAGATAGGCAGTCATAAATTTAAAGCTGTGTAAATTTCAGAAAATGTACCCTAGTTTGTAAACGCTATAACTTTTGCGCAAACCAATAAATATACGCTTATTGACATTTTTTTTACTAAAGACATGTGGCTGAATACATTTTGGCCTAAATGTATGACTAAAATTGAGTTTATTCGATTTTTCTTATAACAAAAAGTAGAAAATATCTTTTTTTTTTCCAAATTTTCGTTCTTTTTCCATTTATATCGCAAAAAATAAAAATCGCAGAGGCAATCAAATACCATTAAAAGAAAGCTCTATTTGTGGGAAGAAAAGGACGCAAATTTCATTTGGGTACAACATTGCATGTCCGCACAATTTACAGTTAAAGCAGCGCAGTGCCGAATCCCAAAAACAGGCTTGGTCCTAATGGCCCGAAATGGTCCGGGGCTTAAGTGGTTAAAGTAAGTTCCTTTACAGGACACTGTTTAATGTGGCCATTATTGTTAACAAGGTCACATTAATCTAACCAACAGTGCTCTGAAAATATCTTGTCATGTAATAAATGTCTTCCCTAAAATAAAGGTTATATATAGATAGTAAAATACTGATAAGAAATGGATCGAGTATAGATAGAACCCCAATCAGGTTTTTTTTATTACTGTCTGTGTTTCCACTAGAGAGATTCCCCCTCTTTATTTGTTCCGTAACCACTATCAATAGGGCTGAAAGTGAAGAAAAATAAAAAAAAATTGAGTTTCTGCCATAACAAGAATAGTGGGGAAATCTTCACCAGGGGACACTTGTTGGACACTTATTGCAAAGAAGAAAAAAAAAGTTGAAAAAAATGTGTTTTTGATTTAGAGACACTTTAAATGTTCCTGGTTCCTATTTGCATTCTTATTTGTAGTAAGTGCTCCTCTTATTCCAGCGCAATTCTGTCAATCAGCTTAACCTGATTAATTACAGACAATTGATTTTTTTAGGCTCAGCTTGACTTTATTGCAATAGTTATTCAACAAGGATGCTGAAAGACCCACCACCTGGAGAATATACAAATCTATAAGAATTCAATCATAAAAATATGGTATAGAATGAAAAAAAAAAAAATTGACAGTCTCAGCAAAATGCTTTTTTCAGATTAGCTTTAAATTACCCTGAAATCCTAATGGTTTTCCTTTATTATATTCTTTGTCTCAGTTTTTCTCTCACGTTTGAGCTCCTCAATATCTGACAGTCCATTTAACTGAGTCATAAGCACTGGAAGATTGAGGAGATGTTTTAATATGGGAGAATGCTTTTGTATTGGCAGTCTTATGGTTTTTAGGGTAACAGAACTAAGAGCCATTTATCAAGCTCTTACAATACACATGTTCATTTTCATATTTCAAGGCTTGTCTCAAGTACATTAATCAAAATCTTCATGTTTTAAAAAAAAGTAGATTTTTGTTTTTACTTCTTAGTTTTACATTATCTAAAGCATGAAAAACCATTAAACAAAAAGCATTAGTCAACCTTTTGGCCCCACTGCAACATCTCTGAATAATTTGGTCAATATTGCATAAGTACCGTATATACTCGAGTATAAGCCAAGTTTTTCAGCCTTTTTTTAGGGCTGAAAGTACACCCCTCGGCTTATACTCGAGTCAGTACCTGAAAATTTTCTTATACTGCGGCCGGCGTCCATTGTTTAAATATCGCGGCATTCTCCTGGTCCCTTCCGTGATAGGCGTTTCCAGCAAACACTGTGTTGAGTGTTCCGCCTATCACGGTGGTCCTCTCATTCTCAGACTCCGTTTCCCAGCAGACACTGTGTTCAGTGTTCCGCCTATCATGGACGTTCTCTTGTCCGAGGATGAAAAGACGTCCGTGATTGGCGGAACACTGAACACAGTGCCTGCTGGGAAACGGAGTCCGAGAATGAGAGGATCTCCGTGATAGGCGGAACACTCAACACAGTGTTTGCTGGAAACACCTATCACCGAAGGGACCAGCAGAAAGGCGCGATATTTAAACAATGGACGCCGGCCGCAGTATAAGAAGATTTTCAGGTACACTCGGGCACAGGGAGGCTGCAATGGACACAGTGAGGTTGGGCACAGTAAGCTGGCAATGGGCACAGTAAGGTGGCACAGTGAGGTGGCAATGGGCACAGTGAGGTGGCAATGGGCACAGTAAGGTTGGGCAATTGGCACAGTGAGGTGGCAATGGGCACATTTCCCCCCCTAGGCTTATACTCGAGTCAATACGTTTTCCCAGTTTATTGGGGTAATATTAGGTGCCTCGGCTTATACTTGGGTCGGCTTAAACTCGAGTATATACGGTAAATATAATCGTAAAATGGATCCATTTTGAAAATTCCACCAGTATACTACAGTAAAAGTTGTTCCTGTCACAAAAACATGAGTATATTTTTCACCTCCCGGTGTATGATTCACCATGACAAAAACTGTTATACTAACCTACAGTATCTCACAAAAGTGAGTACACTCCTCAAATTTTTGTAAATATTTTATTATATCTTTTCATGTAACAACACTGAAGAAATTACACTTTGCTACAATGTAAAGTAATGAGTGTACAGCTTGTTTAAACAGTGTACATTTGCTGTCCCCTCAAAATAACTCAACAAACAGCCATTAATGTCTAAACTGCTTGAAATAAAAGTGAGTATACCCCTAAGTGGAAATGTCCAAATTGGGCCCAAAGTGTCAATATATATATATATATATATATATATATATATATAGTGGCCACAATTATTTTTTAGCACTGCCTTAACCCTCTTGGGCATGGAGTTCACCAGAGCTTCACAGGTTGCCACTGGAGTCCTCTTCCACTCCTCCATGATGACATCATGAGCTGGTGGATGTTAGAGACCTTGCGCTCCTCCACCTTCCGTTTGAGGATGCCCCACAGATGCTCAAAAGGGTTTAAGTCTGGACACATGCTTGGCCAGTCCATCACCTTTACCCTCAGCTTCTTTAGCAAAACATTGGTTGTCTTGGACGTGTGTTTGGGGTCGTTATTATGTTGGAATACTGCCCTGTGGCCCAGTCTACGAAGGGAGGGGATCATGCTCTGCTTCAGCATGTTACAGTACATGTTGGCATTCATGGTTCCCTTAATGAACTGTAGCTCCCCAGTGCCGGCAGCACTCATGCAGCCCCAGACCATGACACTCCCACCACCATGCTTGACTGTAGGCAAGACACACTTGTCTTTGTACTCCTCACCTGGTTTCTGCCACACACGCTTGACACCATCTGAACCAAATAAGTTTATCTTGGTCTCATCAGACCAAGGGATATGGTTCCAGTAATTCATTCTTTAGTCTGCTTGTCTTCAGCAAACAGTTCAGTTTGCAGGCTTTCTTGTGCATCATTTGCAGGCTTCCTTCTGCGGACCAATTTTTTGCAGTTTGCGGCGTATGGTCTCAGCACTGACAGGTTGACCCCCCCCCACCCCTTCAACCTCTGTAGCAATGCTGGCAGCACTTATACGTCTATTTCCCAAAGATAACCTCTGGATATGACGCTGAGCATGTGCACTCAATTTCTTCGGTCGACCATGGTGAGGCCTGTTCTGAGTGGAACCTATCCTGTTAAACTGCTGTATGGTCTTGGCCACCGTGCTGCAGCTCAGTTTCAGGGTCTTGGCAATCTTCCTATAGCCTAGACCATTTTTATGTAGAGCAAACATAATTTTTTTCAGATCCTTATGCCGCGTACACACGGCCGTTTTTCCCGTTGAAAAAAACGAAATTTTTCCCATTCGACGAGAAAAACGATAGTCTGTGGGCTTTCTGTCGTTTTTTCCGACGAGAAAAACGGCATTAAAAACGACGAGAAAAATTAGAACATGTTCTAATTTTTCTCGTCGTTTTTTTCGACATGTTTTCCGCGGCAGTGTTTCCCATAGGGAAACACTGCCGCGGAGCCCACACACGGTGGTTTTTTTCGACCAAAAAAAATATGACATTTAAAACGGCCGTGTGTGAGGGGAACAAGCTGTTCCTCGTTTTTAACGTCGCTTTTTTCGATGGTGTTTTCACCGTCGAAAAAAACGATCGTGTGTACGCGGCATTAGAGTTTTTTTCCTTGAAGTGCCATGTTGAGGTGCCATGTTGAACTTCCAGGAGGCGCACAGGAAGTGACCTCAAACTTCCCTATATAAGCCCAGCCTAGCCTTGTTCCTGTGCTAGTGTGTGATCTGTCTGAACTTGTTGTGACCTGGAATCCTATTTGACTACTCTTGATTGCTGCTTGCCATTGACCTCGGATTTGTACCTTGAGCATTCTACTTCTTTGCCCCTTTTGTACTAGCTGCCAGATTGGAACCGATCCCTGCTTGGATCTCAACAATTTTTTTTTTTGATTAACCCTTCTGTACTTCGTTGCCAGAGCGGACTTGACCTCGGCTCGGATCTCGGATTAAGGCTTGCACGGTGCTCCGCACCCCTGGCACCCATGCCACTCGGTGTCCACCAAGTCTCTGTCTCCATCTCCTGAGGCTTCAAGGACCCGAGGTGCAAGGGAGGCCTCCCCACTACTTCAGTCTTACCTCAGGTACGTGGCCCTCGTGACATTCACACCTGAGACCTTCAGATAAAAAAAGAGAGGATTCTGGTGCTCCAAAAGGTGTAATGTCCTTAATTAAAAATTATGGATAGCTGTAATGGCAATTATAAGCAGTTCAATGCTGGTAACTGGTATTTCACAATAAAGGAGGAAGCCATCCTCAGAGGGTATCCATTACCTCTGTAGACAAGTCAATAGCAGGGGAGGGTGGGGGGGGGAGGTGTCAACTGGGTGTTAAAGGTTTAGAAAAAAGAGTGTGCTGGATGAACACTTACACAGTCCAAACAGATGAGGATGCCCATCGAGCTGATCAGTCCTGAAGTGATCTGATGCTGCCCTGTGGGCTCCGATACCAGTCCCTTGGCTGCTAGGGATATAGATGTTATTGCTGGCTGCTGTGTGTCCCAGGAAGCAGGAAGTTCCACGCTGACCAGCCTGGAACGCGGAAGCGGATATGACATCACCGGAACAGGGCAGTCATTGGAGTTGGTGGCTGCCAATCTGAAAAAACACATGACTATGTGCTCAGAGCTCACAACTCCTTCTACTGGCATGCTGCTCTTGGGAGGAGAGCAGTTTAAATACATTGACGTGACATCTGCAGCTGTGGGACTACAGCACCCAGCGGACCAACATAATGAACAAAATAGTTTAAAAAATATTTAATAAGGGGATTTGTTAGGCTGAGTATCTGATTCAACACTTGAGCTAGGGGGTGATGCTGGAGCAGGGTACTACTACTATGCTAATGTCTCTCGCCAGACCAAGTGCTGTAGGTGAATGTAATGGGGGTCAGCAACTGTATGAGTAATCAAATGTGGTGTCAGGGTCTCCCTATTTTTACTGTTGGGATGAGGGACGTGTGTTTTTTTAACACCTAAGACCTTGCAACACTAACGAGTCACTTGACACCGGGGAGGGAAAATGGTTAATTGGGCCCATTTTGGACATTTTTACTTAGGGGTGTACTCACTTTTGTTGCAAGCAGTTTAGACATTAATGGCTGTGTGTTGATTTATTTTGGGGGAACAGCAAATTCCAGCAGTTCCTTTCAATTGCAGTATCACATACCCCTGTTTTCCAGTCCCATACTAACGGATGCATCCGCTCCTGATGAAGTGTCTTTACATGAAACGCATTGAGAATTAACAAGATTAAACTTTGTTTTAGTCAATCACCATTGCATCAATTTATTACCCCCCTTATTATTCATTGTTTCCACACAGAGTATTCACTCCATACATTGGTAACTGGAATGTGCTGCTATTTCGTTTTTAATGTTGTATATACAAGAACTATTTGGATTATGTATTTGTATTTTCTAATTCTATATGTCCATGAACTGTACTTCATTCAACATTTGCATACTGTATATGTAGTGGCTCTTAATGTATTTCATACTGAGTGTGATTCTTTACCCTCTTTATGAGAATAAACCCATTTAGTCGCTATATATGTATTGCCTTATTTAACTGCTATTTGACTCACAAAGTCCCAACTTCCTTTTCATGTTTCATACCTTGTATTATGATCATCATATATAAGGTTGTATGAGTCTGGATACTGTTGTTTAGACATAACTTGTATTTATACTGCAAGTCTTTATTCTTTGCAAATACCTAATAAAAGTGATTAAACATACATTTTTGGATATAGCAGGTAACGTTTAAAACCTCTTTCAGGTTTTATGGACCTATGGTTTTATGGTTTTGTGCCCCGTTCAACAGATTTCCTTTAAATAACTGTCTAGACACAATAGGAAGAGAGAAGAAATCTTTCTAAAGTAAGGGAAACTCCCTTTTAGACAGTGCAACCATTCTTTACTCTATCCAAAATGATAAAATTTTGGTTTTAATATACTTTAATAACCATATAAATACCCTAAACTAGATGTGAACATTTGAAGTATATAAAGCTTTATTTATTTTAAATGATTTTTGGATATGGCAGGTAATGGCTAAAACCTCTTTCAGGTTTTATGGACCTATGGTTTTATGGTTTTGTGTCCCGTTCAAGAGATTTCCTTTCATTTCCTGTCTAGACACAATAGGAAGAGAGAAGAAATTTCTCTAAAGTGAGGGAAACTCCCTTTTAGACAGTACAACCATTCTTTACGCTTTACAAAATGATTACATTGTGGCTTTAATATACTTTAATACCCATATAAATACCCTAAACTAGATGTGAACATTTACATTATATAAAGCTTTTTATCAGGTTATGGTTAAACCTTTTTTTTTAAGTTTTATGGACCTATGGTTTTATGGTTTTGTGTCCCATTCAAGAGATTTCATTTAATTTCCTGTCTAGACACAATAGGATGAAGAAATCTCTCTAAAGTGAGGAAAACCCTTTTTTAGAAAGTGCGCCCATTCTTTACTCTATCCAAAATTAATACATTTTGGCTTTAATATACTTTAATTACCCTATATATTATTATACAAAATGCGTTATTTTGCTAAAAAAAAAAAAAAAAAAAGAATCCTGCTGGAGTTAACGGGAAGGGCAATGAGTAGGCATTGCATGGCTATGAAAAACATATTAAACGTTTATGAAACCTTTTCTAAAGATTATCAGAACTGACAAAAGCTAGGCATAGAAAGTAACTCATGCAGACACCGAAAGACAGGTTCACTTAAACAAGTAGATAACAACAAACAAGTTTGTTAGCTGAATAGTTAGAAATTCAATAAAAATGCAAAAAATTAAACAGAAAGCAATACCATCTGTGTATTGTGATGGCAAAACTGTCAGGAAGAGGCCTACTTACGTCTCTCTGGACCATATAATTCCCTGGGATCTGTTCCAACCTTCTGGTAAGAATACAACAGTATGCAATCTGAGCTAAGGCAATGCACATACAACTGTACAAAGTACAGATTTATTGAAAATAATCCAGTTCAGAATAAAAAAAATAATACGAAATTTAGTTTCCCACAAGCAGGTCTTGGAAAGGGGCCAGTTTGAGAACAGCATGAATTCCTCAACTTTGTATTTGTGAAACTATCTATGACACCTGGCCTAATCTTTCGTATCAGACTACTAGGTACAACAGTTTTAGCAGATATAGAAGATTGCATTTTATATGCTGTATTTGTATTCTGGGCCACAGTTTCAACAGTTCTATCTAGAGGAAAGAAATAAAACTCATTATTGAAGTTGCGCTCCTCTGTTCAGATAAAATATGTTAAGTCTTTCATTTTATGCCATGGTGCTTTATAATCAGATAGATGTGTATATGTGGAGATCAAATTAAATGAGGGGGAAAAAATTGTAAACTGATTTTTTTTTTTAAAGCAGCTGAAACTTTGACTAGGCTGCATTATGAGTGCATTTAATATTTCTGACCTGTGGGAGTATCAGGGATTTTTTAATTAGTAGATGTAGGCTCTAATTCAGCCTTTCTCATCCTTACCATGGAGAAACCCTTGAAATAATTTAGCCCCATGCACACTTGCGAATGGGGCCGTTTGCAAATACTCACAGGAGACTCAATGGAGATCCATGCAGATAGGTGTGGGTACGAAGCTCCATTGAAAGCAATGGGAGTCTGACAGCCCCCACAGCTGTTTGTGACTTTTGCATGTAATCGCTCATGCAGACAGGCTGCGCACAGGGCTGATCATCCGCAGCATGAGCATTTACATGCAACCGGCCATTAATAGCTTCGGGCACTCTCAGACTGCTTTAAATAAGGTTTCCTGCCCGCATCTATTTACATGTATTCTAGCAGAGTTTCCTGTGGGATATTGGTAATGGCCGCTTTTGCAAGTGTGAATGAGGCCTTGTGGGTCGTAGGGAACTGCTGGTAAAAATTATGCCTACCACTCAAAGTACTTTAGTGTGATCAGTACGTTGTAGTTATCATAATAAAGGAATAAGAAATGTTGCATGCGTAGCATTTTTGACACCCAGAGTGGCTAATTTATTTTTAACAACATCTACCCTCCTATACATAACCGCTTTACTTTCAGTAACATCTAAGAAACTAAATGTCAATACTTGGAAATGAAGAAATGCAGACAGTGAATATTGCAGTGTCCCTTAATATTGGTGCTCGGTGAAAAATGCCACTTAATGTTGGCCTTTCACTTTTAGAATTTTGTTCAAGCGTTCAAATGAGAGTATAAAACTGCTTGTCCAACCATGTGATGGTGCCCTCATGGACTTGACTAATTTCGAATGACTTTTCGTTCAAGTACCATGTCAATGTCTCAATTTTCCTAAACCAATTGTTCTACTTCAGTATTACCTTTGACAAGTACAAGTACATGCGCTTAAGATTGGTTAAGTTTTTTTTCACAGCTAGGAGCAAATTCAACCATTAAAAGCAAGGTTGGTGGACCTCGCGGTATTGACTCCTTTTTGACTCCCAACTACCCTTCTGTCCATCCATTACCGCCATCTATGCCGCGGTGGATTGACGCTTTGCTTGACCTCTGATTTTCATTCTACTTAACACTGTTCTTGTTTTTTTTAGATACACTGTTATGTTCTTGCCTCAGTCCTGTTTGCCTTCTTTTTTTAGCAGCCCTGTTTATATATATTTTTCTGCTCTCAAGATACCCTGGCCCTGTGAAAAGGAAGAACACTGCATCTCACTATGTTTTCCCCCATGCCTTCTTTTTTCTTTTTTATATTATTTCTTTACATTATTTCAAAATACAAAACTTTTCGAAAATCAAAAAATTATTACATTAATAAATACATTTGACTCGACTCCCTCCCCGCCCCCCCCCCCCCATGCCTTCTAATCAATGGGAGCTCCTAAGCAATTATATGTAATGACAAGTTGTCTTCCAGAAAATCAACTAGTAAACTTTCTGCTGTTTAAAAGTGAGTTGCTTCCCATCACTAATGTCAGGAGAATACAGGTTGTCGTGCCTCCTTAACGCAATGTGTATTATCCAAAAATGTAAAGATACCACTAGTACATACCGCTAAAAAGACATAGAATAATGAGTACAAAAATTACAACCATCTGTTTACTAATCCTCTAGACTAATCTCAAACATATACAAAGGGATTTCAAAAGTCTGACTATAAAAAACACCCAGGGCCATTTAATTTTTTTATATATTGCCTATGACAAGTTGATTATTGGCTTGTCAGAAATGTTGAGAAAATACTGTATTGTTTTGCTTAATTAGATTGATTCCAGAGTCAACATCCCTTTGATACACAAGGTGATTATTACTTCTGCTACTTGTACTGCATCTAGACAATAATTTACATCAAGGTTTGGTACAATGAACTTGCAAGTTAACATTTGCTAGATCAACAAACAGGAAAAAATGCTGAAATCAATTAATCTTTCCAATACAGTGGACAATACTTGGAATCCATTACCATATTTCTCAAAGACACATGTTTACAGTTTATGCTGGGGACAACTAATACTAGAGATGATATATGATTAAAGTGGACCTGAACCTAAAAAGTGAAGATATGTGGAAGGCTGGCCGCAGGCTAGCCTGAATTTGTAGGAGGAGTCTGAGGGCTATTTATCCCTCCTCCTCTCTCCTCTCCTGCGTCGGCTGTGTTTCTGGGTCTCAGCCGTCACACGTCATTTCCGGGTTACCGCGCGTCCACGTCACTTCCGGTTCATGTGCAGCAGCAGGGCAGCATTGTCGGCTACAGGGGCTCATGTCTCATCTCGTCTTCACGGTTCCTGGGCTGATGCGACACGTCTGCGGGGGCCGCCGCATTGAGGGCCAGCATTCCACCTTATTTTTTTCCGGTGTTCGTTCGGGTCAGGTAACGGGGACAGTCTGTCGGACTGGATTCACGGGCAGAGGATCGGAAGGGGGGTTTTACGCCAGGCTGGGTTCTGTGGCACTTCCAGTTTGGCAGAGCAGCGGCCGGCTGCAGCAGTCTCCTGACGGTCCCTCTCCTGGGCTATCACCGAGCTTTGGAGGGGGGGAGCCGTCTGTCAATCCACCCTGCTTCTTCCTGGTCTTCATGCCGGCATCCTGGTGTGGGGAGGGCCGCCCACCCATCCGTCCATCCTCACTTTCCTGTACCCATGCAGGCAGCTGGGGGGGCCCCCATCCACGTTTCCCCGGTGCTCAGGGGGGGGGGCTGCTGCTGCCCTCGGTACACACACCAGGCTTCATGGGGGGGGGCACATCCCTCAGCCCGGCCAGTCTCCCGCTTCTCCTCCCGTGCTCTCGCCCGCTCATCCATTGTTCACTTCTGCTCCTGTACACATGCAGGGAGGGGTTGCCTGGCGTCCACGTCTCTCCGGTGTCTGTCCGGCAGCTTGGGGGGGGCGCGCTTCTCCCGGTGCTCGCCGGATGTCATGCCCGCCATTCGTTCACCTCCACTTCCGGGCTCACGTCGGCTTCATCTGTAGCGCCACCCGCTCCTCCTCCCGGGCTCACATTGAGGGGGCCCCCATCTGTCCACCCTCCGGGCGCACTCCTTTAGAGGGGGGGCCGTCCGCCCCCCCCCCCCCACTCCTCCGGGCATACGCTGGCTTCAGGGGGGGCTGTCCAGGTAACCGGGCTGTCCAGGTCATCAGGTAGCCGGGCAGCTTGGAGAAAGGGGGGCATCCACCTGCCCCGCTTGCTTCTCCCGATGTCCACGCCGGGCGTCAGTTGGGGGGGTTAGCTGTGGGCTTCTGAAGGCCGCCCGCCTGTTCTCCCGGCGCTCTCGCCGGGGATGGGGGGGGGGCGTTCCGTCCATCCACCCACCCTCGTTGCCAGGGCTCCGTCTCGCGTTTAGGAGGCCACCTGCTTCTTCCGGTACTTGCGCTGGGGAGGGGGGGTTCCATGCATCCATCCATCCTGCTCCTTGAGGGGCCAGCCCCCTTTCTCCCCGAGCTCAGAGATGCTGCACGGCTGGCCAGGTCCCCATGGCGCTGGTTGGGGGGGCGTCCATCCATCCTATCCTCCCTGGCTGCTGGCAGGTAGAGGGGGGGGTGTCCATCCTATCCTCCCGGGCTGCTGGCAGCTTGAAGGGGGGCGTCCGTCCATCCTATCCTCCCGGGCTGCTGGCAGCTTGAGGGGGGGGCGTCCGTCCATCCTATCCTCCCGGGCTGCTGGCAGCTTGTGGGGGGACGTCCGTCCATCCTATCCGCCCGGGCTGCTGGCAGCTTGAGGGGGGGCGTCCGTCTATCCTATCCTCCCGTGCTGCTGGCAGCTTGAGGGGGGCGTCCGTTCATCCTATCCTCCTGGCTGTGGGCAGCTCGAGGGGGGGCATCCGTCCATCCTATCCTCCCGGGCTGCGGGCAGCTTGAGCGGTGGCGTCCGTCCATTCCATCCTCCCAGGCTGCTGGCAGCTTGAGGGGGGGCGTCCATCCATCCTATCCTCCCAGGCTATTGCGGGCAGCTTGAGGGGGGGGCGTCCGGCCATCCTATCCGTCCAGGCTATTGCTGGCAGCTTGGGGGGGCGTCCGTCCATCCACTCCTCCATAGCTCTCACCGCCATCATGGGGGGGGCATCTTTCCATTTATCCCAGGCGCACGCTGGCGGTATGGGGGGGCATCATCCACTCGTCCCGGGGTCACTCCAGCAGCATGGGGGGGCCTATCCACCTACGTCTCCAGGGGTCACGCTGGCAGCATGGGGGGGGCGGCTGTCCACCTTTCTCCCGGGGTCACGCTGGCAGCATGGGAGGGGTTGTCCACCCACGTCTCCACAGGTCTCGCTGGCAGTTTTCTATACGATACAATAGGGGTGTCCTGACTTGGCTCTGCAAGCCGGGGGTGCAAGCCAGCCGCATCTTGCTCATCGGATTCAGTCTACCTTGGGGTCTCAGAGCCAAGGGTGGGGGGATGCTGTAAAAAAGGGGGGCTGTTTGGTGGGGTAGCTTCACTTCCACGGTCGTTCGGGTATCCATGCGTCACGTGGTTTCTGTCTTAGCGGTTCTGGCGGCAGCATGTTGTGTTCAGCGGCCTGTTAGCGTTTTTTACTGTCATGGCGTTTTTCCTGTCATAGCATTTTTTCCTGTCAGCTTGTGCAGGTTCAGCTTACACCGGTAGCGGTTTTTCTTCTTTATTTAGTTCCGTACCAACATACTTTTGTAGGTAGTTGCATTTCTGGTTCAGTTGGCTAGGTTTCACATCTCGGTTTCTGTCACGTCTACAGATCCTTCCTTACGGGCTCAGGTTTTTTCGTTGGTCTTGTTCCTCGTTGCAGCATTGTTTGTTTTCCTTGTCTCGTCACACTTTTTTCGTTCAGGTTCTTACATACCGGGGGTAGTTAGCCAGGGTGCGCATCTCAGGATCTGTCACGTCTACAGATCCATACGGGCTGAGGTTTCGTTTTTAATTGGTTGTTGACCACAATCTTCTCGCCTGTATACCATACGTCATACGTGCACGTTCATGCTTACGCCTATAACTACTACCCACCACGGTCCGTGGGTACACCGGCCCTGAGTGTTTTATTTTAATTACCTGTCTCTGCGCGGCAGGATACTCGGGCTCATTTGCTACATACACTTACTACATACTCTAGGGTGGGTTCTGTCGTCAGGTTCATGCACGCGCTGAGGTCTGGTCATTTCTGCTCACGTCTTTGGCCCAGGCAGGTACAGAGGGGTGGTGTCTCATATCTGGTTGTCTGTTGTGTTTTCCTTTTGTGTTTAGGGTTGGGCAGGCTGCACGTTTCGGCAGCAACATATGCAGTTTATCCCTTCTACTCCACGTGGGGGTTTCTGACCATTTGTAGTACTCCGCCGATCAGGAGTTGATCATACTTGGCTCTGCATTTCTGTGAGTCAACTCAGGGGTTTCCTTTTCCAGCCACTACAAGGTAGGCGGTTCGCTTCAGTTTGCTTCCTGTTCTGTCCTAGCTACTCCCACGTACCAGCATGGAGCATGTTCTGGGCTGTATTCTTAAGCGCAGTTGGATGCGGGCCAAACAGGCTCTCCACGGCCTCTCATGTTTACTGGACATCCAGCTGATTTCCCCAAGGCTTGAAGCTTCAGGCCTGCCCGTTGCCAGGGCAGGTTAACAGCGGTTGTGTTGGTTTCACTGCTGGCTTAACCTTGGGGCCATGCAGTCCTTACTTGATACCAACGTCCCTGTGTCGGCCCACGATAGGTCTGGGTCGTTTTCATCTTTTGGTGCTATTCTCTTGTTTGTAGGTTGCCGGATCTTCTGGGCAGGTACGTCAGACCTTTCATCTTTTTTCCGATTCCCAGCCTGTTCCTAGGGGGCTCACTGTCACTCGGGTAGGTTGGGTCATGCCATGTCTGGTTCTGTGCGTTTATCGTTGCATGTCACTACAGCATGTTGGCCTTATCCGTCTACTCCTGCAAACGCATCTTTCAGGTATCCGGCTCGTAGACCCCCTTCCCTCCTATCAGTTCGTTCATTTTTGGCACCTCTCCCTCTCTCATCCCCTTACCAGGTATGCACAGTTAGGCCAGGGGTTGTAGGTGTTCACGGAGCTACTTGTCTTTCGTCCTGTTGGCTGGGTACAACCGTTTGCATTATTCCCCAGGGCTCCTTGGGTCAGCCCTTGTTCCGTTCCTCCCACGTGTCCTCTCGTCACAAGCGGTTCATTCCCATGTCTGTGTTTTCTGGTTGTAGGCTTATCCAGTCATTTATGGAACAGTCGGTTGGTTTCTGGGCAGGTTTGCTAGGTCCAACTGTTGGGGCCCTTCTAGTCATCAATTCTTAGGTCACTGGTTTCTGCTGTCGCAACGGGTACGTTCCGGTTCCATTCATTGACGCCACCCGGGCGTGCATTGATCTACCAGGCGGTTTTGTTACCTGCCCTTCTTTCTCTTAACATACCTAGTCCGGGTCTTTTTGCCCACTTTTAGGCATACTGACCAGCAGGCTAAGGCACACCTCAGGCCTTGGTAGTTAGGGTATCACATTCCTATCACATTCCTAAGTGAAGACTCTGACTACAAGTGGAAGGCTGGCCGCAGGCTAGCCTGAATTTGTAGGAGGAGTCTGAGGGCTATTTATCCCTCCTCCTCTCTCCTCTCCTGCGTCGGCTGTGTTTCTGGGTCCCCACCCACCCGTTCCCCCTTTTTCATACAACCATTTACTTATTTCATTTCTTCAGTCATATTCAGGGTATGCCCACTTTTAGGCATACTGACCAGCAGGCTAAGGCACACCTCAGGCCTTGGTAGTTAGGGTATCACATTCCTATCACATTCCTAAGTGAAGACTCTGACTACAAATAGGGAACATCCAGAAATGTTAACAGTGCCTAAGCAGGACCCTGAACAATATTCTTTGTCTTAATTTAGCCTGAAAAATAGCAGTAGACATCATGCCACATGACTCTACCTGGGTACTCCTGTTTTGTAGCCTTGTAACTGTATATTTGGTGAGCGGTCATTTAACTACTACATGTTACTACTGTGCTGTTCGCTATATTCGTTGCTTGAAAGGAAGCTGTACCAGAGGACCTACAGTGCAAGGATCTACATAGTTCTGTGTCATTCTGTGAATATTTGATCCCGACACCTGTCCTGTTTGCTTTTTGGTAACTTCACCAATTATGGGATTGCAAGTGTAGCGGGTATTTGAATTATGTGAGGACTCTGGTGGTGTGAGGTTCCTTGGGGTCCCTGGGTGGCGCTGTTGCCTTGGGCTGAAGTTGAACTCACACCGCAAACTGTGCCTTTTTGTCCTCCCCTGGAGCTGGTACAGGGGGGCGGGGAACCCGCTGTGATGCAAAGGGAGAGGTCATAAAAGGAGCGGAGGCCCGGATTTTGGGGAGAGAGTCAGAGGACGTGGCCGCACCCAGGCACCTTCAGCTTGGGTGCTGGCGTTCCGGTGTTCCAGGCCTAGGCGCCCTTGGCCTAGCTGGAGCGGAGATGGAGTCCATCTCAGGCCCCTTTAGCCTGGGGTGAGGTACTATGGCGGATGCCTGGGGCTCAGTACCTTCGACTGAGTTCCGCGAGGGTGGAGGAATCCGAGGGGGCCCTAATGCCTTGGGTGCCCGTGTCTGAGTTCGTGAGGACTGGTGTGCAGTAACTTCTCCGAAGAGTCCGGCGCAGCATCGCTGGTGACGGAAAGGCCTCCACTTCTCCCTTGGACGGATTTCTTCCTCTGACAGGGGCAAAGTAAGCGAAGGTAAATTCACGTTCTATTATCTAGTCAGTGGCAGTGACTATTCACCACTGGTGACAGCACAGTGGGCAGCAGCAAGAAGGGAAAGGATTGTGCCTCGATCTGTCCCCCCATTATTCAAAAGGAGAAAGACTGTTTTATTGCTTGGCAAGAAGAATAAAACTGAGTTGTACCTATTCACTGTGTGGAACTTGGGTTACTAAGCAAAGGAGTCAGGGACGAATGACTGGACTTGGCTCTAGGACACCTACACAAAAGCCCAATCTCTGGCCTTCACCTCTCAGTTACGGGAGGACGTGGGCCGTGGTGTGTATCATCTCTCTCCCCCAGGTACCCCTAGACAACAGCCATATAACCGATAAAGCAAGGGAGAGGGGTGAGGCCGCTACAAAAGTTATTGGGGGGTCCTCTGACTTGAGGACGCAAAGGCCTGCTTTTCTACGGTGATGGTTGCCTCCACGCAAAATCTGGTGCAGCTGTGCATAGAAACCAGGCAGAATCAGGTGTAAGGTAGATCACAGGTGCAGACCTCGGCTCACCACCGTGGAAGACGAATAAAACAAGAAATTGGTCGCACACTGGAACTCCAACTTGTCTTGATGTCATCTTTATTGTCAACAGGGTCAGACAGATACAGGCAATGGTAGACACGTTTCACAAGCAATAGTTTGCTTGTTCACAACAAATGTGACACTAAACAGACAGGCTTTTCAAAGGAGTCCGCCCAAATTGGGCTACACCCAAAAACACACCTGGCTCTAATAGTACCACATACAAACAACAATTCAACCAACGTATTTAAAAAACATTGCAACGTTTAAAACGCATGCATATGTCTAAACAAATGCACACAAAAACTGTAACAGTCATGATAAAAATATATACATGTAAGCCTGCGGCTCATTAAACCAAAATTAAATCACAGGCAAATCATGAAAAAAGGAAAAAAGTAAAGAAAAGGACAAAGCCTAGAAAAAGGACATATTTTTCTTTCTAAATTAACAAACATGTTATGCCGCGTACACACGGTCGGACTTGTCAACGGGAAAACCTCTCTCAGGATTTTCTGACTGGAAAAATAGTCTCAGGACAGAAAAAGTCCGATGGGGCATACACAAGGTCGGAATATCCGACCAAAAGCTCCCATCTGACTTTTTCTGTCGGAAATTCCGACCGTGTGTACGCCGC
This sequence comes from Rana muscosa, assembly GCA_029206835.1. Taxonomy (NCBI): domain Eukaryota; kingdom Metazoa; phylum Chordata; class Amphibia; order Anura; family Ranidae; genus Rana; species Rana muscosa. Next base: position 341,074,703 of record CM055120.1, on the reverse strand, counting down.
ATTATATTTACCTGTACTTTGCAATGGTGTTGCACAGAGCAGCCCTGAACCTCCTTTTCTGGAGTCCCCCACCTGCACTCCATCTCTTCTTGGTGCACCACCATAGAAAGCCACTTTCTATGGGGGTGCGCTTGGGGGCTCATTCCAAAGCCAGGCTGGGTGCGTCTATAGACACACAAACCACAGCTTGGCCCTGTGGCTCAGCCCCATCCCCAGCTCCCTCCTCACAGGATTTGATTTACAGCAGTAGGAGCCAATGTCTCCCACTGAGTCCTTTGAGGAGAGGAAGAGAGAAGGAGAGAGCAGCACTTCTGCACTCGGGCACAGAGCTGGAACAGGATAGGGCTCAGGTACACATTTATGGAGGTGAAGGGAGCGATATAAATACTGGGACATTTTTTACCTTAATCTGCAGCTCCTTTTATTTCTGTTAAATGCAATATGGCTACCTGGAGGTGTTCTGTACACAGCATGTGAACAGAACGCCCCCCCCAGATATGTAATTTCCTGCTTGCGTGATTGGCTCACTGATTTTCCCAGAAGTCTGCACTAAGATACAAGTCAGATTTCAGGAATCCCCTGCAACAAAAATTGCATTTTTTGTGAGATACTCCCAATAGGAAATCATATTTAAAATGGTGCAAGCCCTGCAATTTTCCTCATTAGAGCCCTGCAGATGCAGCAGCTGGTTGATTATTATGAAACCACTTCCATTAGACTCACTTGTGAACATGGGCACAGACAAACACACAGGGATTTCTTCAGAGTCTAATGGAAATTGTTTCATAATTATCAACAGCTGCTGCACCTGCAGGGCTCTAATGAGGAAAAATCGCAACAAAGTTTGTCAAAATTCTTGTAATGTACACAGATCACCCAGAGGGATATTTTTTTTTCTCAACAAAGTGGCGTTACACTTTAAGGTTGCAACGGTCTTTAAATAGTTCCTGAGGGTTAATGAAGGTCCCTTAAACTATCCTAGATTATTAGCTGCATTATAATATAAGTATTTTACAAAAGGAAGAAACAGACAGTAATGAAAAGCAAAAAAAATATTATTAAAGTAACAGTACACACATAACTGTAAAATACACATGGAAAAGAAACACAAATATGAAAAACCTTAATGAAATAAACAAAACTATCCAAAAATACAACAAAAAACTGTCAAACACTCACAACTCTGCCCCTAACTACATCACCAATCTTGTCTCCAAATATTACCCAAACCGTCCTCTCCGCTCCTCTCAAGACCTCCTGCTCTCAAGCTCCCTTGTCTCCTCCTCCCATGCTTGTCTTCAGGACTTCTCCAGAGCCTCCTCCATGCTCTGGAACTCTCTACCTCAATCTGTCAAGCCTATCATGCCTCCAACTAGGAATGAGCTTTATGTTCGAGTCGAACATGATTTCGACTCGAACATTGGCTGTTCGGCGAACAGCGAACATTTTGGGGTGTTCGCGGCAAATTCGAAAAGCTGTGGAACACCCTTTAAAAGTCTATGGAAGAAATCTAAAGTGCTAATTTTAAAGGTTAATATGCAAGTTATTGTCATAAAAAGTGTTTGGGGAGATTGCAATCTAATAGGGTGGGGCAGGTGGTACAGAAGGTTGTAACTGTGGAAAATGAGCTGATGGAAGTGATAAACGATTAGTTGGAGTTAGGAATGAGCCGAACACCCCCCTGGTTCGGTTCGCACTAGAACATGCGAACAGGCAAAAAATTTGTTCGAACACGCGAACACCGTTAAAGTCTATGGGACACGAACATGAAAAATCAAAAGTGCTTGTTTTAAAGGTTAATATGCAAGTTATTGTCATAAAAAGTGTTTGGGGACCCGGGTCCTGCCCCAGGGTACATGTATCAATGCAAAAAAAAGTTTTAAAAATTGACGTTTTTTCGGGAGCAGTGATTTTAATAATGCTTAAAGTGAAACAATAAAAGTGAAATATTCCTTTAAATTTCGTACCTGGGGGGTGTCTAAAGTATGACTGTAAAGTAGCGCATGTTTCCCATGTTTATAACAGTCTCTGCACAAAATGTCATTTCTGAAGGGAAAAAAGGTTAAAACTACTCGCGGCTGTAATGAATTGTCAGTCCCGGCAATACAGAGAAAAGTCATTGAAAGTCATTGAAAAATTTAAAATAAAAATGCGTGGGGGTCCCCCAAAATTCCATTAACAGGCCCTTCAGGTCTGGTATGGATTTTAAGGGGAACCCCGCACCAGAATAAAAAAAAATTGCCTGGGGTCCCCCCAAAAATCCATACCAAACCCTTATCCGAGCACACAACCTGGCAGGCCACTGGAAAAGAGGAGGGGACAAGAGAGCGCCATCCCCCCTCCTGAACCATACCAGGCCACATGCCCTCAAAATGGGGGGGATGTCCCTATGTTGATGGGGACAAGGGCCTCATCCCCAAAACCCTTGCCCGGTGGTTGTGGGGGTCTGCGGGCGGGGGGCTTATCAGAATCTGGAAGCCCCCTTTAACAAAGGGGACCCCCAGATTCCGGCCTTCTCTATGTGAATTGGTAACAGGGTACATTGTACCCCTACCATTTCACAAAATAAAGTGTCAAAAAAATTTAAAACCATGCAGACACCGTTGTGAAAAGTCCTGATATTAAAAATAAAAAATAAAAAAAGCCATTCCAGCGTTGTAATTCAGTCTGTCCAGCGATGATCCATAAATCTCCAGCGATGCTGCGAGTCTCCAGCGATGAACGACGCACATCTTCTCGGCACTGGAGCCTCCCAGCTAATCACGCGCAAGCAGTGTTGACAGTTTTTTTATAACCGAGGTTGGGGCCACCCGTGACGGGTAATCCCGCCCCCTCTAACGCATCATGGGGGTTTCCTGTGACGTGTTAGAGGGGGCAGGATGGGTAACCTGTTGAAGGCATGTGGCCTGGTATGGTTTAGGAGGGGGGCGCTCTCTCATCCCCCCTCTTTTCCTGTGGCCTGCCAGGTTGCGTGCTCGGATAAGGGTCTTGTATTGATTTTTGGGGGGACCCCACGCCATTTTTTTTTTAATTCTGGTGCAAGGGTTTCCCTTAAAATAAATTTTTGGGGGAAACCCACGCCTTTTTTTTTCTAATTTTGGCCCGGAGTTCCCCTTAATATCCATACCAGACCTGAAGGGCCTGTTAATGGAATTTTGGGGGACCCCCACGCATTTTTTTTTTCAATGACTTTCAATGACTTTTCTCTGTATTGCCGGGACCGACAATTCATTACAGCCGCGAGTAGTTTTAGAAATGTAATTTTGTGCAGGGACAGTTCTAAGCACGGGAAACCTGTGCTACTTTACAGGCATACTATACACACTCCCCAGGTACGAAATTTAAAGAAATATTTCACTTTTATTGTTTCACTTTAAGCATTATTAAAATCACTGCTCCTAAAAAAAACGCCAGTTTTTAAAACTTTTTTTTGCATTGATACATGTCCCCTGGGGCAGGACCCGGGTCCCCAAACACTTTTTATGACAATAACTTGCATATTAACCTTTAAAAGGAGCACTTTTGATTTTTCATGTTCGTGTCCCATAGACTTTAACAGTGTTCGCGTGTTCGGACAAGTTCTGGTGCGAACCGACTCATTCCTACCTCCAACTAAACATTTATCACTTCCATCAGCTCATTCCCCACAGTTGCAACCTTCTGTACCACCTGCCCCACCCTATTAGATTGTAAGCTCTTATGAGCAGGGCCCTCTTAATCCTCTTGTATTCTATTGTATTGTAACTGTACTGTCTCCCTTCTATATTGTAAAGTGCTGCCTAAACCTGTTGGCGCTATATAACTCCTGTATACTAATACAGGAGTATGCTCATTGAGCTAAATTAGGAGTTTGCACTTTCTGAAATTTTAACATATTTGTGTCCTCCTTATTATTGCACTTCCTCCTAAAAGCACATGTTACAGGTCTGTCTTCTACCTATCTCCATTCTGATATGTCCTTTCCAGCATCAACATGGATTTTAAAAAATGCAAATAAGAGCATCTATATCATGACAGAAAGGTGAACACAAAAGTCCTGAAGGCCTGTTAACAGTATAAAAGTCTCAAAAACTTTCTAATACTTAAAGTGATTCTAAAGTCTTGTTTTATTCCCAATAAAAAATAACAAACATGTTATGCCTATCTGCCCTATTGCAGTGAATTTGCACAGAGCAGCCTGGATCCTCCTCTTCTTGGGTCCCTTTTCTGTGCTCCTGGCCCCTCCCTCCTATTAAATGCCTCCCCAGCAAGCAGCTTTCTATGGGGGCACCCGAGCTGAGCCACAGCTTCCTGTGTCCATTCAGACACAGAACCCTGACCCGGCCTCGCCCTCTCTCTCTTCTGATTGGCTAGCTGACTTTGACAGCAGCGGCAGTCAATGGCACGGCTGCTGTGTCTCAGCCAATCAGGAAGGAGAATCGTGGACAGACATTCATGGACATTGCTGGACAGAGAGGGACCTCAGGTAAGTGTTAGGGGGGACTGAGGGGATTGCTGCACACAGAATGTTTTTTATCTTAATGCATAGAATGCATAAAAAAAAAATCTAACTTTACAACCCCTATAAAAGCATTTTAAAATGCAACTAGTCTAAGTACCCAAATTTGGGTTTGTATTAGACTCCTATTTCTTTCACAACATCCCTAACCCTGGAAAAACAAGGGGTAGCATCAGGAGCCAAATAAGTTTTCTGGAGTGTACATGTTCCAACAATCCTAGTTGGAGGAAAGAGATGATCTCCAAAGGTTGCTCCCTTCCATTAAGATCTGACCCGTAAACCTCCGCTTGCTCAGCGGGGATCGCTCCGCTGATCCCCGCTGAGCTGGTGGATGACAGGGCGGTCCCCGCACACTGTGCAGGGACCACCCTTTCAGATCTCCGCTCTCCCCTATGGGGGGGATCAGATGAACACGGACCGTCTGTCCGTGTTCATCCGATCCGCTCTGCAGACGGATAGAAAAATAGGATTTTCCTCCGTCTGCAGAATCGGAGGATTGCGGACCCGGATGAGATCGGGTGTCAGCAGATGTTCATCCACCGACATCCGCGATCTCATAGGGACCAATGTATGTCCCTTTTTCATCCGTAAATGGATGGATGAAAAAGCAGACATACGGTCCGCTGGTGTGAAAGGGGCCTTACTTTGGGAGATTGTATCTAACTTTCTGTTGTATCTGCTGAGACAGAATGTAAAGGGAAGTTTCCCCAATGGTAAACAGACAGCAAAAAATAACCCATCAGGGGTTAAACTCTATAGTAATCTATCCAAAATGAAATAAAAAAGTTTTGACTATTGTGTATATAAAATTTAAGTCACTTTGCAGAGATACACTCTTACTTCCCGTTGTGTCTACAAGACAAGAAGGGTAATCTCTAAAATGGAACATAGATGGCAAAAACGTTTTTTTAAACATTCATTACTGTTTCCATCAGTTTGTGCAGTTTTATATTTATATATATATATATATATATATATATATATATATATATAAATGTGTAGCAATACCCCCAGCTAAGAGGGCTGCTGGTATAGATTCTGGGCCTGTACACACTGCTGTCAACCCCCAGTAACTGGCTCTAACCTCCATTGGCACAGATAGCAGTAAAGATGGGATTGTGAAACCCGTTAGCTATGGGGATCACAATACCACAATAAACATATAACCACACAGTAGATTGGCTTAACCACAAGTACTTTTTTTTTACTGAATATAAAGCATCAAGTTAAACAGTAATACATGTGCATATGCAGAGCCCTGCAATGTTACTGTAACTATTCAGCATATAACAAGCACTAAGTTCCAATAGAAATTACACACGCTAAATGTCATTTAACTATGCTCGCGAGCTTCCCCCTAGTGGGCAAGATGGCGCCCAAACAATTTCTAACAGTTCTACAGTCAGGCCTGACTATTGCAGATATGGTGCTTCCGTTGGCATTAAAACAGTTAACTTCTTGGCACTACTAAAGTTCAACTAATGCTGCACAGCACATTGTCCCTCTGGTGTGCAATAACACTCTGATAACGGTGGTCCCTGGACAAAGGACACTGGGCCTAAGATTAGTCAGTGAATCTCTGAGCAAGTGCTCTCTCACCTGACCGGACCAGTCTGTACAACCGACTTCCGTAGCTGGGCCTCCAGCACACAGTCTCACGACACCCGTAGTCTCGGATCCTCCCGACAATCCTTGGAAGGATGATGAACAAAATGACTCCTGGGTTCTCCCGTGAAGATCGGAGGGCTCTCTGGATCTCAAGGCCCAAACTTTTAGGCCCAGTCTAGCGGCAGACTCAGTGTTGGTTCCACTTTCTAGGGGGCGGCGTCCAAAGAGACCCACGTGTAGCTCCACTCCTCCATAAATAGGCCTTCCCCAGCAGACCTTGCGCCGGGCAATGTACTCTGGGTGTCCCGCTGCACACTGGGTATGGTAGTCTTTTGAGCCCTTTAAAATGACACCCCGCTACATATATATTTCCTGGACCTCCCCATGTCAGCCTACTATGGGTCAGCTCCGCCCTCTCTGACCCCTCCAGGACCACCTCTTTCTTAGCCCATAAAGGGCGGCTGTCTGCCCACACCAGTGTTGTTTTTTCGTCCTCGCTCCGGACGCCTTTTAAAGTTTATTTTTATTATTTTTTTTTTTCCATCCACCATCCATCCTGTTCGGGTTCAAGCCTCGTACACACGACCGGTTTTCTCGCCAAGAAACGACAAGAAAACTGTTGGGAGAGCTTTCTTGCAGAAAAAACTGCACATGGTCAGAATCAAGTATGATACGGGAGCGCACATTCTTGTAAAACTAGCGTTCGTAATGGAGATAGCACATTCGTCACGCTGTAACGAACTGAAAGCACCAAGACTGAAAAGCGCGAATTGTCTCTCACTAAACTTTTACTAACACGCAGTAACACGAGATTAGCAAAAGCAGCCCAAGGGGTGGCACCATGGGAATGGAACTTCCCCTTTATACTGCCGTCGTACGTGTTGTACGTCACTGCCCTTTACGAGATTTTGGATTGACAGTGTGTATGCAAGGAAAGCTTCACAAGAATCTCGTCAAGCTTGACAAGAAACCCGTCGAGAAAAACGTTTTTTTTGCGACGAGATTCTCGGCCGTGTGTACGAGGCTTCAGCCTCTCCCGGTTCAGAAGACCCCCCCCCCCCCATATAGGCTGTAAATCTCCTGAGGAGGTGGGTTCCTGTGGTGCTGGGATTATATGGTACAGTATAAATGACTGTGTATTACTGGCAAAGGTCACTGGCAGTATAAATGACTGTATATACCTTCGTTAGGCAGGTGCTGGCACTCTCTCCTTGTTTTTGTGTGTTCAGGTAGTGGTTTGGCTTGCTGGGACATGTAGCTCACCGCCTCCACATGTATTCCTTTCAGGAAGCTCAGAGTTGAGCAGGTGAGCTCAGAGGCAGCTTCCTCTTTGGATTGCCTAGCAATCCACTGCTGAGTTGCAGCAGGCTCTGTCATCTCAGCCTCCAGCTGATCAATCTGCGGCTCTGCTCTGCTCTGGTAAGCCTTCTTCCAGGACTCTCATTACTCACTGCTGTGTTACTTGTCTGTCAGAGTGTTTATATTATCCTATGCCTTATAGGTCTGGGGAATTTTGCCTGCCTGCCTAGCTGCCTTAGCACTGAAGATTCGGATGGAGAAGTTTATTTTAATTGTATTTTTTTTTTTTTTAAAGAGAGCCCATTCTCTGTGTTTTACAGAGAGAAGGGCCCAGTGTGGGATAAACGCCCGCAAAGAGGTTCCAAATCAGCATTCCAGCCTCAAAGGAGTAATAAAGGAACTAGACATGACAAATCGCAGAGTCGCATGCAGCTGGCTAGACGCCCGTTGTCACGGCATTCCAGATCCCCCTCGCCCTTACCTCACTTTAGTCACTCGGACCCGAGCCAAGAGAGGTTAAGACATCGGAAAGCCTCTAGAAAGAGCAAATCCGGGCACAGACACAGAAGAAGATCCTCTTCTTCTGATAGGTCTTCATCACCAGCCCAGGTAGAAGAAAGATCCTGTTGAGCCTGCTCAACTGAGGTCCTCAGAGGAAAGCGGGTATGTGCATCTTGCTTCAAGGAGGCGGTTTAGAACAATGCTGCAAAAGCACACCAGGTTAAATCCTACCTTCCTACCTTAAGCACGCAGTCAAGGAAGGGTTAAAGAGTGTTTCAAGGAATCCTGCTCATCCTGCTGTAGCTTCAGCATCTGCAGATTCAGATCATGTGTTTTCAGTGTGTTTTAACTCTGAAGTCGATAGCGATTCGGATCCATCTGAGACTGAGATGATCTTGGAATCGCATACGTTTGATTTTTGCACTGGTTCCCCCTTGGTGGAGGCTGTTAAAGTGGTTGGAAACCCTTACAGACCACTTATACCTACAGGTAAGCCTAGATTAAGGCTTACCTGTAGGTGCAACAAATATCTCCTAAACCTACACGGTTTAGGAGATATTTGCAGAAAAGACAGCACCGATGTCTACGGAGAAAAAATGATGGGAAAAATGGCCGTGTGTGGGGGAACAAGCCGTTCCCTCGTTTTTCCTGACGTGATTCACGGCGGTGTTTTCACCGCCGTGAATCACGATCGTGTGTACGCGGCATAAGACTTCAAATAAGTCCTTCTGAAGGTGTCTCCGCTCAACCCTCTCAAGTAGGAGCAAGACTAACCCAATTCGGGGGGGGGGGGTTTGGGTGGACAAATTACAGGATGCCTGGATTGTTGCTGTCATTCGATCATTTCAGAACAAGGCCCCCTCAGACCTTGTTCATAGAAACTGGACTCCCTATGGATTTGGAAAGGAGGCAATGTTTGCAAGGATATGTAGGGGAGCAAGGGCCATCCTTCCGGTTCCAAGGCACAAATTGGGTCAAAGAGTATGTTCCCCTATGTTTTTGGTCCCAAAGGCTTCAGGGGGTTTCGGACCAGTTTTTGACCTCAAAGTCCTGAATTCTTACATGAAGTTTCCACCATTCAAAATGGAGTCATTGGAAACGATCTTTTCGGTTGTGGAGTCAGGAGACTGGATGGTTTCCATCGATCTGGCGGATGCGTATCTTCATGTTTCCATAGACGCATCTCACCATCGCTTCCTCAGGTTTTCCGTAGAAGGCTCTCATTTTAATGTCTCCCATTCCGTCTCTGCACGACTGCCAGAGCGTTTTCATAGCTACTATCTGCTGTCGTCGTGACTCTCAGGGTCAAGGGAATACAAATATCCCATTATCTAGACGACATGCTACTTCTGGGCCCGTCAAATGAGCTCCCTCTAGTTCATGTGAATTTCATCTGCAAAACACTAGCTCGTTTCGGTTGGTTGATCAACTTTCAGAAGAGCCAGATGCATCCGACCCAAATGTTGGAGTATTTAGGAGTACAATTCGACATGGATCGGGGTCGTGTTTCTCTTCCTCAGAGGAAGGTCCAGGAGATCCAGTCTCAGACAAAAGCAGTGTTGGCAAGGCCTTCTATGATGGTGAAGGAATGCATGCAGTATCTGGGGGTTCTATCAGCCACAGTTCCAGTAGTCCCCTGGGTCAGGTGGCGCAGAAGGAGGTTTCAATGCAACTTTCTTCTTCAGTGAGATCATCACTCCTTGTTTAAGAAAATCTATCTGCCAATTTTGATAATTTGGTCCCTGGTTTGGTTGTCAGTAGCTCGCAATCGTTGAAAGCCTCAGAACCAATAGTGGTGACGACCAATGCCAGTCTGGCAGGCTGCGGGGCACACTGCCTGGAACAGCAGGTTCAAGGCCAATGGAGCATTTGTGGGGCGAAGAGTTCAAATTTCCTGGGATTGGATGCTGTCAGATGCGTTCTCTTAGCGTTCCAGCCTATGTTGCGCGGTCGAGCTGTCAAGATCCTTTTGGACAACAAAACTACGGTGGCTTATGTGTCTCATCAAGGGGGCACAAGAAGTCGCCCTCTCCTTCAGGTGGCATGGCAAATCTTCCTATGGACAGAGAAGAATCTCGGCTCTCTTACAGCATCTTATCTCCCAAGGCCTGGGAATGTTTTAGCAGATCGCTTGAGTCGAGGCTTTGGGGATCCCAACGAATGGGGCCTCAACCCCAAGTATCTACGCAAGATCTTCAGGGTCTGGGGGACGCCTTTAAAAGATCTTAAGGCATTGGAGGAGAATTTTCAACTGCCTTACTTCTTCTCTGGCACCTGGCATCCACAGGCGTTGGGTCAGGGTGCTCTGTCCAGGTCTTGGAACTTTCGCTTGGTGTATGTGTTCCCGCCGCTTCCATTGGCACTCAAAATTTGGCTGAAAATTCAGCGAGAAAGGGTCACAGCAATAGTAGTCCTACCTTACTGGCTCAGGGAGCCGTGGTTCCCTCTGGCTTGGAGGATAAAGTTGGGCTCACCAATCCCACTGCCTCCTTGTCAGAATCTCCTTCTGCAGAGTGGGGCCTGACACCTGAACCGCAGGAGGTTGAAGTTAATGACTTGGAAGTGAGAGGGGGGCTTTAACTGGCTTGGGTCTCTCAGGCCGTGTAGTGGAGACATTATTACAGGCTCGTAAGAGGTCCACGAATGTAACCTATCACCGGATCTGGAATACTACAGAAAGGGGTTGGGACCTTGGATCTCCTTCAGTATCTAACATTTTGGAGTTTCTGCAGAGTGGTCTCTAAGGGTTAGCTTATAATTCCCTGAAGGGTCAAAAGATATGCTCTACATCCGTTGGTGATCTGATTTTTAGGGGCAGCCATAGAAATCAGACCTCCATTGAAATCGTTTTTTCCAAAAGAGGACTTAACACTAGTCTTGGGAACCTTGCTGGTTCCTCCGTTTGATTAAGCTTTCTCTTGTTCATTATTTCTTTTAACAGGTTTTTGTTTTTGTTTATTACTAGCCATTGCCTCTTCCAGAAGAGTCTCCGAGTTGTGCGCCTTCTCATCTAAAGAACCATATTGTTTGGTGCTCCCAGACAAGATAGTCCTCAGGCCGATACCAAGCTTTCTACCTAAGGTGGCCACATAATTTCGTATGAACTGGGAGGTCATTCTCCCAGCCTTTCCAGTGGATACAGCTGATGAGTGGAGTAGGTTAGACCTGGTCTCTACGGTTTCAAACTACCTGAAATGGACTAAAAGCTTTTGAAAAATAGATCAGCTGTAGGTTTTCCCAATGGGGCCTAAAAAGGGTATGCCAGCAACATCTAGAGTTGTGTCTTCCTGGTTTGTCAAGACCATACATATTGCATACAAAACGCTGGGCCTTCCTCCTCCTTCAGAGATCAAAGCGCATTCAACGAGGGGTATGGCAGCATCCTGGGCAGCATACGCGAAGGTCGCACCCTGAGGTAGTTTGCAGAGCAGCAAGCTGGAGCGTGCCAAACACCTTTCATTAGGCATTACAGGCTTAATATGGCTTGTCCGCCTGAGGAAACATTTGGCTCTACGGTTATTACGGTGGCTGTTGCCCATTAAAAAATTTGAGTAGCATTGCATTGAAGGTTTGGCTTATTTTAGTTTTTTATCTTCCCTCCCTTCCTAATATTGCTTGGTACATCCCATAGTAGGCTGACATGGGGAGGTCCAGGAATAAGGAAAATTGTTGTCCATACTTACCGTAATTTTCCTTTACTGGATCCTCCCAATGTCAGCCTGGGATTCCCACCCAGTTTATCTGTCGCGAGGCAGGTTTTTTTTTTTTTAACACTGGTGTTTGCAGACAGCCACCCTTTATGAGCTAAGAAAGAGGTGGTCCTGGAGGGGTCAGAGAGGGCGGAGCTGACCCATAGTAGGCTGACATGGGGAGGATCCAGGAAAGGGAAATTACGGTAAGTATGGACAACAATTTTCATTAATATACATACAGTACACTGTGTGCACAATTATTAGGCAAGTGAGTATTTTGACCAAATATCACTTGTATGCATATTGTCCAACTCCAAGCTGTATAAACTTGAATGCTTATTAGAATTAAGCATATCAGGTGATGTGTATTTGTGAAATGAGGAAGGGTGTGGCCTAAGGAGATCAACACCCTATATTAGGGTTTAAATAATTATTAGGCAGCTTCTTTTCCTCAAGCAAAATGGGCCAAAAAAGAGATTTAATTGAAAAGCAAAACATTTGAAAATGTCTTTCAGAGGGATGCAGCACTCTTGAAATTGCTTAGTCATTGGGGCGTGATCACAGAACCATCAAAGTTTTTTTTGCAAATAGTCAACAGGGTCAAAACAAACGTGTTGAGAAAAAAAGACGCAAATTAACTGCCATAATTTTTGAGAAGAATCAAATGTGAAGCTACCAGGAACCCATTATCTTCCAATGCTGTAATATTCCAGAACTGCAACCTACCCGGAGTGCCCAGCAGTAGAAGGTGTTCTGTGCTCAGAGACATGGCCAAGGTATGGAAGGCTGAAACCCTACCACCACTGAACAAGACACATAAGTTGAAACGTCAAGACTAGGACAAGAAATATCTGAAGACAGATTTTTCTAGGGTTTTATGGACTGATGAAATGAGAGTAAAGCCCTGTACACACGATCGGATTTCCTATGGTTTTTAAACCGATGGAATTTTTACATCGGAAAACCGATGAAGCTGACTTCCATCAGTCTTGCCTACACACCATCAGTCAAAAAACTGACCGTTCCAAATGTGGTGGCGTAAAACACTCCGATGAGCCGAGAAAAATGAAGTTCAATGCTTCTGAGCATGCGTTGACTTGATTCTTCTGAGCATGCGTGGATTTTTTAACCGATGGACTTGCCCATAGACGATCGGAATTTGCTATCGGTTTTTTATCCATCGGAAAAATGTAAAACATGTTCTATTTTTTGACACCGATGGAAAAAAGACCGATGGGGCCCATACACGATCGGTTTGTCCGATGAAAAAAATCCATCGGACTGTTCATCGGTAAAACCGATCGTGTGCACGCGGCTTAACTCTTGACGGACCAGATGGGTGGGCCTGTGGCTGGATCAGTAATGGTCACAGAGCTCCACTTTGACTCAGAGGCTAGCAAGGTGGAGGTGGGGTACTGGTATGGGCTGGTATTATTATAGATGAGCTAGTTGGACCTTTTTAGGTTAAAGATGGATTTAAAATGAACACCTAAACCTACTGACAGTTTTTAGAAGATACTTTCTTCAAGCACTGGTACAGGAAAAAGTCTGCATCTTTCAAGAAGACCATGATATTTATGCAGGACAATGCTCCATCACATGCATTGAAGTACTCCCCTGCATGACTAGCCATTAAAGCCCTAAGGCCCCTTTCACACTAAGGCGTTTTTCAGGCGTTTTAGCGCTGAAAATAGCGCTGTAAAAACGCCTGAAATTATCCTGCCCCAGCATTCTCAATGTGAAAGCCCTGAGGGCTTTCACACTGAGGCGTTGTGCTGGCTGTGCGTTGGAAAAAATCCTGCAAACAGTTTTTTTGGGGCGCATAAAATAGCGCTGTAAAAACGCCTATCCCCATTGAAATGAATGAGTACCGCTGTAAAACCGCGGTAATACCGCTTTAAAAACGCCCAGAAGCTACGAAAAACTAGGAAGTGCACAGGATGTGATGTAAGGGGGTAGGGTTATTAGGTGACACTAATGCGGTAAAAACGCATAGGCGTCAGCGCTATTTTTAGCGCTAACGTGGTAAAAATGCGGTAAGGCTTATCGTTTTTAGCGCGTTATTGCAACTCCTCAGTGTGAAAGGGGCCTTAAAGATGAAAGAATAATGACATTTCTCACCTGACCTAAACCCTATTGAGAACTTGTGTGCACTTCTTAAATGGGAGATTTACGGTGAAGGAAAACAGTACACCTCTCTGAACAGTGTTTGGGAGGCTGTGATTGCTGCTGCACAAAAAATTGATCGTCAACTGATCAAGAAACTGACAGACTCCATAAATGGAAGGCTTATAACCGTTATTGAAAAGAAGGGTGGCAATATTGGTCACTTTTTTTTTTTTTTTTTTTTTTTTTAATGTCAGAAATGTTTATTTGTAAATTTTGAGTTGTTTGTTTATTATTCTCACTTTAACAGATGAAAATAAACAAGTGAGATGTGAAAATTTTCATTTTTAATTTATGCCCTTTTCACATGGGCTTTCCGATCAAGTCCACCTGTCAGTTTTTCAGGCGGACCTGATTGAATGCTCCATTCACTCCTATGGAGCGGTGGATGTCAGCAGTGACATGTCCGCTGACACCTTCTGCTATCCGATCTGATCCTGTCTGTGAAATTCAGGCGGATGGTGATCCTATTTTCAATCCGTTTGGCAGATCGGATGAAAACGGACAGGTGGTCCGTTTTCATCCGATTTCCCCATAGAGGAAAGCAGGGCTCTGACAGGTCCGTCTCTGCATAGTAATCGGAGACAGACCTGACATCTGCCTGCTCAGCGGGGATAAGCGGATCGATTCCCCCGCTGAACAAGTGGAGTCCGTAAAACGGACAAGCCAGTGTGAAAGGTACCTTAGTTGCATAATAATTCTGCACACTAATAGTTGCCCAATAATTGTGCACACAGATATTCTCCTAAGAATGCCAAAAGCTCACTTTTACTTTTTTAACAATTCAGGTTTGAGGTTTATTAACATTTTGGATTGACCGAGAGCACTGAAGCACAGTATAGACACGGTTGTAGAGTAGAGCAGGGTAATGTCCTCTGTCTGGTATGATCTATGTAGCCCATGTTTTCTGCATGCAATGCATACTCCCCTACAACCTTAGGAAAGCTGGATGTAGATAACGGCTTTTACAGTGATAAAGAAAATGTGCCGTCTTGCATTCATGGATATTTTTCCACCTTAGGGAGAACAAAAAACAAAGAAAATAGAATAAATTATAACAAATCAAATTTGTGCCGAGTGCTGTGTTTGCAGAGGAGAAGCACGGATTCTCAGTGCAATGATATTGGGACTGCGGATCTCGATGTGAACTGTTCTGGACAAAAATATAACGTGATGGAGCCAGCAGAAATGCTTACAAGCGGAACAGAATTCCATTATCTCACTGTAATTAGATAATAATTTCCAGGCAATCGCTGTGCAAAAAAGCTTTATTTTAAAAGCTGCCAATATAACATGATATGGATGGTACCGAAAGGCTGCGAACAATATAGGAAGATTGGGATTGATCCGGAACATGCACTTAAATGTGATTGTACTCAGCAAAGACTAAAGATAACAGTACATCTATCTGTTTGTCTGTGTCTATCAATCTATCGATCTGTCTAATTTATCTATCTATCTATCCAGTAACTGGATAGATGAACAATATGAATTATAAAAGTCCTGTCCTGATTTGCGGTATCAAATTTTCTATCATTATAAATGTTTTCACACAAGATTCAGACAACTTTCACCCAAGATTCACATAATTTTTAATTGCATTTAATTGAAAAAATGTTAATCTTGGGTGAAATTTGTGTAAGTTCGGGGTGAAAACATTTATAAAAAGAATCTGTATTTTAAGTCAAAAAAACGTTTCTTTCATCTTGTTTTGGATAGAATGGGGATGGCCTAGAACTACAGTTTTACCCTTTTAATAGATCATGTAATTGGCTGAATGGTCTGAGATGAAGTAAACTGCAGTTTAACCTAGGGATCCAAAGCCCTAGGATACAGGAGAGCAACCCTACAGGATACAGGAGAGCAATGGGGTACTCTGGTAGCAATTGGGGAGGAGCTCCCCACAGTAGCTGGGTCTTCTGAAGAAGCTGTGTTCTATTAAAGTGATATTAAAGTCTCAGTTTTTTTGGGGATAGGATGCATTAAGGTGGAAAAACACAAGGGTTTACAACCCCTTTAAAAAGAATGTCTGAAATCACTAGATAAACAATCCTGGAGCCAAATGATGAATCAGGAACCTCCTAGGCTGTGCTCTCCTCTCCACCACAGTTGCCCATAGGGGATATAAGACAAAGGAAAACCAAAAGCGATACTGTTTTTATTAAAAAAATAATAAAACATACAAATGTCTGCTTACATTTTCCGGCACTAAGGATGGCTTGCATATGGGCTAATGGAAATCACACAATGCTCAGTTTGAACTGTGCTTTCCAACGCCGCTGAGAGATGAACCGAAAACTGGGACCCGGGTTTGATGTGACGGGAAGGCGCCTCAACGAACGTTTCATAATTGCTATGTCATCAGGAAGCGCTTGACAAAACATGAACAAATTTGGAAAAACTCATGGCACTGTGTATATGTGTGTGTGTATATGTGTGTGTGTATATGTGTGTGTGTATATGTGTGTGTATATATATATATATATATATATATATATATATATATATATATAGAACTTTTTAAGAAGTTAGGGATATCTGCAACAGGGACACAGACAGTAGTGAAAAAGCAAGTTGGCTTTTATGTGTAAGTTCACCCTTACAGAAAATTGGTAAGGTGACCTTACACTGGACCCCCTCCCCAACCCCCTGGGCCCCGCTGCACTGTAGTCCTGTGATCCTGCCCTGTCAGGGTCCGGAATGCCGCTTCACCGGCCAGGAAAGTTGAAATCTACCTGGCTTTCCCTCCTCTCCTTGCAACGTGACAGGACGGGCTAGACGGATTCTTTTTTTTTTACTCGGGGAAAAACCAACTTTATTAATATAAAGCACAGATTACATGACAGTCAAGCACAATCGTCAATAAAAATACAGTTTCATATGGTGAAATGCATGATCATTTTGTTTACCTAGATACCGCTAGACATACATTCACATGTTCACAAGGATACTGGAGCATTTTAACCACTTGTCCACCAAGGACGTCATATGACGTCCTTGACTTTGAGGGGGGATATCTGAATGAGGCCTGCAGCTACAGGCATCATTCAGATATCATTCTTTTCTGCCAGCGATTCTGCGCACCATAAGAATGATCATAGCGGCAGTTCCGCCGCTTGATCATTCTTATAGGCGGTGGGAGGGGACATCCCCCCTCTCGCCGCCATCCGGTGCTTCTCTGGGCTCTCCCGTGCCATCGGGGGCCTGGAGAACGAATCGGCCGGCGCCGGCTCACGACGATAGAGATTTACAGTCAACTCTATAACCGTCGGAGTCCCGGATGTGACGTTGTGACGTCACGTCCGGTACCCGGAAGTAAACAAAGCCGCAATTGCGGCTGTCAGCATGAGATCGGTGAATTTTTTTTCACCGATCTCATGCTTTCCAGCCTGGAAGAGAGGTGTGGGGTCTTATTGACCCCGCATCTCTCCATAAAGAGGACCTTTCACAATGATTCCTATTACAAGGGATGTTTACATTCCTTGTAATTGGAATAAAAGTGATCAAAAAAAAAATATGAAAAAAAAAGTGTCAAAATAAAAAAAAATCGGTAAAAAAAAAAGCAAAACGCCCCTGTCCCCGGTAGCTCGCACTCAGAGCCGAACACACATGTAAGTCCCGCCCACATATGTAAACGCCGTTCAAACCCCACATGTGAGGTATCCCCACGTGCGGTAGAGTGCGAGCAACAATTCTAGCACTAGCACTAGACCTCCTCTGTAACTCAAAAATAGTAACCTGTAAAAAAAATTAAAGCGTTGCCTAATGATATTTTTAAGTACCGAAGTTTGGCACCATTCCATGAGTGTGCGCAATTTTAAAGCGTGACATGTCAGGTATCTATTTACTCGGCGTAAAAGCATCTTTCACATTATAAAAAAAAATTGGGCTAACTTTACTGTTTTGTTGTTTTTTTAATTCGTGAAACCGTTTTTTTTGGTCAAAAAAAGGCGTTTGAAAAATTATTGCGCAAAAATATCGTGCAATGACCGCCATTTTATTCCCTAGGGTGTCTGCTAAAAAAAAATATATAATGTTTGGGGGTTTTGATTAATTTTCTAGCAAAAAAATTATGATTTTTACATGAAGGAGAGAAGTGCCAGAATAGGGCCCGGTGGAGAAGTGGTTAATGTAGAACACCCTCCGGGTGAGGCAGAGTCAGACACATGTTTTTCCATCCTCTAACCATCTGTCCCATACTTTGGAATACTTTTGTGTGGAAACCCTGTGTGTGTAAATAAGCTTTTTAAATGGCAAAGTGTCATTAACAGCCTTTTTCCACATCTG
Source organism: Rana muscosa (assembly GCA_029206835.1). Classification (NCBI taxonomy): domain Eukaryota; kingdom Metazoa; phylum Chordata; class Amphibia; order Anura; family Ranidae; genus Rana; species Rana muscosa. Next base: position 341,056,652 of record CM055120.1, on the reverse strand, counting down.
TAGCGTGGGGGGCAAATCCTGCATCCATCTCTGAGTGATCACCTTCCGTGCTAAAAATAATGTTTTAAAAAGGAAAATTGTGTGATTATTTATCCACCTCTACATCAGGCAATAGCCCCAGAATACACAATTTAGGATCAAGTACCACAGGGGATCCCATATTGTCATGCAGAAAGCGGACAACCTGTGTCCAGTACGTCTGAATATTTGGACAGCTCCAAATAAGATGGTAAAACGTGCCAAGCGTGGACTGACACAGACGACAGGTCGGATTGGATGTGTGTTGGAATTTGCCCAATCTCAGTGGTGTTAGGTAGGCTCTGTGAACAATGTAAGTTTGTGTCAGTCTATCTGACAGCTTAGGGGACGTAGTCTTGGTTGCCTCAAGTATTTTGTCCCAGTCTGCGTCTTCTATTGGGCCTACGTCCTGTTCCCATGCCGTCTTGGCCTTCTGAGAAACAGCTACTGTACCCTGGCGTCTGATGGTGTAGTACAGGTGCAAAATAAGCTTGGAGGGGTCACTCCCAAAACAATACCTAGCACCGGTGGGGGTTCCGTCTCTACATCCAGAGATGGCAGCTGGGTTCTGAGTGCATGACGGAGCTGCAGGTATTTAAAAGCGAAGTGCCGTGGGAGCGAAAATTCCTCTCTAAGTGCCTGAAACTGTTTGAACCCAGGGTTTGATAGGACTTGGTGTAAGTATATTATGCCGTACCTAGTCCAGACCACCGAGTCGGGAATCTCCGCTAGTTCCGGCATATGGCTGTTAAACCACAATGGGGTATGAGAATAAAATTTTCCAACATTTTGTTTTTTAAGGGATATTTCCCATATCCGTTGGTGATTTAGTAACATCCCTGTGTTGTGCCTTAAGGCCTGCTTATTTGGTTGTTTCCCGCAGAGGACAGCCTGTAGGGGTGTGTGCGTCGGGTGCCTGGGTTTATTGCAAACTAAAGACCTATAGCGTTGGAGTTCTGAGGTATTGAAATGGTATAAGTGAGAGAGCTGTGAGGCCAAGTAGTATTCATGAAGGTCTGGGAGGGAAGCACCGCCCATGTCAATTGAGTTCTTTAAAATGTGCCAAGCTAGTTTGTGTCTGCCAGTCCCCCATGAATTCAGAATAGTTTCCATTTCTTTAAATATTTTTAAGTACAAATGAAAAAATTGGAAAAATCTGCGCTTAACCTTATAAAGATATGGTGATTTGATTTAAACAAAAATGCAGCAACTTCAAAAAAGGCCTAAATACTTAAGACCAAAAACATGTGTACAATAGAAAAGAAAAAAGTGCGCAATCACCAAACCAAAAAGTTTTGCAAAAAAAACTCCTATTATAGGAAAATTATTGTGCAAAAAAAACCAAAGAATAAATTATCATTCACTAGGTGTAAAAAATATATAGCCACACAAGATGCATATATGACACAATCCAAAATAATTGTGAAGTGCAATCACAAAATATAGTCCAAATAACTGAATATTAGAATAATAATATGGCAGCATTCAACAGAGATGCTAATATTTTGGCTAAGATTTTAATATCTACCTGCAGTAGAGAAATAGGCCGATAAGATTCAGGGTAGTAGGGGTCCTTACCAGGTTTGGGGAGTACTATAATTTGGGTTTCCTGCATAGACTCAGGGAGCACGTTCATATCAAATATAGATTGATACAGGACCTTTTAGTTTGGGAACAAGTATATCGGAGTAGGTAGCATAAAATTCCAAAGGGAGTCCATCCAGTCCTGGTGCTTTAGATTTGGCCAACTGAGCAATCGCGTCAGCAATGTCATGTGCCGTAATAGGCGCATCTAATAGTTTAACCTGCTCTCGGTTAAGCCGAGGAAACTGAATGGTGGCCAAATAGGACTGCAGTTCCCTAAGCGTGTATGTGCCCTGGGATTTATAGAGGGTACTATAGAATTGCTAAAATTTAGCTGCAACTTGGTTTGGGTCAGTAATACTATTTCCATCAGGGTCACTAAGTGAGACCACAACCGGAGGCTTATCATCCAAATGAGCCAGATAGGCCAGCAGTCTCCCCGCTCTCTCCCCCTGCTCATATACTCTCTGCCTGCTGAAGAATACCCACTGTTTAGCTTTCTCTGTGAGCATTTGCGTAACCATACGGGACTGGAGTTTGACTCTGTTAAGGTTTTATGGGGTCGGGCTAGCATTATATGTGGCTTCTAGGTCTCGAAGTTTGTCAGAGGTTAATTGGAGTATAGCGGTAGAATCACGTTTACACCTATTTATTATGGTGTATAATAGCCTGTGGGCATGCGATTTAAAGTCATCTCAGTGTGAGTTGAGGGTAGAGGGCCCCTGCAGTCTATCAAAAAAGAAGAGCAGTTCCCTTGCTGGTCTGGGAGGACCGACAACCAATGGGGATTAAGTCTCCACAGTCGTGCTGGGGAGGCAGCTCGAAGAAACACCGTCAGCCAGCACGGGGAGTGATCTGAGAGGATCCTGGAAGTAAACCCCAAACCCGTAACCTTAGCCAAAAGGGTCCTGGAAACAAGAATAAAATCAATCCTGGACATGGTGTTGTGGCTTGTTGAATGACAAGTGTATGCTCTGGTCATGGGTTTATGTCTCCAGACGTCAATAAGGGCAAACTCCGTCAGTGTACGGTATAGTCTAGTGTGTAATGGTTCGCCCGGTCCGGGGTCAGCTTGTACTGGGCGGTCTAGTGTCAGGGTCATCGTATTGTTGAAATCCCCCACCCATACCACTGGTAGTAATGGGTACTGTGCTATGTAAGCAAGATCCTGCGTCACCACATCTGACCTGTAAGGAGGGGGGATGCAGCTAGCTAGAATCAATATAGGGGAACCTCCCACAATGGCATGCATAAAGAGGTATCTACCTTGCCGATGCGACACCACAGACATCAGTTCAAAAGGAGTAGATTTTGCAACTAGCACTGTAACCCCCCTAGACATGTTGGTATGAGTGCTATGGTATGCCCACCCCACCCAGGGGCGCTTCAAGGCAGCCTGTAAATGACCTGTGACATGCGTTTCTACCAAGGCGATGATATCTGCCTTCTGACCCTTGAGATAGTCCAATACAGCCATACGTTTGATTTTGTCCCGCATTCCCCGCACATTCCATAGTAGGAATTTAACATCTGCCATACTGCTTAGAGGTATAGTCTGTGTGCACGGATCTGCAGGGTATCCTCTCCATCAAAATAGGGTCTCAGGTTCATCATGCAAAGTACTATACAGTTTACTAGCAGTACACGTGCTGAGTTGTTTGTCACATATCTAAACATACATGTTGCATATATGGTAACTGCTCGTTTAAAATTATTCCATATAAATAACAAGTGCACAACGGTGCTAACATTCCCAATGCCCTGATCAAGAGATTCGGCATTTTCCTTCCCTCCCAGCTTCTCACCTCCCCAACTTTATGGAAGCATGCAGTCCCTTGCAACCTTTATATGAATTAGCTTCCAGCCATCAACTTTAGCTGGAGGTACAGTACTTAGAAAATGATGAGCAGAAAAGTTCAAATAATTAAGGAAAAAATAGGGGTTGCAAACATAACGGGGGCGATTATTCACTGTGTAGCGCAAGATTAGGGCACTAAGCATATCCTATGTGTCTCTTTCTTTTCCTGAGTGATACTTACGCTGCAAGGATACATAGTCATCTTTGTGTACTAAGGTTTTTGGGGCCTTAGCCCCATGGTATCTCCATGAAAGTGCTGTGGAGGCAGTAGAAAGCATAGGTTGTTAATCTCTGCGGTCCATGCAGCTCCAGGCCAAGGGCCGAGTGACCAGGAGTTTCAACAAGCTGAGTTCCTTCTCCCCCAGGGGAGCTTAAAGGGGTTGTAAAAGGTTTGTTTTTTATTTTCCTTTAGTTCCTTTAAGCTAGTGCATTGTTGGTTCACTTACCTTTTCCTTTTATTTACCTTCTAAATGTTTTTTTTCTTTGTCTGAATTTCTCACTTCCTGTTTCTCCTCACTAAACTTCTCACCATCATCTGAGTGGTGTTTAGTCAGCCAGAACAGCTTACTGAACAGCTTACTGAGGAGGAACAGGAAGTGAGAAATTCAGACAAAGAAAACAAAGAAAAAAAAAGTTTAGAAGGGAAATCTAAGGAAAAGGTAAGTGAACCAACAATGCACTAGCTTAAAGGAACCTATTTAGAAAATAAAAAACAAACCTTTACAACCCCTTTAAGGGTCGGGTCCCCTAACCCCAAAATGGGGGGTCTCTAAACACAAGTGAAGTAATGCACGGATTATAAAGATGGGGGGGTAAGCAAACGGGGGGAGCTTTTTTGCAAGAAAAACAAAAACGGTGAGAGAAGACTACCCCCCCACAGCGGAGGGGACACTTAGAAGAAAAGTGGGGCCCGCCATCATCTGGCAATGGCAACGGTACTCACAGTAACAGGCCGTGTAACCGTTCATCCATCCGGGCGTCCGCGTTGATCCAGCCAGTGCGCTGCCGCCCTTGGGTCCTCAAAAAATAGGGCTCTGCCATCCTCCTCCACTCTCAATCTGGCCGGAAACAACATGGCATATTTAAGGTGGACCACCCTGCGCCGCCGTTTAACATCCTGGAACTGTGCACGCTTTCTTTGGACTTCATTAGAGAAGTCAGGGAACACTGCGACATGGCCGTTGCCCAGGGCGATGTTGCCTTTCTCTCTAGACAACCGAAGGATTTTATCTCTGTCTCTGAAGTTAAGAAACTTGGCGATAAAGGTCCTGGGGGGGTGTCAGAGAACTCACCTTGCCGGACATGCTGTTCGTCGCCTTGGGGCGCGCACCCACGCGAGCTGCTGTTGTGCGTTCTCCTGTGCGCGCGTGTGCACGCGCATGCGCCGATGCGCGGCAAACGGCCTATTTAAATCCCTGGAACACTTCAGCCCAGTGCTGTATGATCTGCAGCTCCCTGTGTACCATGCCCCTGCTGTTTGCCTGAAATCTGCCCCTCTGACCACCCAACTTGTTACTTGGACTTCTCCTGCCTTCCGCCTGCATCTGACCATGGCTTGCCCTTGACCCTGAACCTGTCTGCTCCTCTGTACCATGTTGCCTGACCATTGCCAAACCCTGCCTGTTATTTGAACATTCTGTGTTCCTCCTGCTCAGCTTCACCCTCCAGCATCCCTGCCTGCCTGTCTGCAGCCTGTGAGGCTCATCATCTTCCCTTCTGCATCCGGATCCTGAGCTGTCCTCCAGCAAATATCCACCAGGCTCTCTTACCCTTTCCCTACTCCTGTGCCTCCTGTCTTCACTACCAGGGGCGGCGAGTCGGATCCATACGGGGGACCTTCCTCTGCTCCGTTGGGCTCTTTGACCAGATACGTGTAAGTCTGACAGGGGGGCTCCCGCAGGTGGAGGTTTAGCTGGGATGCAGTGCGCCCTTTCCACTGCGAACATAACAGAAAAGGCCTCACTTCCAAAATGTTGGATCAGGAGAGATTCCAAGTATTCCGCAGGGTTGGTACCTTCAGCCTTTTCAGGTAGACCGATGAACCGGAGTTGCAGCGTCTCAAACGGTTCTCCATATCATCCTAGCGCGCATTCAGCTGGTGGATCTGGCGCTGCATGTCCTCCATGGTGTGGCGTAGGGGGTGCAGGATGTCCTCTGCCGCTCCAATGCGTGTCTCGGCCCATCTCCTGGAGCGGCGGCCATATTGCTGCACCCGGCGGAGGCCTTGGTATGTTCTACAGGCCTCCCTGACTGCCCTGAGGTGCATCTCCTCCTAAAACAGCCTCCGGACTGCCTGAGGCCGCTACCTCAACGTATCCACACCCTACAGCAGCATTGTGCCGGTGAGTGCCCCCGGCGCAAGAGGGAGATGTCAATCTTGACCTCATCTATTTGGGCGGTGAGTGTCCCCTGCAGCTTTGAGATGGCATCCAGGACCTATCAGCGCCCTGTCTTTTACCTTAGATACGTCCCGGCGCAAGAGGGAGATGTCAATCTTGACCTCATCTATTTGGGCGGTGAGTGTCCCCTGCAGCTTTGAGATGGCATCCAGGACCTATCAGCGCCCTGATGTACTGCCGCGGAGCAGGTGCCGTCACCATCTTTGGGCTGCGGTTCTTGATCCTGATGGCTGTATTTCGCCAGCTTGTCCACCGCCTCAGAGGCCCTTTTCGGCAGAGACATGGTCTCTCCCCGCTCCTGGCTGTGGATGACCAGGCCGTCTCTGAGTGGAGCAATACGGCCGCTGGTCCGGGAGTTAGGCCAGAACCACGGTCTGTCCCCAATGCTGCTGTAGGGTGTGGATACGTTGAGGTAGCGGCCTCAGGCAGTCCGGAGGCTGTTTTAGGAGGAGATGCACCTCAGGGCAGTCGGGGAGGCCTGTAGAACATACCAAGGCCTCCGCCGGGTGCAGCAATATGGCCGCCGCTCCAGGAGATGGGCCGAATCCGCGGCCTGTCCCACGGCAAAAAGAGGGTGTGGGTGTGCTGCAGTAGTGGCCTCAGGCAGTCCGGAGGCTGTTCTGGGAGGAGATGCAACTCAGGGCAGTCCGGGAGGCCTGTAGAACTCACGAGGCCTCCGCCCGGTGTAGCAAGATGGCTGCCGGGAGGTAGGCCAAAGTCGCAACCTGTCCTACGGAAAAGGGAGGGTGTTGAATTGTACCAGTGTAATGTCAATCAAACAGGTGGGACCTGATCTGACAGTGGCTGGCTTCTCCACTTCCTGAGCTGTGTGCGGCTCTGGAGGAATTCCTGCTCTGCTTCCTTAGGCTTGATGCCGAGAGGCTTGTTAGGATGGTATATTACACACCCCAGCCACACTGTCAATGCTTGGATGTCTGGCCTACTTGTAAGTGCAATCAATTTAGCTTTCCAATAATAATCATAATTCTGTTTTTACTTATTGCACTTAGAGGCTCCCTTTGCACCCCTGTTACCAGGGGTGTTTTGTCCTGTTTACAATTATTATTGAAAGTAAAATAAAAATAAAATCACACATTTTGGGTTTTCCCCAGAAAAGTAATTAAGAGGAAATCTTACAACGGGGGCACTAGTTCTGGTAGTTTGGAGGGCCCTAAGGAATCCCCTCAACTTGCAGGGATCTCCTCTCCCAAAAGAAGATAAATCTCCCCATTGGGACACAGATGGTAAAAAAATTAATAAAATAAAAAAACTGGCATGGTAATGTAACCCCTTTCCCTATCCAAAAGAAAAAAAAGTTTTGCCTATGGCTCTACTTTAATCATTAGAACAGGCTGGGATGGTTTGGAAATTTTTAAAGTGACTAGTGGTTGCGCTCACAGTGGGGTTTTCCTCTTCAATTTACATGGAGGAAGATTACATTAGGAAGTAAGAATAGATGCATTTTTTTTTCTTGAAGCGGAGGAGGTTATGTGTTATTTTGTGGCTAATGTGCTTTCTACCTAAATTTTATTTTTTTCAATTTTTGAAGTACAATTTCTACAAACTACAGTAAGTCATTTATCTCAGCATGGAAATCAGTAAAAAAAAAACACTCTGTACCTAGATGCCAGCCCAAATGACTAATGTGATCTTCACAGAGGCTTGTTATCCCGGTAATGACACAGCAATGTGACAGCAGTTACCTGGATCAGGAGTGAGCACCAATTGCAAATCATTGTTCAGAGAAGTACATTCAAGCAGTAAATCTTGTGCACATTGGTGATTTTCATTTAACACAGATCTTGTTAATGCCATTTTTTGTAGCTGAGGGTAGCCTCTTGTGTTTTTTTTTTTTTTTTTTTTGCAGCTAAAGAGAATGTGTTGTGTTTTGTATATATTTTATTTATTTATGCATTGTGTTCAGAACAAAAAATATATATATTTTAAATTCATTTAAAATATTACATATAAATATTTTATGTTTCCACACAGCCTGTAACCAGCATTTCTTGTAACCAAGCTTCTTTTTTAGGCCTCATGCCCACGGACGTTTTTACAGCCGCGTTTTTGAGCGTTTTTTACAGCTTAAAAACGCCTGTCCATGTTAGTCTATAGCTTCATGCCCACCTAGACGTTTTTGAGCTGCAAATAGCATAGACGTTTTTAAGCTGTAAAAAAAACCCAGGACCAGTGCGTTCCTCAGCGTCAGAATTAGGCAGAAAAAAACACGAGCGTCAAAAAACGCGCACTAACGCGCAAAAACGCGCACTAACGCGCGGTCGCGTTTTTAGCTCCGACGTTTTTTTTTTTTTTCAAAAAAAATTAATATTTACAATAACATGGACAGGCGTTTTTAAGCTGCAAAAAAACGCAGCTGTAAGGCCCCATGCACACAGGGCGTTTTTACAGCCGCTTTTTTTAGAGCTTAAAAACGCCTGTCCATGTTTTGTAAACATTTTTTGACCTTTTAAAAAAAAAAAAATCCCGGACCTCAAACGCAAATCGCGGCGTTTTTGCACGTTTATGCGCGTTTAATAGCGTCAGGCGTTTTTGCAGCTCGAACCTGGAGCTCCAGAACGCACTGGAATTGGGTTTTTTTTGCAGCTGGAAAACGCCTATGCCACTTGGAGCTCATAAAAGCTCTAGTGTGCATGACACAATAGAATAACATGGATGGGCGTTTTGAAGCTGTAAAAAAAAACGTCTAAAGCTGCTGTTAGCAGCTGCAAAAACGCCCTGTGTGCATGGGGGCCAAAAACGCCAATGGGCATGAGGCCTAAACGTTTAAAGCCAATCTCCAGGCAAATGTTGTACCGCCTCCTGAATTCCTCCCACAATCCCCTGTCACCCATTCACAAATTGCCTAAAAACAGTGGGCGTGGCTACATAGCACTGACTATTGGGTGCGGTTTAAAGGGGCTTGATTAAAGTGGATCTCAACTCAAAAATAATAATGTGCTATAATATAGGAAATATTTCAAAGTGTTACAGTGCCTTGAAAAATTATTCATAGCCCTTGAAAATTTCCACATTTTGTCATGTTACAATCAAAAACGTAAATGTATTTTATTGGGATTTTATGTGATAGACCAACACAAAGTGGTACATAATTGTGAAGTGGAAGGAAAATGAAAACGTGTGCTGTGCATTTGTATTCAGCCCCCCTGAGTCAATACCCTCCACTCCAGTCTCAAGTCGGAATTTCCGTCAAAAGTGTGATGGGAGCTGTATGCTCCATCCAACTTTTTCTGTCTGAATTTCCACCAGCAAAAGATTGAGAGCTGGTTCTCAATTTTTCCAGACGGAAAAAGTTCTTGACGGAAATTTTGATTGTCTGTATGCAATTCCGACGTGCAAAAAAAACACGCATGCTCAGAATCAAGCAGAAGAACTGCCTATTGAACTTCATTGATCTCGGCTCGTCGTACGTGTTGTACGTCACCGCGTTCTTGACCATCGGAATTTCAGACAAGATTTGTGTGACCGTGTGTATGCAACACAAGTTTGAGCCAACATTCCATTGGAAAAAAAACATGGTTTACTTGTCGGAAATTCCGATCACGTGTACAGGGCATAAGAGGTTTTCTTCTAAGATTGCCCTGTATTTGGCTCCATCCATCTTCCCATCAACTCTGACCAGCTTTCTGACCAGCTTCCCTGTCCCTGCTGAAGAATAGCATCCCCACAACATGATGCTGCCACCACCATGTTTCACGGTGAGGGATGGTGTGTTCAGGGTGATGTGTAGTGTTAGTTTTCTTCACATAGCGTTTTGCTTTTAGGCAAAAAAGTTCAATTTTAGTCTCATCCGACCAGAGCACCTTCTTCTACATGTTTGCTGTGTCCCCCACATGATTTTAGTTAGTGGTATCAGAGTTAAAGTGGTTGTAAACCCTGGAATTTTTATTTTTTTTAAGTATCCCACCTGCAAGACAAAGCCATAATGAGCTAGTATGACTAGCTTACTAGCTCATTATGCATCACTTACCTTATATCGGGGCCCCCGAAGCCGTCCTCGTCTCCCTCTCCAGCCGCAGCCATCACTGCGGCGATAGCCGGAAGGCTACTTGCGGGTATCGCCGCTCCAGCCAATCACAGCGCCGCTCCGGCGCTGTGATTGGCCGAAACGGCAAAGACATCACTCCGCGCATTCGCGCGGGAACCGCCAAATCCGGCTAAGCCGGATTTGTTAATGGGATTAACCCTGTGAATGCGCCGTTCGATGCATGTCATTTTTTGCAAATATCTCCTAAACCGTGTAGGTTAAGGAGATATTTCTTGCACCTACAGGTAAGCCTTAATCTAGGCTTACCTGTAGGTGCAAGTTGCATAAGTGGGTTTACAACCACCCTTTTACATATTTATTTGTAAAACATTTTGAAAACCATTTATCATTTTACTTCCACTTCACAATTATGTGCCACTTTGTGTTGGTCTATCACATGAAATCCCAATAAAATACATTTACCTTTTTGGTGGTAACATGACAAAATGTAGAAAACTTTGAGGGGTATGGATACTTTTTCAAGGCACTGTAATTGTGACATTTGAAAATTAGCCTTTCGTCTGAAAATTAGCAGTGCACTTCCTGGTGTGTCTAGAGGGTGCCTAGGCATTTCTGTGTTTACCTACAGCAGGGGTCTCCAAACTTTCTAAACAAAGGGCCAGTTTACTGTCCTTCAGACTTTAGGCGGGGGTGGGGGGGGGGGGGGGCGGACTGTGGCCAGTGGGAGTATTAATTGTCCTTGCATCAGTGGGAGTAAACAATGCATGTTTGGCATCAGGGGGAGGAATAACACCCCGTCGTTGGTGTCAGTGGGAGGAATAATGCACCATCTTTGGTATAAGTTGGAGAAATAGTGCCCCATCATTGGTATCAGTGGGGGGGGGGGAATAGTGTCCTTAACCACTTCCCGCTCAGTCAATAGGAGATTGACGTCCGGGAAGTGGTTGTGTTATCCACACTGGACGTCTATTGACGTCCTGCAGGATAACAGCCGCCGCGCGCCAGCGGGGGCGCGCATCGCGGCGATCGCTGGAGCGGTGTGTCAGTCTGACACATCGCTACACTGATCTCGGTAAAGAGCCTCCGGCGGAGGCTTTTTACCACATGATCAGCCGTGTCCAATCACGGCTGATCACGATGTAAACAGGAAGAGCCGTTGATCGGCTCTTCCTCACTCGCGTCTGACAGACGCGAGTAGAGGAGAGCCAATCGGCGGCTCTCCTGACGGGGGGGTTCACGCTGATTGTTTATCGAATACCCACACTAGACCACCGGGATGCCGCCCAGGACCACCAGGGAAGCCCCAAGCATGTGGATGGCCAGGTAAGTCCCCCATGGCCATCCACATGTACAAATACATAAAAAACATATGCCAATCAGTGCCCACAAATCGGCACTGACTGGCACCATCATGGCACGACCCCAATGTGTGATGCCCAGCATTGCCAGCCACCAGTGTCATCAGTGCCACCTACTAGTGTCCATCAGTGCCACCTATCAGTGCCTATCCGTGCTCATCTGTGCCCATAAGTGCCCACCTATCAGTGCCCATCCGTGCCACCTATCAGTGCCGCCTATAAGTGCCCATCAGTGCCGCATACCAGTGCCACATATCAGTGCCGCCTATCAGTGCCCATCAGTGCCGCCTATCAGTGCCCATCAGTGCCGCCTATCAGTGCCCATCATCAGTGTCGCCTTATCAGTGCCGCCTTATCAGTGCCCATCATTGAAGTAGAAAAGGTACTTATTTACAAAAAAAAACAGAAACAAAGAAAAACGTATTTTTTTTTCAAAATTTTCGCTATTTTTTTATTTGTTGTGCAAAAAATAAAAATCGTAGAGGCGATCAAATACCACCGAAAGAAAGCTCTATTTGTGGACACAAAATTATTAAAAATTTGTTTGGGTACAGTGTAGCATGACCGCGCAATTTTCATTCAAATTGTGACAGCGCTGAAAGCTTAAAATTGGCTTGGGCAGGAAGGTGTATAAGTGCCTGGTATTGAAGTGGTTAAAGTGGTTGTAAACCCTCAAGCCTCGTACACACGGCCGTTTTTCTCTGCAAGAAAACTGCTTGGAGAGCTTTTTGCCCAGAAAACCGTTTGTGTGTATGGTTTCTCAGCAGGAAAACTGCCGGGAATCTCGACCAGAAAAATAGAGAACCTGCTCTCTATTTTTCTCGTCCGGATTCTCGGCAGAGTTTTCCTGCCGAGAAAAACGGTCGTCTGTATGCTTACCTGGTCCAAGGTAAACCCACGCATGCACGAAAAGACTTTGACGCATGCGTGGTAGCATACAAGATGGCGGCGACTGCATCGAATGTGACGAGCGCCGGCTCGTCGTAGTCGATGTTGTCACCGCGTTCTTGCCATTCAAAAGAACGGCGGTTCTTTTGAATGGTTGCGTGTGTACACAGGGCTTGGCAAGACAAGCTTGCCAGGAATCCCATCGAGGAAAACCGAAGTTTTTTTTCCGACGCGATTCCCGCCCGTGTGTACAGGGCTTCACAGACCACTTCATGCTACAGGTAAGCTTATAATAAGGCTTACCTGTAGCTACCCAGGCTATCTCCTAAACCTGCACAGTTTAGGAGATATCCCTGTATTTGCATGTGCCGATGTCATCGGCACATGTGCACTGAAGCAAACTGAAGCAATGCGCAGGAGTGACGTCATCGCGGCTCCGGTCAATCACATCGCCCGGAGTCCGCGATACCTGAAAGTAACTCCGGAGGGGGGTACAAGGACCGCTGCGCGGGCTTTGATGTAAGGTAAGTAGATCATGCATACTAGCTCATTATGCCTTTGTCTTTCAGGGTTTTTTTAAAAAAAACCTTAGGGTAAATTTTTTTTAACTCCACTACATCTGGATTTCTTCAAGAAGAATATAGACACAAATGGTAACACTTTTTTCTGAGCCCAACTTAAAGTGGAACTAAACTGCACCACAAATTGAAAACACTCTTTAATCCATTTTTAATGTTCACAAACTCACCCATCAATCCATGTGTCCATGCTTTACTTTGCGGAGAAATCACTTTGAAAAATAATAATAATGCCCTTAGCACAGTCACGCAGGCAGGTGGGTGTGCTTATCTAAGAAAGCCCATCCTCCTCTCCTCCAGATGAAAGAAAAAAAATGCCCATGAAGACTCCTGGGATATGTTACATCATTTTGGCCCAGGCCAGAAACCAGGAATCTACTGAAGAAATGTAAAAAAAAAATTCTAACAAGTAATTGTAACATACCTTCCTATCTATTTACTAATGCTAGCAGCATAAGGATTAAAAAATAGTTGATTCTGATTGGGAGAGCTTAGTTTCACTTTAATGTAGAGCTTTTAAAAAAACAAAAAACTATTTAAAACAGTTGAGAACACATTCATCAGTACATAACATGTAACATAGCATAGAGTGCAGTGGTCAGGAGTGTGTATTACATGGCACAAAAAATGGCCAAATTATTGGTGGTTAGTGGCTAGGGATGAGCTCGGTGTTCGAGTCGAACATAGGTTCGACTCGAACATCGGCTGTTCGCGCGTTCGGCGAACAACGAACGATTTGGGCCGTTCGCGCCAAATTCGAGTGACGCGAACGGCCCACAATACACTGCGCCATCGCAGTGTAATCCCGGCGCTGTGATTGGCCAAGCATGCACTGTGACCCTGCATGCTTGGCCAATCACAGCGCCGGCAGCGAGGAGAGCAATGATTGGCCACAGGCAGGATGCCTGTGGCCAATTATTGCTGAGGGGGTTTAGTACACGCCCCACACTATAAAAGGCCGCCAGCGTGGCGGCCTCGTGTAGTGTGTTCCGGCGCAGGGAAAAAGGATAGGCAGGGACAGTGTCATATTTTTTTCTTTGCTAAACCTTGTGTGTAGGGACAGAGAAGGATAGGTAGGGAGAGTGTCAGTGTCATATTCTTTGCTAAACCTTGTTTGTAGGGACAGAGAAGGATAGGCAGGGAGAGTGTCAGTTTCATATTCTTTGCTAAACCTTGTGTGCTGAACCATATTGCTAAACCTTGTGTGTAGGGACAGACAAGGATAGGCAGGGAGAGTGTCAGTGTCATATTCTTTGCTAAACCTTGTGTGCTGAACCATATTGCTAAACCTTGTGTGTAGGGACAGACAAGGATAGGTAGGGAGAGTGTCAGTGTCATATTCTTTGCTAAACCTTGTTTGTAGGGACAGAGAAGGATAGGCAGGGAGAGTGTCAGTTTCATATTCTTTGCTAAACCTTGTGTGCTGAACCATATTGCTAAACCTTGTGTGTAGGGACAGACAAGGATAGGCAGGGAGAGTGTCAGTGTCATATTCTTTGCTAAACCTAGTGTGCTGAACCATATTGCTAAACCTTGTGTGTAGGGACAGACAAGGATAGGCAGTCGAGAGTGTCAGTGTCATAATCTTTGCTAAACCTAGTGCGCTGAACCATATTGCTAAACCTTGTGTGTAGGGACAGACAAGGATAGGGAGTCGAGAGTGTCAGTGTCATAATCTTTGCTAAACCTAGTGTGCTGAACCATATTGCTAAACCTTGTGTGTAGGGACAGACAAGGATAGGCAGTCGAGAGTGTCAGTGTCATAATCTTTGCTAAACCTAGTGCGCTGAACCATATTGCTAAACCTTGTGTGTAGGGACAGACAAGGATAGGCAGTCGACAGTGTCAGTGTCCTATTCTTTGCTAAACCTTGTGTGCAGGGAGAGAGGATAGGCAGGGGACAGTGTCAGTGTCATTGTTGCTAAGCCTCCTGCACAGTATACACCTGAAGCTAGCCCTTATTGCTTGTTTTCCCATCTCCCTGCAGGCCATTAGAATGTCTGGAAGGCAAACAAGGAGAGGCAGACAGTCAGGAGCCAATAATAGAGGGCAAGCAGGCTCTGTGTCTGGGGGCAACAGTGCTGGTCGTGGACGCGGTGCATTGTCATCAGCACATGGCCATGGGACACGCTTGTCCTTCTTTTCGGCAGCTGGACATGTTGGGCCACATCATGCCGAAGACTTGGTAGAGTGGATGACCAAGCCCTCCTCATCCTCCTCATCCTCTCTCACCCAGGCTCAGGGTACTGGCAAAGCAGCTGCCAAAGCGTCCTCTTCCCTGGTATCAATGTCATCATCAGTCACTCCTTCCCTAGACCCACCATGTCCTCCTCCTGAGGAGTCCCCCGAACTGTTTGAGCACAGTGTTGGGTACATGCTCCAGGAGGATGCCCAGTGTTTCGAAGGGTCTGATGATGATACCCAGCTAGAGGAAGGCAGTAGCGTGAGAGCAGAGAGAGGGGATGCTCAAGAAGGACACCAATCTGGCAGTCATGTTCCAGCAGCTGCAGCATACTGCCAGATTGGCTCCAGTGATGAGGAGGGAGGGGATGATGAGGTCACTGACTCCACGTGGGTGCCTAATAGGAGAGAGGAGGAGGATGAGGAGGAGGCACATCTCCAACGAGGCAGGATGCCCTTGGGTGGCCAGCGTAAGGGCAGCACACCGACGGAATCACACCGCAGAGCTCCGCCTGTGCAGGGCGCTGCCTCTGCCCGTTATTCAAAAAGTTCTTTGGTGTGGGCCTTTTTTGGGGCGAGTGCATCAGATCGCACAGCTGCTGTTTGCAACATATGTCTCAAGTGTATATCGCGTGGCCAAAACATCAGCCGCTTGGGCACCACATGCTTGACCAGACATATGTTGACCTGCCATGCAGCTCGTTGGCAAGCCTACCTTAAAGACCCACACCAAAGAACAAAGCGGACCTCTCCTTGCACCGCATCAGCTGGGATCTCCAACCCCACTATACCTTCAGTCCTCTCTGAAACCTGCACTGAGAGGAATGAAGGTGTAGAATTAGGTGTGTCACAGCCAAGTACTTGCGGCCACTCTGCTAGCAGTACACCGACGTCCGATTCTAGCAGGCAAATTTCCCTGCCCCAGCTGCTGGACCGTCGAAAGAAGTTCACTCCCAGCCATCCACATGCCCAGCAGTTGAATGCTAGCTTGGCTAAATTGCTAGCGCTTCAACTGCTGCCTTTTCAGTTGGTAGACTCGGCCCCCTTCCGTGAGTTTGTGCAATGTGCGGTTCCTCAGTGGCAGGTTCCCAAACGCCACTTTTTCTCACGGAAGGCGATTCCGGCTCTCTACCGGCATGTGGAAGGCAATGTCTTGGCCTCGCTGGACAGGGCGGTCAGTGGTAAGGTGCATATTACCGCTGACTCATGGTCCAGCAGGCATGGACAGGGACGTTACCTTTCTTTCACGGCCTATTGGGTCACTCTTTTGGCAGCTGGGAAGGATGCAGGACAAGGTGCAGTAGTGTTGGAGGTTGTTCCACCGCCACGCCTCCAAAATGCTACTACTGGTTGTGACACACCTCTGTCCTCCACCCCCTCCTTCTTCTTCCTCCGTGGCCTCTTCCTGTGCTTTGTCCTCGGAACCAGCGGTGCTCCGTAGGCGTTCAAGGGGCTACGCAAGTACGCAGGCAAAAAGATGCCATGCCGTGCTTGCGCTGGTGTGTTTGGGGGACAGGAGCCACACTGGGGCAGAGGTTCTGTCTGCTCTGCAGGGGCAGGCCGAGAGGTGGTTGACGCCATGCCAGCTTAAGCCAGGAATGGTAGTTTGCGACAATGGCACCAACCTCCTCTCCGCTCTCCGACAGGGACAACTGACCCATGTGCCCTGTGTGGCTCACGTCCTTAACCTGGTGGTGCAGCGGTTCTTGGGCAGGTACCCGGGCTTACAGGATGTCCTGAGGCAGGCCAGGAAAGTCTGTGTGCATTTCCGCAGATCTTATAATGCCAGTGCTCACCTGGCTGAGCTGCAAAAGGAGTTGAACCTGCCCAAGAACCACCTTATATGTGACATGCCCACCAGGTGGAACTCAACGTTGGCCATGCTGCAGCGGCTGCACACGCAGCAGAGGGCCATCAATGAATACCTGTGCGACTACGGCACCAGGACAGGGTCAGGGGAGCTCGGGTTTTTTTTCACCACGCCAGTGGGGCATGATCAGGCACCATTTGAGGAGGCCACGAGGATGGTGAGCAGTGACACTGTACCTCTTGTCCACCTGTTGGAACATACGCTGCGTGGAATAATGGACAGGGCACTTGAGGCAGAACAGAGGCAGGAAGAGGAGGACTTCCTTGCCTCTCAAGGCCCCCTTTACCCAGACAGTGTTCCTTCTGTCCCACCCATCGCACACGAAGAAGAGGAGGAGGAGGAGGATTGTGTCAGCATGGAGGTGGAGCCTGGCACTCAGCATCATCAGCAGCAGTCTTTTAGGGATGATTTACAGTCCCAAGAAACCAGTGGACTTGTACGTGGCTGGGAGGAGGTGGCTGCGGATCATGTCGTCCTTAGTGACCCAGAGGACTCCGGACTGAATGCCTCAGCTAACCTACGCTGCATGGCCTCCCTGATCCTGCAAAGTCTGCGGAAGGATCCTCGTATTCTTCGGATCAAGGAGAGAGACCATTACTGGCTGGCCACTCTCCTTGATCCACGGTACAAGGGTAAGGTTGCGGACCTTATCTTACCGTCGCAGAGGGAGCAGAGGATGAGACAACTCCGGGAGGCCTTGCAGAAAGGTCTGTGCAACGCGTTCCCAGAGACTGGGAGGTTACAAACTCCTGGTCTTGGACAACGAGTTGCTGAGGCTTCGGTCAGTCAAAGGAGCGGTTGGGAAGGTGGCCGTCTGACTGAAGCGTTCAGACAATTCTTTAGTCCGCAGCCCCAAGGTATGATCGGTTCCAGCAACCATCGCCAGCGTCTGATATACATGGTGCAGGAATACCTAGGGGCAAGGTCAGACTTGGACACCTTCCCCACCGAAAATCCTCTGGCTTACTGGGTCTTGAGGATGGATCACTGGCCAGAGCTTGCACAGTATGCAATTGAGCTACTGGCCTGTCCTGCATCCAGCGTTCTTTCAGAACGCACATTCAGTGCTGCTGGAGGATTTGTCACGGATCACAGGGTGCGCCTGTCCACCGACTCTGTTGATCGACTGACCTTCATAAAGATGAACCAGTCTTGGATCACCACCAGCTACCAAACACCTGAAGCTGATTTAACAGACTAATTTATTTTCAAATGTCACATCCCTTCAAGACTGATGCTGATGCTGAGAGTTTGTCCTGTTATGTTGACTGACTATCCTCCTCCTCCTCAATGATCCGATTGACGATGATAGCTTGGAAGAACATTTTTGTTTCTGGGTGCCACCACCAGTGGCTAAGGCCCAATTTTTCAGCCCCTGTTTAACAGGGGTGTGTTATTACAATTTTTTATGCAATGCTTTGCAGCAGGGCTCATTGCCGTGCTCCAAGTACAGTATCTGTGAGGGGTTGCAGTGTTGTGGCACCAGTGCCTAAGGCTCAATTTTTCTGCCCCTGTTTAACAGGGGCATGTAATTACAATTCTTGATCTAATAATTCACAGCAGGGCCCATTCCTGCGCCCACCAAGACTAACTGTGAGGCCTTACAGTGTTGTGTCAACACCACCACCACAGGCCCAATTTTTCAGCCCCTGTTCAACAGGGGCATGCAATTACAATTCTTGATCTAATAATTCACAGCAGGGCCCATTCATGCGCCCACCAAGAGTAACTGTGAGGGCTCACAGTGTTGTGGCAACACCAACATTTAAGGGGCAAATTTCAGCTGAGTATATACAGCAGGCCCCTACTTTCAAACATCCAACTTACAAACGACTCCTCCTTGCAAACGGAAGGATGCAACAGGAAGTGAGAGGAAATCTACCCCTAGGAAGGCAAATTCTCTCCTGTAAGAGTTAATATGGGAAAAAAAGTGTCTCCTCTCCACTGATGCTTTATCACCAATTCTTGTTTCAATAAAAACCCCAAATTTTCAAAAAACATTTGTCATTAGGACGGAAAGTGAGGTGAACTGTTCTGAACAGGTGCACACTGCACAGACAGCAAAACAAATGTTACAGGGGTGATAACCCTTCCCTATGTTTTCCAAAAAGCTTAAAAATAGATTTTTTTGCCTGGAGCTACACTTAAACAATGTACCTGTTCAAAATTACAAACAGATTCTACATAAGAACAAACCTACAGTCCCTGTCTTGTATGCACCGCCTGTATACGTCTGTTCAAAGTATATAGGGCCTCTTTTATTTTGTGTGCGGGGTTCCCCTTAATATCCATACAAGACCCAAAGGGGCTGGTAATGGGCTGGGGTAGGGGGGGGGGGTGTGTGATGGGGTAGCTATGCCATTTTTCTTAAAGATTTTCATCATTATTACCGGGACCAGACATTACATTAAAGCCGCAAGCAGTTTTAAATGGCTTTTTTTCCTTTAGAAATGTAATTTTGTGCAGGGACAGTTCTAAACACGGGAAACACGTGGCACTTCACAGGCATACGTTAGACACCCCCCAGGTACGATATTTAAAGGAATATTTGACTTTTTTTTTTCACTTTATGCATCATTAAAATGACTGCTCCAGAAAAACGGCCGTTTTTAAAACTTCTTTTTGCATTGATACATGTCCCCTGGTGCAGAACCCGGGTTCCCAAACCCTTTTTAGGACAATAACATGCATAATAGTCGTTATAATTAGCACTTTAGATTTCGAACGTTCGCATCCATTGTATTTAATAGGGTTCTAAAGTTCGTGCGAACTTTCGGTCCGTTCGCAGGTTCTGGTGCGAACCGAACTCGGGGGTGTTCGGCTCATCACTATTAGTGGCAATAAAATCTTCCCACTCCCAAAGCATGGATGGTCAGGGGCAGGATCCCTCTCCCATCCCCTCAAAAAATTGGTGGTCATTGCCAGTAAAAAAAAAGAAGCAATCATTGATTCCCAATGTAACTTACCTTAGCAAGATATTAATTTGCAATGATGTCACCGCTACAGCTATGCAGATTTAGGAGATCACCCTGCTCAACAGGGCCACCATGGATTCAGAGTAAAGTGCTAATACAAACTAGGCATGTGCACTGCCGAAAAACATTTTTTTTAGTTTTCGATTCATTCGTTTTTTGTTTTTCGGAAACTCGAAAAATTCGAAATTCTAAAATTTATAAATTCGAAAATAGGAAAAAAATAACGAAATAACTAACTAGTAATAACTAACTATTAAATTATAGGTATTTGAATTTCCTTTCAAATTTGGCTGTTAGTGAACGCAACGAATACAAGTTTATCTGAAGTTACGAGTTATCCGAAATAACGAATGCCACATCTAAACAAACAGAACAAAATAATAATAACTAATAATACGTTTTTATTATTATTGTTATTTATTACTTTTTTATTCGTTACGTTCCATTAGTTTAGGTACAACATTTGTTATTATGGATAATTCAGAACTTTGGATAAATTCGTATTTGTTAAGTTCCCTAACAGCCAAACTTGAAAGGAAATTCCAATACCTATAATTTAATAGTTAGTAATAGTTAAGTTATTATTAGTTAGTTATTTCAGAGTTTCGGATTTTCGTTCTTATTTTTGTATTTTCGTTCTTTTAATTTTGGATTTCTGCATTTCTGGATTTTCGAATTTCTGAATTTCCAAATTTCTAATTTCAGTATTTTCTAATTTCCGAATATTCTGAAAAATTCAGAAATTCTAAATTTCAGAAATTCAGATATTTCTGAATTAACAAATTTGTCGAAATTCGGAACTAAACGAATTGTACATGTCTAATACAAATGTTATAGCACTCTACTCTGGATACTGACCCAGGTCCATGGGACCCTAGGATTTTGTCTAAATTCAAGAACAGTCCTACAGGATTCAGGGGAAATTGTGGAGGTTTGTAATTCGTGACAAAAATTTTGTGAAATACACACATAAACTACTAGGATTGGAGCTTTAAAAAATCTGTTACCAAAGGAAGTCTGGTAGCTTCTTAGAGGACTAGGAGCTTACATACTCAAAAAACATAAATAAAAAAGGGGAGCACAAATGCATGTAAAAGTTGCACTCAAAAGAGGAGGAGAAGGGCGGGCATATCTTTAATCTAACATGGAAGTTATGATGGACTCCAATAACCCTGAACACTGGGACCAACAGTGAGGCAAAATAGGAATCTCCATGAGTTTGCTGCATGGTGACATGGGCAGTATCCTCTATGCTCTGAAACCCCTCTGGCTCCCCCCACGGTTCGTCATCAAGAAGTCTTTAGGGACTGGCTACAGGTTTGTGATGTCATCCCACATTGAGTACAGTCATTATCACACAGCAGAGAGAAGGTGGAGCTGAGCTACTCAATGCATGTATGCATCTAGACGTGTTAAAGACGATTCGCTAAAGTTCAAACCGAGCATCAGAATGAGGAAGAAAGGGGATTTAAGTGACTTTGAACGTGGCATGGTTGTTGATGCCAGACAGGCTGGTCTGACCTTTGGGCCCTTTAGTACCAATTGAGCATTGTTTAATTGCAACGACCTACCTGAGTATTGTTGCTGACAATTTCCATCCCTTTATGACTATAGTGTACCCATCTTCTGATGGCTCCTTCCAGCAGGATAATGCACCATGTCACAAAGCTCCAATCATTTTAACCTGGTTTCTTGAACATAATGAGGTCTCTGTACTCCAATGGCCTCCACAGTCACCAGATCTCAATCCAATAGAGCACCGTTGGGATGTGGTCGGGAGATTCCGGGACAAATCTGCAGCAACTGCGTGATGCTATCATGTCAATATGGATCAAAATCTCTGAGGAATGTATCCAACACCTTGTTAAATCTATGCCACAAAGAATTAAGGCAGTTCTGAAGGCAAAAGGGGGTCCAACCCGATACTAGCAGGGTGTATCTAATAAAGGCGCCGGTGGGTGTATGTAGTTATTAATTGTATGTCTCCTATATGGTACCGGAAAAGTGTTTTAAATATGTTCTTTCGTTTTCATGTGTTAACTTTTTTGAATGTGGTACCTGGTTGGCCCACACCACTTTATAGACTTTTATAGTAAAATCAAGATATGCTTAAAATTTAAGCCACCTGTATCTCTGGAATTATTGATCATTTCTGACATAAGGATTTCAGGGCATCATGCCTAATGAAGGGAGATTTATTAAAAACTTGCACAACATAATATACCCAGTTAGCCAATGAAAGTTCTATCCTATATTTTTTACATTCCTGCTACTATCTATGGCTAACACAGTAGAATATTTTACTGCTAGCATAAGATAAAGTAAATTGATTTTAGTTTTCTCATATGCTGTGAGCCATCCGTGGTTCTGCCTTTGTGATCCTTTAATAGATTGCTGCGTTTGCTTGATGCTGTTCAGTGTAGTATACGTAATTCTTTATATTTACTACCAACCTAATCACATTAAGTTGGGAGAAAGAATTACACTGATAACAGATGGTACAGAATGCAGCTGCCAGGCTACTATCTAACCAATCATGCTAATGCAATTGTTTGCCCAGTGTATTGGATGCCGGTCAAATGTTGGATAACTTTTAGCATTGGTACACTGGTATTTAAAGTGGTAAATCATCTGAGCCCTTTTGTCATGTAAAAGACCTCACACACCATTAACCACTTCAATACTGGGCACTTTCACTCCCTTCTGGCCCAGGCCAATTTTCAGCTTTCAGCGCTGTCGTATTTTGAATGACAATTGCGCGGTCATGCAACACTGTACCCATATGAAACTTTTATCATTTTTTTCCCCACAAATAGAGCTTTCTTTTGGTGATCACAACTGGGTCTTTTCTTTTTTGCTAAACAAATAAAAAAAGACCAAAGATTTTTTCTTTGTTTCTGTTATAAAATGTTGTAAATAAGTACGTTTTCGCCTTCACTGACGGGCACTGATGAGGCTGCACTGACGGGCACTGATGAGGTGGCACTGATGATGAGTCACTAATATGCAGCACTGATGGGCACTGATAGGCGACACTGATATGCAGCACTGATTAGCACTGATAGGTGGCACTGATAGATGGCACTGATGGGCACTGATAGATGGCACTGATAAGCAGTACTGATGAAGAGGCAATGACAGGCATTGCTGGTGGGCACTGATTGGCATCCCTTATGGGCACTGATTGGCACCCCTAATGGGCA
Source organism: Rana muscosa (assembly GCA_029206835.1). NCBI lineage: Eukaryota > Metazoa > Chordata > Amphibia > Anura > Ranidae > Rana > Rana muscosa. Next base: position 341,033,734 of record CM055120.1, on the reverse strand, counting down.
CTGATTGGCATCCCTGGTGGGCATAGTTGCAGGAATACCTAGGGGCAAGATCAGACTTGGACACCTTTCCCACCGAAAATCCTCTGGGTTACTGGGTCTTGAGGATGACCGAATAATTTTTTTTGAATGTGAGATCTCTTCAAGACTGCCTATGCTGATGCTGAGTGACTATCCTGTTATGCTGAGTGACTATCCTCTTCCTTCTCAATGTTCATGCTGATAGCTTGTAAAAACAATTTTGGCTCTGGGCACCGCCACCAGTGGCTAAGGCCCAATTTTTCAGCCCCTGTTTAACAGGGCGTGTAATTACAATTTTTGATGCAATACTTTGCAGCATGGCTCATTCCTGCGCTCCAACTAGAGTTTCTGTGAGGGGTTGCAGTGTCGTGGCACTGCCACCAGTGGCTAAGGCCCAATTTTTCTGCCCCTGTTCAACAGGTGCATGTAATTACAATTCTTGATATAATATTTCACAGCAGGGCCCGTTCCAGCGCCCACCAAGAGTAACTGTGAGGACTTACAGTGTTGTGGCACCAGCACCACCACCAAAGGCCCAATTTTTCTGCCACTGTTCAACAATGGCATGTAATTACAATTCTTGATATAATAGTTCACAGCAGGGCGTCCCAGCGCCCACCGAGAGTAACTGTGAGGGCTTACATTGTTGTGACAACACCAACACCTCAGGCCCAAATTTCTGCAGTGTACATGGGGCAGGCCCCTACTTTCAAACATCCGACTTTAAAACGACTCCTACTTACAAACGGAGGGAGACAACAGGAAGTGAGAGGAAATCTACCCCTAGGAAGGGAAATTCTCTCCTGTAAGAGTTAATATGGGAAAAAGGTGTCTCCTATTCACTGATGCTTTATCACGAATCCTTGTCTCCCTAAAAACTTTTCAAAATCCAATTGTCATTGGGACAGAAAGTGAGGTGAAATCTTCTGAACAGGTGCACAGACAGCAAAACAAATGTTACAGGGGTGATAACCCTTCCCTATGTTTTCCAAAAAGCTTAAAAATAGTTTTTTTGGCTGGAGCTACACTTAAAAAATGTACCAGTTTAAAATTACAAACAGATTCTACTTAAGAACAAACCTATAGTCCCTGTCTTGTTTGCACCGCCTGTATACTGCTGTTCAGAGTATATAGGGCCTGGGGGCCTCACACCTTTAGTTTTTTTTATTTGGGTGCGGGGTTCCCCTTAATATCCATACAAGACCCAAAGGGGCTGGTAATGGGCTGGGGGGGTACCCATGCCGTTTTTCTCAATGATTTTCATCCATATTGCCCAGACCAGACATGACATTAAAGCCGCAAGCAGTTTTAAAAGGGAAAATGTTATACTTACCTGACGGTAATTTTCCTTTCCTGATGCAAACATGACAGCATATACGTATGGGAAGGCTCCGCCTCCCTGCCCAATTCAGGACCTGTTATATTATAAAAGTAGGTCTCCTCCCTTCCTGCTGTATTCTCGTAACTTAGTATCACTGCAAAGGCCTTTATTATATTTTCGTGATTTTTATTTTTTATTTTTTATTTTTTGGGAGGGGACCTATATGCTGTCATGCTTGCATCAGGAAAGGAAAATTACCGTCAGGTAAGTATAACATTTTCCCTTTTCCTGACACAGCATGACAGCATATACGTATGGGATGTACCAAATCACCAGACAACAAGGGTGGGTACTGCTCAAGTGTTTAAGAGGATTAGCTCTATCCCCACTAACGACTGAGATGTATTGTAGTTAAGACTGCTGGGTCCACAAGAATGGACCCCCAACGTGTTGAATGTAGACCAGGTCGTAGTTTACATATTAACTCTGGAGGAACTATTTTGGAGTTCCGTCAATGCATGCGCAATCAGACTGGAAGAGCGGTCTCTGCCCTCATCTGATGGGTTTGTCCTAGTCATCTAAGCTTTGACTAACTTGATCCGCACCACTGCGATTGTCTTCGTTAGACAGTGATAGACTCATCAGGCCTAACGGCATCAGAAAAAGACAATCGCTTTTCTCCTAGAAGAAGGGCCAATTCTATGTCTCTTTTAAACCTTGACTATTTTCAATGTTTGTGGTACTTCAAACACTTTAGTTTGGATATGCCAGAAGGCTGATGTTCTATCCCAGATTGCAAAGATACCAACCTTTGTATAGTGTTGAGGAAGAGACTAGAGCCATTTTGCCTGATAATTTCAGCAACAAGGTAGTTTATAGCTTGACACTTGGATGTCTGAGATCTTTCTAGACCTATTCGCCAAAAGGAATACTTATTCCATGTTACTGGCCATATTTAGGATGTCCTATCCCTCTAAATGGAGAGTGAGATAATGTGTCTCACACTATTTGGAAGACTAAATGGGGAAAAGAATAACTTGCCCAGGTCTTTCGGAATTGGTTGCTAAGATATGCAACCGTTACTGGATCCCACCGTTACTGGATCCCATAGAGTGAGGACACGACTGAGTTTCATGTATCCTTTAATGCCGTATCTAGGCTTACTTGTATACAATCCTTACAGTAAGGAGTAGAGAATTCCATCCTTTAAATTCTGTAGGTTTTTCTCGTATCTAATGTACTTGGTGTTTGGAGTAAGCGCTCTGACCTCCATAGGATTTCAAACACTAAACGGTGAGACCTCTACTTCTTGGTCTCCAGCCTCTAGATATAACTTGTATGAAATTTGGAAGATACCGTTGGCTACGCTGTATGAGGTGTTGGATCTCAGGAAGGAGAATAGGAGGAGGTTCTCGGATCTGAGACTGTACACGCGGATATTATGGCCTGCAAGCCACAGGGCAATTATTGTTATCACCACCGAATGACTGCGAATCCGGATAAGGATCCTGGAGAGTATTAGGTTTGTTGAATATACATATTGGCTAGTTTGCCGACCCAGTTGGCTGTCATTCGTTTCTCTGCTTCCACCTCTGGGAAGCCACCCAGGTTGCAGTCAGACCAATATCTTGATAGCCTTATTTGTTGCCGATCTCTTGACCAGCTTTTTGTTTTGGAGACCGTCCCTTGTCATCCGATGGCTTTTGTATCTTACGCCATCTGGCCGTAAGTTCTAGAAAACCCTACTTAACGTGCTGGGAGATGCATCTGACAGAAGTTGACTAGTTTTGCATTCCTTCTTGACAGCGAAGATAGGACTTCCCCATTTTGCTGAGTCTTTTCAGCATAGTTGAGGCTCTTTTGTTGCGTTTTGGAAAGACTCCAGTCTGTGACCGCTATAACTCTGACTTTTGGACACCTTGTCCTCCATTGGCATGAATACCCGACGAGTAACCACTTGGGATGATTGGTATGCCCAATAGCTGATACGCTGAAAGATTAGTTTGTTTAGCTACCTCCCCAAGAGGGGACTTTTTTCCTCTATGGAGTTACTGTTTCTAGTGCAGGAAGTAAGTCTTTCCTTACTACAAAACCAGTTAATACAGTTGTCAACCTTCCCTTGGGCACCTCGGACCTCATGGATTACTACCGGCTACTTTATTGCTCTTGCGACCGTGGGATGCAACCAATGGGAAAGAGCCATTTGTTCAAGTGAGATACTTATACTGTTGCTCTCTCTGAGTGTAACTTTATTGTATTTTTTTCAGAGATTTAGAATTGCTTCCCGGTAGGTCATTGTTGTGATGAGACTAGTTGGTCTCTCGATGATGGTCTCTCGATGATGGTTCCTCCCAACTCGATCAGAGTCTGTACTGGGACTCTTTTCCCAGAATCTGGAAGTCATTGCGCCAGTCTGTTGTCCAGACAAGGCTCACCAGAAGTCCTTGGTCCTGCAAGTCGGCCCTTACTGGACCCAATATCCCAGGAAATGTCCGGAGTTTGTGGAAAGGTCACAGTCTGCCAGATGAACTCGTAGTGAACTCTAATTGCCACGCGAAGGTACTTGCTGCAACATGGGTATTTTGAAGTGTGTATACAGTATACACACACACACCCACACTTGTGGATGACCACAACATACAGGATATATAAGGTAATATTGAAATATAATCACACATAGGTTGGACTTGATGGACCCGAGTCCATCCTCAACCTCACCCCCTATGCAACCATGCAAATATACAACTTGCTAGGTCTAAAGACCATCGACAGTCTTAGCCTAGGTTTCCACTATTGCGACCTAAAATTGTGCGATTTACTGCGATTTCTATGTGTCTTGAATCAATGCCTGTGTATTCTTGATGTCTATGGCCCCAAGTTAGATCACAGTGGGATTAAAAGTAGTGTAGGGACTACTTTACCGTTGCAGCGACTTGGGGGGGTCGCACTGCTATGAACGATACTCCTTGGAAATCATGGGGTATGATTTATGGAGGTCAAGCCTTACTGACGGCTGGAGAGATTAATTGCAACAATGGCCTGTGCAATTTTCTGGATCCTTAACCTTCCGCCTGTTATTCAAGTCTTACTTTTGACTAACGACCATGTAATCACAACCCTTGTGCTCTGATGCATCATGAAGGGAATGCAATGAATTGGTAGAGAAATGAAAAAATTCCATTGGCTTCCTTAATGCACAGGACCCACGGATCCTAAGCTCAAATTTACATATAACTGTCAGCTGACCCTATTGGGCGGCTTGGGTTTAGGCAAATAAAGATAATTCTTGATTCTTTATTCTCCGCTATAGTTCTCCCAGGTCTAACCTGTCATTCACTCTGTTACTTTGCCTTTTGGCCATCCTCTGGTCATTGGTGATTAACATAAGGAATTAATCCTCCTTCTAAATATCACCAGATCCGACTTGAACAGTTACCACTCTGACTTAAAGCGGCATGTGTTTACTTGTGGGATGGGACATAAGGGTTCACTGACCACAATGATTACTGGAGAAACCGCATATAGTTTTGTATTCGCAGTGTCTAAACTGCATCATTGGCTACTCCATTTTCAATCTAGGATCCGCCATCATAGAGAGTTTATCACTGAGCAGAGCTCTGCTTTCATTTTGTCTGGGGTCCTGACAGTCTGGCTACCGAAGTGAGCACAATCGCAGGACACAAAACACTACTTAACAGTAGTATGAACCTTCTTCATCTCTGGATCTATTTGCTGTCCCAGGGTCTCTGCAAAGGATATTGCCTCTTCTGTTGCAAGAATGGCACCCTTGGTTAATCTGATGCAGCCTGTTTGGCCGACTGCTTTTGAGGCAGAGGTACCCTTTAAATGCCTTTGTTTGAATAGCTTAGTCCCTGAGCTCCACACAGTCAGTTTGGATGGGGTTAAAGTATCCACCTTTTGCTTCTGATATGCCAACTTGTCATAGCAATTTCCCAGAAGCAAGCTCTGAGGTAGAGGTTGCCTTTAAACAAACACAATTGTTTGATTAGGCTTGGTATGGAACCATTAGTGACTGTAGGCCTTTTCAGTCTCTGCCCCTTTGTCACTGTCTTTGGCCTGCAACCTTGTTTTGCATTTTAGCCGACACACCAGTTACCACCAGACCACTATGATTACTGTAGAGACTTCTTGATCTGTCTCCACTGGCAGTTAACTACATAGTGGTTCTTTCAGGGCTGAAGAGGATCTGTCCCCTGTTGCAGAAGTAGGTTGACTGGTGTTGGTGTTGAGGGCTGGAGAGATTTACGCTCATTATGCCCATAATGTGCACTCTTTTAGGATACAGCATATACCTACCTTCCCTCACCTTAGTTAAAGTTGCTGGTCTCTAGGAAGGCTGATTGCTACTGGTTCACAGATGAGCTGAAGCCTGGAGCCATGCCTAGGGTATTTGCCATACGTAGTAACCACTACAAACCACATATCTTTCTGTGGGGTACCCCAAATAACACAAGCAATTACCTATTGCTAACAGGTAAGCACTAAGGAATGTGACTAAACAGATCCTGACTTTTATTTTAGAACCAAGGTCAGCATGTAAATGCATAGAAATGAACACATCACAGTCATTCACACTGTAGAGTTAATGTAATCATAGACAAGCAGCGCAAGTTAATAGTCATCTGACAATTAGCACTAGCAGGTTAAACCTACCTTAGACACATGTACCACCAAGGATCATACCACAACCAAGCATCAATACACAGTGAGCCCAGCCTGCAGGGCCAGGCCCTGCATTAAAAGGAAAGGGCTCAATATCACCTGTTATCACTTCAAGCATTAGCAAAACTGCAGACACAGACTTCAATCTGTGAAACATTAGTAAACAAAGTGGCACTATGAATAGCCAGTTAGATTCACATGTGTGATGTATGCTTTTCAGAAATGCAAACCAACAGCATACCTGCAGAAAATAAGTCAAGACTGTAGGGCCAGGCTTGTTCAGTTAGTAGGAAGGCTTCAGCCCAGCACAGCACACCTGCTATCATCATTAGCAGTATTGCAGACACAACCCTTCAGTAATGCAAGCTTAACCACATACTTGCAGCAGTAACTGAATGGAATTGTGCACCATGTGGTGCCTTACCACCTGCATGCTTCATGTCCAAACAGAAAGTCCAATGAATGTCCATCCATGGCATCATGATAAAGGAGCACTCCCTAGAGACCAGATGCCCTCACCCCCATATCTTCCTGGATCTTGAGAGGGGGGTGGGGTCTCCCCCATATAGGCGTTCATGTCTGCCTTAACAGCGGGGAGCTTCGTCACAGGAGAGGCTTAAACCTGTGCAGCTTGGCCAGAATCGTCCGGCAAGGTGAGAGAAAAATAAAAATTCTGCTTTTTAGCAGTAGCATAACCGACTGTAGCAGTGAGGAAAAAAAAGAGAATACTGCAGGAAGGGAGGAGACCTACTTTTATAATATAACCGGTCCTGAATTGGGCAGGGAGGCGGAGCCTTCCCATACGTATATGCTGTCATGCTGTGTCAGGAAATGACTTTTATTCCTTGAATTGTCATTTTGTCCAGGGACAGTTCAAAACACAGGAAACACGTGCCACGTTACAGGCATGCTGTAGACATCCCCCAGGCACGATATTTAAAGGAATATTTCACTTTTATTTTTTCACTTTAAGCATCATTAAAATCACTGCTCCCAAAAAAACTGCAGTTTTTAAAACTTTTTTTGCATTGATACATGTCCCCTGGGGCAGGACCCAGGCCCCCAAACCCTTTTTAGGACAATAACTTCCATATTAGCCTTCAAAATTTGCACTTGATTTCTGACGTTTGAGTCCCATAGACTTTAACGGGGTTCGAAAGTTTGCGCAAACTTTCGGTCCGTTCGCAGGTTCTGGTGCGAACCGAACTGGGGGGTGTTCGGCTCATCCCTACTCAAGACATACCTTTCCAGTATAGCCTATGACTGTTGGCAATGTCACACTTCCATCATACCTAAAGGATTAAAACCTTTAAACAAGTAATATGCTTAGAGTCTGAAGGAGGCATACCACTATATAAATCTTCTTGTAATGTATTTAAAATCTGCAAACCACTCATTTTATCTAAGCATCCATATTCAGAAATCTTCATTTATCTTAAACTTAATCTGCAAGTCAGTTTTCCCATTTTCCAATCAGTATAAATTCTTTGAGAGGAACCTGACATTATCCTCTAACCTGTCTCTCTTATACAGTTGTCTGTCATTGCCAAACACTGAATTTGTCTCCATTAATAATTTGCCAGGAAAAATCTAATTTAGTGTGAATGATACATGACGATTTTTATGTTCCAAATGTATGTCTCCCGTGGACCAAAGAAAATTGCATGTGCTTTAATAAAATATCAAGAGGATAGCCAGTTTTTCTTGCTGTCCATTTGCTGTTTTTTGCAAACAAAGAGGAGCAATACGAAAAACAGGCTGATAATCAAATTCAATGTGAACTGTGTAATAGGTATTAGAAAAAATAATCAATACTCTCTGGACCAAGTTGTATTGTTAAAGGGAATCTATCACTTTACCTATTTGTGGTAAAAAAAAACTGGTTTTCTCAAAAGTTCACCTACTGATACTTACCTTCCCCACACTTCCATGCAGCCTCAGTCCTCTGTGTGAGCAGAGGGCCTAAACCCTGTTTAAGCTCTGGACATTATTAGAGGTTACGCAGAGTTAATGACTTGCTCTCCATATGACAATGTTTGCTACTACATCCTTGAACAAAGGAGAGAAGGTCACATACTTCCCCATACCTTGAAGAACTGGGTGTTTCCGAGAGCTCCAACATAGGAAGAGAGCCTTACTGAGCTGGGGAGGGCTTTTAAGAGAATCTATCACTTTGACCTGAATAGAGAAAGTGACATATTCTAGTTTTGCTAAATGCAGAACAGTATCATGTTTTCATTGTTTGATGATGTCCTAATGGCAGTACTATGCACTCTGCACTTGCTGAGGCTCTGCACAATGGCCTTGCTCCAGTGGAAACCAACCATAACCCCTGTAAACAATGGGGGATCATTGGGAGTTCTTCAAGCACACATACAAGAAGCTTGAAGAGGCATCCCAAAGCCTATCTTTGGTGCAAGGGAATTAGCAGCGATAAGTATTACCCATAGGCTACTACAGCCAGAACATTTTTGGATAGACTTTGGAAGGTAATAATTTCTGTCAAGTTCTTATTTCTGTCTGTGGCTCTTTGTGGGAGATTTAAAGTGATAATAAAAACATATTTCTTTTTTTAATAATAAACATGTCATACTTACCTAATCTGTTCAGTGGTTTTGCACAAAACATCCCCGATTCTCCTCTTCTCAGGTCCCCTGCCAGTGCTCCTTGCCACTTCCACCTGCCCAGTACCCCATTGCACCCAAGTAGGCACGCTCCCGAGCCACTGCTCGGCCCCACCCCCACTCTCTCCTCATTGGCTTTGATTGACAGTAGCGGGAGCCAGTGGCTCCTGCTCCTGTCTCAGCCAATGAGGAGAAAGAGACCCAAGAGAGAGAAAAACCTTGAGCCTTTACAACCACTTTAACCTCAGGTCCTAACCTATCCCCATTTTACTGAAAAGGATGTGTTTTATCTTGGTCCTAGCTAGAGCGATTTCCAAAAAGGAAGCACAAGGAAATCTCCTCTCCTTGGGTGGAATTTTTTCCTTGATGATGAAATATGTTAAAATTACTTTTTTCGCTCATTAATAAACATGTCTCCTTAGAAGCCAAAAACAGTAGTTTGCACTTGCTGATTGCTTATAATTGGAAAAGTCTAATACAAAACTCATCAGTGATTTAAAATGTAATTTTCCCTATTTAATCATATCTTCAATATCAAGATGCCAAGAACATGCATTTTATCAACAAGAGATTTGGAGATAGCTGACAGCATGGGTCTGATTATAATAATGGGTTACACAACCTTAGAGGATGAACTAGGCTAACATTACTTAATATGTGTTTCAGTGCTTTGTCTCCTTTATTATACAAACTAGGCAGATCTAAAACATATTCTTAAAGAATGTTATTGATTAGAAATAGAAAATAAGTATGCTTCTTTCCAGCCCTCTCCAATCTTTTTTTGAGTAAAACATACCTTCTGCTGCAGAAGCTGCTGTAGGCTGCCCAGAAAGTTAGCAATAAGGATTCCATGGAAACACGAGCGCTGAGATGTCTTCTTTGACATGGCGCATGCGTTAATAAACTTCATAGCCTGCATTTGACTACCATCAACCTGTAAGTTAAGAAGCAGGAGTCAATTATAGCTCAAAAGGCTGCAGATAGTGTGAAAAAAGGCATCTATAGAATTATTTTGCTGACTTGCTGGACAATGCGCAATGGCCATGAAAGTGGGAATTGTTTGCTCCAAGTAAATTAGAGATAGAACAGGGAACATAATTATTTTTAATATTTAATCATTTATTTATTCTTTAATGCATATGTTTAACACCTTGGCGCCGGCCGTATGCAAATTTGCTTGGTCCTTAGCGCAGAGGAGCTGCATATTTGTGCTAACTGCTCCCAAGAGACAAGCGTGCGCTCCCCGCACAGTTGCCGTTGCTTTACTGAAAGCTCTAGATTGCAAGGAGCTAGTTTTTGGTGGACTATGTGACCGCTGTGGCAGCCAATCACAGCGGTCACGTGATCTTAAGCTGTGCCCCGCCTCCCGGAGTCATAAACCTCCTAAAGGCCCAGGAGGTGCCGGTGCCAAGAGGTTAATCCAATTTTTTTTATAGCTTACCTCCAGGAATTATTTGTATGGCATACTTGCATTGGTCCAGCTTGGAACAATGTACTGTAGGCATGCGCTACTCATAGCTGGTGCACCGAGTCTGGAGCATGACAAAGATTAGTTGACTCTGAAAAATTATTACTAAGTAGCTAGCTGGAGAATTTAAGGTAAAAGTAATACTAAAAGGCTTGAATGTTTCTAAAATAAACAAAAAGTTATTCTCAACTGCTCTGTGCAATGGTATTACACAGAGTGGTCCCTCACCTCCTATTCTGGGGACCCCGACGGCACTCTCTGCTCTTCCTCTTCTCCATGTGCCCTCATAGCAAGCCACTTGCTATGGGGGGCATACATGTGGGCATGATCCTGAGCCGAACTGTGTGCGTCCATGAACACACACAGCGCGGCTTGTCCCTGTCCTCTGCTTCTTCTTCCCAGGATTTGATTGACAGCAGCAGGAGCCAATGAGCACTTTGATTTCTAATGGCTCCCACTGCTGCCTCTATGCCAGTGAGAGCAGGGAGAGAGCAACGTTGCTGAAGACAGGCACAGCACTGGATCGATACAGGACTCTGGAATGTATTTAGGAAGGGGGTTGGGGAAAACAGCTAGTGTAAGGTAATGCATTCAAGTTAAAAATCCACTAGTTCTAACCACCTAGGAAGGTTAATTCCCTGCATTGCTGTTCTTCCCAAATTGTATCCACAGCTCTGGCGCCTAGTAGTGTACTGACTATGTTAACATTTCTTCTGCTGCCTGTCCTTGATTTAGACATATTTTATGCTATGATTGAAATGACTGTAATAATATAAATTAATTATCAGGTCTCCATTTTGTTGGAACGCCGCCATTTTAAATGTATTTGCCTGGCTTAACTCTGTATATTCTCTCTTGCTGATAATCTTATGTACCTGTATGGTATGTGGGAATGTTTGTATAACACACCCCCTATTATGTTTGTTGTTAGCCAAGCCTGGACATCCTGTTTTAACCCTCAGGCAACACTAAATGACCAGGAATCTATCTAATTGTCTATTGATAACAAAACCTGTTTACTCCATATTTTTGTAATCAAAAACACCCCTTCCTTTATTTTGTATTCATCTGTATCCCATAAATACTGTATGCTGTCTGAGTAAAATCAGACATCTTACGAATGCACAACCTGCCTCTCGTGTCTCATTCATTCTGTGTCTCCAGATATCTGAAGGGCCCTCTTGGTGGACCTATAAGAAGGATGGTTCATCCAGAATACCTACTATTTCCTTTCAATGATCAACTACACAATTGTCTCAAGTGATGTTGCCAGGTGCCACAGGCAAAATTCCTATAGGGGATCCATGAGTTGTAGTTATGCCCCTGGTGACAGAGTCTCTTTAACCACATAGCGACCACCGCACGCAGATATACGTCTGCACACTGGCACGGGCAGGCAAATGGGCGTACCTGTACATCCCTTTAAATTTGCAGCCCAGCGGGCAAAGGCAGAACAGGGGATGCCTTTGTAAACAAGGCATTCCCCTGTTCTGCCTAGTGACATGTCACTGATCTACTGTTCCCCGTGATCGGGAACAGTGATCAGTGACGTGTCACTGGTAGCTCCTCCCCCTAACAGTTAGAATCACCCCCTAGGACACACTTAACCCCTTCAGCGCCACCTAGTGGTTAACCCATTCACTGCCAGTGTCATTTTCACAGTAATCAGTGCATTTTATAGCACTGATTGCTGTAAAAATGACAATGGTCCCAAAAATGTGTTAAAAGTGTCCGATGTGTCCGCCATAAAGTCGCAGTCACGATAAAAATTGCAAATCGCCGCCATTACTAGTAAAAGAAAAATTTATAATAGAAATGCCATAAAACGATCCCCTATTTTGTAGACGCTATAACTTTTGCGCAAACCAATCAATATACGCTTATTGCGATTTTTATTTTACCAAAAATATGTAGAAGAATACATATCGGCCTGAACTGAGAAAAAAATAGCTTTTTTTTTAAAAAAAGTGGGGGATATTTTTATTATAGCAAAAAGTACAAAATATTGCTTTTTTTTTTCAAAATTGACGCTCTATTTTTGTTTATAGTGCAAAAAATAAAAACCGCAGAGGTGATCAAATGCCACCAAAAGAAAGCTCTATTTGTGGGGAAAAAAGGACGTCAATTTTGTTTGGGAGCCACGTCGCATGACCGCGCAATTGTCAGTTAAAGCAACGCAGTGCCGAATCGCAAAAAGTGGCCTGGTCTTTGGGCAGCCAAACGGTCCGGGGGTTAAGTGGTTAAAGTCCAATTCCAGTTTTATTTTAAAAGTGGAGTGGAGCTTTAACTTAGAAAGGCGGAGATGGTAGAGTTCTTATCAAGTTATATTTTTAATAAAACTAATACCAAACATCTGGTTTGCTCTAAGCAAGATGTTCAATTTTGAAACTTTACAAAGTGCTGACAGATTCACCGTGAGCTTATATATAAATAAAATGCATCGGAAAGGTAAAATTAAACTTTAATGGATGCCTAGGTCATTGTGTTCTATCCATTCTCCTGTGGCTTCTTTCTTATTCCTTTTTAAAAGAACCTTTATTATTTTATATAAAAGAAAGCAGTCTTATTAACAATCATGCCATCAACACCCTAGGATTAGAAAACTCATACATATATTTTGTTTTCACCATTTTAAACCTCAGGATCATTAGACTGTGAACAAAATGAAAGGAAACATGAAAAAGCATTAATAAAACATCAAGTAAAGAATTATATGTATTGGCGGTGATATTTTTATTAGAGGATCCCCAGGCCCGCCCAAGGGAAAGTCAATAGCTCAGATTTCTCGCATTAATAAAAATTATTTGCATTTTGATATTTTTTTTCCACCCGGCCTATAAAGGCTTGCTGTACTGTGATATATGGCCAGCAGCAATATAAAGATTCACTGGCTTATGTAGTAAGGCCATGAACTATACATAGGATTAGGGATGAGCCGAACACCCCCCGGTTCGGTTCGCAGCAGAACATGCGAACAGGTAAAAAATTAGTTCGAACACGGGAACACCGTTAAAGTCTATGGGACACGAACATGAAAAATCAAAAGTGCTAATTTTAAAGGTTAATATGCAAATTATTGTCATAAAAAGTGTTTGGGGACCTGGGTCCTGCCCCAGGTGACATGTATCAATGCAAAAAAAGTTTTAAAAAACAGATGTTTTTTCGGGAGCAGTGATTTTAATAATGCTTAAAGTGAAACAATTAAAGTGAAATATTATTTTACATTTCGTACCTGGGGGGTGTCTATAGTATGCCTGTAAAGTAGCGCATGTTTCCTGTGCTTAGAAAAGTTCCTGCACAAAATTACATTTCTAAAGGAAAAAAAGTAATTTAAAACTACTCGCGGCTATAATGAATTGTCGGGTCCCAGCAATACAGATAAAAGTCATTGAACAAAACGACATGGGTTCCCCCCCAGTCCATTACCAGGCCCTTTGGGTATGGTATGAATATTAAGGGAAACCCCAAACCCAAAAAAGTAAATGCGTGGGAGTCCCCCCAAACTCCATTACCAGGCCCTTCAGGTCTGGTATGGATATTAAGGGGAACCCTGCGCCAAATTTAAAAAACAAATGGCGTAGGGTTCCCCCTCAAAATCCATACCAGACCTTTCAGGTCTGGTATGGATTTTAAGGGGAACCCCATGCCAAAATAAAAAAAAATGGCGTGTGGTTCCCCCCAAAAATCCATACCAGCCCTTCAGGTCTGGTATGGATTTTAAGGGGAACTCCGCACCAAAATTAAAAAAATGGTGCGGGGTCCCCCAAAAATCCATACCAGACCCTTATCCGAGCACGCAACCTAGCAGGCCGCAGGAAAAGAGGGGGAACGAGAGAGCTCCCCCCCTCCTGAACCATACCAGGTCACATGCCCTCAACATGGGGAGGATGTCCCCATGTTGATGGGAACAAGGGCCTCATCCCCACAACCCTTGCCTGGTGGTTGTGGTGGTCTGCGGGCAGGGGGCTTATCGGAATCTTTAACTAAGGGGACTCCCAGATCCTGGCCCCCCCATGTGAATTTGTAACGGGGTACATTGTACCCCTACCATTTCACCCAAAAAAGTGACAAAAAAAGGTAAAAAAACACACACACAGCTTGGGACAAGTCCTTTAAAAAAAAAAAATTCCAGTGCTGACCCCCACAACCACCGGGCAAGGGTTGTGGGGATGAGGCCCTTGTTCCCATCAACATGGGGACATCCTCGCCATGTTGAGGGCCTGGTACAGTTCAGGAGGGGGGCGCTCTCTCGTCCCCCCCTCTTTTCCTGCAGCCTGCCAGGTTGCGTGCTCGGATAAGGGTCTGGTATGGATTTTTTGGGGGGAAACCCACACCATTTTTTTTTATTTTGGCGCAGGGTTCCCCTTAAAATCCATACCAGACCTGAAGGGTCTGGTATGGATTTTGAGGGGGACCCCTACGCCATTTTTTTTAATTTGGCGCAGGTTTCCCCTAATATCCATACCAGACCTGAAGGGCCTGGTAATGGAATTTAGGGGGACCCCCACGCATTTTTTTTTAGTTAGGGGTTCCCCTTAATATTCATACCAGACCTAAAGGGCCTGGTAATGGACTGGGGGGTGAGAACCATGACTTTTTTTCCTTTTAGAAATGTCATTTTGTGCAGGGACTTTTCTAAGCACGGGAAACATGCGCTACTTTACAGACATACTATAGACACCCCCAGGTACGAAATGTAAAGGAATATTTCACTTTTATTGTTTCACTTTAAGCATTATTAAAATCACTGCTCCCGTAAAAACTTCAGTTTGTCAAACTTTCTTTTGCATTGATACAGGCAGGACCCAGGCCCCCAAACACTTTTTATGACAATAACTTGCATATTAACCTTTATAATTAGCACTTTTGATTTCTCCCATAGACTTTTAAAGGGTGTTCCGTGGCTTTTGAATTAGCCACGAACACACCAAATTGTTCACTATTCGGCGAACGGACAAACTCATGTTCGACTCGAACATAAAGCTCATCCCTGCATAGGATGTAACCCTAACTAGCAAGGAATCAGAATTCTTTCCCAACTCTGTCTTAAAGCGGAGGTCCACACAAAAATGGAACCTCCGCTTTTCGGAACCCTCCCCCCTCCGGTGTCACATTTGGCACCTTTCAGGGGGGAGGGGGGTGCAGATACCTGTATAATACAGGTACTTGCACCCACTTCCGGGCATAGACTCCAGCGGGAGCTACGCCCCTTCCCCCCTCCTGCTGTCTTCTGGGAAACACACAGGTCCCAGAAGATAGCGGGGACCAGTGAGGACGTGCAGCGCGACTCGTGCATGCGCAGTAGGGAACCGGGAACTGAGGCCTCAACGCTTCACTTCCTGATTCCCTCACCGAGGATGGCGGCGGGGCAGCCGAGAGCCAAGAGATTGATCGGCTTCGGCTGCCAACATTGCGGGCCCCCTGGACAGGTAAGTGTCCATTTATTAGAAGTCAGCAGCTGCAGTATTTGTAGCTGCTGGCTTTTAATAAAAAAAATTTAGGCAGACCTCCGCTTTAAAGTAGATGCAAACAATCACATATACTGTAACATTTATTTTGACAATTTAACACCAAAAATAAATTTCAGTCTGTTTATATCCCTCTGATTCCTCCTCTAATAAATTGTACTGTTCTGTTTGTCCTTACGTTGTAAAGCGCTTTGCAAACTGTTGGCACTATATAAATCCTGCATAATAATAATATCAGAAAACCTGTGCTTAGAAATGCTATGCAGGTGTTGCTGGAGTGCATTTAGACATGAAGTGCCTGCTGGAGATCAGCTACACTGAGATGTAATAAAGGATAAAAAAGGTAAAAACAAAACAAAAACAATTGATTATAATACAGCACCTTAGCAAACTAAATATCATTCAGTTGGGTTTCCATCTACTTTAAAGTGGAACTAACAGTTAAATATAAAAAAATGAATAGGCAGGCTTTTTATTGCAGAGAAACGCAATGGGGGTTATTTACGAAAAGGCAAATCCAGTTTGCACTACAAGACTGCATAATACTGCTAATGAGAAAAGGTATTTAGCAGTTCATATTTACTAAAATAATTGCACTGTGTACTATGAAAGACCAGATTTAAGCCGGCCATACACGGTTCGAATTTCGAAATAATTTTGTTTTGAAAATCGTATCTATGAATTTTCGTCCGAATTTCGCACCGTTAGTGGGCTGCAGCAACAGCCGATTTTCGTGCGGCAATCAAATTTGAGGAATCGGACATGTTGTAAATTTTTGGAAAACCAAACGATTTCCTAATCAATGACAAAAAAATGCGCATGTGCAAGAGAAGAAAATTCCCAGAGAGAAAAGAAGATTCCCGGCCACGAAAATTCTTTTCTGTAGCAACATGAAGGTTTGGTCGGCCGAATTTCGAAAATCAATGGTGGCATCATCGGATCACAAAAAAAAAAACTTTCTGATTTTGAAAAGAAAATTTGTTCGAAATTCGACCGTGTATGGCCTGCTGTGAATGCAGGGTCCTGGGTTTAGTAATACTTTAACCACTTAACGACCGCTCACTGTATATATACGTCGGCAGAATGGCACCGACAGGCACAATCACGTAGAGCATACGTGATTGCCTTTATATAGTTGGGGGGTCCAATCGGCTAAGTGTCCGGGAGCGTTCCGGGATGAGGGGGCAGCCATTCGTTTCTGGCCACCCCCTCGCGATCGCTCCCGGCGAATGGAAATGCCCCCTCTGTCTGTGTCAGACAGAGGGAGCAGGAGGAAGTGATGTCATCTCTGGTGCGGCGCTCACGTATACCGAGCGCCGTACAAGAGAAGACATCAGGTTAGTGCACACAACACTACACTGACACCAGGACACATAGGGACATAAATCGCCCCCCCAGATCACCCCCCAGATCACCCCCCCAGCCCCCAGTCACAGTGTCACTGATTGCAGTGACCATTTATTTAGTGATCACTGCAATCAGTGACATTTGTGACTGTAAAAGTGTCACCAAAGTTTAGTCTTAGGTCCAGTGTAGCCCCCTAACCCCCCCTAATAAAGGTTTAACCCCCTGATCACCCCCCAGATAACCCTTTCACCGCCTATCACCACTGTCGCTTAGCGATCATTTTTCTGATCGCTGTCTTAGCGTCAGTGATGCCGATCGGCAGCCAGTAATTTTTTTTAGGTTCGCCGCAGGTTTTTATAGCGTCAGGTACCCCAATATATTATCTAATAAAGGTTTAACCCCCTTGATCGCCCCCCAGGTAACCCTTTCACCCCCTATCACCACTGTCACTAAGCGATCGTTTTTCTAAACGCTGTCTTAGTGTCTGTGATGCAGATCGGTAGCCGGTAATTTTTTTTAGGTTCGCCGCAGGTTTTTATAGCATCAGGTACCCCAATATATTATCTAATAAAGGTTTAACCCCCTTGATCGCCCCCCAGGTAACCCTTTCACCCCCTATCACCACTGTCGCTAAGCAATTGTTTTTCTAAACGCTGTCTTAGTGTCGGTGATGCAGATCGTAGCCAGTAATTTTTTTTAGGTTCGCCGCATGTTTTTATAGCGTCAGGTACCCCAATATATTATCTAATAAAGGTTTAACCCCCTTGATCGCCCCCCAGGTAACCCTTTCACCCCCTATCACCACTGTCACTAAGCGATCGTTTTTCTAAACGCTGTCTTAGTGTCTGTGATGCAGATCGGTAGCTGGTAATTTTTTTTAGGTTCGCCGCAGGTTTTTATAGCGTCAGGTACCCCCATATATTATCTAATAAAGGTTTTAACCCCCTGATTGCCCCTAGTTAACCCTTTCACCAGTGATCACCATATAAGTGTTACGGGTGACACTGGTTAGTTAGTTTGCTTTTTATAGTGTCAGGGCACCCGCCGTGTATATAACCCAATAAAGGTTTAACCCCCTGATCGCCCGGCGGGTGATATCAATTAGGTTTTAGCGTCAGAGAG
Source organism: Rana muscosa (assembly GCA_029206835.1). Classification (NCBI taxonomy): domain Eukaryota; kingdom Metazoa; phylum Chordata; class Amphibia; order Anura; family Ranidae; genus Rana; species Rana muscosa. The sequence continues at coordinate 341,015,683 of CM055120.1, read as the reverse complement.
GGTCTGAGTCACACCCCAGGCAGCGTCAGGTTAGTGCCAGTAACGCTAACACCCACGCGTGAAGCATACACCCCCCTTAGTGGTATAGTATCTGAACAGATCAATATCTGATCTGATCAGATCTATACTAGCGTCCCCAGCAGTTTAGGGTTCCCAAAAACGCAGTGTTAGCGGGATCAGCCCAGATACCTGCTGGCACCTGCGTTTTGCCCCTCCGTCCAGCCCAGGCCACCCAAGTGCAGTATCGATCGATCACTGTCACTTACAAAACAAAAACACACATAACTGCAGCGTTCGCAGAGACAGGCCTGATCCCTGCGACTCCAGTGCTGTAGGAGGTGATTTCACCACCACAGTTAAAAAAAAAAAGCAAATATGCCGAAGCATTGGGGCAGCAGGGGCGGAGGAGCGATTTTGCTCCTAATGCCGCGTACATACGGTCGAAATTCCGACGGAGGCTTGCCCGTGGAAAAGTCCGACCATGTGTGTGCGGCATAACTTTTTTGCGGGAGGATGCCCCCATGCTTCGGCATATATAAATGGTGCGTGTATGCCCATCATTGGAAGTGGGTGGATGAAGGGCGGTATTCTAATGGTGGGCATACCCACCGATCAATCTCTTTTTTCGTTCAGCCAACTGGCTGCATGAAATAAAAAGATTACAATACATGTCCAACAAGGACCAGCAACGTACTGGTATGTTGCTGGACTTTGAATGTTTATACCAGAATGATGCCTGCGGGTTTAGGTATCATCTTGGTATCATTCTTTTCAGCCTGCGGCCGGCTTTCATGTAAAAGCAATCCTAGCGGCTAATTAGCCTCTGGACTGCTTTTACAAGCAGTGGGAGGGAATGCCCCCCCGGATATAAAAAGCGCCATTGGGAAATTGGGAAAGCATTTTATCACACCGATCTTGGTGTGGTCAGATGCTTTGAGGGCAGAGGAAAGATCTAGGGTCTAGAAGACCCCAGTTTTTTCAAAAAAAGAGTACCTGTCACTACCTATTGCTATCATAGGGGATATTTACATTCCCTGAGATAACAATAAAAATGATAAAAAAAAAAAATACTTGGAAGAAACAATTTAAAAATAAAATAAAAAAGCAAAATTAATAATAAAAAAAAAAAGAAAGAAAAAAAAGCACCCCTGTCCTGCCCTGCTCTTGCCCAATGGCGAACGCAAGCGTCGGTCTGGCGTCATATGTAAACAGCAATTGCACCACGCATGTGAGGTATCACCGCGAAGGTCAGATCGAGGGCAATCATTTTAGCAGTAGACCTCCTCTGTAAATCTACTGGGGTAACCTGTAAAGGCTTTTAAAAATGTATGTAGTTTGTCGCCAATGCGCGTTTGTGCGAAATTTTAAAGCATGTCGTGTTTGGTATCTATGTACTCGGCCTAAGATCATCTTTTTTATTTCATCAAACATTTGGGCAATATAGTGTGTTTTAGTGCATTAAAATTAAAAAAAGTGTATTTTTTAACCCAAAAAATGCGTTTGAAAAATAGCTGCGCAAATACTGTGTAGAAAAAAAAAATGCAACACCCACCATTTTAATCTGTAGGGCTTTTGCTTTAAAAATATATATAATGTTTGGGGGTTCAACATAATTTTCTTGCAAAAAAAAAAATGTTTTCATGTAAACAAAAAGTGTCAAAAAGGGCTTTGTCTTCAAGTGGTTAGAAGAGTGGATGTAAGCTTCCTAATGTTGTGTATAAAATGCCAGAACAGTTCAAAACCCCCAAATGACCCCATTTTGGAAAGTAGACACCCCAAGCTATATACTGAGAGGCATGTCGAGTCCATGGAATATTTTATATGTTGACACAAGTTGCGGAAAAACTAAAATTTTTTTTTTTCTTTTTTTTTTTTTTGCACAAAGTTGTCACTAAATGATATATTGCTCAAACATGCCATGGGCATATGTGGAATTACACCCCAAAATACATTTTGTTGCTTCTCCTGAGTACGGGGATACCACATGTGTGAGACTTTTTGGGAGCCTAGCCACGTACGGGACCCCAAAAACCAAGCACCGCCTTCAGGCTTTCTAAGGGTGTAAATTTTTGATTTCACTTCTCACTGCCTATCACAGTTTCGGAGGCCATGGAATGCCCAGATAGCACAAAACCCCCCCAAATGACCCCATTTTGGAAAGTAGACACCCCAAGCTATTTGCAGAGAGGTATTGTGAGTATTTTGCAGATCTCGCTTTTTGTCACAAAGTTTTGAAAATTGAAAAAATATATATATATATATATATTTTCTTTCTTCATTTTCAAAAACAAATGAGAGCTGTAAAAAACTCGCCATTCCTCTCAGCAAATAGCTTGGGGAATCTATATTCCAAAATGGGGTCATTTGGGGGGGTTTTGTGCGATTTTGGCATTTTATGGCCTTCGAAACTGTGATAGGTAGTGAGGAGTGAAATCAAAAATTTGTGCCTAGAAATCCTGAAGGCGGTGCTTGGTTTTCGGGGTCCCGTACGCGGCTAGGCTCCTAAAAAGTCCCACACATGTGGTATCCCCGTACTCAGGAGAAGCAGAAAAATGTATTTTGGGGTGTAATTCCACATATAACCATTGAATGTGTGAGCAATATATCATTTAGTGACAACTTTTTGTATTTTTTTTTTTTTTTTGTCATTATTCAATCACTTGGGACAAAAAAAAATATATTCAATGGGCTCAACAGGCCTCTCAGAAATTTCCTTGGGGTGTCTACTTTCTAAAATGGGGTCATTTGGGGGGGTTTTGTGCTATTTTGGCATTTTATGGCCTTCGAAACTGTGATAGGTAGTGAGGAGTGAAATCAAAAATTTGCGCCCTTAGAAATCCTGAAGGTGGTGCTTGGTTTCCGGGGTCCCGTACGCGGCTAGGCTCCCAAAAAGTCCCACACATGTGGTATCCCCGTACTCAGGAGAAGCAGCAAAATGTATTTTGGGGTGAAATTCCACATATAACCATGGCATGTGTGAGCAATATATCATTTAGTGACAACTTTTTGTAATTTTTTTTTTTTTTTTTTAGTCATTATTCAATCACTTGGGACAAAAAAATAAAAAATTCAATGGGCTCAACATGCCTCTCAGCAATTTCCTTGGGGTGTCTACTTTCCAAAATGGGGTCATTTGGGGGGTTTTGTACTGCCCTGTCATTTTAGCACCTCAAGAATTGAGATAGGCAGTCATAAATTTAAAGCTGTGTAAATTTCAGAAAATGTACCCTAGTTTGTAAACTCTATAACTTTTGCGCAAACCAATAAATATACGCTTATTGACATTTTTTTTACTAAAGACATGTGGCTGAATACATTTTGGCCTAAATGTATGACTACAATTGAGTTTATTCGATTTTTCTTATAACAAAAAGTAGAAAATATCATTTTTTTTCAAAATTTTCGGTCTTTTTCCGTTTATATTGCAAAAAATAAAAATCGCAGAGGCAATCAAATACCATTAAAAGAAAGCTCTGTTTGTGGGAAGAAAAGGACGCAAATTTAGTTTGGGTACAACATTGCATGTCCGCACAATTTACAGTTAAAGCAGCGCAGTGCAAAATTCTGAATTCACCTCTGGTCCTTTAGCTACCAAATGGTCCGGGGCTTAAGTGGTTAAAGCATGTGTAGCGGGTGTCAAATTTAGTGGGGTGTATCTGGGCCATAGATGGCCCAGATACATTGATTTTAGGGATTTATGGACACTTTGGAGTGTGGGAGGTATGAATGGTGTCATGTTCCCTGGGTGGCGCTGTCACTTGGGACCGGGGTTGAAATACCATTCTAGAGCCGTGCCCTTTTTGTCCTCTCGCAGCAGTAGTACGGCGGGGCGGGGAACCCGCTGTGCCTGCTGGGAGAGAATATAAAAGGGGCTGGACATCTTGCGCACGAGGTCCATTCCCCAGGCACCTTCAGCTTGGGGGCTGCTGCGGTTCGTCTGTACCCAGGCGCCCTTGGCCTGGGCGCGTGGAGTCGAGTTCCATCCCAGGCACCTTCAGCCTCGGGTGAGGTACTATACCAGGAGGCCTAGGGCCCAGTACCTTCAACTGGGTCCCGCGAGGGCGAAGCATTTCTAAGGTGCCCCCCGGTATTGGGTGCCTGAATCCTGGGCGTAAGGGACCGGAGACGTTACCTCCCCGTAGAGCCAGCGCAGCATTTGCTGGTGACGGTGGAGGCCTCTGGTGACCGTCCGGATGGATGTCTTCCTCTGACAGGGGCCGTTTGTTCTAAAGGAGGTAATTCATGTTCTCATGGTCTGTGGCAGGGACCCATTTTCCTCAGGTCAGTGGCAGGCCTTATCCAAGGCCTGTGGCAGGGGCCTCAACGTTCACCCAGGTCAGTGGCAGTGACCAAATTCACGGTCGGTGGCAGCGACTGTGCGCCAAGCCTGTTTGCACTAAACGGAACAGGAGAAACTTTAATTCATTAGTTGTGCCTGGACCTACTCTTCCCTACACCTTGTCTGTTCTTTTAAAAATCAACCAGTTTCAAGTCAATAAAACAGTGTTGGACTTTTCTTGGTGTGGAGCTCGTGTTACTGGAAGCTAAGTGTCCCTGTCAGTGACAGTGACAATCATCCTCCATAGGAGAAGCTGAGGTTCCGGCCTAAAACGCAGACCCGAAGGTAAACGGTTAGCTAATATCTCTGCATCCTACATCAGAGAGCCGAGCTGGTGGTGTGCATCTTTCCCCCTTCTCCCAGATACCCCTAGATGAGTAGAACAAGCCGTGAAGAGAGGGGAGAAGCTGGGGGAGGACCGATACACATACTTTTGTATTAAAGCACATTCCGCAATCCTCTGCGGAATGTACACTGAGCTGCGAATGCACAGCTCAGTTTACAGTCCAGCTCACTACCAATGTGCCAGAATAACTGAACTCCCCCAAATGCGTGGGAGTGACGTCATACTGTGCCGGCCAATTGAAGCAGTCGAAGACTGGCTCCTGGAAGAACCCAGGAAGATGTCGTCAAGGTTTTTTTAAAAATCAGATATCTTGGCTGATATCCAAATGTCACCCAAAACTGCAGTATTACCCGCTGACTTCATATGTTTCTCTGGGACCTCACTATTGGGATTTTCCTGCAGCAGTTTTCTGTCTCTGCCCCTCTCTGAAGGTCATGAAGAAAGTCCTCTTTTATAGCTTGAGTGTATCTTAAAAGTCTAAACACAAGAACAAAACTATAATATATTACAACTTATGAATCCTTAGATGGGGTGGCTGTGTTATCTTTATTTATTCAAGCTTTTTGTTTCTTTATTTTTAGTTGGTGGTGCTGCCAGTAACACACTTCTTGTACTAGTGTGACAACGCTCACCTATTGTCCTTTGTCTAAGCAGTGTTGTCACCTTGGTTACTCAGTCCTGATTTGGACTAAAGAACATCTCCCCATTTCCTCTTCTTCATAACATAAGTGGGAGGTGTTCTGTCCTTCACAGAGGTGAACTGGGTAGAACTGATAACACTTCAGTGCAGCAGCTGCAGACAGCACAAGACATTTTCAGTTTATTGGATTTTTAGCAACATCAACAGGTATTTTTACGAACTAAAATATGTTTAACAAACTGATTTTTAGTGGTGTGTTTAACAGGCTAAATGGCTACAGAGTTTATTGTTAGTGTTTAGATACACTTTAACTGTAAAGCCTCATACACACAATCAGATTTTCTGCAGACAAAGAGTAGGACTTTTGTCCGAAGGGCGTTGGCCATGAACTTGTATTGCATACAAACGGCAAAGAATTGTCGGCCAACAAACACGAAACCACATGGTTTTTCAGCTCTTTAGCGCCACCCTTTGGGCAACTTCTGCTAATGTTGTGTTATGATGAGCATTGCTTCTGAGCATGCGCGTTTGTACTTTGGAGTTTTGTCCGACGGACTTCTGTACACACGATCGGATAATCCGACAACACACATTTTTTGGCGGAAAATTTTAAAGCATGCTATCCAACATTTGTTGGCGGAAAATCCGACATCAATTGTCCGATGGAGCATACAATCGGTCGGATTTTCCGACAACAGCCTGTCCCGTCGGAAAATCCGATCGTGTGTATGGGCCTTTAGTGGTTTATACTATACTATGGATAGTACATCAAAGCAGAATATGACAATGTAATGGTTGTAGCAGTTGGATGGATCTGAGAATGTTGCTGTGCTGGTATGAGTGTTATACATGAACCTATATATATAATGTATTAACATGTAGAAAGCATTAATTTTTTAAAACCTGCCGTGAGGATATGGATTTTTGCCTTAAAAATAATGTTACACCCGTGATGAAAAAAATATTCCCAGGTTAGCTTAATATGTTAAGATCTTAGCAAGCTTTATTGCAAACTCTCACCAGTTCCTGCTCTGTTGATACCCATCTATGACAATCACTTCCTCCTTCCTGAGTGGTAAATGGGTAAATCAGCCTACTATAGCTGCATGATGAGCCCTCATGTTGTAACTGGGGAAACACTGCAGCAGTGAGCCAATAAAGGAGCGGAGAGTGACATTTCACAGGGTGTTCTAAACTCCAAAAATGCACAGGGCACCTCCGGTTGCCATGTATTCAAAAAAACAACATTTGAATTTTTGTAGCTGGCTCCAGACTGAAATAAAAATAAATACATTTTTTGCAAAACCCATGGGCTAGCACAAAGGTATTCAGTAATAATGGAGACAACATAATTATTAAAATTCAACACATATTTATTAACTTGGAAATTCAAATGGCCACGGTGTTATCCATAGGGGGGGTAACATGAACCTTTCAAATTAAAATAAATATAAACCATCTTGGCTAAAATACATTTAACAAAAATTAGGTGGTGTCTATCCAGTCAATGCTGGACGACTACTACCCAACTTGGACAACATCATGACTCTCCGAAGATAGGGAGGGAGGGTGGGCGTTGCGGTCTGGTCAGAAGTGGCCAGCGAGACCACCGCTCCCGGTCCTTTTATTGGCTCCTTCCGAGCGGGCTTTGTAAACCGCTAATATTGCCCAATCAGCTGCTCGGCTACACCCACCAATCCCATGGCTGTTTCTGCAACCTGTGGAAATAAAACAAAGCAGGGAGAACTGCCATACCTCCCAACATTTAAAAAATCCGCTGTCGGACATTCACTCTAATTTTTTTTTGCCTGTCACGAAAGTTGGGGGGGGGGGGTGCTACCGCTTGACAGCGATTTTATTTTATTTTTATACGGGGCACATCAAAGTTGTTGAGTGGGGGGGGGGTGCTACCACGGGACAGCAATTTTATGGGACATCAATGTTGGTGAGTGGGGGTCGCGGATTGCCCGACATTGAAGTTGATAAGCGGGGGGGGGGGGGTATCTTGATATCTTGTCTTATCTCCTCCTCCTGTGCTTCCTCCACTGGCTCCTCTTGCTGTGCGGGAAGACTAACTCTACCACGGGACTGTGGGAAAAAGGTGTCTCTACTGGTAAGCGGGAAAGTCCCGCAAAATCCGTGCGGGTTGGGAGGTATGAGAACTGCAGGCTCCCCCTTTGAGCTAACCCATAGTGGTCCAACTTATTGCTGTGACCTTTCATACTCCTGTAGTGATATCCTTCACTAGGGCTGCTGATTTAAAAGAGAAGTTGTTATTTTTTTTGTTTTTTTTATCTTTTAAAATAAATGAAATTACACCATGGGAAATCATCTGGGTTATATTTCCCTTGAAATGTTCCACATTTTGTCATGTTACTACCAAAAACGTAAATGTATTTTATTGGGATTTTATGTGATAGACCAACACAAAGTGGTACATAATTGTGAAGTGGAAGGAAAATGATAAATGGTTTTCAATTTTTTTTACAAATAAATATGTAAAAAGTGTGGCGTGCATTTGTATTCAGCCCCCCTTTACTCTGATACCCCTAACTAAAATCTAGTGCAATTAATTGCCTTCAGAAGTCACCTAATCAGTAACAAGAGTCCACCTGTGTGTAATTTAATCTCAGTATAAATACAGCTGTTCTGCGAAGCCCTCAGAGGTTTGTTAGAGAACCTTAGTGAACAAACAGCATCATGAAGGCCAAGGAACACACCAGACAGGTCAAGGATAAAGTGGTAGAGTCGTTTAAAGCAGGGTTAGGTTATAAATAAATATCCATCAGTACTGTTCAATCCATTATCCGAAAATGGAAAGAGTATGGCACAACCGCAAACCTACCAAGAAATGGCCGTCCACCTAAACTGACAGGCCGGGCAAGGAGAGCATTCATCAGAGAAGCAGCCAAGAGGCCCATGGTAACTCTGGAGGAGCTGCAGAGATCCACAGCTCAGGTGGGAGAATCTGTCCACAGGACAACTATTAGTCGTGCACTCCACAAATCTGGACTTTATGGAAGAGTGGCAAGAAGAAAGCCATTGTTGAAAGAAAACTATAAGAAGTCCTGTTTGCAGTTTGCAAGAAGCCATGTGGGGGACACAGGAAACATGTGGAAAAAGGTGCTTTGGTCAGATGAGACAAAAATAGATTTTGGCCTAAAACCAAAACGCTATGGGGTTGATTTACTAAAGGAAAATCCACTTTGCACTTGAAAGTGCACATGGAAGTGCAGTCGCTGTAGATCGCTGTAAATCTGAGGGGAAGCTCTGAAATTAGGGGAAGCTCTGCTGATTTTATCATCCAATCATGTGCAAGCTAAAAAGCTGTTTTTTATTTTCCTTGCATGTCCCCCTCGGATGTACAGCATCTGCACTTCCATGTGCACTTTCAGTGCACTTTCAAGTGCAAAGTGGATTTTCCTTTAGTAAATCAACCCCTATGTGTGGCGGAAAACTAGCACTACACATCACCCTGAACACACCATCACCACCGTGAAACATGGTGGTGACAGCATCATGTTGTGGGGATGTTTTTCTTCAGCAGGTACAGGGAAGCTGGTCAGAGTTGAGGAGAAGATGGATGGAGCCAAATACATGGCAATCTTAGGAGAAAACCAGTTAGAGTCTGCAAAAAACTTGAGACTGGGGTGGAGGTTCACCTTCCAGCAGGACAACGACCCTAAACATACAGCCAGAGCTACAATGGAATGGTTTAGATCAAAGCATATTCATGTGTTAGAATGGCCCAGTTAAAGTCAAGAGCTAAATCCAATTGAGAATCTGTGGCAAGACTTGAAAATTACTGTTCACAGACGCTCTCCATCCAATCTGACAGAGCTTGAGCTATTTTGCAAAGAAGAATGGGCAAAAATGTCCCTCTCTAGATGTGCAAAGCTGGTAGAGACATCCCCAAAAAGATTTGCAGCTGTAATTTCAGAGAAAGGTGGTTCTACAAAGTATTGACCCAGGGGGGCTGAATACAAATTCACGCCACACTTTTCACATACTTATTTGTAAAGAAACATGGAAAACCATTTATAATTTTCCTTCCACTTCACAATTATGTGCCACTTTGTGTTGGTCTATCACATAAAATTCCAATAAAATACATTTAAGTTTTTGGTTGTAACATGAGAAAATGTGGAAAATAAAAAGGGATATAAATACTTTTTCAAGGCACTGTAAATGTATTTAAAGCACAGCACTTTGTATTTTGCAATTTATTTGTTGTTTAGTCATCATGTATTGGATCACTTTGAGCACTTTTGATATTAGCGATGCACACCATTGATAATAGTGATATTATATTAACCCTTTCCAGGGAAATTTTAGTGCAGGCAGCTAAAAAGCACACACCATAGCAAGGGGTCACAATATCCTATATAATAAGTGGGCAGCACTGGGGCACCGATAGCAATGATCCAGGTTAGGCAAGCCTAGTAATTTGTGCAACAGAGGTAATAGAAGCAACAGTCACTGAAATCCTCCCCCTTTGGCTCACAGTGTCCCTAGCTTGGAATGTCTCTCTGACTCCAGCAGGCAGGCCCCTCTGTGATCTCCCAAGGCAGATCTTCAGTGGCACCCCTCTTAGGTCCCTCATAGGGTTTGTGGCTGAGCAGGCCCACTCAGCATGGCTAGGATCCTGTTGAGCAGGGTGGCCCTTCAGCAAGACAGCCAGACAGGCATCCCTCGTGGCTGGGCACCTCTCCTCCAGGTAAAGAACAACACTGCTCTCTGGTGCTTCAGACTTTTTATACACTTCCCAGCCACCATCTGGACACATCTCTCCAGGAATTGGCTGGAGTCGCATAAATATTTAGACTGCCTATTTGACATTCCCACCCACTATATTCTGGAAATGTACAGAAAACAGGGGGAAGCAGTCAAATCTGCAGATCCCAGATCAGCTCATAGTGTGAGGGGGTTAGCTCGGCAGCGGGTGTGTGTGACCCCCGGGATGGGCTCCCCACACAAAACAGGCCCAGCAAACGGAGGTTGTGGTTTTCAAAATCAAAAAGGTGCGGTTTATTTTCTATTTACAGTGACAAAACACAGCAAAGCAAAAGAAACATAACCAAAATAAATCCTGGTCAAGTTGACCTCTGACTAAACATACAGGTTTCCTAACTAACAACTGGGATCAGCCTAGTGCTGTCCTAGTCCCTAAGTCCCTGGTTTTAAATGTCCAAGCAAATAGCCACACAGGCTTTGTCTCACCGCACAGGGGTTCACTCTCCCTAGACAGTCCACACAGGTCTGGTTCCAGGCATGAGCTAACTAGCCTTATACAACTCTCCACCTAGTTGTATAAGTCGGCGTAAAGCCTGAATCTGGGCGAAATATATCTACCCCCCTGGATGCAACCAGGTGACTTTACCTTCCTGCTGTCACATACCCCCCCCTCTTGTTTTAACCTCGGGGTTGGAACACCAGCAATCAGGCATTCATGTACTCGAGACAAAGCATCCACATTCCCCATTTGAACGCCAGGGCGATGCTTTACTGTGAAGTTGAATTCCTGGAGGGCCAGGAACCACCTATTCACTCTTCTATTTCTTTCCTTGTTTTGGGCCATCCACTTTAACGGAGCGTGATCCGTAACCATGTCAAAGTGCCTACCTAGCAGGTAGTACCGAAGGGAATCTAGAGCCCACTTCACCGCTAAACACTCCTTTTCAACGGTGGCGTAATTTACCTCATGGGACTTCAACTTCCTGCTGAGGTAAATGACTGGGTGCTCTTCCCCGTTCCAGACCTGGGACAATACTGCTCCTAACCCCACATCTGACGCATCACTTTGTACGACAAAGTCTTTAGAGAAGTCGGGTGAGTACAACACTGGCTGGCTACATAAGGCTTGTTTCAAGAATTGGAATGCTGCCTCAGCCTCGGGGGTCCATTTAATCATGACCGACCCTTTCCCCTTCGTCAGGTTGGTTAGGGGCACAGCCTTAGAAGCAAAGTGGGGAATGAATCGCCGATAATACCCAGCGATTCCCAGAAAGGCTCGTACCTGCTTCTTGCTGTTGGGACGTGGCCAACTCTGGATGGCCTCGACTTTGTTGAGTTGGGGTTTTATTACTCCCCTCCCAATGGTGTACCCAAGATATTTGGCCTCCTCCTGCCCAATGGTACACTTCTTGGGGTTAGCCGTAAACCCCGCTTCCCGAACAGAGTCCAGGACTGCTTGCACTTTTGGCAGATGTGAGGCCCAATCTGTGCTATGGACAATTACGTCATCCAGGTAAGCCGCAGCATACTTCCGATGGGGCCTCAACATCTGGTCCATTTTCCGCTGGAATGTGGCCGGCGCATTCTGTAACCCGAACGGCATTCTTTTATATTGGAACGCCCCGTCTGGGGTTACAAATGCGGTTTTCTCTTTGGCCGACTTGGCCAGGGGGATTTGCCAATACCCTTTTGTGAGGTCAAGAGTCGTCATGTATCGGGCTGTTCCCAGCCGGTCGATCAACTCATCTATACGTGGCATGGGGTAGGTGTCAAATTTTGTAACTTTGTTCAACTGACGAAAATCGTTACAAAATCGCCAGCTCCCATCCGGTTTAGGCACCAACACGATGGGACTAGACCAATCACTTTGGGACTCCTCTATCACCCCTAAGTTCAGCATTTTCTGTACTTCCTCCCGTATTGCCTCCCGTCGAGCCTCTGGGATCCGATAGGGTTTTAACTTCACCCTTTCACCGGGCGGGGTAATGATGTCATGCTCTACCCCAGATGTTTGTCCCGGCAGCTCAGAGAATACCTCCTTGTTGCGAAGCACAAACTCCTTAACCTCCTGTTGTTGGGGTTGTGACAAGGTGGCTGCTATTCCAACCTCAGGAATCACGCAACCAGTTTGAGCTGGTGACCAAGTGTCTGCGACTAGGGACTCTCTATCCCTCCAGGCTTTCAACAGATTAACGTGATAGATCTGTTCGGGCTTTCGCCTTCCTGGTTGTCTGACCTTGTAATTCAATTCGCTCACTTTTTCCATTATCTCGTAGGGGCCTTGCCATTTGGCAAGGAATTTACTTTCAACCGTAGGGACAAGTACCAATATCCTATCCCCCGGGGAAAAGGTACGGGTCTTGGCTCCACGGTTGTACACTCTCTGCTGTGCCAACTGCGCTTGGGCCAAATGTTCCTTCACAATGGGCATTACCTGTGCAATTCGATCTTGCATCAGGGCGACATGCTCAATCACACTCCTGTGGGGAGAACTCTCACTTTCCCAAGTTTCCTTGGCAATATCCAACAGCCCTCTTGGGTGTCTCCCATACAGTAACTCAAAGGGGGAGAATCCCGTAGAGGATTGGGGCACCTCCCTAATAGCAAACATCAAATAAGGAAGTAAACAGTCCCAATCCTTTCCATCTCTATCCACCACTTTCTTCAACATTTGTTTTAGGGTTTTGTTGAATCTTTCAACCAGCCCATCGGTTTGGGGGTGATACACAGACGTACGCAATTGCGTCACTTTGAACAATTTACACAGCTCTTTCATAACCCGGGACATAAAGGGTGTACCTTGGTCCGTAAGCAGTTCTTTACAAATACCCACCCGGCTAAAAACAAGAGATAGCTCTTTGGCTATGGTTTTGGCCGAGGTATTTCGGAGAGGGATCGCTTCTGGATAACGGGTGGCATAGTCCATTATAACTAATATGTACTGGTGCCCCCTAGCGGACTTGATTATAGGACCTACCAAATCCATGGCGATCCTCTCAAACGGGACCTCAATGATGGGTAGAGGGACCAGCGGGCTACGGAAATGTGGCATCGGGGCCAACCTCTGACACACAGGGCAGGAGGAACAATAATTTTCTACGTCCTTCATCACCCCCGGCCAATAGAATCTCTGTAATACCCTCTCTCTGGTTTTCTCTGTCCCCAGATGACCTCCAAGAATGTGCCCATGGGCCAACTCCAACACCAACTTCCTGTAAGGTTTGGGCACCACAAGCTGCTCAACGGTTTCTTCTGCCCTTTTTGCCACCCGATACAGTAGGTCCTTCTCTACGCTGAAGTATGGGTAAGTGCAGGTATTATCTGGGTTCACTAACTCGCCATCTATTTTCACTACGTTTTCCCGTGCCTTTATTAGGGCGGGGTCTTTCAACTGTTCTGTGGCAAAGTTTTCCCTGTGAACCTCAAGATCAGAAAACTCCACAGACGGTAGGTTTTCGTCTGAGGAGGTGGGCTCCTCTCCAGTTTCTTGAGTCTCCCCTGCCAATACTGATAAGGGAAATTCCGGAGAGTCCTCACCACTCTCAGGGGAGTTCTGGCTATCACATTCCTGGTATATAGGGGCACCAGTGAGGGGCTTAGGATCATCCCACAGTTCCCAGAACTTCGGAAAATCCCTTCCCACAATGGCGTCATGCGGTAACTGAGATACTAAGCCCACTGGGTGAGAGAGGGTACCTTTGGGGGTCTCGAAACACACTGTAGTCACTGGATACTCTCGGGTGTCCCCATGCACACAAATAACAGCTACCTTGCTATTCCCAGAGACCTCTGTTTTAACTAACTCAGCCTTTATCAGGGTCACAAGGCTACCTGAATCCAGCAATACCACAACATTTCTACCATTAACACACATTTTGCATAAATGTTTCTCAGTTCCTCGAATGGCAGTGCATGCGACTGTCGCACACAGCGACTGACGTCTGCCCGTCAGAAAGTCAAACTGCATGGGTTCCTCCACAACCGGGCAATTGGCTGCAATATGTCCCGCTTGCCGGCAGCGGTAGCAAACGATCCTTCTTGCCGCCTCTTGAGCCGCTGATTTCCCAGGCTGTTCTCGCCAAACTTGGGGTAGAGCTCCCACCCTCTCACTCTCTCCACCCTCACCCCTTGGAATCCTCTTATCCGCCCCTGGGGATGGTCTGGTCTTAGGGTGGAAAGTCCGAGTGTCTCTGGAAGAGGCCGTCAGGTTCTCTGTAGCCAAGTATTTCTCCACACGATCCACAAGACCACCGGCCGTCTCTGGGTCTCCATGGCTTACCCACTTTTGGATGGCAGTAGGAAGAGCTCTCAAAAACCGATCCATTACAACACGTTCCACAATCTTTGGTGCGGACAAAGTCTCTGGCTGTAGCCACTTTCTGCTCAGGTGAATGAGATCATACATTTGAGACCTGGGGGGTTTTCCAAGCTGGAAAGTCCAGTTATGCACACGCTGAGCCCGGACAGCCTGGGTGACACCCAGCCTTGCCAAAATTTCAGCTTTTAGCATCACATAGTCTTTTGCTTGGTTAGGCTCTAGGTCATAGTAAGCTTTCTGCGATTCACCAGTTAACAGAGGAGCCACCAGTCCAGCCCACTGCTCCTCAGGCCACTTTTCTCTTTCAGCGGTCCTTTCAAATGTGGTCAAAAATACCTCTGGATCATCCTCTCCAGTCATTTTTGTCAATAAACGACTCACCCCAAAGGACGCGGTATTAGTGGGACGGCTTTCCTCACTGGTCTGCGGACGTTGCTGCATTACTGCTTCCATTTGTTGTAGTCTCTGCTCTTGCTTCTGTAACAGGTCTATGAAGCGGGCCTCAGATTGCTGCTGGGCTTGTTGCTGAGCTTCCAGACTCTGTTGGTGAGCTTGCTGCTGGGCTGCAAGGCTCTGTTGATGAGCTTGCTGCTTGTCTGCAAGGCTCCTTTGCAAACCTGCATTTGTCTGCTGTTGATTGGCATTTGCTAGAGCCAGCTGTTTCAGTATCTCCTCCATGCTGGCTTAAAAAAACTGCCACTGGTTCTCCACCAACTGTGAGGGGGTTAGCTCGGCAGCGGGTGTGTGTGACCCCCGGGATGGGCTCCCCACACAAAACAGGCCCAGCAAACGGAGGTTGTGGTTTTCAAAATCAAAAAGGTGCGGTTTATTTTCTATTTACAGTGACAAAACACAGCAAAGCAAAAGAAACATAACCAAAATAAATCCTGGTCAAGTTGACCTCTGACTAAACATACAGGTTTCCTAACTAACAACTGGGATCAGCCTAGTGCTGTCCTAGTCCCTAAGTCCCTGGTTTTAAATGTCCAAGCAAATAGCCACACAGGCTTTGTCTCACCGCACAGGGGTTCACTCTCCCTAGACAGTCCACACAGGTCTGGTTCCAGGTATGAGCTAACTAGCCTTATACAACTCTCCACCTAGTTGTATAAGTCGGCGTAAAGCCTGAATCTGGGCGAAATATATCTACCCCCCTGGATGCAACCAGGTGACTTTACCTTCCTGCTGTCACAATAGGTACATATATAGTTTCATAGTTAGTCAAGTTGATAAAAGACGCAAGTTAATCTAGTTTAACCAATAAACAAACAAAAAAAATCATACCATCCCATATACACAATCCCAAAATACAACCTGATCCCCAGAGAGGCCTTTTGGATTTTCCCTGGATCAACTTTACGTTTAAATATTAGTACCCAGTTATATTATGTACATTTAGGAAAGAATCCAGGCCTTTTTTAAAGCAATCAACTGAGCTGGCCAGAACCACCTCTGGAGTGAGTCTATTCCACATTTTCACAGCTCTTAATGTGAAGAAACCTTTCCGTGTTTGGAGATGAAATCTCTTTTCCTCTTGACGTAATGAGTGCCCCTCTGTGATGACCTCCAAGTGAAAAACTCAACACTAAGTTCACTATATGGACCCCTGATGTTGCCCTTCTCTGCACAGTTCCCCCGATATCCTTTTTAAGAACTGGTGCCCAAAACTGAATTGCACATTCCAGATGAGGTCTTACTTATGATTTGTACAGGAACAAAATTATATCTCTCTCTCTGGAGGTCCCTACCTCTCTTAATACAAGACTTTGCTCGCTTTGTAAACCGCAGCTTGGCATTGCACGCCATTATTAAGCTTATGATCTACCAAAACCCCCAGATCCTTCTCCACTATGGATTCTCCCAGTTGTACTCCCCCTAGTATGTATGATGCATGCATATTCACTTATTCACTGCGGGGCTTTCCATGGGGGCACTCGTGCGGGTGCGCTCCCGAGTCCTGCCACTGCGTCCATTAACACAGACAGCAGGACTCGGCCCCGTCCCGAGCTCCTGTGTCACTGGATTTGACTATCAATCTGTCCAATGAGGACCCGAGACAGTGGTTGGAGCTGCTGGGTGTGTGCTCGTCGCTTAAACGATCTAGTTCAGGTAAGAAAAAGGGGGGCTCTGGGGGGCTGCTGCAGTACAGAAGGTTTTTCACCTTAATGGGGTTTACAACTCCTTTAACTACTACTCTCTGAATTCTATGTTTTAGCCAGTTTTCTATTCATTTACAAACGGATCTTTCCAAGCCTGTAGACGTTACCTTACACGTGAGCCATGTGTGGGGGACTGTGTCAAACCCTTTTGCAAAACCCAAGTATACCACAGCCACCCCTCTGTTCAAGGTTTTACCTACCTCCCTATAAAAAGAAAGAAAAGCAGAGGTTGGGGTGGGGTGTGGGGGTTTGACACTACTCTTTAAGAGGACCCTGTTACCTTGCCCATTTAGAACAAAGTGATAGGGAATCTTTAAAGTCCACCAGTTATATTGACCTTCACATCATTTACCCACCTCACCTTCTCCTGTTGGCAGCAACCTGAAAATACCTGGTGCTTCTGTGTATAGAGGGACATGTAACCTGTAGCCTTCTCCCAAGATGCAGTGCTGGGGCCTAGTAGCCAATCTCTAGTTCAGAACACTGTCACATGACAGGGGATGACATCACTGCTCCGTATAGACTGTGACACCTGGTATGACAGCTGCGGCAGAAGAAATAGCTGAGAAGCGCTCTGAAGGTGAATATAATTACTGTGTTGAGAGGTGGCCTTCTAAGAGAACCTGTCACTTTATCCTGAATAGGCAAGGTGACAGGGTCGGTTTGAGCTTTAGAAAATAATTGCTTGGCAGTTACATGTGTTATACCAATGTTTGCATAGCAAATGTGAAATTTTTCTTTATATGAGCCCGTCAGTGTCAAGGCTTCAATATACTAACTTGGAAGGTGGGTTGAATCATCAGCTTGTGATCTTATGAGCTTTCACTACATCACAGAGTGGTAAAATATACCATCCACACTCATTAAAAGAATACAGCTGAAAGAGTGGAGAAAAAAAAAAAGGTTGGACAAATCCTCTGATTGTCAGAAGAATGGAGATCTTTTTTTTTGTGTATGTATGTGTACGGGGCTCTCTTTACCTTGTTCTCCCATATTATCTGAAAAAGCACTTATAGTCTGCAGTAGTAATACGCATCTCTTTGTGCGCCCTTCTTGTCAGGCTCGTCTTGCAATTGGCTTATTTTGGCTCTATTGTTGCAAATGGTGATGCCCATGCTGTTACATAATTATGTTTCCAAGAAAGTATGGATTTTTATAATGTCGCTGTGGGGTGGTTAGGATTGCTCTTGCTAATGCTGCCTTCTATTTAATGGAACTATGAAGGCACAAAAAACACTTGGTGCTGCCTCTGTAGAAGCTGCCTTTATCTTCTCTTTTGCATTTTGCTTTTTTTTTTTTTTCCTTTTCCAAGAAGATGTTTGTTCATCTTTGACTTTTGGAATTAAGCTGATTTATAGAAATCCGTACTATTTATCTTACAAAATGTTGTAAAAAGTTGCCCACCTGTGACATTTTTAATGCTGAAACTCGGGCACCCTTGAAAAAATAGCCAAAGGGTAGGTGAACCCTTGTTACTGTATGTCAATGTTTAAAAGACAACTGTACTTAGTTATCCTTTACTTGACCTCCCCCCCCCCCAAATCTTATACTAACCTGTCCTCATTCATCCCTTGGGAGCTGTACAACGGCCAATCCATATGTCCCTGTGGTGGTTTTTTTTTTTTTTTGCATTATCATTTTATCTTTGAATCTCATGATGGTTTTCATACATATACAGTTTCATAACTGAAATTTCATTATAAATTAAGGTAACTTCTGCATAGGATTTTTTCTAGGTATGTGGAATATTTACTATATTTAATATTTAATAATATTTAAGGCCTGGTTCACATCTATGCTTTAGAGTCGGTTCACACACAGGCGGCACGACTTTGAGGGCGACTCGGCAAGGCGATCTGAAGACGACTTGCAAAATGACTTCTGTATTGAAGTCAATGCAAGTCTCCCCGAGTCGCCCCCAAAGTCGTACAAGAACCTTTTTCTAACTCGGAGCAACTTGCGTCGCTCCTATTAGAACGGTTCCATTAAAGAGAGCAGAGCGCGACTTGTCAGGCGGCTGAGTCGCCTGACGAGTCGTCCCTGTGTGAACCGGCTCTTAGGTGCATTACCAATAAACTCCATAACATATGTTTTGATGACAGCACATCAAAAATGCAGCAAGCAAGATTTTAATGCACGGCACCTAAAGGGCTCATAAAACACACAGGAGTGAGCAGGGCCTTAAGAGAACCTGTAAAGACAAAAAATGACAGCTGTCTGTCACTGCTGACTTGTTTCCAAAGGTACCATTCTGATCCTGATACTGGAGTGCTGTGAAGTGGCTCTACAGCTTACGCATGTATTTGCAAATGTGTGCAAATTAAACCCCTGTTTTTAACACACACTGTTAGACAGGATAAGGTGTTTGGTTGCAGGTCAGTTAAGCTGGGAATATTCTTTGGTTTTGTTTGTGTGCTCCTTGCTGCAATGGCCAGTTATAGGTGGGGGCAGTGGTCTTTTGTTTGGACCATTCTGAGCCTGTCTTTATAATCTGATCTGAATGATCTGAGCTCCTCCCATCCTTTATTTAAGTTAGTCATATATGATTTGAATCTTGGCCGGTTCAGCAAGAAAATTCAAATCATCCATGTGCAGGCCGATTGTAACCAAGTCAATCCATCAATCAACTTGGGTCCAACCAGCGTGTTGGATTTTTACATTCAAATGTTTCCAGCAGCTACAGTATATCTGCTATCAATGATCACTGTTTTCTCCTGGCAGGTATGAATCCCTGTACCCCCCAACCAGGAGAATACAATAGCTCCATTGGAGGAACAGTCAGTGTTGATGGGGGAATCAAGCGATTTTCTTTGTAACCACAGGTTGCAGAAAACAAAATCGCATCATCTATGGCCTGCCTTAGTCACTTGATAGCCAGACTGGCAGTCCTGGAGCTTGCACATTTGAAAACAAGTCAACAATAGGTGCTGTCTTAGATTAACCAAGATTCTCACAGGGCTTCTGGATGTGACTGCAGCCTCTTGTCACACCATACTGCCCAACTTACATGTTATGCACACTGTATATATCATTCCTGTAGGCTCAGAGACCAAGCGGTGCATGAATTCACAAAAGGGGTCAGAAGAATATGGCAGATTATAGAAGCATAAGGCAGAAATAAAACTGAATGCACTAAGTGGCCACTTTATTTGGTACAACTGCTAGTTGACGCAAATGGACAAAAACAAAATCATGTGGCAGTAGCTGAATATGTAAAGCATACAGACAAGGTCAACAGGTTCAACTGTTATTGGACTATGGATATGGAATCTAATCAGCTTTGACTGTGGGGTGATTTTAATGGTGGATTTGGTTATTGCAGCATCTAAATAATTCCTTCTGGGTTATTTGCACATTATAGTTGCAAAAGGGTGTATGGAAAAACACAAAACAAGCAGAAGGTGGCACTTCTATGGCTACACCTTAATGAATTTAACAAGAGAGTTTAGAGCAGGGGTCTCAAACTGGTGGCCCTCCAGCTGTTGCGGAACTACAAGTCCCATCAGGCCTCTGCCTGTGGGAGTCATGCTTGTAACTGTCAACCTTGCAATGCCTCCTGGGACTTGTAGTTTCGCAACAGCTGGAGGGCCACCAGTTTGAGACCCCTGGTTTAGAGGAACATAGATGAACTAATTTGATCAAAGTTGTTTAGATAACCTCTTGTTACAACAGTGATACACAGAAAGTGTAGCACATTGGGTTTGAAGTAATTGTGCACACAACGGGGTTGATTTACTAACAGAATAAAGACTGTTAACCAAGAATTATGATTTTTTACTGAACCTGGTAGATATCATATAACACAACCTTGCTTTTTAGGCCTGTTTTGGGGGTTATTTGAGGCACTAATTCAGAAAACCGCATTAGCTCGACTGCATCAGTTCAAGTTTCTTAGATATGGTTGACTTTTTGAGGGGCGTTCAAGTCAAACCGGGACTTCGTTTTACAGGTATAAAAAGGATGCTAAAATTTTCTTTCAGTTTTTGAAAATATCTTTAGGTTCAACTTGTTCTTCTGTTGCCTAGTTTGTGTTTTACGTACAAGTTAGCAGATATAGTAAGAGTATTTGCGTATTTCCAACTGTAATTTTACATTGGAAACATTGGATTCTAAAGTGTAAGTTATAAACTGTATTATAGTTATTATAGTTATTATTATAGAAAGTATAGGAGGTGTGTATATTGCCACAGATATCGTTTCATTTTTGCAGATTGAGCACTGTAGAGATTATTGCTACTTTTTTTTGTGTTTCTTTCATGCTACAAAGAGATTAAATAAAACACTACATATAAATATCCTGATTTTTGACGTGGAATGTGGAGTGAAGAGTGGAAAATGGCATTTATGCTGTATCTGAAAAACTAGAACTGATAGGGAAAAATTGGTGCCATTTTTGTAATCAGCGAGTTAAATATACACAGGAAATGATCTAACTTTCGATACACCAAAATGTGTGTTGGCCTGTGTAATGTGAAACTGTGTGGACTTCAATCAAACAATCACATGCTAGCAAAAGTCCTGTTTTTTTCCCCCTTATATGTGACTGGGTATTTAAAGTGGTTGTAAAGGCTGAAGGTAAAAAACCTTCTGTGTGCAGCTCTTCCAACAGCCCTCCTAATTTTTATCTGATCCCCCTTTTGATCCAACGATGTGCACGAGAGCCTCGGCTGTCTCAGGACTCCCTCTCCTCATTGGCTGAGACAGCAGCAGGAGTCATTGGCTCCAATTGTTTTCAATCACAGTCAGTGAGCAAATGAGGAGTGTGTCTTATTGGCGCATAGAGCAGGGCTCAGAAGCGAGCATGCCCCAGTGTCCCTATAGTGGCTTGCTATCGGTGGCCAAGGGGAAAGAGCCAGAAGCGACAGCGGGGGACCTGAGTAGAAGAGGGTCGGGGCTGCTCTGTGCAAAACCACCAGCAGTATGTATTTCATGTTTGTTATTTCTTTTTAAAAAGACTAGAACCTTTAATACCACTTTAAGCAAACACCTGATCACTCCATATGCCATTATTCGCTTTACTGTGAACATCCTGTACTTCTTTAGTAAATCAACCATACATTATTATCCCCATACATTAGTACTTATAGAACTAAGGATGAGGATCATTTTACAAAGACTTTGCAGGTTCTTCCACAGAAATAGGAAACACCTGTTAATGCAGTGCATCATCTTTACCTCTAGTCAGTTGAGTCATAGGAACCAATCATTTGAAGTAATAGAAAACCTATCCACGCTTTTATAAAAGGGTGGGCTCACAGCAGCCATATTGAAAGTGTGTTTTGGATCTGTTAAGCAGAGCTGACAATTATCTGTAGCGAGAGACACTGCTGTCTTTTTTTTTTTTGGTGACATTGGTATATTGTATCCCATGGCAGTGCCCAGCTTACCATGCCGTTTGTTTTACAATAGTTTGCCTATTAGCCCTACATACGACCAGGATTGAAAAACAAGATTTGCCTCATAGGCTTCAGTGAGATTCACTACAAATTTTGATAACTTCAAGCAAGATTTGTGAAAATATTTACAGGCCAAAACAGGCAAATTCACTCATCCCTACTTACCATATTCACTCATCCCAACTTATCAGCATACCTGAGTATTATTGCTGCAAATGTGCACCATGGTAAGGGGCGAGGAAAGTTAATAAAGTGTAAAAATAATAAAAGCAATGAAAAATTGTTACTGACATACACATTGAAGAAAGAAAATGTAAAAAAAGTTGAAGGACGTGCTTTACTAAAAACCTGCAAGTGAAACAGCTTCCTAATCCTGGGAGGCCGACTGTCACGGAAACAAATACCCTCTTGTCCTGAATCCCATTAAACAATATACAATGGATCTCCCTCTTTGTCAGATAACTACTGATTACATTTTCCATCAAGGGCATTACAAGAAAATTATGGAAACAGCAAATTTGGTTTGCTAATTCGTGCAGTGTCCACTCAGCTCTACCAATGTCTAATTTAAAACACGTATAAAGTATCTCTTCTGGAGCTGTAATACATGGATAAATGTATTCATGATTAAGAGCCGCATTTTGAAATTTGCTCAGAAAATAAGAGCTGGAACACAATTAATTTGCCTCCAATGTAAATGGCTTTTACAATGGCAAAGTGAGGTAATATGCACTACATGACTGTTAATATTCCGTTGTGCATGCTTTGTACATATAAATAAGGATATGGAGAAAGTAAGGCAAGAGAGGTTACGAGAGTTAACAGAACGGCAAAATGCATTCAAGCATTTACGCACATTACACAATAAAATGCAAGCTGTTCCAATGTCTATTCTATTCAGTGTTGGGTAATATATGCTACTGTTCAACTTTAGGTATTATACTAAAGGGCTGCTTTATGAAAGGTAGAGCTTTTGTCCATAGCAACTCATTAGGCATTCGCTGCAATTTGGTTAGTATTGGTTGGTATGGTAGTTTCATGCTCAGGTTCAACTTCTGAGATATCATCTCAAGTGTTAGAAATTTGTAGTTATATGCTCTCTTAAAATGTTCTTTTGTCACAGTGTCCTTATTTTCTAGATATTGCCTTAATTCCTGTCCTAATGATGTAACAGGGGGGTGTATCTTCCCAATAGGGATGCAGACAGCAGTAAAAGCAGGACAGACCTTTATCCCTAAAAAAAGGAAAACCTGTCCTTTGCACCCCATTTCCTACTCAGCTCCATATAAGTATACCTGCCTTTCACTCCACATTCGCTATGTTCAGCTGCAGACAGTGAGGAAATACACTGAGCCCTATGTAAGGCTAGCCATACACACAGACTGATCAAGAGTAATCACTCAATTACACCATCCACTCTAAACAGCATGATTGGAGGATTCTCCCCTGCCAGTTGTTGTATTCAGATAACCGCAGCACTTACAGCTGTCTGATTATCTGAATAGTGACTGCTTCCAATCCAATCAACAATTTTACACTATGGCACCACCCAGCTCAAAACTTGTTGCGCCAGGTGGTGCCGACAAGTCCACCTAAAGCTTGAAATTGGGCTGATTCAACAGGAATCAGCTGAAATTCAAGCCATGTATAGACAAGTTAAGTTGAAGTCCTGTCTATAGTCAGAGTTTACACAGAGCTGATTCCCAGTGACAATGCTTGGCCTATCACAAGCCAACAGTGCCGTGATTTGGAGTGAGTCAAACTTTCCTTGAGACCTGGAAGTACCTGATATTTTTTTAGTGTCTGGTGACTGAATTCAGGAGCGATGGAGCAAAGGATAGGTGAGTATGTGCTGCAGGGAAGAGGGATATTAGAGCAAACCCGTTGTTTTGCCCTGCATTGGCAAATCACAGGTCTACTTTGAGGTTGGACCTGAATCATGACTCTGTTGCTTGATATTAAAACAGTATTTAACAGTTTTCTTTTGCAGGGAGATTTTTTTTTTGAATTTTCTTTTCCAGGTGACACAGCCCGATTATTAGGGTTGATGTCACCTTATAGGCAAAACTCGAATTATGATAATGGTTTTTCACAACTTCTTATTACTACTTATTAAATTATGGCATATCTGAGCACTTACATGTTCCATGCCACAAACAAAAAGTGTGGAGCTTTAAAACGTAACTCCGTACCATTAAGGGATTAAGGGATAGTAAGTTCCCTAGTTAGCACAAATTATGTATGCCATCATTTAAAACCCAACTGTGGACTCAGGTCTTGCAACCCTAATTATATGCCCCCCCCCCCCCCGTGAAGCACCCTCCAATACCAATGAATTTTTTTTTGTATATTTACCTTTTTTCAGGTGTCCTCTTAGATAATGTCACGGGTCCTGTTTCTCTTTCTCAGATCCTATATGCTGCAGACAGTGTAATAAGGTAATGATGGTGCACCGCTCTTTGCAGCATTCCTCTTGTGAGTTTGGGAGGGATAGGGGGGCGATTGTCTCCCTTGGTTTATAAGAAGTGGATTGAATGACACTGGGTGTCATTCAACGTGAAAGTGGAGTAGTGCTGCATTACTGAATCAGTGAGTTTGCGGGGGACAGTGCCAGAGATAAGATGAGTCTAATAGCCAGAGCAGCCTATTTGTTTTCAGCAGCCGATGATTCTAATCTTTATTTAAATGTCTAAACTGTATCTAAGCTCTAAAAAAGAAGTCAGCCTGCTATCTAGTGAGGTGGTTATCCAATATGATTGCTCCTTGTTGTTGTGGGAGAAACTAACGATACCTAGCACCTAAAAGTGCAGAGGAGTGGAGTGCATTGGGCCACCTAGAGTGGTCTGAACTGATACATATTGTAGGCCAAGCTCTTGGAACCTAGTACAGACGAGGCTGGAGATATCATATCTGCAAAATCCCTCATTGGAATCTAAGCTAGGCAAGATAGGCTTATGATGCAAAGGCATTAATGTTTTTAAGATAACTGCTTTCACCTTTACAATCACGGAAGCATAAAGACGAGGTCATCCTCGTTGCCTTGCCTGATACAAAAAATTAACTCATGCCTTTGCTGGGAAACCGATTGTTTTGTTCTCTCACATAAAAATCATAAGGATGTTAATCTAATGATGGCTGGGTGTAGAATGCATCACAGACAAATGTAATTTGCGGGGCTGGCTTGTTTCTGTTCATTTCATGGTCCTTATTATCTCTCAGCAGCGCTGCAGGTATGTAATTGCACGTCTGAAAAATGTGGTTTTGTTTTGTCATCGTGACAGAACATTTTGTCTTGAGACTTAATTAAATCTGCCTAGTTTTAAACATCTACATACGAGAAGCAAAAGAAGGTACGTACTTTCTGGTTGCGTTGGGAAAAGAAAAGATTTATGAAAAATAGCGAGATGAGTGAAACAGCGCGCTCGGGGGCTTATCTTACGGCCTGGAAGCGGTGGATCCTTTTACAATCAGACATAAATTTCCTCTTTATGCTGAATAGGTGTCTTCTGTAAACCATTCCTTTGGCGAGCAGCGTCTGAAATATAAAGATGCTAAAACAACTGTGTTCATTGCTACCGGTAAAGGGGAAGCGCTATGGGACTGGTTTTAAAGTGATATGAATAGTAAAAAGTTGCCATATATATATTTTTTCATGGATTACACAGTTATGTGTTTTTATATTTTCTCAAATGCTATTCTTTTTAGCAGATGAAGAAAAATATTTTTCAGCATGTTGAATTATTTGTATGACAGACACTATGGTCTTTGTACATCTATACTCATGGTATTAGTCAGTCTGGTGACCTTAAAACGTAGCTAAACCTAAAAACAAAAGTGTGATGCCGCGTACACACGACCATTTTTCTCGTCGGGAAAAATTTCATTTTTTCTCTTTGACAAGAAAAACGACCATGTGTGGGCTTTTGGTCATTTTTCCAGACGGGAAAAACGGCATTAATCACAACGAGAAAAATTAGAACATGCTCTAATTTTTCTCGTCGTGATTCATTGCATTTTTTTCTGCGGCAGTTTTCCCATAGGGAAACACTGCCGGGGAGCCTACACACGGTCGTTTTTCTCGACCAAGAGAAAAAATGACGGGAAAAACGGGGGAACAAGCCGTTCCTTGTTTTTCCCGTCGATTTTCTCGACTGTGTTTTCACCGTCGAGAAAATCGATCGTGTGTACGCGGCATAAGATATTGCAGCTTACGAGGCATTAGATGTGGTGACTGCATTGTTTTGTTTTTTCTACAAGCTTTTTTTCCCTCAAAGTAGAATTCCATGCTAATCCTAACTAATCTTAAAAATGCTCTCTTCCCCCTCCCAACACGTATGATGTCGCACCACTTCCTTTAACAAAATCTCTCTAAAATCAAGCTGGTAATATCCCTCCCCCCTCACTCATGCCCCCCCCTCCATGACTTTTCCATCAAAATCAATAATGCAACCATCAATCTCTTCCCTCATGCCAGGGTGTAATCCTAGACTCTGACCTGTCCTTTCAACCCCAAATCGAATCATTGTCAAAAGGTTGTAGATGTCACCTCCGTAACATCTCTGAAATATGCCCTTTTTAACAAATGAAACCACCAAGCTACTCATTCACTCCCTTGTTATCTCTCAGCTTGACTATTGCAACTCCCTTATCATTGGCCTGCCTCTCCATAGGCTATCCCCTCTTCAGTCTTTAATGAATGCTGCTGCCAGACTCATCCACCTTACCAACCGCTCAGTGTCTGTCAATCCCTACACTGGCTCCCGATCGTCCAGCGAATTAAATTCAAAATGCTAACCACAACATACAAAGCCATCCACAACTCTGCCCCGAGCTACATCACCAATCTTGTCTCCAAACATATCCCAAACCGTCCTCTCCGCTCTTCTCAAGACCCCCTACTCTCAAGCTCCTGTGTCTCCTCCTCTCATGCTCATCTCCAGGATTTCTTCAGAGCCTCTCCCATCCTCTGGAACTCTCTACCTAAACCTGTCCAGCTATCTCCTACTCTAGCTGCCTTCAGGCAATCCCTGAAAACTCATCTCTTCAGAGAAGCCTATCATACCTCCAACTAATCTTTTACCACTTCCATCAGCTAATTCCCCACAGTTACAACCTTTTGTACCACCCTATTAGATTGTAAGCTCTTCTGAGCAGGGCCCTCTTAATCCTCTTGTATTTTATTTTATTGTAAATGTATTGTCTCCCTTTTATATTGTAAAGTGCTGCGTAAACTGTTGGCGCTATATAAATCCTATATAATAATAATAATAATAATAATATTCTGACTAAACTGTTTAAGAAAGATCTGTATACTTTGCTATTTTTAGGCTGTTCTGGGCCGGTCTCATGATCGGTCTCCCATTTGTCAGCCAGTGCTGGCTGTAGGGGAGAGGAGAAAATTCTAAAAACTGATGGGCCGTAGTAAGCCTATGGGAGATGATTAGTCAGAATGAATAGGTGTTTGGAAAGGGGAGGGACTATTTTTAAGAGTAGCTAGGTTTAGCATAGAATTCTACTTTATTTTCATCTTTAGATTCTGCCAGTACACATTTTCAAACCAAGGATCGCAATGCTCACTCCAGCTGTTTTAGGACAACAGAAACATGATTTGACTATAGGACTCTGCCCCTCTGCTTTTCTCCAAGAATAGAGGGAAGTGAGCCTGTAGTCTTCAGAGATAGGTGTGAACAATGCGACAGTCATAACAGTCAGCAAAGGCAGGGATCATTGGCTAAGTGGTTAGCACTTCTGCCTAGTAGCACAAGGGTTGTTGGTTTGAATCCCAACCATAGCATGGCACAAGCTTTCTCCCACACTCAAAAGACTGCTAAGTTAATTTGATCCTGTCTAAATTGCCCCTATTATGAATGTTACATAGTTAGGGACTTTGGATTGTAAGCTCTTTAAGGGCAGGGACTGATGTGAATGTACAATTTGTATGTAAAGCTCTGCATAAATGGACAGTGTTGTAAAATAGGAAGTTATTGGTACAGAAGGTAATATTTTGCATTCATTGAACAGATATAGGATAACACTATTTTTGGTATATTTAACAGACCAGAGAAGACTAAATAGGAAAACTAGTTAATGGTTAAAAATCCTTCAATTGTTTAACCACTTGACCTCTGGAGGATTTACCACGCTTAATAACCAGGCCATTTTTTGCGATGCGGCACTGCGTTACTTTAACAGACAATTGCGCAGTCGTACAATGCTGTACCCAAATAAAATGTATGTCCTTTTTTCCCACAAATAGAGCTTTCTTTTGGTGGTTTTTGATCACCTCTGTGTTTTTTGCGCTATAAACAAAAAAATACTTTCTGCTATAAAACATCAACATATCCAATAAAAAAAAATCAAATTTCTTCATCAATTTTGGCCAATATGTATTCTGCTACATATTTTTGTTAAAAAAATCAAAAAAACAAAAACAAAATAAGCGTATATTGATTGGTTTGCACAAAAGTTATAGCGTCTACAAACTATGGAATATTTTTATTTATTTACTTTTTACTAGTAATGGCAGCGATCAGCAACTTATAGAGGGACTGTGATATTGTGGTTGACAAATCAGACACCAACTGACGCTTTTAACATTTTTTGGGGACCAGTGACAATAATACAGTGATCAGTGCTAAAAATATGCACTGTTACTGTACTAATGACACTGGCTGGGAAGGGGTTAACAAGGGGTTAACAACAGGGGCAATCAAAGGGTTAAAGGGTTTGTGAACCTATTTGTATAAGTCTATGCCAGCCCCTCTATTAGAGTCTGGCATAGCACACTGTGTAAAACATTTTTAAATACAAGCACTGTAAATACAGATTTCTTTCTCGTACATCACGGGACACAGAGCGACATAGTCATTACTAATGGGTTATATAGATACCGTCAGGTGCTGGCACTGGCAACTTCCAAAACGGGAAGTACCCTCCCCTATATAAGCCCCTCCCATCCGGGAGCACCTCAGTTTTTTGCCAGTGTCTAAGGTGTTGGCCAAGAAGAAACATGTGTTTTTCACTGAGCTTGCGTACAGGTTCTTTTGGGCCTCAGTAAGCTATTCCGGATCCGACCAGAAAAGCTTCATAGCTAAACGGTCGGTACCCGGGCCTTGCAAAGAAGAGCAAGGTTTTGCCTGTAATGCTTCTCTTAGGAGAGCTGGACCCTGGGATCCAGAGCTCTGGTCATACCCACGACCAAGATGTTTTCTGTGCAGGGTGCTATACAGGTCCAGGGGAGTGGAATCCTTGGGAACCCGGTCCCTGAAGGTTTGATTACAATGCCTGCCGTGATAGGTGAAGTTTGGGCTTTTGTGGACCAAACAAAGTCCTGCGGCGGGGAACAGGTAAGTGGGGGCCCCCAGGAACTTGGTTCTATTGGGGGACCCCCAAGCCTAATTTGTCTTTCTGTCTGTTACCTAACGGTATTCCCGCTAATATTCTGTGTATGCCTGTTACTACTGAGAAAATGTAAAAATTTTAATAGTAGGCAAAAAAAAAAAAAAAAAAATGTAAGACCGCGGTACCAGTGTTAGACACTAGAGGCCGCTATGGTTCTTTTTCTTGTAATGTGGATTTTTTTCTTCCAGAATCAAATCCAGGCAGTTGGTATGTTCTCTCCTGGGAAGCTGTCTCCTCTGCCCTGTTGCTGCGCTCATCCATCCCCGGGCCCTGCGGCAAAGGGACCCTGGCTCCCATCTAGCTCCTTGTTGTTTTCAAAAAAGGCGCCGAAGGCGCACGTGCCCGCGCGCGTGCGCGTGCACGTGCCTCTATTCATAGAGGCGATCTGGAAAAAGGGGCGGAGCGGGTGGATGACGCTCAGGTGTGCGCCGCGGCGCTACTCCGCATGTGCGGGCGTCCAGCGTGTTTTAAAGCACATTATAGCTGGCTGTTGAAGTGCACAGACAGAGCTAGCAACAATATGAAGGCACATAGAGGCGGTTGATGCAGGCATCCCCTAGAAAGGCACTTTAGTAGACACCAACTGTGATATAGCAGCAATTGTGCTAGACTATTCTCAGTAAAAGTGGTGTATTACGGCTGGAATACCTCAGCTTTAGGCTTAGGAATATGCCGTCCAGAAGCTCCGGAACTGAATCTTCCAGGAAGCGAAGGGGGTCTCATCGGGCTCTGAGGATCTTGGGCATACTTCTGCTGCACCAGTCTCCCCTGAAGTTCAGAGGTAAGTGACCGTAGAGACCCCGCAGGGGTACTTGGTACTGTGGCTGTCCTCAGTTCACCTGCTCCTGTGTATGTAACAGAGGAGGTTTTTTCCTCAGCTTTGGGAGGATTAGAGAGAGATTGTCAACATTGATCGCTGCCTCCCTGTCAGGGAAAGCACGCCCGATCTCCATCTCCTCCTTCAAAGTGCCTGTTAGCAGAGCAACAGTCCCATACAGGGATCGACCTGCCTGAAGGGGATCAGGATAAGGTTGATTCTGTTATAGAGGAGTCAACAGTGGGGGAACCTTTTCTCAGCATCTCAAGCTGAAAGATTATGGGTTCAGTCTCTGACTAACATGGTCCGATCAGCATTTAAAAATGCACCTTGCGGAACCATCAACCACTACTGTATCCTCGTTGGGGTCGCTAGAAGCCCCCAGACTGTCTGTTCTTTTCCACTTCACCCTTTACTGAAAGGGCTTATTTACCAGGATTGGGAACGTCCTGAGAAAATATTTATTCCCCCAAGAGATTTCCGGTGGTCTATCCCATGGAGGATAAGTTCATCAAAAAAAAAAAAAATGGAAGGTCCCTACAGTGGACGCAGCCATCTCTTGTATGTATAAATCACTGACATGTCCAGTGGATAATGTCCAAATGTTCAAGAACCCAATAGATAAAAGATTGGAGTCCTTATGAAAGTCTGCTTCTTTCTACAGCAAGCTTGGTGACACAACCAGCAGTAGCAGCTATTGGGGTCTGCTAAGCAGTGAAGGATCAGTTGAAACAGGTCTTGAGGGACTTGACAGATCAGCAGGCTTTGCCCTAGCTGATCTACCTAGAGCCTTAGGCTTTGCGGTTGACGCCATAAAGGATTCAGTCCATCAGGCCTCCCGCCTTACGCTGTCTATAGTACATATGCGTAGGCTTCTATGGCTCAAAAAACTGGTCTGCTGAAGCTCCCTGTAAAGAATGGCTGGTTAGCGTCCCATTTCATGGTGAACGCTTATTCAGGGAAAACCTGGACAAATATATCCAGAAAATATCCAGCGGTAAAAATACGCTCTTGCCGGTTAAAAACAGAGTTAGAGGTCCCTCTTTAAGAGGCCTGCTTCTCCAGTCCCTGGGGCATCGGCTGTGTAACAGTTCCGACGGCCTCCCCGGTCAATTCCCGGGGGTAAAAAAACAGGGACAATAGCAGGGTAATGAGAAACCCTGGGTCAGGGGAGGTACAAAACCTCCCCCAAAGTTAAATTCATTGAAGGGTTGCCCCCACTCAGTCGGGTGGGGGGAGGACTCCAGTTGTTCGCAAGAGACCTGGCGGGACACGATCAAGACAGATAGGTGCTCTCCGCAGTATGTTTGGGATACAGTTTGGAGTTAAAAGACTCTCCTCCTTCCCATTTTTGAGGTCAAACGTGCCAAGGGATCCCCGGAAGAGAGAGTCCCTCCTGTTGGCACTAGAACAACTATTGCTCCAAGGAGTAATTATGGAGGTTCTCCTGGAAGAATGAGGGTTCGGGTTTTACTCAAACCTCTTTACAGTCCCGAAGCAAACGCGGACGGGAGGCCCATATTAATTCTAAAAAGGGCTATACAAATTCCTGTATATTAGGACTTTCCGATGGAGTCGATCCGATCGGTGGCCACTGCCCTACAAGGGGGAGGATTGGTTAGCCGCGATCGACATCAAAGATGCTTATTTGCACATTCCCATCTTTCCAGTCCACCAAAAATTTCTACGCTTTGCAGTAGAAGGGCGCCATTTTCAGTTCAGAGCCTTACCCTTCGGTTTGGCCACAGCACCACGAGTGTTTACAAAAATTCTGGCCCTTTATTGGCCAATCTAAGAACACAAGGTGTAATAATGGCATATCTAGATGACTTGTTGCTGATAGACCACTCAGTGAAAAAACTAGACGTGGTCGTTCACAAGACAATCAAGTATCTGGAATCTCACGGTTGGATTATCAACCGAGACAAGTTAGCCCTAAAAACCAGTCAAAAGTCTGGAATACTTGGGGCTAAGGTTGGATTCAGGCCAGAGAAAAATATTCTTGCCTCGAGGAAAGGTGTTGTCTTTGAAAGATTTGATCCAATTAGTGGGTACAAAAAAGACAGCCGTCCATACGCCTGTGCATGAGGCTGCTGGGAAAAATGGTGGCATCATTCGAAGCAGTACCCTACGGTCAATTCCATTCAAAGAATTTGCAAGGGGCCATACTGTCAGCCTGGAACAAAATAGTTCAGGCCCTAGACTTACAATGTCCTTGTCCCCTTCCGTTCGCAAGAGCCTCCGTTGGTGGTTGGTTCCCCAGAATCTGGAAAAAGGGAAATCCTTCAGTCCGATTTCTTGGAAGGTGGTCACTACAGATGCCAGCCTTATAGGCTGGGGAGCTGTACTGGAGCAATAGTCTCTCCAGGGCAGATGGTCGGATGCAGAAAAGGCCCTGCCCATCAATCTCTTGGAGATACGAGCAGCCCGGTATGCCCTAGTAGCATGGACATCCAAACTCCAAGGGTCCCCTGTCAGAATTCAATCAGACAATGCCACAGCAGTGGCATATATCAATCATCAGGGGGGCACCAGGAGTCGTGCAGCCCAGAGGGAAGTAAATTACATCCTGAAATGGGCAGAAAGATATGTCCCAGCCATATCTGCGGTATTCATTCCAGGAGTGGAGAATTGGAAGGCGGACTTTCTAAGTCGCCAGCAATTATGCCAGAGGAAGGGTCCCTTCACCCCGAGGTTTTCTGGACAATATGTCAGCGGTGGGGAACATCGGATGTAGATCTTCTAGCATCCAGATTCAACGCAAAGGTGGACAGGTTTGTCTCTCGGACAAGGGATCCCCTAGCTTGCGGCTCGGATGCCCTAGTGTTCCCTTGGGATCAGTTGAAGCTGATATATGCATTCCCACCGCCACAATTGTTACCTCGATTACTCCGCAGAATCAGGTTAGAAAAGAAACCAGTGATTCTGGTGGCTCCAGCGTGGCCCCGAAGAGCATGGTACGCGGAGATGGTAAAAATGTCTGTGGGGAGTCCTTGGACCCTCCCACATCGTCCGGACCTGCTTTCGCAAGGACCGATATACCACCCTTCCTTACCAGCCCTAGGTTTGACGGCCTGGCTATGGAAGCCCACATTCTAAAAAAGAGAGGGCTCTCTAATGCTGTGGTATCTACCATGATCAATGCCAGGAAGCCGGTATCCAGGCAGATCTACTATAGAATCTGGAAGGCGTACATCGCCTGGTGTGAGGCCAAGAAATGGCATCCACGTAAATACGTAATAGGTAGGATTCTGGACTTCCTACAATGGGCTGTAGATAGGAAGCTTGCCTTGAGTACTATCAAGGGTCAGATTTCGGCCTTGTCAATATTTTTTCAAAGGCCCTTGGCTTCGCATTCACTAGTCAAAGCCTTTATACAAGGAGTGATGCGTATTAGTCCTCCGGTTAATATTCCCATATGTCCATGGGATCTAAACTTGGTTCTGTCGGTTCTACAGAAACAACCATTTGAACCATTACAGCATATTTCCCTGGTTCTTCTCACCAGGAAATTGATTTTTCTAGTAGCCATTTGTTCGGCTAAAAGAGTGTCGGAATTAGCAGCTATGTCCTGTAAGGAGCCATATCTGGTTATCCATAAGGATAGAGTAGTGTTACGCCCTCATCCAGCCTTTCTTCCTAAGGTGGTATCGAGGTTTCATTTGAACCAAGATGTGGTTCTTCCTTCTTTTTTCCCCAAACCTACTTCGGTAGAGGAAAAGTTATTGCATTCTTTGGATGTAGTAAGAGCAGTTAAAGCTTATCTAAAAGCCACTGCTCAGATTCGCAGAACGGATACTTTGTTTATTCTGCCGGAAGGCCCCAGAAAGGGTCAGGCAGCGTCAAAATCTACTTTAGCCAAGTGGATTCGACAGGTCATAATACAAGCCTATGGCTTGAGAAGGAGACCGCCTCCGTTCAAAGTTAGAGCGCACTCCACGAGAGCAGTTGGAACTTCATGGGCAGTGCATCACCAGGCCTCCCTGGCTCAAATCTGTAAGGCCGCAACATGGTCTTCAGTTCACACGTTTACTAGGTTCTACCAGGTGGACGTTAGAAGTCAGGAGGATGTCGCCTTTGGGCGCAGTGTGTTGCAGGCCGCAAAAGATCCTCATGTCTGATAGCGCTCAGCTTATATATGGTGTATCCCCCCCCTCATTGGGCATTGCTTTAGGACATCCCATTAGTAATGACTATGTCGCTCTGTGTCCCGTGATGTACGAGAAAGAAAATAGGATTTTTATAACAGCTTACCTGTAAAATCCTTTTCTTGGGAGTACATCACGGGACACAGAGCTCCCGCCCCTCTTTGGGGACACTTATTGCTTTGCTACAAAACTGAGGTGCTCCCGGATGGGAGGGGCTTATATAGGGGAGGGTACTTCCGGTTTTGGAAGTTGCCAGTGCCAGCACCTGACGGTATCTATATAACCCATTAGTAATGACTATGTCGCTCTGTGTCCCGTGATGTACTCCCAAGAAAAGGATTTTACAGGTAAGCTGTTATAAAAATCCTATTTTTAAGTTGTCTTCAGGCTGGTCACGTGATTGGCGACCGCTTTCCAGCTCCGATTGGATGGCTACTGCGGGAGGGGAACATTATCTCCCTCCGATGTCAGCTGGGGAAATCACGTGGCCGCTCGGCTCCACCCGCAGAAGCTCTGTCTCATAGCTGTAAAGCGGCCGCGAGTCACGTGACCAGCCTGAAGACAGCTGAAAATCGGTATTTACAGTGGTCATTTTGAAAATGCTTTACACAGTGTGCTATGCCAGCCTCTAATAGAGGGGCTGGCAGTGCCAATTATATATATATATTTTTAATAATAGCGGCGGGGGGCCGGGCTGAGCAGAGACAGACAGATAGGGAGATGACAGGCAGGAAGGAGGGGGTGAGGGGGGAGAGAGGAGAGCAGAGAGCAGGCAGCGTATGACGGAGGGACGCACTTTGACCACGGTGATCAGGGCGGAGCAGCCCTGGTTATCGTGGTCTGTTTAGAGAGGGCATACAGGAAGTGGCATATTCAGTTTTTTTTTTTTTACAGTTTAGAGGGTGGCAAATTACACAGCACAAGCACTGTGCTGTTTAATCTGCTTTAAGGGACCAGGTTATGATTTTTTTGGGGGTTAAAAAATGCTTTAAATGTGTTCCTAACCAGTGCTTGTGTACTGTGTGGGAGGTGACTTTACTAAGGGAAGACATTGATCCATGTTCCTGCTTTGCAGAAACACAGGATCGATGCCTTCCCTACTGACAGAACAGTGATCTGCCTTGTTTACATAGGCAGATCGCTGTTCTGCCAGTGTACTGTATAATTGGCGGGTGCCGGTCCGTAGTACCCTCCGCTGGGCTTCCACTGTGTGTGATCACAGCGAGAGCGCACACCCCAGACCCTGAAGTGTCAGATCACGTGCCTAGTCTGGCACAGAGCATCCGGCCTGCCGCAGTATATGTACGGTGGGTGGTCCACAAGTGGTTAATATTTTTCAATTGGTATGGATACTTATCAGAATGATGAGTACATATTATAGCCCAACTAGGGCTAACCTCACAAGCCAAAAAACACACAGCAGAAATCCCCCCCCCCTTCCTCCTCCCCAGCAGAATCCCCCCCCCCCCTCAGAAAAAGCACAATTCTCCCTCCAGCAACATCCACCTCTCACAAAAAAAAGCACAAATCTGCCTCCAACACAATCCACCCCTAAAAACATGGATCTCCCTTCATCAGAAATAGACATTTCTCCACTGCAGGCCACTCAGACCTCAGATATTGACCGATGTCCTGGGCATAGTGAGTGGAAGTCCTAGGACTCCATGTCATGCATCATTACAGAGACCCCTGCATACTGTCACAATCTGGGTGTTGCTAACCTGGAGGGCAATGAAAATGATTCCGAAGACATGTGCTAATGATACTCATGGCAGATGATCTGGGGGGGTTTGGTACCCCATACCCCCCTAATCTACCCCCAGACCACTTTAACTTTTTTTTCTCTGTGTGATCTGTTTATAAATACTTATAATGCAACCTTTTTCTCTAATGTTCCTGGAACATCACATAGTTGCGATAGCGTGCTGCCTATTTTTTTGTATTAGTTTTCAGTTGAAAGACATAAAAGCCATTAAACTCCTGACTGATTTCCTTTCCAACCGAGAAGAAAATACCATACGTACTTAAAAGTAGCTGTTATTATAAAGCGTGTTGCACTTTAACATTTTAACTGCAACCAGCACACAATGCTACATTCTATCTCACTTTTTTTGTCAGCTTGAAAAATTAAAGTAGAAAAGAGATTTAAAACTTTAAGAAAGAGAGAGGTTTAAAAATGTATCGCTCTTTGGTTTTCATTCCAGCATTACACCAAAGGGAATTGTATTTCACAGAAGAGGTCACAAAGTTTAGCGTAACTGGAGGAGGAGAGAACAAGCTGATGCTAAAAAAAAAAGAAAAAAAAAGTTCTCAATGAAAATCGTCTTGTTTCTTGCCGCAGACTCCCAGCAGAGGCCTGCATAAAAGTCTGTCTAGACCTGATGTATTATAACTGCATTAACAATAATAATCTGACTTGGAAAGGTCAAGGATTAAGTGGGGTCCTATGCCCTGAAGCAAAAGGTAATGCTGCAAATTACATAGAAGAGGTTTTTACAACCAGCCTTTCTACAAAGCTGCTGACACTTAAGTAAGGACTCCCGACATAATTTTGCGTAAAGGAAATGTATATTATTTTCAGTTATGTTTTTATGTGCCTGCATAACACAGTAACACTGAACACTGCATAACACAGTAAAGCACTCATAGGACATGAGGATTCATTTTTCCCATCATGTTCCAAAAATAGGAGGATTATTGCTCATTTCAGGACAGTGGACAGAGCCATGCAAATCATATGCATATGCCCTAACAGCCAGATGCACACGCAGAACCACTGGTGGTACAGATATAGCCTAATGATATAGAACCAGTTTTTCCATGCTGCATTCAGAGGTTTCTAGCTTTTTATATAAAAAGCCAATAAAAATCATGGATTTTCTTGGTACCCCAAAGCCATCAAACCACCAGCTTTAAAATATCAACATTTGTAACAAAAAATAAAAAAAAAACAAGAAAGTATTCCAAGATATAACACTTATTGTTTAAAATTAATAAGCAATGGTCCCCTCTGGCCATGACGTTCCCATGCTTGATGCTCATTGTATTGAAGTAAACTTCAGGGTATAGATACAGGGGAACATACGTAAAGCAAGCGCTCTACATGTTTTGCGGTAATAACTGGAATAGGGGGGGGGGGTTGAGGCATGGAACATCTAGAAAAGAGCAAAAAACATACATAGCCAATCACACAAGCAGAAAATTAAATTTCTGTACCTAACACCTCCAGATTGCCATATGGCATTGACATTTCTTTGCAGTTTTAAAACATTCGTTTTAGAACTTTGCATTTTATAACAGTAGCTACAGACTAAAAGAGAAATCTGTATTTTATTAACATTACTGACTTTTTTTTTGCCACTAAATGTCCTTGCATGTTCGCCTTAGTGTCCATGTACACATAGGTGTTTAGAGGCAGAAAAAAAACTGCTAGTGGCAGAAAAAAAGCTTAACGCGTCTAAACGTGTGTTAAAGCTAGGAGCATCAAGCGCTTATTTATTATTATTCTGGGCTGAAGTGAATTAACGCCCAAGGGCTTCATGCAGCTAAACGTGCCTAGATGCGTTTTATAAGTGTTTTTTCTGAAAAAACTTTGCTGCCAGGAGGAAAGGCGTGTAGGAGAAATGAACAAATGCCCTGTGTGCATGCTGTCAACCTTACCAAATGGCTTGTGTAGCAATTTTACATGTTATATAAGTTTTTTGTAACAAAAGTGGAGTTCTTTTTTAAAGAAATAGTTCACAGGCAGTTTCCTGCATGACTAATACAATTATGTGAACATAAGATCCCTCTTAGTCTTAGAGCCAGCTTTGCAGAATAATGGCTTGTCAAACTGTCATTTGCAAGTGAGATCATTCATTTTACGGTTCACATTAGACTGTGTTCTCTTTCTTTTTTGTTGGGTCACATACTAATAACCATATTGTGCATTAAACCCAGTGATTATCTGAACATTTGACAGATGGTGGGCTGACTGAATGTTAGAGACAACGAGTGCCAGCCCTGGAAGATCGCGACGCAAAATACTAAATGTCAAAATACTATTTTTTTGGCTATGCTTTTGCCTCACTTATATAACTAAGAAATATTTGATTTTATCCATAGTGAAATACATCTATCATTATATGCCAGATGCAAGGCTAATAAAGCAAAAAAGGGTTACCTGCATTTAATGTTGATTATTTTGAGTTGACCAAATAATGAGTTAAAATTATAAATTGTTATTGTAAAAAAAAATTACAAAATAAGTCTGACCTTCTTAGATCAAGAAAAAACATGGAAAATGTTATGTAGCCGCCTCCTCACTCCCCTCTCTTTCTTCAGCTCGTCTGTCTCTTGTCTAGGGGTATCTTTCAGAGGAGAAGGGAGCGGGGACACTACGCCAGGCCTTTATCACAGGTGTCAGTGTGATACAAGCAAAGTTCTTTTACCTTCGGGTCAGTACTGTGCACCTGGAGCCTCCACCGAGAGTTACCTTGAACAATGTCTGTCAGGAAATGAGCCCCACACCATTAAATTTTTAGAAATCCCAAAAATGGGGGGTGTGTGCATGGGACTATAACGGTGCTTGTATAGATTGTACCAATAGATAGAGTAGTTAAAAGGAGAACGTTTTTTTTTTTAAATAACAATTTATTCATAAGTTACAATACATTTAAAAAGTATTGAGGAAGAGTACAACGCAGTGCACTTTATCCTTATGAGTCACCAACATAACAGTCCTGTTATTTTTTAAAAAAAACGTTCTCCTTTTATCTACTCTATCTATTGGTACAATCTATACAAGCACCGTTATAGTCCCATGCACACACCCCCCATTTTTGGGATTTCTAAAATTTTCTACAGGGATGCAGGTGCTGCCCTATACCTATCCATTTTTCGTGTTAGCTCTACAAACTTTACCCACACCATTAAAGTTCAACACTCCTTTATTCTTCTCGAATGAACACAATCAGTTTTTCAGAACAGAAAAGGAGGTGTGGATGCGAACAGGCCCAGACACAATGTGTTCTCCACTTTCCTTCCTGAAAGTGGGTTGCAGTCTCCGAACGAGGGGAATTTCCTTCCAAGCGGTCTCCGGTGAGAGACTCACCCGTCACTGGCAATCTGCTGCACCAGGTCTTCGAATGAGGAGCTCCCCCTGGTCCATTACGCTTTCCGGATTCGGGTACCCACTCCCGGGGTTCCCTAGGATCTCCTTCCCTCGCGGAACTCAGTGTTGGGCACTGAGCTCCGGACCTCCATCTGAGTACCTCACCCCAGGCTAAAGGTGCCTGAAATGGAACACGACCTCCGGCTGTCCTCTAGGCCTAGGCCCGCCTAGAGAACCAACACGAACCACCGTCCACAGGCTGAAGGTGCCTTGGACTCCGACCTCGTGACAAAGATGGCCGGCCCCTTTATACCCTCTCCCAGCAAGCACGGCGGGTTCCCCGCCCCACCATACCGCTGCCGAGGGAGGACAAAAAGGAGGCACGACACACAGCAATGATTTAACCCCAGCCCAGGGTGACAGCGCCACCCGCTGGGCTGCAGGGAATTACACATCACTAATGTCTCTGTCAAGTTCAAATTTACACCCGGGAAAGTACATACCCGCTACACTTATAACATGTGGTAAAAAAGAAGACAAAAATATTGAATAAGACTCAATGGAATGAATTTTCATCGTGTGGCAGTTGCATTAGAATCCTAGAATCTGTAGGGTTGGAAATCACACTGGACTGACCCAGTCAGTTGTAGGTCAATGGTTTGGTGATGGTTGGGGCAGATTGGAAGAGTTCTCTTCCGATGCTTTCTGCCCCACTACACTGGAAGAATGTGGTGAACCCTTTTTGGGGGACTAGGCTGCTGCCTTTGGGTACGGTTTTGAAGACATTACCACATGTAGTAATAGAGGTAGAGAAAGGGGAGGGGGAGCGCCCAATATCAAATGAAATGAAAGTCGAGAAGTACATTTAAGGGCCTTTATTGAAAGTAGCAACAAATGGTCAAGCCAACACATTTTGGGGGAAAAGGCTCCCCCTTCCTCAGGGATGCTGCAATTTGCTGATGGTGAACGGGGAAAGATCCCAAACCAGTGTGTCTGTGATACTAAAATCGGAGAGATCTGGATTTGCTGTGTTTGCAGCGGCAGCATCAAGACTTTTACCCCGAAACATGTTGGCTTGACCATTTGTTGCTACTTTCAATAAACAACCACAAATGTACTTCTCAACTTGCATCTCATTGGCTATTAGGTGCTCCCCCAATCTTTTTTACCTCTATTAGAATCCTGGAAGGAATTCCTGGGAGCAAGTGTGACCAATTGATGAGCTGCTAATACTAGGTAACAAATTTTGTAGTTGTGCTTTAAAGAATATGTTACCCCAACATTTTGTATTCTTGATATGTGCCTTCTGTACCATGTACTTGTATGAATAAGTGTCCTGTTCTCCTTGTATTGCTTCCTTTGTGTGCAATCCCTGGTGTTCCTGACAGTCCCCCTGTTTTTCTATTGTAGCGCCCTCTCCAAGCGGTTGGGACGCCATCTTAAATTTAGAGGGATTTTTGGGCCAGTAGCTGGGCTCAGACTGATTGAATTATATTGAAATTTGCTTCTGTTCTAGCTGTGGTTTGCCCGATGGTAGTTTCCCTATTTGCCCGAGGGTGGCGTTACCACCTCAGGCACCTGTTGGAACATGAGTGAACCATGGTGCATTGAGTGACCCTTCTCGGGCAACAGTACAGTGGGAGTGGTCGCCCCACTGTGCATGCTGGGAGGGGATACTTAAGGGTCAGACCTCATTGATCGTGGTTCGTTTTCGCCTCGTGGCCCTCCAGGCGCAAGGTATGTGTGTGTGGTTCTGGTCTCGGGGCCACGTTGGTCCGAGGCTGCATCGCTGCAAAGTAGGCCCAGCTAGTCTGGATGGGGCATGCATGCTGAGAGGGGATCCCAAGCTGTCTGTCAAAATGGGGAGGAAGCTGTCTTAGTGTCTTAATGAAGGAGACCAGGGGAGGACCTGCCCTGGAGGAGACCGCCAAAGTGCTGCTGTCTTGGGTGAGGCCTGGTAACTTTATCAAGGAGGGATCCACTATACAACAAGCCCTGCAGTTCGCCGGATTGGCTTAAAGGCTCTTTTGACTGCACGGCTGGAAGTTTGGGACTTTGAAATCCTGTGGCAGAGGATTCCTGGACTATCCTTTCGCTTAACCTTAAAAGGTCTGTGGCAGAGACCCATTTCACCTAAGGCAGTCTGTGGCAGAGACTGTCCTGTTACTGGTTCGTGTGTCACTCCGGCTGCTAGGCCATGTGAGAGGGGACTATCCCGGTGACCAATACCCACTCCAACAAGGAGATTGGTGAGTGACTTTGAACTGGCACCTTTGCATAGTCGTGGCGAGTGCCTGAACCTTCTCCTGCTCTTCTCTACCTTCTGCTTTCTCAACGTTTAATGCATAAGAAAAATAAAGCCTGACAGTTGAAGGTTTTACATCTGTGTGGACATTCCATTACTACAGACTTTCCTACCCGGACAACGAAGCTGAAGAGGTAACGTGCAAAACCAAAACTAACCAGCAGCTCCTACGGGGGTAGTGCTACACTATTAAAAAGTGGCCACACTAGACATGAGAACAGCTCTCTGAGTACCTTATGCAGCTGAAACAGATTACATGATCACTTATTTAAAAAAAGGAAAAAGGTATTTATAATGTTTTTATATCTTTACACAAATTATTGCCTTTCCTTTCTATTTTAAACTGAATGGGGTGTTTTTTAAGGTGGGGGTTTGCATAAACTTTAAAGAAGCACTGTCACTTAACCTATTCAGCTATGTTCACTGTAGTTGCATGGGTGCCACTACTGCCTTTGGTTGGCCGGGCTCTTGGTCGGTTGATCTGTTTCCTACAACCTGTGCAACTTTCTGTCTCCATCATCATAATGTATTAATAATTATTAGCTTGGATTGTGAATAGTGGCTGTATTTATTTATCACAGATATTTATATTCATTCTAAGGTCCTTATCACACATATATGTATAATATACCCATTGCACACATTCCTGGAAAAGGCAAGAAGGAAGTGGGTGCTACAGCAGCTGTCAGCTGGAAACTGGAACCATAAGTCAAAATATATGTTGCCAGCACACCACCAAGGATCTTTGAAATAAAGTCCAAGTATTTATTTAAGCCCAGAGTGTTAAGTACAATGTTTCAGGGGCCATGCAGGACCACTTTGTCAAAGTGGCACCCTTAATGCACCAAATAAGAAAATAATTACCAGTTTGTAGATGATGAAACTGGAGGTAATTAAGACCTACTCTAAGTTAGTGTATAGAGACAGGCAGGGCGACATTCAGTACTTTTTTTGCGGCTTCCTCCTCTCTCCCCGCCTGTCACTGGTTGCTAAGGAGGTGATGTTGATCTTGGGCAATGGGGTGGTGAGGAAGACACTAGTTCCCTATTAGGTCGGCTCTCTCCTTGTAATTGGCAGCAGGCAGTGAACAGATTGTACAGTCAATAGCAAGCTGCCTGTTGGCTAAGATCTGCCCACTGCAGTTAACATGATGGGGAACTAGTGTCTGTGAATAACCTTCAGGTTTCGTCCACTCAGCTTTACAACTCCCTGTCTTTTTTTACAGCACAGAGGCAGGAGGAAGCTGAGCTGCACTGGGGATAAACACTCCGATCTCAGTGCACCTCCATGCCTGGGGTTTGCCTGTGTTCAAAACCGGCACATAAATCCGTCGCCAATGCCAGATTGTCGTGTGGAGGCACGTAAGAGTTCTAGAGTGTGTGGGAAGACTCTTGGGAGTCACGGCAGCAGCACTATTGTGGGGTGTGACAGAGAGAGGCGGGGGATAGTTAGAGTTCTGTAGTCCAGCAAGCAGGGCTGAATACATTGATTGGGATTTTTTTGCAGCAGTGTGTGGTCAGCTTAATCACACATTTATAAGTATGCTGGATTTCTCACAGATACAGTATACAGATTTTTCTCAGTATTTGCAGCATTTTTAAAGGGATAAAACATATGAAATGTGTATGTATTGCATGCATATTCTACATATTCTACATATTATAGCTCTGGCATACATTTTGCTCTGGCATACACTTTCATTATACTTGTAATGTTAAATCCCTTAGTTCTATAAATGAGACATAATTCTTTATTGCGTACACTTACTCTACTAAATACCTTTGTATGTAGCTGTGTTCCCCAAAACTGATTCATTGGCAGTCGTCTCCGGCTAAACCTGTTGACAAATTGAGACCCATGAAAACTCATGCTCCTGGTAATATAGCACATCATTTAAAATAAGCCTATAGAGAGGGATGCAGATTTTCTTTCATTTAAAATGCAAACTACCTAGGCATAATACACAGCTATTGTTCTGAGTGTCATGCATTGCTGAAATAGTGGAAATTTGTAACAATTTGAAATATGAATTTCAATCT
The DNA here is from genome assembly GCA_029206835.1 of Rana muscosa. Lineage (NCBI taxonomy): Eukaryota > Metazoa > Chordata > Amphibia > Anura > Ranidae > Rana > Rana muscosa. Next base: position 340,971,949 of record CM055120.1, on the reverse strand, counting down.
GCAGATTGCATAATAATTCAGTGTGGCAATTCTAACAATATAATTGCAGTTTTGTGTATTAAGAGGAGGAAACCTTTATTATTCCTACTGTCATTTTGCATTGAACCTTTATGTGTTATATCTTCATTTATATAATGGTTTGCAAATTAAGAATTGTGAGCTACTCTATGTTAAAGGGATTCTTCATTTTATACAATTCAGCTTCAGTATTTGCAACGCATTCATTGGGTTCCTTCAAAAGCTCAATAAAAAATAAAAATGAAGCAGCTCCAGCTGCTATATCCACCTTATTTCCAGCGCTGTCCCAGCAGATCCACAGATTTAGCTATGTTGTACTGCTCCTCTTATTGGTCGATTGATGACCAGCATCATTTAACCCACTTCCTATGCATTCAAGGTGTCAAGACTCTGCCCTCCCACCCTAGACTCACAGGAGAATGCTTTATGTAGTTTTCACGATCTGACCTCCACTGGAGGATGATGAGGATGGTTGACATCACCAGACCAAAGACACTTGGTAAAAGGAATGTATACAGATATTTTTTTAAGGGTGTGGAGGTGCTCCAAGTAGGGGTCAGAATGGGGTTTCATAAACTTAAAGTTGGGTTTTAACAAGAACATAACATATGGAAGGGTTGGAGTTTTGCGAAATTATCTTAAGTGGCATCTGTAGACTAGAACTAAGTATGATCACACTCAGAAGAGCAGATTTATTTGTCACAAAAAATACAATTGATGACTCTCTGGAATGAATTGTTAACATTATAAGAACTGCATGTATCATCATGGAATGGGCTTTTATGATCTACACATGTATTATGGACAGTACAGCATTGTTTACTATTTTACTTTTTTTAAGGAGTGTGGGGGTGCGCCAAGGAGGGTGAGGGGTCAGAATGGGGTTTCCTGAACTTATAGTTGGTTTTTTAAAAGAACATAACATATGGCAGGGTTATGCCGCGTACACACGGCCGTTTTTCATGACGAGAAAAATGCCATTTAAAAAAATGGTCGTGAAAAACGGTCGTGTGTATGCTCCAGAGCATTTTTCTCGACAAGAAAAATGGGCGAAAAAAAATTAGAACCTGCTCTATTTTTTCTCGTCGTTTTTCACGTTGTTCTTTTTAACGTCGTGAAAAATGGTCGTGTGTATGCTTTAACGAGGGGAAAAAAAACGCGCATGTTCAGAATGAAGTATGAGACGGGAGCGCTCGTTCTGGTAAAACTAGCGTTCGTAATGGATAGCACATTCGTCACGCTGTAATGGACTGAAAAGCACGAAGACTGAAAAGCGCGAATCGTCTCTCACCAAACTTTATTAACACGAGGATCAGCAAAAGCGTCCTAAGGGGTGGCACCATTCGAATGTAACTTCCTATTTATAGTGCCGTCGTACGTGTTGTGCGTCACCGCTCTTTGCTCAAGCGTTTTCTTTTCATGAACGTGTGTATGCAAGTCAGGCTTGAGAGGAAACACAAAAAATCACATCGAGAAAAACATTGTTTTTTTCCATGACATGAATAACGGTCGTGTGTACGCGGCATCAGAGTTTTGAGAACTTGTCTCAAGTGGCATCTGTAGTGGTCTAGTTAAGTATCATCACACCTAGAAGAGCAGAATTATTTGGCACATAAAATGCAATTGATGACTTTTGGGAATGAATTAACATTTATAAAAACTGCATGTATAATGAATGGAATGTGATTTTATCATCTACCCATAAGGAAATAATCATTTATTATGGACAGCACAGCATTGTATACTATAGATTGTAGAATGATAATATGAGTGGGGATGCAATGCTTATTTTTTGACAACATTGTCCTAAACCAGCATGTTGGATTTTTAGGATGTGATTATTGCCAGTGGCTATAGCCCCTAGCAATAATCACTGTGTTCTCCCAGTAAGAATGGCTCATCTTGCCCCCTACCCCACTGTCTGTGTTGATGGGGGAATTGAGAAATTAAGTCTGCGTCTTAAGTCTGCAGGGGACAGTGCAGAACATAAGGTGAGCATTGCAATGATTGCTGCTTATTCTTATTTTAACAGATACATGGAACCTCTTTAAGTGAACCTGTTTCTTTGTCCAGTGTGACAAAACCAAAGGTTCACCTTAACCACTTAAGGACCGCCCTGCATAAATTTTGCTGCGGCAGGAAGGCCCTTAAGCAAAAAATCATGTACCTGTACGTGATTCCTCGGATCGGCTCTGGATTGAACACAGCAGGAGCCAATCAGCTGGTCCGGCGGCCACCGGCCACCTGCAATCATTGACAGGAATGGCAGAACTGGCGGTCTGTCTGTGTAAACAAGGCAGACCGTCATTCTGTCAGACAGGAAGAGAGAGATTTTGTGTTCCTGATAATCAGGAACACAGATCTTTATCTTCCTCCAGTCAGTCCATCCTCCACACAGTTAGAAATCACTCCGCAGGAGCACTTTTTACACTTTGATCACCCCTGATGTTAACCCCTTCCCTGCCAGTGTCATTTATACAGTGACAGTGCATTTTTTTTAGCACTGATCACTGTATTGGTGTCACTGGTCCCCAAAAAGTGTCACTTAGTGTCATATTTGTCCACCACAATATCGCAGTCCCGCTAAAAAGTGCTGATCGCCGCCATTACTAGTTAAAACAATAAAAAATAAATAAAAAGTCCATAAATCTATCCTATAGTTTGTAGATGCTTTAACTTTTGTGCAAACCAATCAATATACGCTTATTGGAATTTTTGTTTACCAAAAATATGTAGCAGAATACATATTGGCCTAAATTGATGAAGAAATTCGAGTTTTTACATTTGTTAATTGGATATGTTTTATAGCAGAATGTAAAAAATATTGTTTTGTTTTTTTTTTCAAAATTGTTGGTCTTTTTTTGTTTTTGTTTATAGCGCAAAAAATAAAAACTGCAGAGGTGATCAAATATCACCAAAAGAAAGCTCTATTTGTGGGAAAAAAGGACATCAATTTTGTTTGGGTACAGCGTCACACAACCGTGCAATTGTCAGTTAAAGCAACGCAGTGCGGTATCACAAAAATTGGCCTGGTCAGGAAGGAGGTAAAACCTTTCCGGAGTTCAAGTAGTTAAGACACTATCACAAATTAATTTTATTATTGAGATCTCTAAGGTAACTTGAGGGGAAAATGTGACATGTTAATAACAAAGCTAATGAATCTTACTATTAAATTACATAATCTGTGTATCCAATCTGAACTGCAGGGGGGTCTATTGTTGCTGGGGAGGTCTATTGTTGCTGGTGGGGGACCTATTGTTGCTGGGGGGGTCTTATGTTGCTGGGGGGTCAGTTGTTGCTGAAAGAGATCTACTGTTGGGCAGGGATCTATTGTTGATGGCAGCCAGAGAGTCTATTAAAGTTGGCTGTGCGGAGATCTGTTGATGCTGCCGGGAGTCTATTGTTGCTGGTGGGGAAATTTTGTTGTGGGTAGTCCATTGTTGTTAGGGGGATCTATTGTTGCTGGCTGCAGGGGATATATTTTACTGCTTTTCTTGATATCATTACCAGATTCCATACAAATTACTTAGCACCACAAAATGATACTTGGTCCTATATTGTCTAAAAGGGACCGTACTAAGAGGTGGGTAGGCCCGGAGAAAAGGGGTGGCTCGGAAGGGTGGAGTTCCTGCACCTATTGTCTGAGAAAAAAAGCCCTGACGGTACCTTTGTATGTAGCTGTGTGCCCCAAAACTGATTCATTGGCAGTCATCTCCGGCAAAACCTGTTGGCAAATTGAGACCCATGAAAACTCATGCTCCTGGTAATATAGCACATCATTTAAAATAAGCCTATAGAGAGGGATGCAGATTTTCTTTCATTTAAAATGCAAACTACCTAGGCATAATACACAGCTATTGTTCTGAGTGTCATGCATTGCTGAAGTAGTGGAAATGCGTAACAATTTGAAATATGAATTTCAATCTGCAGATTGCATAATAATTCAGTGTGGCAATTCTAACACTATAATTGCAGTTTTGTGTTTTAGGAGGAGGAAACCTTTATTATTCCTACTGTCATTTCGCATTGAACCTTTATGTGTTTGATCTTCATTTATACAATGGTTTGCAAATGAAGAACTGTGAGCTACTCTATGTTAAATGCATTCTCCATTTTAAATATTCAGCTCCAGTATTGGCAAAGCACATAAATTTGGTTCCTCCAAAAGCTAAAAAAAAAAAAAAAATATGAAGCAGCTCCAGATCCTCCTTATTTACAGGGCTCAACCACTCCACTTATTGCCCCGTTTTTATTGTTCATATTGTAATCACTTTTATGCCTTGTTGGTTTTATCCAATAAACCCGCAATTGATCTGCACTATCGGAGCCCTCTTTTTCTTTTCTCCATGCCTTGGTGAATCGAAAATTGTTTTTGGAGCCTCGCTCCTGTGTGCCACCCACAGTCCAGATAAGGCACTGATACATTTGTCAGTTTTCTTCCATCTTCTTGAGGACCACACGGATATCCAGTCCACTCTGAGTTCCTTCCTGATCCAGGACATCTTGAACGAGGATTGTCTACAGGTGCAGTTTGGGTCCACGATTTCTATCCATGGTTCCCGACAGTGAGAGCCTTCAGACAAGCCGTAGAGATCTGCCATTTGGATTTCCCACGCTCTAATGATCTGCTGTCGCTGACACGTAGATCCACTGGCTCTGGTAAGAGTATTCCACCTCTCTTATTTCTTTACAAGAAGTGCTACTCGATGGTCTATGTGGTTCCACATCCAACTTCATTTTTTATTCATATTATTTCTTGAATGGACTATTATTATCACCCATCACGTTTATGTGGACTTTAGTTTTATTATTGTCTGCCTACTGTGTGGGATTCAGTTCTCATATCTACGTTCCCTCTGAACACTCAGCGCTACATTTTTATCACCAGTTTATTTACAGGGCTGTTCCAGCAGATTCAAAGATTTAGTGATGTTGCGCTGCTTCTCCTCTGAGTTGATTGATGCCCAGAGTCATTTACTCACTTCCTGTGCATTCAGGGTGTCAAGACTCTGCCCTCCCACCCTAGACTCACAGGAGAATGCTTTCTTTAGTTTTCGTGATCTGACCTCCACTGGAGGATGAAGAGGATGGTTGACATCACCAGACCAAAGACACTTGGTAAAAGGAATGTATACAGATTGTTGTTAAGGGGTGTGGGGGTGCTCCAAGTAGGGGTCAGAATGGGGTTTCCAAAACTTAGAATTGGGTTTTAACAAGAACATAACATATGAAAGGGTTGGAGTTTTGCAAAATTGTCTCAAGTCACATCTGTAGACTAGAACTAAGTATGATCACACCCAGAAGAGCAGATTTATTTGGCACAAAAAATACAATTGATGACTCTCTGGAATGAATTGTTAACATTATAAGAACTGCATGTATCATCATGGAATGGGCTTTTATAATCTACACATGTATTATAGACAGTACAGCATTGTTTACTATAGACTATAGATTGATAATATACAGTGCCTTGAAAAAAGTATTCACACCCCTTAAAATTTTCCACATTTTCTCATGTTACAACCAAAAATCTAAATGTTTTTTATTGGGATTTTATGTGATAGACCAACACAAAGTGGCACATAATTGTGAAGTGGAAGGAAAATGATAAATGGTTTTCAACATTTTTTACAAATAAATATGTGAAAAGTGTGGCATGTATTGTATTCAGCCCCCTTTAATCGGATACCACTTTATAAAATCTATTGGAACCAATTGCCTTCAGAAGTCACCTAATTAGTAAATAGAGTCCACCTGTGTGTAATTTAATCTCAGTATAAATACATCTGTTCAATTAAGCCCTCAGAGGTTTGTTAGAGAACCTTAGTGAACAAACATCATCATTAAGGCCTAGGAACACACCAGACAGGTCAGGGATAAAGTTGTGGAGAAGTTTAAAGCAGGGTTAGGTTATGAAAAAATATCCCAAGCTTTGAACATGTCATGAAGTTCTGTTCAATCCAATTTTCGAAAATGGACATCATCCAAGTATGGCACAACGGCAAACCTACCAAGACATAGCCATCCACTTAAACTGACAGGCTGGGCAAAGAGAGCATTAATCAGAGAATCAGCCAAGAGGCCCATGGTAACTCTGGAGGAGCTGCAGAGATCCACAGCTCAGGTGGGAGAATCTGTCCACAGGACAACTATTAGTCGTGCACTCCACAAATCTGGCCATTATAGAAGAGTGGCAAGAAGAAAGCCATTGTTGAAAGAAAGCCATAAGAGGTCCAGTTTGCAGTTTGCGAGAAGCCTAGTGGGGGACACAGCAAACATGTGGAAGAAGGTGCTCTGGTCAAATGAGACCAAAATTGAACTTTTTGGCCTAAAAGCATAACGCTATGTGTGGGGGAAAACGAACACTGCACATCACCCTGAACACACCATCATTTTGTGGGGATGTTTTTCTTCAGCAGGGACAGGGAAGCTGGTCAGCGTTGATGGGAAGATGAATGGAGTCAAATACAGGGCAATCTTAGCAGAAAATCTGCTAGAGTCTGCAAAAGACTTCAGACTGGGGCGGAGGTTCCCCTACCAGCAACGACCCTAAACAAACAGCCAGATCTATAATGGAATGGTTTAGATGAAATCATATTCTTGTGTTAGAATGGCCCAGTCAAAGTCCAGACCTAAAAATCCAATTGAGAATCTGTGGCAAGACTTACAAAATTGCTGTTCACAGACACTCTCCATCCAATCTGACAGAGCTTGAGCTATTTTGCAAGGAAGAATGGGCAAAACTTTCATTCTCTAGATGTGCAAAGCTGGTAGAGACATCCCCAAAAAGATTTGCAGCTGTAATTGCAGTGAAAGGGGGTTCTACAAAGTATTGACTCAGGGGGGCTGAATACAAATGCACACCACACTTTTCAGATATTTATTTGTAAAAAATTTGGAAAACCATTTATAATTTTCCTTCCACTTGACAATTATGTGCCACTTTGTGTTGGTCTATCAAATCCTACGTTTTTGGTTGTAACATGACAAAATGTGGAAAAAGTCAAGGGGTATGAATACTTTTTCAAAGCACTGTATAAGACTGCTTATTTTTTGGACAATATTGTCCTATTTATTATTGTGTGGTGGGAGGTATGTGAGTTATTTTAGTAATGCTATATGTGCATGTACAGAGCAGGGTGAGACAGTGTATTACTGGATTTTCAACAGCATACATGCGTTAAATTTTAATGTTTTACATGGCTATACCTACAAAAGGGCCCAGCCTTAGGTGATCTAGCAGAACTTAATTTTCTGACTAAAGTTCCACTTTAGCCACTTGCCGCCCGCCATATAGCAAAATGATGGCGGCAAAGTGGTTGTGTTATCCTTATCGGACGTCATATGACGTGATCAGGATAACAAGCCACAACAAGCCAGGGGCGCGCATTGTGGCGATTGTTGTTGCGGCGTGTCACTCTGACACACCGCAACTCCGATCTAGGTAAAGAGTCTCAAACGGAGCCCCTGCCCTCTACAGGATGGTTCTTTACGTGAACCAGTTTCTTTGTTTGGTGTGGGGAAAGCAAAGGTTCGCTTTAAGACACTATCATAAATGAATTCTATGTCCTGTGTTCGCGTTGCCCGCACACCCCCTGTGGCACGTGGGCGGCGCGGTCTGTGATCATCGAGTTTGGGGCGTGGCCAGGAGATGGCGGACTGAGAGACACGATTTGAAGTTAGCTCCAGGACCTCCGTAACACTCTAATCAAACAAAGGGAGATAGAAGCCCTGTGTCAAGGCATGAGCGGTGGCCGCAAATACGGTACCAGAGCCGCTACGAGGAGGGGTTTTCCGAGTACCTCTTAGGGAGATATCCAGCAGTATCTAGTACCAGCTCTAGCCCCACAGGGGGGGCCAGGGCTTAGGGAGAACGGTACAGTACGGAGAAGCTCAGCAGGTGACGTTGGAGCTAGGCTGAGTGTACGTCGGAACTCATCCGGGTTAGAGGGCAAGCAGGAAGTGAGGACGCCAAGTCGGACTGGAACGTTGAGGAACACAATCGCTGTAAGAGAAGCTACCGCAACTGTGGTAACACCCGAAACACCTGGCATGGAGGTAGGAGAAATTAAAACTATACTAGCGACATTAGCAACATTGCCTACAAGGCAGGACTTGGCTGCACTACCAACCCGCCCGGATATAGAGGCACTAATCCTACGGGTTGAGGAGACACACCGACAAGATCTTCTGCTAGTAAGAGCAGATATAAAAGCGTTGTCAGAGAGGGTGGTGGCGGGTGAGGACTCCATTTCTGCCCTGGAACAACGTATGGGGTGTATAGAAAAAACCCAGGGGGGACAAGCAGATACAATAATAAACCTACAACTGCAAACAGAAGCACACGAAGACAGAAGCCGTCGAAATAACCTGCGACTCAGGGGTCTCCCAGAAACAACAGAAACGGAAGACTTAAATACTAAAGTGCTGGGAGTATTTCAGGCAATATTAAACTTACCGTTGACCGTGATTGGGTTGGATAGAGTACACAGAGCATTAGGCCCTAGACCCCCTAATCTGGATAGACCCAGGGATGTTATCTGCCGCCTGAGTAGACATAACCAAAGGGAGCAGATACTCAGGGCAGCATGGGATAAAGGGGATACTCTAGTGGATGGAGCCCATATAAAAGTTTTACCCGATATCTCTAGAGCCACACTTCAGCGCAGAGCGTGTCTACGGCCTATTTTGGACGGGGCCAGAGAGCAGGGATGCACGTATAGATGGGGGTACCCATTAACAGTAACATTCCGTAGGGCATCCACCACATTCACCCTCTTGACACCAGCAGATCTCCCTGAACTTTTCCTTTATCTAGAAATTACACCCTTTCAGATACCAAACTGGCTTCTACCCTTTACATACACTGGGAACCGTAGGGGGTTCCTGGATATCCAGGGTCAAAGAAGAGGATCCCAAAGAAATGGACAACAGCAAAGAAGTCAGACCCCCCAAGGAGTAAAGGGGGACTTGAATCGGGAATCAGGACCTGATATTGAATAGTTATCGAATAGTTATTCCCTTAATCTACCCCCTTTCCCCTTATATCTAGATACACCTGGAACATTAAGAGAATGAATATATCGGACCCCCCCCCCCTTTTTTTTTTGTGTTTGCGGTTTCCCCCTTTTTCTTTTTTTCCTGCTGACTGAGACTAGGAACTGGGAATCTCAAAATCCGGGGGTATAGAAAAGGGGATGACTAATTGAAGATATGATACAATATTACCCCCTTCCCTTCTCCCCCCTTTTTTTTTTTTTCTTGGGGGAGAGGAGAGGAGATTTAGGACACTGGACAAGGGGCCGTATTTTGATGTGTTTGGAGGTTAATAAGGTTAAGATAAAGATAGGTGTGATAAATACAGTGAGATAAATTGAATGAGATAGAGAGATTTATGTGCAGAGGAATACAGGGTATTTTGACACAGTGTATTTTGACACTTTTTTTTTTTTTTTTTTGGGGAGCTATTTTGCTCTCCCTTCGAAACTCACTAGTAGAAGTTAGAGGGAATACTAGAAGGAACATTAGAAGGTATATTTAACCCCCGACACAAGGGGTTGGGTTTTTTTTTTTTAGGGTTTTTTCTTTTCGTCTTACACTTTCTTTTCACCCCCCTTTTTTTTTTATATTAGCGCTTAGACGCTACAGAAATAAGACACATAAAAGACACATAAAAACATGAGTAAGTTTTAGAATATAATAAGAAACACAAATTTATAAAAGACATTTATAAAAGACACTGGGTGTTTTTCTTTAAATCTTTTTTTTTTTTTTTTTTTTTTTGTTTCCTCTGCTCCCCCTTTTTTTTTTTTTTTCACTAGTAATATCAGTAACACCAATAACACGCAAATAGTTAGACCCCAAGATAGAAAAGGCTAAATAGATAGAAACAAATAGAGGGAAAGAGGAAGGGGAGGGGGAAGAAGAGAAAAGGGGGAAGAGAAAGAAAAAATACAGTAAATATAATAAAATGAGTTAATAGGGATAATGATACATAGGAGGAATTAGATATTAGGGGTGTTCTGAGAACCTTCTATACCCCCCTGCGATCTCACTGGTGATGGAATAGGAATAGAAATGTTAGAGATAGTTCAGGAGGGGGACGAGGGACGGAAAGAAGAGGAGAGGAAGAGGGAGCATAGAATGGAGAGGGGTAGAGACAGGAGAAGGGAAGGTAAGGGAAGAGGAGGAGTAGAACAAGTAGAATTACATAGAGATAGGATATGATATGAGGGTGAAATATCATATGATATAGGCTATATGCTTTCTCCCCTTGGCCTTTTTTTTTTTTTTTGTTTGTGCTTTTCTCCAAGGATTTGTCTTCGGGGAAGAGGGGAAGAGGTAGGAAGAGGGATATAAGAATAGTAGATTAAAAGAGGGGACTAAGAAAGAAGGGGGAAGTTTCACAGACAAGAACCAAGAACCAAATAGTGGGCTAAAGAAGACAAGTCTTGGGTTTATATTAATTCAATAGACAATGAGTTACATATTAATTTAATAGATAATGAGTTACATATTGGGCTGTGTACTATGTGTATTGGGTTGTGAATTGGGTTGGGTATTATGTGTATTATGTTTATACTCCCTCTTTAAGAGAAAAGTGAGGAGGGATATATATGATATAGAATATAATGTATAGAGAGTTATATAGAATACAATACATATAAAGGTATATTAATGTATAATGGAATAGTATATGTGTAAAGAGATATAAATAACCTCAGGCTATGAGATATCTAACAAACTGGACAGGAAGCTATAAATATCCACGGGCTTGGGCCTGCCCTATAAGCCTCTACCCCCCGAAACCCGGTGCTATATAAATTTAACTGCTCCCCAATGTATTCTTCTTCCCCCCTGAGAGGGAGGGGAGAAGGGGGAGGGAGAGAGAGGGAAGGGGTTTTCTTTTTTTTTTTTTTTTTACTATTTTTTTTCTTTTTCTCTCCCTCTCTTTCCTTTTTTATTTCTTTTTTTTTTTTCCCCCGGTCCTCCTAATAAGATTATTAGTTTCTAAATAATCTAAGGAGTGGGGAGGTCTCTGGAGCTTGCATTTTTTGCTTCTCTTTCTTCATTTTTTATCTATTGTCATCTCAGTCGGCCAATCCAGGCACACGCACCTAATTAGGCAGACGCTCATATACCGATAGTCGGTGAGCGTTCTTTTTTTTAGCATATAGCTAAGCATAGTAGATAAGAGGGGGGTTTCTTCCCCCCTTTGGTTTTTTTTTTTTTTTTTTTTTGTAAAGATGGACGGTGTTCGAGTGATGTCACTTAATGTGAGGGGCCTAAATATTCCTGAGAAGAGACATATGCTCTTTAATGATATGAAAAGATATAATGCCGATATCGCCTTTATTCAGGAAACACATTTTAAAAATGATAAGCTCCCCTACTTAAGAAATAGATTCTACCCTATCGCTTATCACTCTACTAACCCGATAAGTAAATCAAAAGGGGTATCGGTATTATTATCTAGTAAAATACCTTGGAAATACCAGAGCCCTATTATAGACCAGGCAGGGCGCTATATTTTTCTTAAGGGGTTGATTTGGGATAAACAGGTGACATTAGCTACAATATACACCCCCAATGAACTACAAGCTACCTTTATGAGAGACACACTGGAGAAACTGCAGGAATTTAGAGAGGGACAATTGATTCTCGGCGGAGACTTTAATGTTCCGCTAATTCCCTCGGTAGATACTTCAACTGGTAAATCATCTATTCCGCCGAGCCAACTAAAAAGAATAGCAAAGATGCTTCATAAAGCACAATTAATAGATGCCTGGCGCCTGCAACATTTAGGGGAACGTGACTATTCGTTTTACTCCCCCATGCATCGGGTATATACTCGGATAGATTATTTCCTTGTTCCCCACACACAGTTGCATGCGGTGAGCGAGACATCGATTGGAGATAGGACATGGTCGGACCATGCGCCGATATTCCTAACTTACAAACTTAATGACACTTCTATGCCTCGACACCGTTTCTGGCGTCTTAATGAGAGCCTTTTACAAGTACCGGAGGTATTGACTGAGGTAAATGAAACATTGAAATTATACTTCCAGGAGAATGATCAATCAGACTGTGACCCGGGCATTTTATGGGAAGCCCATAAACCGGTTATTAGGGGAATCTTGATTAAGCACGGGGCACGAATTAAACGTGAACGGAACGAACAACTTCTTGGTTGGCTACAGAAATTGTCAGAGACTGAAGCTAGGCACAAACATATCCCTACACAATCTTCAGAGGCCGAATTGAAGTCAATTAGGACACAGATTACAGACTTGCTCTGGTATAAGGCTAAGGCGGCTTTGCAGTTCTGTCGCAGAGTGAGCTATGAGTCAGGAGATAAGTGTGGGAAAATGTTAGCGAAAGCGGTTAGAGATCATAAACTCTCTACATATGTTCCTCATATTAATAGGAGAAATGGTCAAAAGGCAGTCCTACCGGCACAAGTTACTCAAGCGTTTAAGGATTTTTATTCCTGCTTATATAATTTGCCGGGAGTAACGAAGAACCAAGCAGAGTTAGAGGATTATATTACATCTTCTCAGATGCCATCTCTATCACAGGAGATGCGAATAGATTTAGACTCCCCCATTACCTTAATGGAAGTTGAACACGCAGTTAGACATATGAAACTAGGGAAGGCACCAGGCCCAGATGGTTTGACATTACAATATTACAGGACATTGTTACCAATACTGGGCACTCGAATGCTTACATTGTATAATACGGTAGGCGCAGGGGGAATGTTTGCTAAAGAGACCCTGGGAGCCCACATTTCGATGATCCATAAGGAAGGAAAAGATCCGGCGGATTGTGGCAGCTATCGGCCCATATCGCTTCTGAATGTGGACCTTAAGCTGTATACCACGGTCCTGGCTGCTCGACTGGCGTACCATCTTCAGCAACTCATCCCTAGACCAAGTGGGTTTTATACCATCTAGAGAGGCGCGAGATAGTACTACTAAGGTATTAAATCTACTTCATGTCGCACGCTCAACAAATACCCCATGTGTATTTTTAAACAGACGCCGAAAAGGCTTTTGATCGTGTTGAATGGTCATTTATGTTCGCTGTGCTCAGACACATTGGTTTAGGGGAGGTGATGCTTAATCGAATAGCTGGAATATATTCTAACCCGACAGCTCGGGTGAAGGTGAATGGGGTCCTATCAGACCCCTTTCCAATACAAAATGGTACAAGACAGGGATGTCCGCTGTCCCCTCTTTTGTTCGCCCTTTCCCTAGAACCTTTTTTAGCGACAATTAGAATGAACCCAGATATACAAGGGATAAGGATAGGCCGGATACATTGTAAGATCTCAGCATATGCTGACGATCTATTATTCTCCCTGACCAACCCGGTAGTCTCCTTGCCAAATCTTCTGAAGGAGTTTGAGAGATACGGAGCACTGTCTAATTTTAAAATTAATCTCTCGAAGTCCGAAGCAATGGGAGTGGCATTGACATCACAGGCTTTACCAAACATGTGTACAAATTTCCATTTTAAATGGACATCATCTGCATTGAGTTATTTGGGGATTAGTATTCCATCGGACCTTTCTCATCTATATGAGAGTAACTTTCCTCCCTTACTTGTTCAAACTAGATTGCAGTTAGAGACATGGAATAAGGGATTACATTCATGGTTTGGGAGGTGTAACTTGTTAAAGATGAATGTTCTGCCTAAATTTTTATATCTTTTCCAAGCCCTCCCGGTTAGGATACCTTTTGCATATTTTAAACAAGTCCAAGCTCTCTTCACACGTTTTGTTTGGGCCCATAAAAAACCTTGAATCTCCCATATTCAGCTTACGAGGCCAAAACAACACGGAGGTCTTGCACTACCAGATGTTAAGAGATACTATCAGGCAGTTCATTTGGGTAGGGTGATCGATTGGTGGCGACATTATGAGTCCAAACTATGGATACAAATAGAACAATATCAGACAGAGATTCCCTTACGGACCGCGCTGTGGTGTGGAGATTCTCTACCCACTGAATTAAAATCACATCCATTGATAGGCAATACACTGCGACAGAGCGCCCGTGTCATCCTAAAACACTCCTCAACAGCTACGACATCGCCTTTGACCCCGATATTGGGTAACCCTAGTTTCCCTCCGGGACTCTCAAATACACAATTTAGGCAACTAAGGACTTCTGGCCTTATGACAGCCTCTCAATTTGTAATGAATGATAGATGGCCCAATATTTCGGAACTGATGGATACAGCAGGCCCCTATAGATTGGAGTTCTGGAATGCGGCACAGTTGCAGCACTTTTTCCTGACCATCCCGAATCCCCGGAGCTACACTAGACCCCTGAATAAGTTTGAGGAATATTGCTCGAGCACAGAACCGTTATCACAGACTTTATCCAAAATGTATGCTCTTCTAAATACGCCAGAAAAACAAACCGATCTGCCTTGTATTGCGAAGTGGGAAACTGAACTAGACCGCACATTCTCCTTGACCCAAAAACAGAATATGATTAGCCTCTCCCTTAAGTCCACGATATGTACAAAAATACAGGAAACCAATTCTAAAGTTCTGACAAGGTGGTATTTGACACCTGCCCGCCTGCATGTGATGTGTCCAGAAATATCAGAACATTGCTGGCGTTGTGGCAAAGACAAAGGTACAATGCTACACATATTCTGGTCTTGTCCTAAATTGATTGACTTTTGGACGACGGTGCGCAATATATCGCAACGATTCACTGATTTCTCGATTCCAAATGACCCAGCGTTTTTTTTACTTCACGTGTCAACTCTAGCCCCCCGGGTATATAAAAAATCTTTATTGAGGCATCTAATCAATGCTGCTAAAGCTTGCATCCCCATGATGTGGAAAACCCAGAACTCACCGTCAGTGGCGATGTGGTTACAAAAGGTGGAAAACATAAATAAAATGGAGGATCTAATAATGACTGCACAGGATAGATATGGGATTTATAAAGCGACATGGGATAGCTGGAATATGTTTGTACATTCAGATGAGGGGGAAAATCTCCTAAAGATCTAAAATACCTAGTACAGGTCCTTCTCAAAAAATTAGCATATTGTGATAAAGTTCATTATTTTCTGTAATGTACTGATAAACATTAGACTTTCATATATTTTAGATTCATTACACACAACTGAAGTAGTTCAAGCCTTTTCTTGTTTTAATATTGATGATTTTGGCATACAGCTCATGAAAACCCAAAAATCCTATCTCAAAAAATTAGCATATCATGAAAAGGTTCTCTAAACAAGCTATTAACCTAATCATCTGAATCAACTAATTAACTCTAAACACCTGCAAAAGATTCCTGAGGCTTTTAAAAACTCCCAGCCTGGTTCATTACTCAAAACCGCAATGGGTAAGACTGCCGACCTGACTGCTGTCCAGAAGGCCATCATTGACACCCTCAAGCAAGAGGGTAAGACACAGAAAGAAATTTCTGAACGAATAGGCTGTTCCCAGAGTGCTGTATCAAGGCACCTCAGTCGGAAGTCTGTGGGAAGGAAAAAGTGTGGCAGAAAACGCTGCACAACGAGAAGAGGTGACCGGACCCTGAAGAAGATTGTGGAGAAGGACCGATTCCAGACCTTGGAGGACCTGCGGAAGCAGTGGACTGAGTCTGGAATAGAAACATCCAGAGCCACCGTGAACAGGCGTGTGCAGGAAATGGGCTACAGGTGCCGCATTCCCCAGGTCAAGCCACTTTTGAACCAGAAACAGCGGCAGAAGCGCCTGACCTGGGCTACAGAGAAGCAGCACTGGACTGTTGCTCAGTGGTCCAAAGTACTTTTTTCGGATGAAAGCAAATTTTGCATGTCATTCGGAAATCAAGGTGCCAGAGTCTGGAGGAAGACTGGGGAGAGGGAAATGCCAAAATGCCTGAAGTCCAGTGTCAAGTACCCACAGTCAGTGATGGTCTGGGGTGCCATGTCAGCTGCTGGTGTTGGTCCACTGTGTTTTATCAAGGGCAGGGTCAATGCAGCTAGCTATCAGGAGATTTTGGAGCACTTCATGCTTCCATCTGCTGAAAAGCTTTATGGAGATGAAGATTTCATTTTTCAGCATGACCTGGCACCTGCTCACAGTGCCAAAACCACTGGTAAATGGTTTACTGACCATGGTATTACTGTGCTCAATTGGCCTGCCAACTCTCCTGACCTGAACCCCATAGAGAATCTGTGGGATATTGGGAAGAGAAAGTTGAGAGACGCAAGACCCAACACTCTGGATGAGCTTAAGGCCGCTATTGAAGCATCCTGGGCCTCCATAACACCTCAGCAGTGCCACGGGCTGGTTGCCTCCATGCCACGCCGCATTGAAGCAGTCATTTCTGCAAAAGGATTCCCGACCAAGTATTGAGTGCATAACTGAACATAATTATTTGAAGGTTGACTTTTTTTGTATTAAAAACACTTTTCTTTTATTGGTCGGATGAAATATGCTAATTTTTTGAGATAGGATTTTTGGGTTTTCATGAGCTGTATGCCAAAATCATCAATATTAAAACAAGAAAAGCCTTGAACTACTTCAGTTGTGTGTAATGAATCTAAAATATATGAAAGTCTAATGTTTATCAGTACATTACAGAAAATAATGAACTTTATCACAATATGCTAATTTTTTGAGAAGGACCTGTATATAGATGGGGGCCAGGAGAACTACTAGACTCCGGAACAGATGGGTGTATTCGACTCAACACCGTCCTTCTGTATTTTCTTAATATGTACTTCCTTCAGAATTCCCCCCCCCCCCCTCTCCTTTTTTTTTTACTTTTTATTTTTTGTTGTTTTTGCTAGGAGAATAATAGGAGATAATAGGAACTCCAAGATATATATGGTTCAATATGTAATGTACTGACATTTCTGTGTTATATGATCAGGAGGCTGTGTCCTCCACTGATATGAGCTATTTATGTATTTTGGGCTGAGTCCAGATCTTATTTTCTTTTGATTTTATTTGGAAAAACTAATAAAAAAGCTATATTTGTAAAAAAATAAATAAATGAATTCTATTATTGAGACCTCTAAGGTACCTTGAGGAGAAAATGTTTACATGTTAATCACAAAGCTAATGAGTCTTACTATTGATTACTTAACCTGTGAATCGGATCTGAATCATCTTCCAGACATCACAGTCGTAGTCGAAGGTAACTGTTCTCCCCCCCCCCCCCCCCGGAAGACCTTGGATGCTTAGCATGAACACTATTGATTGAAAGCTCCAATTTTCTCCTTTTTGTTTTTCTAAGGTGTTGTTCATTTTTGCATAATCCAACCAATTTTATAAATGAAAAGCTAAGTGAGAAAGATGCTGAAAAGCTTGTTGAGGTTTTCCAGTATTCATTGAAATGCTAATTTGCTCATGTTTATTCTCAATGAAAAACTTTAGAAAGCTTTAAGAAACACAGCTCTGGGGATATAATTTTTCCACTTAGAATTTGTTCATAGAATAATATTATCGTACAACGTAAGCAGAACATCAATTTGAATCAGGTTAACACAGAAGTATCATCAATAGTTGCACTGCCAAAATAATACAAAAACTTTAAATGGGCTGAGCAAAAACATTTGTCGAGAAAGTTCAACTAAGTCCAACCACCAACAACACATACTAGTTGATATAGAACAGTAATGTACAATTCAAACTGCTATTAAATCCAAATGCAAACATTTATTATATTGCAGTTTACAAATTCTTAGATGTGACGGATGCATTGGTTTTCTTTTTTAGGCGTTCTTTCTTTTATTTTAACACTGACAGGGATGCTTACAATGATCAGCTTTTATTTATTTATGTGGAACCTTTATTCCAAAAGTAAAAAAAAAAAAAAAAGTTTCTGTATCTGCCTGTGTAACTGCAGTGTAAGCTGAACTGGAGTTTGGCTTCAATTTGTTTGTGTATCTAAATCTGCTAGCACATCTAACACTCCCCTCCCCCCAGACCGACGATGCTGCTGCCTGCTGTGCCCCTGCCCTGTGCTCCTTCATCCAGAGTGGAGGCACTCTTATACAGTAGGCATAGGTGTGCGCAGCCTATTGCATTAGGGTGTGCACTCCAAAGCTCAAAACACACTCATGATCTTCGTTCAGAAAGGGAAGGGGCCAGTAAATTACATACTTACCAGCCCCTTCCCCCACTCATTCTAATACATCCCCACAGAAATAGCCGACGGGAGAGGAGAGGAGGGAAGCCAGAAGTGCTGTAGGGAGAAGGGGAGGAGCTAGGGCAGTAGGGGGAATTTGTGCTGCACAGGGTGATTAGGGTGTGCCTGGGCACACCTGGCACACGCCTATGACAGTAGGGGTGTTACTGACCAGATCACTGAGTGAAAACAGCAGGGAAACAGCCTAAAAAAGAAAATGAATGCAGCCCCCACATCTCATGATTGGTAAATTGAAATATTTTACATTTTTGGTTTTGGGTTCAATACCTCTTTAATGGAGCCACATTTGTACATACAGGTCGAGTGGAGAGCCTTATCTAATGTCACACCTTTGGTATTTAGGCTTTATGAAGCACTGAAGACCCAGGGTTTAGGATATAGGATGGCCATATTGATCATAATAAAGCCAAGCAAAGACAGGCAAATAACAAGGATTATCCTCTTCTAGAAAGCTCTATCCACAGTCACCCAGAGCTTATCTGCAAACTGCTACTGTTTCTACCCTCATCTCCCATTGTCCTTATCATTGAAAGTAAAATAAATCCCATCTTCAGTGTCAGTGGTATGAAACAAGTCCCATCCATGGTGTTATTTGGTATACAAGGTGTGCCTAAAAAGTTTGGTGAATGGTATCAGAATGGTATCAGAAAACAAACAAAACAGAAGATACAAACAAATTACCTTTATTGGCCTTCAAAATAATCACCATCCTTCACAACACACTTTTGGCAACATTCATAAAGCTTCTGGAAACTGTCAGCAAAGGTTCTTTAGGAATCAATCGCAGAACTGCCGTCACACATGGGACAGCACAAAGGACTTACCGTATATACTCGAGTATAAGCCGACCCGAAAATAAGCACCTAATTTTACCACAAAAAATGGTAAAACTTATTGACTCGTGTATAAGCCTAGGGTGAGAATGCAGCAGCTACTGAAAGTGGAAAAGAGGGTCTGTTTTTTGTTTTATTTTTACAATTTAACCTTTTAAACTTTTTTGTTTGCCTGGGGGGGGGGGGGGCTTTGGTGAGATATTAGGGGTCTTAACAGACCCCTGAAATCTCCCCTTTGAGACAGAAAAAGGGACTAAGGACAGATATTCCCCAGTCCCTTTCTCTGTAGCCTCAACTGCACTGCAGATGAATGGAAATGAGACAGTGTCATTCCAGTGCAGTCAGTACAATGTCAGTCCTCCTCCATGCACTGTCAGTGTGCACAGTGTCAGTCCAGTGCAGTCAGTACAGTGTCAGTCCTCCTCCATGCACTGTCTGTGTGCACAGTGTCAGTCCAGTGCGGTGTATGCAGTAGACAGAGTTGACACCCCCATCCATGTGTTCCTCTCCCGGTGTACACAGCCCCCTCACCTGCCGAACCTCTTCATCCCCTTGGTGGTGTCCATCCCCTTTGTCCCCGGTATCCTCAGGTTCTTCAGGCGGCACACCGTAGCTGTCATGTTCCCGGGTCCCAGACTCAGCTCTCTTTCTCATCCCTGGGCAGTGTGAGGCGGGCGGGCAGAGTGCGGCGGGTCTATGAGAGCCGGGCTGTGCTCGTAAGTGAGTAAAGGGGGAGCTGACACACTGCTCTGCACACCAGCGGCGGGTCAATGAGAGACGGGCTGTGCTCGTGAGTGAAGGGGGAGCAGACACATTGCTCTGCACACCAGCGGCGGGTCTATGAGAGCCAGGCTGTGCTCGCGAGTGAAGTGGGAGCCGACACACTGCTCTGTACACCCGCGGCGGGTCTATGAGAGCCGGGCCGTGCTTGTGAGTGAAGGGGGAGCGGACACACTGCTCTGTACACCGTACTCACGCACACGCTTTTTTTTTTCTTTGGCGCCTGACTCGAGTATAAGCCGAGGGGGTCATTTTCAGCACAAAAAAATGTGCTGAAAAACTCGGCTTATACTCGAGTATATACGGTAAGTAATAAATAAATAAATAAACATCACACAATTCTTTATTTTGGCTAATGATGGCCACAACGTTTATTAAGGGGTTACCCAAAGATAAACAATTAACATCCATAACTGGAAAATATTTAATCTTAAAATTACATAACCATAAATTAATTTATTAATATTCTCATGTAGTCCATCCAGAACTGAACTGGATGACAAACCCCACTAACAAACATCATGACAAAACAGATATTATTTATAAAGGGAGGGAGGGTGCAGCACAGGCTCCTTCTTCTGCGGGGTCCCCTCAGGCTGTGAACGGAGCGGGAAAGCCGCCGGCTTTTATTAACACAGCCCGGCTCAATTCAGCCAATCGGGACCCGTTGCTATGCCCCTCTGCAATCTTCCATCACCTGGGGCAACCTAAAGGGGAAGAAAGAGAGGGGGGGGGGAAACAGGGGAAACTAAGCAGCCCTTTGCACTGTCCCATGGAGTCCGTCATGAACGCTAGGGGCTCATTCATTCTTGGACTGCCGCCACGTCCCCAAAACGTGCGCCTTTCATGACACTCTTTAGACGGGGAAACAGAAAGTCCACAGGGGCCAGATCAGGGGAGTATTGTGGATGATTGAGCCAAGAATTGGTCTCATCCCCTGTGATAATGGTTTGCAGAAAGGATGGATCCTGGTTACACATGGTAATGAAATCTCCAGAAGTTTTCTGTTCATCTGTCAGATCTTCCACTTACCCAAATCTTCGTGGACGATGGCGCGCACCATGTCCTTGCTAATGCCCAACTCCTCCGCCACCAATCGTAGAGTCAGCATTTGTCGCATTCGCTCCATCATGTCTGGGATTCTGCTTTTCGATGGCTGACCCGAATGTGGCTCATCCTCAGTCATATCCTTCCCATTGTGAAAACCTTTGAATCAGTCATAAACACATTTCCTGCATCTCCGTCACCGCTTTCCCCAATTTCTATCAGAACTTGATGTTCACTCGTTGCTCCATTGTACTGCCTCTCACACTAAATAGGTTTGACTGCCCGCAACGGGTTTACCCTGACGGTCACGTGTACTCCATGCTAGGGGTGCTTCTCAACTTGTCCCTGGATAGCCATTTGCACACTTAGCCCATGTTGCTGTTGAGATAGACCATTTACTGAACTTTTTAGACACCCCTTCTAAAATAAGTCCTATTGTTAGTGGGAGCTAATGTTTTTTTTTGGTGGGGGGGAAGTTCCCCTGTCAGAATACAATGGAGTGAATTTACTAAATGCAAATAGACTGTGCACTTTGCAAGTGCTTTTGCACTCAGCAAGTGCAGTTGCTCCAGAGCTTAGTAAATGAGGGGAAGCTCTGCTGACTTCCAGCATCCAATCACATGCAAGCAAAAAAAAAATATTATTTATTTCCTTGCATGTGATTGGGTATTATTTTCAAAGTGAAGCTTCCCCTCATCTACAAAGCTTTGGAGCAACTTCACTTGCAAGGTGCGTAGTCGATTTGCTTTTAGTAAATCAACCCCGATGTTTTAGAGGGAGAGATTCATGCATCGACATCAGTTGTGTTGATGCGAGTATCTGTCAGGTTGGTTTTTTTTTTGTTCAACCTAATGGTTGAAAGAAAAGATTTACTGTGATATCTATGCTCTACCTGTCAGAAACCTTGAGCCTGTTTAGTCCCGATTGTTATGGCATTGGGAATAAGTCTGTTGACCACTGTCTGCTGTTTCCTTTTTGACCTCCTGGTGTACACTGCTCTAGCATCTGGCCTGCCTCTTAGCAGGCTATACATTATGCAATTTTCTTTCCTTCCACCACAATTGAAAGGATAGAAATCTTCTAGATTTACCCATTAACACTGACTGTTGATGGGGGAATCCCTCCCTCAGCGCTTTTGTGTTCTTCCAGCGGTGAGACTAAGTTCTCTGTCAGCAGAACACGATGGCTTATAGCCTGTGGCATTAATCTTTCGGGAAAAACCCGACAGGCTGGTTGTACATAAGTTGATCGATGGATCAACTTGTGTACAACCTCATACGTGGATCAAAATTTGTCCTGCCCCTGCTGAACTGGCTGAACTTCAATCCATGTATGGGTGGTTTTAGATGGCTATTTGCCCTGGTGACACAGTGGGCCCACTGAACTCCATGAAAATGCAGATTTCTATCATGGACAATGATGGTTTTTAAATAGATATTGGTCAACCTAGAACAATATGAAAGCCCACACATCGCCAAGTCCAAAGGGTAAAGGCCTGAAGCCCCTTTACTCTGTCCCTTTATGAAAACATTTACGAGAAACTCCTACACCCTGAGCCATACAGGTATGAGATACGCTGACTGGACAAGAAGACATCTGAGTGGTGAACTCCACTTATTGCATTATTTCTATGTGGCAGCAAATTGCATGAGATTGATTTTCCATTCGCCAGTTTAGTCATCGTAAATGGAGAAGGCATTGTGATGAAATTTCAAACTGCATAGGATATCCTTGGGAATTAGCTGCTGTAGGAGTCAAGGGCTATGGTAATAAAGAAAGGTGCTCTTAAATTGTGCAGATTATTAGATTTGGAAGTACAGTACAGTGTGGGATCTGACACTCCAGAGATCTAACAACTGATTAATCATATTTTATTGATATCAGATTTACATACCGCCAGCAGCAGAGTTAACTCGTTCATAACCAAAGACTGTTTGCACATCATTTATGTGTTTATTTTATTGTGGTTATTAGTTTTATAACGGTTTTACAGTTTAATATTTATTTTTATTTTTTTAAAGATGTAAGGTGATTTAAAAAAGCTATATATACATATCTTTGTTTGTTTCTGTATTTATGTACATTTGATAGGAGATTATGAAATCATTGGAAAAGGTACATCTTATATGTAATGAGACAAAAAAGCAGATGAAGAGAGAAAGTGTAAGTTTAATAATAAGAAATAAAAAAAGCACTCACATTAGCTTTGGAGCTCGGAGCTCAGCATGGCACCCCCTTCACTACCAGAGTCTCCGTCTCCCATACCACATCACCAGCTTCCTGGCTAATGCACTTAAAGAAGAACTTCATTAAAACCAGCAACTTCCTTGAGTTCACTGAGCCCTCATCTAAATGTGAAGCACGGAGAGAGGCGGGCACTGGCAGCACTCAGGTGTGTAATGAGAAAATATTAGATGCAATAAGATTGTATAAGGTATTACATCGTATTATACAATAAAGGCCACCATAGTGCTATAGTGAATAAGAGCTCTATGTCATTAAACCAGTAAAAATGTATATTTTAGACTTTGCTTGTTTATTAGGGAGCTTAATGTGAGAGTCACTATGGTGAACTACAGCACCCTCTGTAGCTTAGAAATTTCTTCTTGAAGGGGTTGTAAAGGCAGAAGATTTTATACCTTATACATTCTATGCATTAAGATAAAAAACCTTCAGTGTGCAGCAGCCCCCCTCGGCTCCCCTAATACTTATCTGAGCCCCATCTAGATCCAGCAATGTCCACAAGTCCCTCGGCCTTCCGGGACTCTCCCTCCTGATTGGCTGAGACACAGCAGCTATTGGCTCCCACTGCTGTCAATCAAAGTCAGTTAGACAATGAGGAGAGAGACGGGGTGGTGCCACAGCTCCGTGTCTGAATGGACACACGGAGCTGCGGCTTGGCTAGGGTGCCCCCATTGCAAGCTGGTTTCTGTGGGGGCTCTCAACAGGAGGGAGGGGCTAGGAGCACAGAAAAGGGACCTGAGAAGCGGAGGATCTGGGCTGCTCTGTGCAAATCCACTACAACAGAGGAGGTAAGTATAACATGTTTATTATATTTTAAGAAAAAAAAGACTTTAGTATCACTGTAGCCACCCTGACGGTATGATTATGTCAGATTTTTGCATCTCAAAGCGCTATATTGTTTTGCATAGAAATTTGACATTTTATATTTTAGGCCTGTAATGCCGCGTACACATGATCGGATTTTCCGTCGGAAAAACCTTGGACGGTTTTTCCGACGGAATTCCGCTCAAGCTTGGCTTGCATACACAAGGTCACACAAAAGTTCCCTGAACTTTTGAACGTCAATAACGCGGTGACGTACAACACTACGACGAGCCGAGAAAATTAAGTTCAATGCTTCCAACCATGTGTCGAATTGTTTCCGAGCATGCGTCGGAATTTTGCGCGTCGGAATTGCTACAGACAATCGGATTTTCTGTCAGAAAATTTGAGAACCAGCTCTCAATCTTTTGTTGGCGGAAATTCCGACAGCAAAAGTCCGATGGTGCATACACACGGTCGGAATCTCCGACCAAAAGCTCACATCGGACTTTTCTTGTCGGAAAATCCGACTGTGTGTACGGGGCATAATTCTTAGTATTAACACACTTAAATCTGTCCAAACAAGAGTCTAGTAGACATCCGGGGTATGATAAAGTTTGAAACTCAAAATCATAAATTATAATATAATAAATAACTATAAATAATTATAAAAAATAACAATATAATAATAATAAAATGAATTTCCCCACGATTCACTATCGCTCAATTCTGCAAATGTTCTAATTTACAATCTCAAGTTTCCAGGCAGAAAGAACAGTATATATAATATAAAAGTGCATGCAGGGCACTGGACAAAGCATTAGGGACAAAAGGGAGGTGAAATGATTTCATACAGTAATGTAATCTGTAAGATTACAGTGTACTGAATGTGTTATGTATTTTGTACTTTTTAAATTTGCCCCTGGGCTCCGCCCCCATGCGTTGTGACGCTTGCAGGGAACGGAGCCCGGCACACAGAGGCATCGGGCGCAGGACACAGCCCGCGGACATCGCAGGATCCTGGGGACAAGGTAAGTAACCTGCACCAGGATTTTGATATGCAATCCTGAGTGTGGCTCGGGGTTACCGCTAATGGCACTGAAATTTAACCCTGAGCCACACTCGGGAATACCGCCAGGGAGTTTAACCTCTTGTCTATCGCCCACCGTCAAATGACGGCGGGCGGAAGACTCTCTCATTCTGACAGGACGTCATATGATGTCCTGCCTTTAAAAGGAGCTAGGGGGCGCACCCGCCGCGTTACTGGGGACCCGGTGCGCGTGCCCGGCGGCCGCGATGGCCCCCGGGCACCCGCGATTGCCCAGTAACCGAGCAGGAAAGTGGATCTGTGTGTGTAAACACACAGATCCACGTCCTGTCAGGGAGAGGGGACCGATGGTGTGTCCCCTCCCCCCACAGTTAGAACACATCTAGGAAACACATTTAACCCCTTCCTCGCCCCCTAGTGTTAACCCCTTCCGTGCCAGTCATGTTTATACAGTAATCAATGCATTTTTATAGCAGGGATCGCTGTATAAATGTGAATGGTCCCAAAAATGTGTCAAAAGTGTCCGATCTGTCCGCCGCAATATCACAGTCACAATAAAAATCGCAGATCGCCGCCATTACTAGTAAAAAAATAAAAATGCTATAAATCTATCCCCTATTTTGTAGACGCTATAACTTTTGCGCAAACCAATCAATATACGCTTATTGCGATTTTTTTTTTTACCAAAAATATGTAGAAGAATACGTATTGGCCTAAACTGAGGAAAATTTTAATTAAAAAAACAAAATGGATATTTATTATAGCAAAAAGTAAAAAATATTGTGTTTTTTTTCAAACTGGACGCTATTCTTTTGTTTATAGCGCAAAAAAAAAACCTGCAGAGGTGATCAAATACCACCAAAAGAAAGCTCTATTTGTGGGAAAAAAAGGACGCAAATTTTGTTTGGGAGCCACGTTGCACGACCGCGCAATTGTCATTCAAAGTGTGACAGCGCTGAAAGCTGAAAAATGGCTTGGGCAGGAAGGGGTGCCCGGTAGGGAAGTGGTTAAAGAACAAGGGGTACCCCAAATGCCCGGTAGGGAAGTGGTTAAAGAACAAGGGGTACCCCAAATGCAGATGGAAACATCTCAGATTACAGGCTTTGGCAGCCACCATTTTTTTGCCTTTTTGCATTCTTTAATTTGGTAAATCCATAAGCACCAGGTATAGCCAATGCTTTCCATAATGTAAAAATGTCTAAACACTGCGTATTGCTTTGCAGGATGAGTCCAGCAGCATGCATGCCATTGGCATCCATCAATGACAACGTTGGTATTTTTACCAATCTTGTGGTGTCTGCTCTTTTTACAGTATTTATTTTCATAGAAAACAGAGAGTAACTCTCCAGGTAACCCCTGAAAAATGTCTCAGATTTTAAAGCTGGGAGCTTCTTATAAATCCTTAAAATCTTCACCAGCCTGTCTTAAAAGTTATATGAATGCAAGAACAAAAATGTAATATATGTCATCTTACAAGTCCTTAGATGTGCTGGTTGTATTAGTTATCCTTTTTTATGCTTTGTATGCCCCTCATTCACCTTGTAATCCTACAAATAACACACATTTGTCCCTGGGTGAAAACGCTCCTTTTCTGTACTCTATTTGGAAGGAGCAGTGTTGAGCAACAGAGAAAAATGGGAACAATGCTAATTAATATTTTAGTAGAGGCAGAGAACATAGAAAATGAACAGTTCCCTGGATTTTTGGCAGGGACAACAGGTATTTTTTTCAATAGTATATTTAACAGACCAAAAGGAAGTGATAAATGTAAGAGTTTACATACACTTAACAATTACAGTTGTAGCCGCTTTGCTACAGTATATGTCGAGGAACTGTACAAAGAACTTTTATAATCATTGCCCTTTTTTAATACAATAGTCAAGTTTACAATAAAAGTTTCTATAAAAACAATGCTCCAAGGGCGTGGCCGGCATGGAGGACTGAGCAGACGTGCTATTGGAGCTCTGCTGAAGACGAATCCAACTTTACATCCATGGCTGAGTGAATTTAACTCCTTTTTAGACCGGCAGTCCCTGTATGCCTTCCAGAAGCTCTGGGGGCCCAAAACGGGGCAAGCAATTGAAATTTCCGGCGGGTATAGAGGCTATAGAGAGTCCGGTTCCTGACCTCTGGCCAGCGCGCCTAACCAACATGGCGTCGCAGACTGATCATGTGGAAGCTGTGGAGGCCTCCCCGCCTGGTATTCCGGAGGTGATGGCAGCTATCATGTCTTGTCAATCGGCTGTGGCATCCTGTCAGACGACGCTCACTACGAAGATCGAAGCAGTACAGCTTGATGTGGGGCTGCTACGCCAGGACCTGGACAAGATTCGCTCCCGGATCACAGTGGCCGAGCGGCGAGTCAGAGATGTGGAAGACGCAGTCGCTGGCCACAAAGGAGCTATCCGAACCCTGGTAACTAAGGTGAGGGCGCTGGAATATCGTGCAGAAGACGCCGAGAACAGAAGTCGGCACAACAACATCAGAATCGTCAGACTTCCAGAGGGAGTGGAGGGGCACGACCCTACGGCCTTCACCGAAGAAATGCTCCGTGGTCTTCTTCCCGCGGCCCGGCTCTCCCCCCACTTTACGGTGGAGAGGGCCCATAGAGTGCCGCCGAGACCAGGTCCGGAGGGAGCCCCCCACGCACGTTCATCCTCCGTCTGAACTTTCGGGATAGGGACGAATTGCTTCGAGCGGCCCGCCTGGCTGGTAAGCTTCCGTTCCGCAACACCAACCTCATGATGTTCCCAGACTACACGATCGAGACGCAGCGGCAGCGACGATCGTTCGATGGTGTGAAAGCGGCGCTCCGAGTGAAAGGCATCAAATACAGCATCCTATTCCCTGCCAAACTGCGAGTGGTCGACGGGGAGTCGGTGAAGATCTTCAACAGCCCCAAGGATGCTGGAGTATGGCTTGATTCCCTGCCTCCATAGTGTCTGCTTTCAAGAATGGCCTGAGCGGATGTTTGCTTTTTCCCTGTGCAGTCTTGCTGGGCCATTATGTGAGGTGAGAGATCTGACAATGGCAGGGCGGTATCCTGACTTTTGTTGCGACATCGTATCCTTTGTTTCTCTGACTTTTGTTGCGACACCGTTGTGTCCAGGTATCCTGCCCCTGATGCCGTACTGCTCTGTGCATGCACACATAGCTACCCTGAGTCGGCTCTGCTAGCTGCGCAACACGGATGCTGGCGCATATATGCCGGTTCCAATGTACCCAGTGACCGGTCTTCACTTTGCTGTGGACACACTCTCCTTTGCCCTTCAGCATCTCCTATCAGCAGGGATTTTACACCTCATTTTGGAACGTGTGTTTTTTCTTTTTGATAACTGTTCTATCGCCCATGTTTTGGTGCGGGTGATGGTTTGCCCTTACGAGGCCCACGCCTCCAACGACTTGTGACTTGTCGTGCTGTTAAGTTTGCGCTCTTCTCGGTTAGAGGTGCGCGGGGAGGGGGAGGGGGGTGGACGGCTGTTATCGTCCAGGGTTTAGTTGGTTTGGTTGGGGAATTGCAATGTTTTTATAGGTTGGTCTTTTGGTTTTTATCTACTTGTCTTTTTAGCATGCAACAGGATTGTGGCTATTCCTCTGCGGTTGTGCAGTGCCTCCGGCCTGCTCAAGCTATGTTTGCTACGCGCCTGCACTGGGGGTGCATGCACTTCTGCAGACGAATCCAGATAGGAGGATTGATCCGTTATTTTTTCTGTCTGTCGAAATTACAATATGGCTAATTTTACGGTGATGTCCTGGAATGTCAGGGGTCTTAATTCTGCTATTAAGAGATCCTTGGTCTTTAAGTTTATCCAGCAGCACGGTCCCAAGATCTGTATTCTGCAGGAGACCCACTTAATGGGTTCTAAGGTTCTGGGTTTGAGACGGGCATGGGTGGGTGCGCACTATCATGCTACCTACTCTAACTATGCTAGGGGGGTGAGTGTCCTGGTGCGTCGCTCCTTGCCATTCCAACTTCAAGCGGTTCGTACTGACCCAGGGGGTAGGTATGTCCTAGTGCATGCCCTTATAGCTGGGACCCCATATGTCATTGTAGGTGTCTATTTGCCCCCCCCCCCCGCGGATCTCACGGTGCTCCACGGGGTGATGCAGATGGTTACGCAGTATGAGGTGGATAGGGTGCTCCTGGTAGGGGATTTCAATTTGGTCATGTCTGATGCTCGGGATCGGCTCCGTCCCTCCCCTTCCCCTGCTCTCGGGTTATCTCACTGGGCATCTACCTTCACTCTGACGGATCTATGGAGACATTATCACCCCTCTGACACACAATTCACCTGTCTCTCCACGACCTATCGTACATTATCTCGTATTGACATGGCGTTTGCCTCCTGTGGCCTGTTGGGGGAGGTCCGCTCCACCGAGATCCTCTCGCGGGGTATCTCTGATCACGCCCCGTTGTTGGTCTCGGTTGGGGTGGCTTCTCCTGGAGGCCAGAGGGTCTGGCGACTTTCTAAGACATGCCAGAGGAGCTCTGTGGTTACTGGCTCCAGAATGAGGGATCAGCGGGACCCCTGGTAGTCTGGGACACTTTTAAGGCCTGGCTCAGGGGAGTCTACATTAAGAAAATAGCAGATAGGAAGAGGGGGTCGGTACAAAATCTGAGAAGATTGGAAGATCAGGCTGGGACAAGAGAAAGGGCTTATGTACAGGCACCTGGCTCGGACACCTACGACCCTTGGCAACATACCCTGAGAGAGCTTTCCTTGCTAACGATCGACCTCACCAAAAAGTCAATGCTGGATAGTGCTCAGAGGGTGTTCGAGTTTAGCGATAAAAATGGTCGGCTTCTGGCGTGGTTGGCCAGAGGTCAATCTCCTAGTATGCATATTGGTAGGATCAGGGACGCAGATGGTGCATTACTTGCAGACCCGATGGCCATTGGCTCCAGGTTTCTCCGTTTTTATCAGGACCTTTACTCCTCCAAAGTGGCTTATACTGCTGACGACCTTACTGACTATTTGGACAAGATCCCATTTCCCACTCTTGACCCGGACAAATGTAGGGACCTAGATAGAGACATTTCCTTAGAGGAGGTGCAGAAGGCCATGGGCTCTATGCAATCAGGTAAGGCTCCGGGACTGGACGGGGTGCCTATTGAATTTTACACTGAGTATCAAGAATTATTAGCCCCCAGACTAACTTCCCTCTTTCAGCAGTTTTCTGCCTTGGGGTCCCTTCCGGACTCCATGTCTGAGGCGGTTGTTGTGTTAGTGCCCAAACCCGGTAAGGATCCAGAGGAATGCGGTTCGTACAGGCCCATCTCCTTAATCGACGCCGATGCCAAGCTACTGGCGAAGGTGTTGGCGATGCGTCTGGTTACGGTACTGGTGGACTTGATCCACCAGGATCAGACCGGGTTCATGCCGGGGAAGGGCACGGATATAAACATCCGTAGACTGTTCCTTAATTTAAGTGCTTCTCATGATAATGGTGGCACCCGGGTCATAGCCTCTCTCGACGCTGAGAAGGCTTTCGATTCGGTGGAGTGGGGGTACCTTTGGGAAGTCTTACGACGCTTTGGATTTGGCCCGCAGTTTCTTTGCTGGTTAAATATGCTATATAAGTCCCCTAGAGCGAGAATACGTACCAATGACGCCCTTTCTGATTTTTTTCTCCTCCAGAGGGGCACCAGACAGGGATGCCCCTTGTCACCTAGCTTGTTTGCTCTAGCCTTGGAGCCGCTGGCGATCCTGATTAGGGAGTCCGGCGCGATCCAGGGACTCAGAATTGGCCCTCTGGAGGAGAAGATATCTCTCTATGCAGATGATACACTGCTTTATCTGCATGATGCTGGCACCTCGTTGAGGGCGGCCTTGCAGATTTTTGATGACTTTGGGCGTTTCTCTGGAGTCAGGATCAACTGGTCCAAGTCGGTCCTGTTTCCACTGGACTCCCGGGACCGTGAGGAGGGGGTCTCGACCCCGCTACTCTGGGTAGAAGAGTTTAAATATCTGGGAATTGTGGTGTTGAGGGACCTTTGGGACTTTCGTTGCCTCAATTTATTGCCCATTGTGAAGCGTCTCAAGGAGCACTGCTCCAGATGGCGAGAACTACCCCTGAATCTATTGGGACGCATCAATGTGCTGAAAATGCTATTCTTACCAAGATTCACTTATGTGTTCAGGAACTGCCCGGTATGGCTCCCCTTGTCATTCTTTAGGGATTTGGATGTCTGCATAGGCTCTTTTCTGTGGAGGGGATCCTCCCCTAGACTAGCCAGAGTCACCTTGCAGTTACCGGTCCGTTGCGGGGGCCTCGCGCTTTCAAACTTCCTGGTGTATTTTTGGGCAGCAATCCTGGTTACTGTGAGGTGGTGGTTTGAGCAATCCGGGTTGAATGCAGCCACTTGTTTGGAAGCTGCCATCCTGGGATCGCTCAAAGAACTGGCGAATCTGGTTTACAGAGGTTGCACGGCGTACCCTTCACTACCTGTTCCCACCAAGACGACCATTAGGGTCTGGACTCGGAGAAGATTCCGGCGACCGCATCAGTACTCTCCTTTCTGTCCCCTTTGGGGTAACCCTTCCCTTCCTCATTATAGGACGATACCTGATCCGCAACTATGGGCTAGACATGGGATAAAGATTCTCCGGGATGTTATTCGTTCGGGGAATCTGTTATCCTTTCGAGAATTGGCTATTAGATATGATCTCCCGGGGAGTATGCAGTTTAGATACTTTCAGTTAAGACATGCCACCAGGGCCCAATTCCCTCAGACTATCGACATTACTACTGACCCTATTGAAAGACTTCTAGCTCAAGACACACTTACCAAGACGCTCTCTACACTATACCTTACGCTCTTGCAGGTTGACTCCCCCAGGATGAACTCACTCTGGGAGAAATGCCGATATTCCCGGCCTAGATAGGGAAACGTGGGAGGAATGCTTTGAGGATGGGGCAAAATTAATGATCTCCTCTAGGGGCAAGCTGCTGCACACTAAATGTATGCATCGTGTATACTACACGCCCCAGAGGTTACATTGGATATACCCTGACAGATCACCTCTGTGCCCTAAATGTCACTCATCTGAGGGCACTTTTTTTCATATGTTCTGGACTTGCCCCCCGGTGGGGGCCTTCTGGACGGAGGTCTTTGATCATGTCAATGTACGCCTTGCTCTGCCCCTTCCGATGTCCCCTGAATTAGCCTTATTGGGGGTACACGACGATGATCTCACTACACTAAACTACTGGTTTCTATGTTAATGTTCTATGCCAAGAAGGAAATTCTTCTTTAATGGTCCTCTCCCTCTCCTCCGAAAATATCTGCATGGAAATCTGCTGTCAATAATGTGATGCCATTATATAAGCTAACTTATATCAGTAAGGGATGTCCTCAGAAATTTGACCGGGTGTGGCTCCCCTGGACACAACAACTTTAGCTCAATTTTTGATGGACGGGGTTGCCGTCGCGCTGTTTACCTTGCTATGTTGGGGGGGTGGGTGGTGCTGGGATCGGGTACGGTTCCTTATTTCATGCCTGAATGCAGTTTATATCCCTGTGTGGTCTTCCCTATCTGTTGTACCGATACTGATTCTGTTTTGTATGCTTATTATTTGTTCTTGATCTCAATAAAAACCAAACTTGTTGTTAAAAAAACAATGCTCCAAATATATTAGCAATATTTTGGGTCCAGTTTCACCCTTTTTCAAGCCAGAGCTGTATTGCATTACTAAGAAAGAGCAACAGTTACTAGTCCTGTGTGTGGATCCATGACAAATATTTAATTGGACATACCGTGGGTGTTGCCAGAGGGGCTGGATCACACCACAAGACAAGGAACGTTTACCGTATATACTCGAGTATAAGCCGAGTTTTGCAACACATTTTTTTGTGCTGAAAATGCCCCCCTCGGCTTATACTCGAGTCACCTTTTTTGCACCTGATCTCCCGGACTTTGGGGACCCGGTACCGGCCGACCGTGAGGCCCCTGGACCCCAAACTTGGCACACATCTAGCCTCACTCTTCCTCTACAAGTCTGCAAAGTTTGTTGTCCGGGGGACCTACGGCCGGGGAGCACCGATTTTTCAAAGCCTGGCACCCCTTCCATAGACTCCCATGTTAAACGTCAGTCTAGTCATGGGCACAGTGAGGCATGGGCACAGTGAGGCATGCACATGGGCACAGTGAGGCATACTTATACTCGAGTCAATACGTTTTCCCAGTTTTTTGTGGTAAAATTAGGTGCCTCGGCTTATATTCGGGTCGGTTTATACTCGAGTATATACGGTATTAAATGTGTGTGGTCAAGTTAACCCAAGACAGCTGTAGCCATACTGTGTATGTATGTTTTTGACAGGTATGATTTGCTTATAGCAGGGTATAGACTCCCGTTGTATATCGCTTAGTGAGATTTCTGTGTAGTTCTCATTTTTGACACTACTTGTCCCCCTGCCGTTATTTATTAGTGTGGAACTGTTTTTAGGAGATTGTTTTAATTCTAATATTGGGGGGCCATATAGGACAAATGTTTCCTCTGCTGTGGGCTCCAGGTTTCACCTTAGGGAGGTCAGTGTCACAAATGGACACCAAACTCGGGTGGCCAATTCATGACATGATTATGATATATACATTACTGTGCAATAGTCTTAGGCAGGTGTGAAAAATGGTAAATTAAGAATGCTTTCAGAAATGGCAACACCCGCTGCCATTTTTCTGCACCCCAGTTCCTATGTTTTCATGCACAGTTGAGTCACTGTGCCTTGTTTCCATGTCCTTTGCACAAAAATATGGAAACTGGGGTGCAGAAAAATGGCAGCAGGCGCTCTGGACTGATGAGTCAAAATTTGAATTGGTTGGCTGTAGCAAAAGGCAGTTTGTTCACGAAGGGCTGGACAGCGGTACAATAATTAGTGTCTGCAGACAACAGTAAAGCATGGTGAACGTTCCTTAAAAGTTTGCAGCTGCATTTCTTATCCATCATACCATACCATCAGGGAGGCGTGTAATTTGCCCCAAATGTATTCTTCTGCAGGACAATGACTCCAAACATACAGCCAATGTCATTAAGAACTATCTTCAGTGTAAAGAGGAACAATGAGTCCTGGAAGTAATGGTTTGGCCCCTACAGAGCCCCGATCGCAACATCATCAAGTCTATCTGGGATTACATGAAGAGACAGAAGGATTTGAGGCAGCCTACATCCACAGAAGATCTGTGGTTAGTTCTCAAAAATGTTTGGAAGAACCTACCTGCCAAATTCTTACAAAAATGGTGTACCAAGAGGAACTGATGCTGTTTTGAATGGAAAGGGTGGTCACACCAAATATTGATTTGATTTGGATTTATCTTCTGTTAATTTACTTTCCATTTTGTTAATTGATAAAAATAAACTATTAACAGACAATTGGTTGTGAGCAGTAGAAAAATGTGAGGAAAAGCCCCTTTTTCACTCTGGGAGAAGTTAGCAACCATATTAGTTCTTCTGGGACCTGTTCATCTGCTCACTACCCTTACTGGGGCTAGAAGTACAGAGTTTCTTCTAGAAGGGAGTGCCTTTCTCAGGACAAAGACTGTATGAACACTAGTTTCACCACAGAAGCATAATTGAAATCCACTTGATCGTTGTTTTCTGTTTAACTGAGGATGTACATCATTGTTTATGTTGAAGAGTTGTACCTCATAAAGATTCATTATTAATGTAACTACCTTCTAGTTGGGACAATGAGTATTACAGGGGTGCTCAACCTTTTGAAGATCAAGGGCCAGCTTAAGCGACTTGGTAACCGGTCGCGGGCCACAATGAACAGAGCAGGCATATGACAGGTCCATGTCCACTCTGCATATGCAGAACAGACAGGGGCACAGCCCATTCTACTATATTGGTCCTCCAATCTGATCTGTCCAGATGGAAGGAGAAGGATTCCCCCCTTCTTTTTTTTTTTTGCGGATCGAATTAGAGGTAGGTGGGTGTAAACGGCCACAAGTCAATTTACATCTGTGGCTCAATAGAGGTGAATGACGGGTCCAATTGGGTCAGCCTGATCGTGTCAAAGGGGCCTAAGGTTTGATTTCACACTGATGCGCTGCGGTATACCCACACAGAGGGTGCAGCGCAGTGCACCTGTGGCTTTTCTGTGGGTTAGCTGCACTTAGACTTCTATTATATCCTGCAGGTGTGGTGCACTTTCTGAAGTGCACCAACCCACAGGTAATAACAGAAGTCTATGGCTCAGTGCAGGTAACCCGCAGGTGTTCTGCGCTGCACCTGTGGATCAGTTTGAAAGCAGCCCAGTAACCACTGCAGAACAGATATGCCCATATATACACTGTGATTTTAGTATTAAACTTACCTTAAATAACAGTCTTCCATTCAGGTATCACCAGCTGCGCTATACATAAAGCATCGGCTTATGCCAACCCGCCATCCCAGAGCAGGAGGTCGCGGGCCACATCAGAGGGCTCTGCGGGCCACACGTGGCCCCCGGGCCACTGGTTGGGCACTCCTGGAGTATTGGGAATGGAGACTTCATTTAAAGGATCCTATAAGAGGTGAAGTGATTTTGGCACTTGTGTGATGGAGGATTCTGTAGTGACTCAGCGTAGAGTGACTACAGAATCCTATGTTGTGTAGAGCTGAAAGCTCATCATGTCCCTGTAGGGTGAGGGTGTGGGTCCTCATATTAGTGTCCATTGTTTGGTATATTTGGTCTTTAGTTTGGAACATGGCAAGCTCTAGCTGGAGTGGTCAGAAGGCCATAATGTGGTCCTGGGCCTGGGACCCCCCTCCCAGGGATCAAAAGTAAGAAAAAAGATTCCTGAGTTCAGGGAAACCATTTCAGATAGCCCTAAACTGAAATTATGTAGGTGCATCAAATATTATCCGTTCCGTTGAATTTGGATCAGATCATGTGAGGTGAACAAGCTTTGTTTGGGAAAGGGGTAGTTGGTCTGTTGGGTGGTTGCAAAGGTACCTCTGGGTGATGGCCTGGAGCTACTGGAAAAAAAGAGGCCTCTCATGCATAAAGCTACAGCTGTATTACATGCTTATTGGTAAAAAAATATACAAAGCATCTTTTTATAAGCTTGTAAACAATTTAAATGATATGCAGTTTGAAGTTGGGGCATGTTTTTAGAATTATCTTTAGCATAATATGAATGCCAATATATTTCAAGGGTTGAACAAGAGTTATAATGCTGCGTACACACGATCGTGATTCACGCGGTGAAAACACCGCCGTGAATCACGACAGGAAAAACGAGGGAACGGCTTGTTCCCCCACACACGGCCGTTTTTCCCGTCATTTTTTCTCTTGACGAGAAAAACGACCGTGTGTAGGCTCCGCGGCAGTGTTTCCCTATGGGAAAACTGCAGTGGAAAAAAATGACAGGAATCACGACGAGAAAAATTAGAGCATGTTCTAATTTTTCTCGTGATTAATGCCGTTTTTCCCGTCGGGAAAAACGTCAAAAAGCCCACAGAGGATCGTTTTTTTCGTCCAAAGGAAAAAATTAAATTTTTCCAGACGGGAAAAATGATTGTGTGTACGCGGCATAAGAGTTGTTTTTGTGTTAAGCTGTTCCACTACTTACAGATGACAATTATGTCTGGCAATCTTTTTTATTACTAAAAGGTAGCTCCTTTTACATTTTGTATGAATTTTAAAATGAAAGTTTGACAAACTCCACTATATTTAAATGCAATCCATAAGCTGAATTACAACAGATGTATTTTTTTTATTTGAATACTTTGCAGGTAAATTACAGTTTTGGCATGTCTGCTCTCACAGGGGGGTAAGTTCCAGTTACAAAACGCAATTTGCCTCCTGGAGTTGTGACGGGCTGTCACACCACAAAAATTATATATTTAATATTTGGCCCGTGTATTCAGCAGGCTTTTTCAAAGCAAT
Organism: Rana muscosa; assembly: GCA_029206835.1. NCBI lineage: Eukaryota > Metazoa > Chordata > Amphibia > Anura > Ranidae > Rana > Rana muscosa. Next base: position 340,935,121 of record CM055120.1, on the reverse strand, counting down.
AAAGCAGCAGTCTGCAAGCTGTTCAGTTCCTGCAGATGGTTTTGATGGAAAGCTCTAACCAAACTATGCAGAATCTGAGCAGAATTCAATTTAACCTCAGAGCGCACCTGTAATTTAGCAATAATCATCATAATGCTGTGAAGGAGAAAGGTTGGAGAGGTGTATGGGGAGGCTTAGGTTCTCCCAGTGATGAATGAATTAGTTGTTATGTTGGCTTAAGTTGGCTAACACTTCCTTAATTAGGGTGACAATGCTCACTCACTGTACTGTATCTATGGAGGAGTAGTGTTGTCACCTTAGGACAAGAAGTGTACTAAGAAGTAAAGACCACCTCCCCTTCTCATTAACTGGTATTCTATAGTTCACAGAGGTAAACTGGGAATTCCCTAGTGTAAAAGACGAGTAGTTGTGTTGTTTTGTGTATTGTTTATTATGAACTTCTTTGCATGTTGCAAGTATCTTGCTCTTCCCCCATACTCCTGAGGAGGCAGTATCCCCCTACAAAACACGTTGAAGAATCAAGCTCCCATGGACATTCCCATAAGTGAAATATTCGTTGCTGATACTGATGGGCAACAATTGTTTGAATTCAACTACAGATGTGTGATTGCCAATATTGTAAATAGGAATGCGAAGGGTCGTGGTAAAGTGTATGTATACCCTAGCAATGGACTTCTCTTGTTTGTATTCTTTTGGTGCTCATGATGTGTAGTTAAGTCCTTGGTTAATGGGTATTTTTTTTATCACTTATCCAACAGATATAATAAAATGCTTGCAATTCCCCATGATTAGGCTCCAAGGGGCGGAGTGGGACACTTTGGGGGCGTGGCCTGGCTGGAGTCCGGGCTGAGCCTGCCATTTATCTCACTTCATGCACATGAGTCTGCTTCATGATGTGCGGACTATGGACCTTTTTCTTTGACATTGCTGCAGCTTGGAGCTAGGACGAGCTCCCTGTCCCCTGCCTGCACTCACAGGGTCTAGTTGGACTTTACCTCTACCTGAGCGGCACCTAAATTTTGTCTTTTTGGTCAAAATGCTTCCAATGCTTTAACAGACCAAAAGTAAACAAACAAGAGAAGTCCATTGCTAGGTATACATACACTTTACCATGACCCTTAGGCCAGGTTCACATATGTGCAAACTGGATGTGGGTTTCCCCACATGTTCACACATGTCAGGGGCGGCCGTGGTCCACATTCCAAAAAGGGTCCTGTGCGTGTTTGGGTCTGGTTCAGGTGCAAATTCAGGCCAAAATTTGGACCTGATTTGCACCTGAACCAGTGAACAGGAACGCACCGGACTCCATGCTGGGAAGCGCGGCCGCACATATGCGCATCGGGACCCTTTGGGGTAAGACCGCGCTTTTATTAAGATGCCTCTCAACTCAACTCAACTCAACATATGTGAACCTGGCCTTAGGAAGATTATCACCCTAACACTTTACTGCAATATATCAACCACAAGTTCATATTTCTGGGAAATAGCCAGTGAGAAAATTACAAGAGCAATGGGCTAAGTATTCTGGAAAATACTGACAACAAATCCATTGCTCTGAACCAGTGAGGAGAAAATAAAGTATTTTTTTTTACTATCAATGGATTGAAATTTTAAGGCAATTTATAATAATAGTAAGTTACTTTAAGACTTATACAACAATCATTTTATCTTTCATTGATTTTTAACAATGATGACGTTTAAGATTTTAACTAGCGCAGTGATAAAAGTAATCTGAGTCCCAAAGGTACAACTTTCTACAAGCCCTTGTATAATCATCGAGTGGCAATGCCTGCAGCAGTGATAAGGGGGGGAGGGGGGGGGGGTTATATTTGTTGATGCCAATGGCATAATTGAGCAAAGTGGGAGCCCTGTAGCTTTTTTATCCTGCTACCAAGGGGAGGCATTCACCAAAGAGCCATCTTTGTAACCTTCTCCCCCTCTCCTAGAACCAACTTATGCAGCCTCAGGCTAAGCATGCATGGTAGTTGTTTCATCTTAGCTTGTAAACACCGGTCTGAAAAGCATTCAGCTCAGTAAATATTTTCAAACAGTGTTAAAGCCAAAAAAATTGATATGCAGTCAGACATTGAACTAACAACCTTAATCTTCATAGCTTTGTCTCCACTTTCCTGTTATAGCAATTGCACATGGCGTTTAAATATGACTGTGCACAGCACTCAAATTAGACCCAGTGCACTCAGTAATCAGAAATTAGTAACAGAACTGGTAAGTCACACCCCTTTCTTTCTTTGCAATACAAGCCTATGTAAATAAAATGTCTATGATGGGTGTGGCTGTTGCTCAGCTCTGCCACCACAGGACACTACAGTGTGAGGGTAGCATGCAGTGTTTTAGACTAAGAGAAAGTGGTATTTTAAGGCATTTCAACATGAAGGAATGCAGAAATAAAAAGTGATAAAAACGTCTGACACTTTAACTGGGCTTTGACACGCTTTCTTAAAGTGGTTCTAAACTCAGAAGGTTTTCTATCTTAATGCATTATTTGCATTAAGATAAAAAAAGCTTCTATGTGGAGCAGCACCCCTCAGCCCCCCTAAAACTTACCTGAGCCCATCTCAGTCCAACGATGTTGCACAAGAGTCTCAGGCCGCCCGGGACTCTCCCTCCTCATTGGTTGAGACAGCAGCAGGGCACCATTGTCTCCTGCTGCTGTCAATCAAAGTCAGTGAGCCAATGAGAAAAGAGAGGGAGCGGGGCCGAACCACGGCTCAGTGTCCGAATGCTGCTTGCTGTGAGGGCATTTGGCCAGGAGCGTTGGCAAGTGACCCAAGAAGAGGAGGATCTGGGCTGCTCTGTGCAAAACGATTGCACAGAGCAGGTAAGTATAACATGTTTGTTATTTTTACATGAAAAAAAATTTGACTTTAGTATCACTTTAAAGCCCCCTAATCTTCAGTTTAGGTTTAAGAGCAGGGCATGGGAATCCTAACAGGCGTGCTGACAGTAGGAAGGAAATCTGACATGAAAGAAATATGGAGGCAGCCATTACAGATCTTTTTTTTTAAATGATCATTTACTGAAAATCATCCTAATCCTCTGGCTTCAAGACATTTTTAGACACAGCTTTTATAAAGTTGTTTTCAGTAGCAAAAGTCCAATGTTGAGAACTACCGTGCTACATTCTCAACTATGTAATTGAATGTTAGAGCCTATGAAGATAGACAATGTCCACCAGGATTAGTAAAAATAGTCAAAAAACACCAAAGAAAAATTCCCAGCTCACTTACCAACCAGCCTGCAACAAACCAAATTGTTGTGTCTAACAATTCACGTTAAACCAGGGGTTTAGTTTGCACACAATAACATGCGCGAGCTGCAGGGCCACTTCATGGCACCCCTAGTGTAAATTTATAGAGTTAGGACTGCAGTACACTAAGGTGCCGTGACGTGGCTTCAGCAGTTTATGCATTTTTTTGCGAATGCGTGCAAATTTATTTTGTAAAGCGCTACGCAAACTGTTGGCACTATATAAACCCTGTATAATAATAATAATGAAACCCCTGGTTTTAACATGAACTGTTAGACAGGAAAATTCTGTTTGTTGCAGGCTGGTTGGTAAGTGAGCTGGGAATTTTTCTTTGGTGCTTTTTGACATGCGTCGCCCTTCCATGTGCTCCGTGCTACAAAGGCCAGTTATAGGTTGGGGTGGTTGCCATTTGTTTGTACTGTTGGTAAATTGGTGAGGGGGCGCACTGGATACCTTTGCTGTCATTATGCTATTGCTGGATGTCCAGTGCCTTCCTATACCTTTAAGGAGGGGTGAGCTCCCCCCAGGCATACTTGCCGTCAATCTATCCATTACTATATATGTACTCCAACTTTGGAGACTCTCAAAATTTAGAACTGCAGTACACTAGGGTGCTGTGAAGTAGCCCTGCAAGCTTACACATGTATTTGCAAATGTATGCAATCGAAACCCTTGGTTTTAACATGAACTGTTAGACAGGACAATTTGTTTTTTTTTTTGCAGGCTGGTTGGTAAGTGAGCTGCGAATTTTACTTTGGTTTTTTTTGGCATGCATCGCCCTTACATGCGCTCCTTGCTGCAAAGGCCAGTTATAGGTTGGGGTGGTTGCCATTTGTTTCTACTGTTAGTAAAAATAGTCCCAGGCTCTTGTCCAAGGCAATCAACAACTGCAAATCTGAGCGGACAGCATCATATGACCCACATCTGTCTGTTGTCCCGTTTTATCGTTTTCAGTATGGTTTACCTCAATATGAGTTTTATGCTGATCTTTTTTCCTATTGTTACTGTACGTGATGTTAGAACAATTTTGCACATTTTACATAATCATTTTCTGTGAGCTGTAAAATGATGAAGCGCTCTTTGGGTCTGTACTATGTACACAGCCTTACAAAATAAATACTTTTCTGATTTTTGAAACCTCCTGGTCAATAAATATAGCCAAGAAAAAAAAAAAATGTTCTTTCCATAGCAATTTCCTTGTATTGGTTTAAATTGAAGCTCCTTTGTAATCTTTTTCCGTTGTGTGTCTTATTGCTGCCATTATGTAGTAATCATTTTGTCAATGTTATTGCGGTAGCCATAATTTACATGAACAGATCTCTCCTGCAGAAGACCTCTCGCAGTCTGGGTTCAAAAATAAGCACCATTTAAATTGTAAAACTAAATAGCATGAAATGGAACATAGCTAGATATGTCCAAAATTGCCGCGGGTTTTGGATAATACTGTGAAGTATCCTCTCTCGCTTCCCCGCAGAACATTGTTTCGCTTTGTTGTTATTTTTGAAACAAAAAAGGAATGAATATGACTGAGAAAGAAAAGCAGTTTTGATTTTTCTGTATGGTAGCGTATGAACTATCTGTATAAAGAGTAACACATATCTCTGATCAAACACAAGTCACTTTTATCAAGTGTTGCAAACTGTTTGAACATTGCTCAAAATCACAATCGCCCAAACTTTAAAGGGATAGCATGGTAGTATGGTGGTTTATAAGTATGTTTCTTATTTATTATGATCTATTTTTTTTTTTTACAGCGGATGTAGCTTTAGGCTTCTTTTTTGTGTTCCAAGTCTCTCTGTCAGGATCAGCAGGAGACTGCTGTTTGGATTTAGGGGGCTTAGACACTTCTAAAGAATACATGCCAACATCAAAGTCTAAAGCCCTGGGGGCAACATGCAGACCTTTGTCTCTTAGGCCGGCCATACACGGTGCAAATTTATTTCCTGCAACCCCCCATCAACTCGGATAATGCTGACAGGGCAATCCCTCCTGCTGAACTATTGTCTGCTCCCGATGGGGGGACGGGGGCGAGCGGGGGAAGTCATCTTTGCCAGAAGAAAATAGTGTTTATTGCTAGCAGCTATAGCATAATAATTGTAAGAGAATCCAGCAGGATGGTTGTACCCCAGCTGACCAATTGATCAACTTGGTACATTCAGCCTGCCCATTAACGGTTCGAATCTTGGCCAGTTCCTGCGGTTCGAGACTCGAACCGTGTATGGCAGACCGTATTGTGCGGTCCTTGGGGCCTCGGCTGACCAAACTCTATTACACCTTGCCTAGGTGCTTGCTCAGGTCAATGAAGGTAAAATAATTCTTTCAAATGGGTTCTATAAGTTAAATGGCTTGTTTTATTTCTTTCTAATTTTTACATTTTTGTGCTTCCCATCCTTTTTCACTTTTTTCGTTTTTTCCCTCTAAATTTTTTATAAGGGACATTGCTAAAAGAAATATCAGATGTGGCAAATAATAGTTTTAAAGTGGCTGCAGGGAGCACATATGTGGAAACAATGCTTTGTAAATGGCTGCAATAGCAATGATCTCTAATTTGTCTCTGTAACTCTTTAGTCTCCAATGAGCATGTTTTAAGTTTTTGGCCATCACTTGTAGCATGTCCATAGATCAGTGGTCGCCAATCTTTCCGACCTCATGGACCACTAAACTCACAATTTTAAATCCTGCTGACCACCAACATGAATTTTACATGCCTTATACACACAATGCTCCAGCTCCTTGCCCCCCCCCCCCCCATGGATTACACGGCTGTCTTATACACACAATGCTCCTGCTCTCTGCCTCCCTCTCTTTGCATCACACTGCTGCCTTACACACAGTGCTGGGACAAGGCCATTTAGTGCCCAGGGCGAAGATGGCAAATTGCGTCCCCCCCCATTTTTTACATGACCCCCCCCACACAGTATTGTCCCTTTACATATTACCCCACACAGTATTTCCCCCTTTACATATCACCCAACACACAGTATATCCCCGTACACAGTATTGCCCCCTTTACATGACCCCTCCACACAGCACCGCCCCCATGCCCCCGCTTCCCATCCTTCACAGTTCCATATATTTTCCTCCCTTCACTCTCCTACCTTTCACAGAGCAGAGAGCAGGAGGCAGGACAATCCTAAACTGAAGGCACAGCAGCACTGGGCGGGGCACGGGAGCTGCCGGGTTGATGTTTCATATTAGCGAACTGGTTGGCTGCTAGGACCGCCTCCTAGGAGCCAATCACCTCCCGATTAACGTGATAGGCAGCTATCGCTCTCCACGCAGTGCTGGTCCCGCCCCCAGTGCAGAATTGTCCCACCTCCTCTCTACTCTGCTAATGATAGCAGAGGAGGTTGGGGACAAAAGCGGCGTTTAAATGGCAAGATCGCAGCGGTCCAGAAAGAGCAGCAGCTCGGGCCCGGACGCGGACCGCGGGCCACCATTTAGTGATGCCCTGTGTAGGATAATGATACTCTCTTATGCCCGCTAACAACCCGTCCCCTCTCACAATCCGCCCAGGGCACCCACCCCTCTCGTCCACCCCTTGTACCGGCTCTGCTTACACAGACTCATTGGATCTCACCTTCTTATCCAGCCATGTTCTCAGGCTCCATGTTCCCTCCCACAGTCTGTGATCAGCGCTGCCTTTGGAAGTCCTCTCCTTGACCTCCCGCACTCTGCACTACTCCCCGTTCCTCCCTCTGAGTTCACAGGAGCTGGAACTACAGAGAAGGCATCGGGTGTCAATCTGTGCTGACAGTATTGACTGTCAGCACGCATTGAGAACAACGCTGGAAACCACATTGGGCAGTATACATCCGGCACAATGTTGATTTGTGGCAGAACCCCTGCGGGCCACCAAAATTTTCTTGAGGACCATCAGTCCATGGACCACTGGTTGGGGACCGCTGCCATATACTTCTATTGCATGCCTGCAGTGAGAGCTTTCTGTAGCATTACATTCACTGCGTGATGTGTGCAGCCCTTTGCTGATGTCAGAGACTACCCATAAGGACCACTAAGTCAAGAAGGTTGACCACCATTGCTCCAAAGTGATGCCAAGAGTCAAATGCCCAGGACGGTAGTAAGACAAGGACATAGATCAAAATTGTGTGGACTGTCTTAGATTACACAACTACAATGTACAGAGACAGACAGAAGACAGGCTAGCAGTTGTGTCACCAGTGGGCAGCAGTATCTCACCTTGAAGGGCATGAGCTGATCTTCACCACAGCTTCTGATAGTAAAGATTGATTTAAGGTGCTCTCTTATGACACAACATAGGCAAACATAAACACCCTAAACAAAAGCAGACTCAAGACATATAAGCAGGCAATCAATTAGATGGTTTAAAGTAGCAATCACACAGACAAACGCAACCTGACAGCTTGCACAGCAACTGAAGGTTAGCAGGAAAGCAACAGACTAGATAATTGCAAGACTAAGGAGGCAGGGGCTAAATACACATAGCCTGGTCAAGGACCATAAAAGGATTTTTCATCAAGAGGCAAATGGTTCTATTAAGTAGCCATAAGAAGAGTGGAAACACTATGCATGCGGGAATGGAACAGGGTGGAGCTACTGAATGATGAGAAGAAGTGTGCGAAAAGGCTAACTTATAGCTAGAGGTAGTGCAAAACGTGTAACAGGATGCCTTCTGAAAAAGAGAATGTTGTTTACAGAGTTGAGTAGCTGAGGCTGAAATTTACACATTTTAAGTAAATAAATTAAAGCAATGACTCTCCTATTTTCTTCTCCCTATGAAAAGCTCTGTCGGAGATTTTAATGAATGGCATCATGCCTAAAAGGTGTCAACTACCCCTGTAATGCTTGTAGTCCAATCAACAGGGTGGTGACCAACCTGAATTTCTTCTCTGCAAAGAAGAAAAGTAAGCTCAGCAGCCTGATAAAGTACTGATTAAGTACAAAAAGTGTCTAAATCCTCTGGGGTTGATTTACTAAAGCTGGAGCACTCAGAATCGAGTGCAGTTGTGTGTGGTAACCAATCAGCTTCTAACTTCAGCTTGTTCAATTAAGCTTTGGAAATAAAACCTGGAAGTTGATTGGTTTCTATGCAGAGTTTCACTAGATTTTGCATTCTTCAATTTGAGTAAATAACCCTATATAAGTGTTAAAAACAAATACAAATGTAGCGCACCCACCTATCCCCCTCCTGCATTAAACTCGGCTCCTCGCAGGGGGGAGACCACACCACAAGCCCGTACCCTCCCGTGTTAAGAGGTTAGGCGGTGTTGTTTTTGAGCCTTGTCCGCGGCCAGAGTACAAAGTCCTCCTGAGTATGATTCTCACCTCTACAGTGTGTAAATGCAAGTCCTTGACTTCCCCAGGAACGTAAATGTCCACACCAGCTGAAAGTCCAACTCAATATTTATTTTCACTTGCATAACACATATCTTCTTGGATAGGAGAAAGGTTGGAGCAAAGACACAGGACAGCTTAAGGTGTGGAGGAGGTCCAGGCACAAACGTAGCTCAAACTTTTCTGACTGTTCAGGTTTCTTAAACAGTTTTGGCGCATGGTCTCTGCCACAGACCATGAGGTTGGACTCTGCCACAGAACCTGTGAATAAGGTCACTGCCACTGACCTGGTGAACTAGGTCACTGCCACTGACCTGATGAACCTTGTTTCTTCCTAGGACATCGCCCCTTTCAGGGAGAAGACGTCCCCCCAGAGAGTCAACAGACCCTTCCTTCACCGTGACCACAGCACCGGTCCCTCGGAATAGATCCTCCCTTCTCTTAGGGTGCGGGTCCCCTCACAAGGCGGCACCCTGGACTCCTCGATCCCTAGCGGACCCCAGCTGAAGGTTGCTGGGCTCCGGGCCGTTGCTGCAGCTCCTGGGTCTCCATACCCAGGCAGTCAGAAGCAGTGAGGTAGTACCTCACCCCAGGCTAAAGGTGTCTGAGGTGGAACCGGAAGAAGGCCTCTGGGCCTAGGGAGCCCAGAGATGGCACACACACACCCAGGCTGAAGGTGCCTGGGTGTGGACCGACCCTCCTCAGAAGATGTCTGCCCCTTTTATATCCCCTCCTGGCATGCACAGCAGGTTCCCCGCCCCACTGTACAGCTGCCAAGAGGGGTCACAAAAGGCACAGCACTGCGCTCGCGGTTCAACCCTGGCCCAGAATGGCAGCACCACCCACCGGCCACAGGGAACACATCACCAGCATTAACCCCTGAGAACAAAAATGGTCCATAACTCCTGGCAATTCAAGGTATCTGAGCCTGGTTACCATTCAGATACTTCCCCTAAATTGAACACCCCGCTACACAAATATAAGCTTTAACCTCGCTGGCGGTATTCCCGAGTCTGGCTCAGGGTGAGTTTTTATTACCAAAAGCAGTAACCCCAAGCCACACTCGGGATCGCATTGCAGTATCCAGGGAAAGTTACTTACTTTGTCCCCTGGATCCTGCGATGTCTCCCCGCTGTGTCTGCGAGCTGTCTCCTTGCTCAATTCACAGTGCCGAGTGCCGAGCTCCGTTCCCTGCGAGCGTTGCGAAGCACGGGCACGGAGCACGGCGCCAAATTCAAACAATTCAAAACACACAATACATACAGGACACTGTAATCTTACAGATTACAGTACTGTATAAAATAATTACACATCCCCTTTGTCCCTAGTGGTTTGTCCAGTGTCCTGCATGCACTTTTATATTATAAATACCGTTTTTTCTGCCTGGAAACTTGAGAATGTCCAAAGCAACCAAAAAGCGTCCCTTTACGTCAAAAGTACTTTTAGACCAGCTAGAAAACAGCGATAATGAATTAGAATCACTTGCAGAATTGAGCGGAATCTATGGGGATGATTTTGGATGTGTCCTCCTAGGAGACTACTTCCTCCTGGGTGTCTGTGTCTCTGATGGGGTCCCTTGTCCCTGATGGCGCACCTAGTCTGGTGATCAATCTGTCCACGTCTCGGCCTATTGGTCCAGCTCCCATGTCACGTGACAATTCTTTTGTATATCTACTGAAAATAGTACTTGTATTCAGCTCCTGAAGAAGCGGATTCTTTTTGGAATCACGAACGCGAAACATGTTGAGCACTGTATATCATGTAACTATATCTGTATGATTTCCCATGGGTTGCAATGGTATGATTTAATAATTGTCACAAAACTATCCCTTTTTCTATAAATATGTATATGGAAAAAAACTTACTCTTTATATATTTTTGTAATAAAAATCTTTTAAATTTATATTTTTGACTGTTTATCAGTTTACCTATGGTGCCAATATAGTCCATCCAAGCCTCTTCTTTTCCTACACAACAAGTCTGTGGCAGAGACTTTGAACGAGCTTCGCACCAGTTGTTAGGCCAGTGAGAGTAGGCCTATCCGGTGGTTGCTGAATCCAGCGTGGAACTGATTTGTAGCTGAAACTCCCCTATCCCTCTACCCCTCTGTTGGAACTACTAAAATAAAGCTCTTGAAGAAAACGTAACCAAGTGTTGGTGTGAACATTCATTAAAGCTCTTCAAGAGGGATCCCTGACACTAGTGCAGTGAACAGAAAAAGGTAACGGTAGGCCCAAAACTTTAAACCAGCAGCTCCTACGGGGGTAGTGCTACATTATTATATTATTATTTGTTATAATTATTTATAGTTATTTATTATATTATAATTTAAGATTTTGTGTTTAAAACTTTATCATACCCTGGATGTCTACTAGACTCTTGTTTGGACAGATTTAAGTGAGTTATTTCTAAGAATTACAGGACTACAATTTAAAACGCCAAATTTCCATGCAAAATAATCGTACCACTTTCAGCATCAAAAATCTGACATAATTACAGTAAACCCCCCTCCATCGCGGGGGTTACGTTCCAGACTCACCCGCAATAAGTGAAAATCCGCGAAATAGAAATAGCCTATTTAAATTCACACTAGGCATATTTTTATAACTTTCACTGTACTTTTAAAAGCATTTTAAGGTCTTTAAACATACTTTTAAAACAATAGAAACACATTTAAACACATAAAAGATACTGAGAGACATAGCAAGAGCAATGGAAAACACAAAAATATTTCATTAACAATGATTTAATTAATAAAATAATGTTAATAGGTCTTACAGAAAAAAACGCAATATACCGGGACCGCGAAAACTGAACCGCGATATAACGGGGGTTTACTGTATACTGCCAGGGAGGTTAAATGCTGTTTGTTTTCCCAAAGAGGGAATTTTAAATGCTGTCTTTGTCTTCCTGCTCTGCCTGACTCCTGTTACTTGAATAGGAAATGAGGGGAAATATACCTCATGGGGACACGGATGGAATTTCCTCACATAAGTTCTACTCTTTCCTTTCTCTACTAGAAAATGTGTGTTTGTTGCTGCCTGTGCCCTCACGGGAGATTTTCCCTCACTTCCTGTTCTGTGAGATGCTTGTTGGTATATTAGCAACTGAAAGTAGGGAGGTTTTCCCTCTTTTTTTTCTATTTTATACGCATATAAAATAAAACAAGAAATTGTTAGGTTTCCCGGTTCATGTCCTGTTTGAAAATAGCAAGGCTTTTACAAATGCTTTACCCATAGCAGCTACCTTTCCCTAAAGGCTAGTAATGCCTACCACTACTTGGATGCCCCCAGGATTTAAAGTGTGATGCTATATTCACAGAATTGGCCTGATCCATTCCCCAGCAACCTCAGAGGGAATTCACCTACCATGTCAGATGGCTTTAGGATGCAGAATGGTTCAAGGTAGGTGTAGCATGCAGGAGTGACCAGGACTAGTGACTGGCTGGATGACAAGCTTGCAGGAAATGGGGGTGGCATCAGAAAGTGTCAGAGTTCACAATCTAAGAAGCAAGGTTCAGGGCAAGCATCAGTCAGTAGCATATCCATTATCAAGGCAAGGGTCTGAGCTGGAGACAATTAGTAGTATATTCCTCATCCAGGCAAGGGTTGGGGCAGGTGGTAATCAGTAGTGCATCCGTTGTCTAATGGCCCGTACACACGATCCGAATACCGGACGAAAACGGTCGTCCGAGGAAGAATCGTACGATTTTCAGATCGTGTGTACACTACTTTCGAGAGCCGATCACGACAGTTCATTCGATAATATTCGATCGGACAAGCACAAAAATGTTCTCGGACGATACCAGATCATACGATTTTCGTTTAGTCAGTATAGTTGTCGTCCGAAAATACAATACAAATACATTACAACACATGACATCACTTCCGATTTTTTTTTTCTGTCGTACGAGAATTTTCATGACTTTATTACCCTATTCAATTTCTCCTTGCGACTATTACGTGAAAAAAGTTGTACGATCTGTCGTACGATACTCGGATCGTGTGTACGGGCCATAAGCAAGGAACAGGAAAGGCACCAAACAGTAGCAAATCCATTATCCAGGCAGAGGTCAGCAAAAAGGAACAGTCGAAGATAAGGCACTTGGCAAGACACGAGTTACAGGAACCAGAAAACTTAACCATATTACAAGTCTGGAAAGTTGGGATTGTGACGTTCGAAAAGGGTGCTGCAGCCAATCAGGGCAGAGGAGGTGGAACAGACAGCACTTAGCCATAGCCTATCGATACAGATGCCTCTTACCACCATCCAACTGCCAGCGCTCAGGCTGGGAAAAGAGAGCTGCTGATCAGCAACTGCAGCAAAAAAGAGCAACTGCAGGGGGTGAGAAAATAGGAGCATGAGAAGAAATCGCCTGAATAAAAATAAAAAACTCCCAGTTCTCCCTTATTTGGGAGGACTGTCTCTCTTTTGGAGCCAAATCTCTGTCATACAGTACATTCTGCTTTTTGGTGTGATATTCAATAAGTTAACAATATTTATTGCACAAATGCAATATTAAAACACCATGGTATCCAGTGAATAAAACAAACATCCCCCGTAAAGAATGTACTCTCAGGTTTCATTATTCATAAATAAATACAGTATATTAATAGTTCAGTTACTAAAGCATCTATTACTGGACCTTTCCAATATACAATACTGACCCTGAACCTTCAAAGCTCAGCAAGTATCAGGGTGATGGCATCCAAACTCAGAAAGTGGGAAGTCGGCTGTCAGCTCTATAGCATCCCACATACGATTGCACAAGTAAATCAACTAAATAATATCATCCGTTCTTCATACAAAAAGTTGGGTATATATGTTGAGGTTTTTTTTATTTCATCATACCAACGTGTTGAATGAAAAAAACCTCACAGATCCTCAAAAGTGATGTGGATGCAGGGATCTCTCCTGCTACGCTATTGCATTCTCAAAGCAGGGACTCTACCCCATCAGAATACACTGATCAGCACTGCAGCCATTAACTGCAGTGGCTGATTGAATGTGGTTTTCCCAGCAGTACCGTTCTAATGACTGGCTTCTGTTGAACAGAGTGGGGCATACATTTGGCTGGTACCTGCTGAACCAGCTGAATTTTGATACGTGTATACCCCACCTTGTAAGTGATACTAAAGGGTTGTTTTTTGTTTTTTAACCACTTAAGCCCCTGACCATTTGGTAGCTAAAGGACCAAAGGTGATTTCAGAATTTTGCACTGCGCTGTTTAACTGTAAATTGTGTGGACATGCAATGTTGTACACAAACAAAATTTGCGTCCTTTTCTTCTCACAAATAGAGCTTTCTTTTAATGGTATTTGATTGCGTCTGCGATTTTTATTTTTGGCGATATAAACGGAAAAAGACCGAAAATTTTGAAAAAAAATGATATTTTCTACTTTTTGTTATAAGAAAAATCGAATAAACTCAATTGTAGTCATACATTTAGGCCAAAATGTATTCAGCCACATGTCTTTAGTAAAAAAAATGTCAATAAGCGTATATTTATTGGTTTGCGCAAAAGTTATAGCGTCTACAAACTAGGGTACATTTTCTGGAATTTACACAGCTTTAAATTTATGACTGCCTATCTCATTTCTTGAGGTGCTAAAATGGCAGGGCAGTACAAACCCCCCCCAAATGACCCCATTTTGGAAAGTAGACACCCCAAGGAAATTGCTGAGAGGCATGTTGAGCCCATTGAATATTTTTTTTTTGTCCCAAGTGATTGAATAATGACAAAAAAAAAAAAAAATTACAAAAAGTTGTCACTAAATGATATATTGCTCACACATGCCATGGTTATATGTGGAATTGTACCCCAAAATACATTCTGCTGCTTCTCCTGAGTATGGGGATACCACATGTGTGGGACTTTTTAGGAGCCTAGCCACGTACGGGACCCCGGAAACCAAACACCACCTTCAATATTTCTAAGGGCGCAAATTTTTGATTTCACTCCTCACTACCTATCACAGTTTCGAAGGCCATAAAATGCCAAAATAGCACAAAACCCCCCCAAATGACCCCATTTTGGAAAATAGACACCCCAAGCTATTTACTGAGAGGCATGATTAGTCCATGGAATATTTTATATTTTGCCACAAGTTGCGGGAATATGACAAACTTTTTTTTTTTTGCACAAAGTTGTCACTAAATGATATATTGCTCACACATGCCATGGGCATATGTGAAATTACACCCCAAAATACATTCTGCTGCTTCTCCTGAGTACGTGGATACCACATGTGTGGGACTTTTTGGGAGCCTAGTCGCGTACGGGACCCCAAAAACCAAGCACCGCCTTCAAGGTTTCTAAGAGCATAAATTTTTGATTTCACTCCTCACTACCTATCACAGTTTCGAAGGCCATAAAATGTCAAAATAGCACAAAACCCCCCCAAATGACCCCATTTTGGAAAGTAGACACCCCAAGCTATTTGCTGAGAGGCATGTTGAGCTCATTGAATATTTTTTTTTTTTTGTCCCAAATGATTGAATAATGACAAAAAGAAAAAAAAAAGAAAAAATGTACAAAAAGTTGTCACTAAATGATATATTGCTCACACATGCCATGGTTATATGTGGAATTGCACCCCAAAATACATTTTGCTGCTTCTCCTGAGGACGGGGATACCACATGTGTGGGACTTTTCAGGAGCCTAGCCACGTACGGGACCCCGGAAACCAAGCACCACCTTCAATATTTCTAAGGGCGCAAATTTTTGATTTCACTCCTCACTACCTATCACAGTTTCGAAGGCCATAAAATGCCAAAATAGCACAAAACCCCCCCAAATGACCCCATTTTGGAAAGTAGACACCCCAAGCTATTTACTGAGAGGCATGATTAGTCCATGGAATATTTTATATTTTGCCACAAGTTGCGGGAATATGACAAACTTTGTTTTTTTTGCACAAAGTTGTCACTAAATGATATTTCTTTTTCGTACATCACGGGACACAGAGCGACTTAGTCATTACTAATGGGTTATATAGATTACCTTCAGGTGTTGGCACTGGCCAATTCCAAACCGGAAGTACCCTCCCCTATATAAGCCCCTCCCACCCGGGAGCACCTCAGTTTTTTGCCAGTGTCTAAGGTGTTGGCCAAAGAGTAACATGTGTTTTCACTGGGCTTGCGTACAGGTTCTTTTGGGCCTTAGTAAGCTGTTCCGGATCCCACCAAAAAAGCTTCATAGCTAAACGGTCGGTACCCGGGCCTTGCAGCAGAAGAGCAAAGTTTTGCCTGTAATGCTTCTCTTAGGAGGGCTGGACCCTGGGATCCAGAGCTCTGGTCATACCCACGACCAAGATGTTGTCTGTGCAGGGTGCTATACAGGTCCAGGGGAGTGGAATCCTTGGGAACCCGGTCCCTGAAGGTTTAATTACAATGCCTGCCGTGATAGGTGAAGTTTGGACTTCTGTGGACCAAACAAAGTCCTGCGGCGGGGATCAGGTAAGTGGGGGCCCCCAGGAACTTGGTTCTATTGGGGGACCCCCAAGCCTAATTTGTCTTTCTGTCTGTTACCTAACGGTATTCCCGCTAAATATCTGTGTTTGCCTGTAACTACTGAAAATGTAAAATTTTAATAGTAGTCAAGAAGAAAAAAAAAAGGGACCGCGGTACCTGTGTTAAACCACTAGAGGCCGCTGTAGTCCATTTTTCTTGTCATGTGGATCTTTGGTTTTCTCAAGTCAAAAGATCCAGGCAGCTGGTAAGTTTCTCTGTGGGAATCCACTTCCTCTGCCCTGTTGCTGCGCTCATCCACCGCACAGGCCCTCCGGCAAAAAGGGCCCTGGCTCCTAGTCCCCTGTTTGATTTCGAAAAGGGCGCCAATGGCGCACGGGCGCGCGCCTCCTATGAAAAAAAGGGGCGGGGCGGGTGGATGACGCTCGATGCGCGCCGCGGCGCTTCTGCGCATGTGCGGGCGTCCCAGCATAGTTAAAAGACACAGTACAAGTGTCAGCTGGATGCAAACAGAGCTAGCAACAAACAGTGGCACACAGAGGCGGTTGATGCAGGCATCCCCATAGAAAGGCACTTTAGTGGACACCAGCTGGTATATAGCAGCACCTGTGTTAGATTATTACCAGCAAAATTGGTGTATGACGACTGGAATACCTCAGCTTTGTGCTTAAAGAAATGTCGTCCAGACGCTCCGGAAATAGATCTTCCAGGAAGCCAAAGGGGTCTCCATCGGGCTCTGAGGATATTGGGCATGCTTGTACTGCACCAATCTCCCCTGAGAATTCAGAGGTCAGTAGCCGTAGAAACCCCGCAGGAATGCCTGGTGCTGTGGCTGTCCCCAGTCCACCTGCTCCTGTATATATAACAGAGGAGGTTTTATCCTCAACTCTGGGAGGATTGGAAGAGAGATTAACAGCATTGATCGCTGCTTCCCTGTCTCAGGAAAAGCGCGTCCGATCTCCGTCTCCTCCTTCAGAGTGCCTGTTAGTGGAGGAACAGTCCCAGAGATCGACCTACCTGAAGGGGATCAGGATGAGGTTGATTCAGTTATGGAGGAATCAACAGTGGAAGAACCTTTCTCAGCATCTCAGGCTGAAAGATTATGGGTTCAGTCTCTGACTAATATGGTCCGATCAGCATTTAAAATGCCTCTGGCGGAACCACCATCCACTACGGTTTCCTCGCTGGGGTCGCTAAAAGCTCCCCAGGCTGTCTGTTCCTTCCCAATCCACCCTTTATTAGAAGGGCTTATGTACCAGGATTGGGAGCATTCTGATAAAATATTTGCTCCCCCCAAGAGATTTCCGGTGATCTATCCCATGGAGGATAAGTTCATAAAAAAATGGAGGGTCCCTACAGTGGACGCAGCCATCTCTTCTGTTAACAAATCACTGACATGTCCAGTAGATAATGTTCCAATGTCAAAGACCCAATAGATAAAAAATTGGAGTCTTTACTAAAATCTGCTTTCTCTACAGCAAGCATGGTGACACAACCTGCGGTAGCAGCGATTGGAGTCTGCCAAGCAGTGAAAGATCAGTTGAAACAAGTCTTAAGGGACTTACCAGATCAGCAGGCTCTTGCCTTAGCTGACCTGCCTAGAGCCTTATGTTTTGCGGTGGACGCCATAAAGGATACAATCCAACAGGCCTCCCGCTTTACGCTGTCTATAGTACATATGCGTAGGCTTCTGTGGCTCAAAAACTGGTCTGCTGAAGCTCCCTGTAAAAAACTGCTGGTTAGCTTCCCATTTCATGGAGAACGCTTATTTGGAGAAGATCTGGACAAATATATCCAGAAAAATTCTGCCGGTAAAAGTTCACTCTTACCGGTTAAGAACAAGGGTAGAAGTCCTTCTTTTAAGAGGCCTACTTCTCCAGTCCCTGGCACATCGGCTGTGAAACAGTTCCGACGGCCTCCGCGGTCAAATCCAGGGGGCAGAAATCAGGGACAATCACAGGGTATCAAGAAACCCTGGGTCAAGAGAGGTACAAAACCTCCCCCTAAGTCATGAAGGGTTGCCCCCACTCAGTCGGGTGAGGGGAAGACTTCAGTTGTTCACAGAGACCTGGCGGGACACCATCAGAGATGGGTGATCCCCGCAGTAAGTCTGGGATACAGGCTGGAGTTAAAAGACATTCCTCCTGCCCATTTTATAAGGTCAAACGTGCCAAGCGATCCCCAGAAGAGTGGATCCCTCCTTCTGGCACTAGAGCAACTATTGCCCCAAGGGTAATCATGAAGGTTCCCTTGAAAGAAAGCGGGTTCGGGTTTTTCTCGAACCTTGTCACAGTCCCCAAACCAAATGGGGACATGAGGCCCATATTGAATATAAAAGGGCTAAACAAGTTCCTACATATCAGGACTTTTTTCGGATGGAGTCGATCCGATCGGTGGCCACCGCCCTACAAGGGCAGGAATGGTTAGCCTCGATCGACATAAGGGATGCTTATTTGCATATTCCCATCTGGCCGGCCCACCAGAAATTTCTACGCCTTGCAGTAGAAGGGCGCCATTTTCAGTTCAGAGCCTTACCTTTCGGTCTGGCCACGGCACCACGAGTGTTCACAAAAATTCTGGCCCTACGATTGGCCAAACTAGGAACACAAGGTGTAACGATAATGGCATATCTAGACGACTTGTTGCTGATAGACCACTCAGTGAAAAAAACTAGAAGTGGTCGTTCACAAGATAATCAAGTATCTGGAATCTCACGGTTGCATTATCAACCGAGACAAGTCAGCCCTAAAACCAGTCAAAAGTCTGGAATACTTGGGGGCTAAGACTGGATTCAAATCAGAGAAAGATTTTCTTACCTCCAGAGAAGGTGTCGTCTTTGAAAGATTTGACCCACTTAGTGGGTACAAAAAAGAAAAACCATCCATACGCCTGTGTATAAGGCTGCTGGGAAAAATGGTGGCTTCATTCGAAGCGGTACCCTACGGTCAATTCCATTCAAGGAACTTGCAGAGGGCCATACTGTCAGCCTGGAACAAAAAAGTTCAGGCTTTAGACTTACCAATGTCCCTGTCCCCTTCCGTTCGCAAGAGCCTCCATTGGTGGTTGGTGCCCCAGAATTTGGGAAGGGAAACCCTTCAGTCCGGTTTCTTGGAAGGTGGTCACTACAGTTGCCAGCCTCATAGGCTGGGGGGCAGTACTGGAGCAATGGTCTCTCCAGGGCAAGTGGTCAGAAGCAGAGAAGGCCCTGCCCACCAATCTCTTAGAGATACGAGCAGCCCGGTATGCCCTAGTAGCATGGACATCCAAACTCCAAGGGTCACCTGTCAGAATTCAATCAGACAATGCCACAGCAGTGGCATATATCAATCTCCAGGGTGGCACCAGGAGTCGTGCAGCCCAGAGGGAAGCGAAATGCATCCTGGAATGGGCAGAAAGGTATGTCACAGCCATATCCGCGGTTTTCATCCCAGGAGTGGAAAATTGGAGAGCGGACTTTTTTAAGTCGCCAGCAATTATGCCCGGGGGAATGGTCTCTTCACCCCGAGGTTTTCCAGGCAATATGCCAGCGGTGGGGAACACCGGATGTAGATCTGCTAGCATCCAGATTCAACGCAAAGGTGGACAGATTTGTGTCTCGCACAAAGGATCCCCTAGCTTGCGGTTCGGATGCCCTAGTGTTCCCTTGGGATCAGTTCAAGCTGATATATGCATTCCCACCGCCACAATTGTTACCGCGATTACTCCGCAGAATCAGGGTAGAAAAGAAACCAGTGATTCTGGTGGCTCCAGCGTGGCCCCGAAGGGCATGGTACGCGGAGATTGTAAAAATGTCAGTGGGAAGTCCTTGGACCCTCCCACATCGTCCGGACCTGCTTTCACAAGGACCGATATACTACCCTTCCTTACCAGCCCTAGGTTGACGGCCTGGCTATAGAAGCCCACATTCTAAAAAAGAGAGGGCTCTCTAATCCTGTGGTATCTACCATGATCAATGCCAGGAAGCCGGTATCCAGGCAGATCTATTATAGGATCTAGAAGGCGTACATCACGTGGGGTGAGGCCAGGAAATGGCATCCACGTAAGTACGTAATAGGTAGGATTCTGGACTTCCTACAGTGGGCTGTACATAGGAAGCTTGCCTTGAGTACTATCAAGGGTCAGACGGCCTTGTCAATATTTTTTTTTTTCAAAGGCCCTTGGCTTTGCATTCATTAATCAAAGCTTTCATACAAGGAGTGATGCGTATTAGCCCTCCGGTTAGTATTCCCATATGTCCATGGGACTTAAACCTGGTTCTGTCGGTTCTACAGAAACAACCATTTGAACCATTGCGGCACATTTTCTTGGTTCTTTTCACCAGGAAATTGATTTTCTTAGTAGCCATTTGTTCGGCTAAAAGAGTATCGGAATTAGCCGCCTTGTCCTGTAAGGAGCCATATCTGGTTATCCATAAGGACAGAGTAGTATTACATCCTCATCCAGCCTTCTTCCTAAGGTGGTATCGAGGTTCCATTTGAACCAAGATGTGGTTCTTCCTTCTTTTTTCCCCAAACCTAGTTTGGTAGAGGAAAAGTTATTGCATTCTTTGGATGTAGTAAGAGCAGTTAAAGCTTATCTTAAAGCCACTGCTCAGATTCGTAGAACGGATACTTTGTTTGTTCTGCCGGAAGGCCCCAGAAAGGGTCAGGCAGCATCAAAAATCTACTTTAGCCAAGTGGATTCGACAGGTCATAATACAAGCCTATGGCTTGAAAAGGAGACTGCCTCCGTTCAAAGTTAGGGCGCACTCCACAAGAGCAGTTGGAACTTCATGGGCAGTGCATCACCAAGCCTCCCTGGCTCAAGTACTGTAAGGCCACAACATGGTCCTTAGTACACACGTTTACTAGATTCTACCAGGTAGACGTCAGAAGTCAGGAGGATGTCGCCTTTGGGCGCAGTGTGTTGCAGGCCGCAAAAGAGCCTCATGCCTGATGGCGCCCAGCTTATGTATCCCTCCCCTCATTTGGCATTGCTTTGGGACGTCCCATTAGTAATGACTAAGCCGCTCTGTGTCCCGTGATGTACGAAAAAGAAAAAGGGATTTTTATAACAGCTTACCTGTAAAATCCTTTTCTTGGAGTACATCACGGGACACAGAGCTCCCACCCCTCTTTTTGGGACACTTATTGCTTGGCTACAAAACTGAGGTGCTCCCGGGTGGGAGGGGCTTATATAGGGGAGGGTACTTCCGGTTTGGAATTGGCCAGTGCCAACACCTGAAGGTAATCTATATAACCCATTAGTAATGACTAAGTCGCTCTGTGTCCCGTGATGTACTCCAAGAAAAGGATTTTACAGGTAAGCTGTTATAAAAATCCCTTTATTGCTCACACATGCTATGGGCATATGTGAAATTACACCACAAAATACATTCTGCTGCTTCTCCTGAGTACGGGGATACCACATGTGTGGGACTTTTTGGGAGCCTAGCCGCGTACAGGGCCCTGAAAACCAAGCACCGCCTTCAGGATTTCTAAGGGCGTAAATTTTTGATTTCACTCCTCACTACCTATCACAGTTTCGAAGGCCATAAAATGCCAAGATAGCACAAAACCCCCCAAAATGACCACATTTTGGAAAGTAGACACCCCAAGGAAATTGCTGAGAGGCATGTTGAGCCCATTGAATATTTTTTTTTGTCCCAAGTGATTGAATAATGACAAAAAGAAAAAAAATGTACAAAAAGTTGTCACTAAATGATATATTGCTCAAACATGCCATGGTTATATGCAGAATTGCACCCCAAAATACATTTGGCTACTTCTCCTGAGTACGGGGATACCACATGTGTGGGACTTTTTGAGAGCCTAGCCGCGTACGGGCCCCCGAAAACCAAGCACCGCCTTCAGGATTTCTAAGGGCACAAATTTTTGATTTCACTCCTCACTACCTATCACAGTTTTGAAGGCCATAAAATACCAAGATAGCCCAAAACCCCCACAAATGACCCCATTTTGGAAAGTAGACACCCCAAGCTATTTGCCGAGAGGCATGGTGAGTATTTTACAGCTCTCATTTGTTTTTGAAAATGAAGAAAGAAATATTTTTTTTTTTCTTTTTTCAATTTTTAAAACTTTGTGATAAAAAGCGAGATCTGCAAAATACTCAACATACCTCTCAGCAAATAGCTTGGGGTGTCTACTTTCCAAAATGGGGTCATTTGGGGGGGGGGTTTGTGCCATCTGGGCATTCCATGGCCTCCGAAACTGTGATAGGCAGTGAGGAGTGAAATCAAAAATTTACACCCATAGAAATCCTGAAGGCAGTGCTTGGTTTTCGGGGTCCTGTACGCGGCTAGGCTCCCAAAATGTCTCACACATGTGGTATCCCCGTACTCAGGAGAAGCAACAGAATGTATTTTGGGGTGCAATTCCACATATAACCATGGCATGTTTGAGCAATATATAATTTAGTGACAACTTTTTGTACATTTTTTTTTTTTCTTTTTGTCATTATTCAATCACTTGGGACAAAAAAAAAAAAATATTCAATGGGCTCAACATGCCTCTCAGCAAATAGCTTGAGGTGTCTACTTTCCAAAATGGGGTAATTTGGGGGGGTTTTGAACTGTCCTGGCATTTTATGCACAACATTAGGAAGCTTATGTCACACATCATCCACTCTTCTAACCACTTGAAGACAAAGCCCTTTCTGACACTTTTTGTTTACATGAAAACATTTTTTTTTTGCAAGAAAATTATGTTGAACCCCCAAACATTATATATTTTTTTAAAGCAAAGGTCCTACAGATTAAAATAGTGGGTGTTGCATTTTTTTTTTCCACACAGTATTTGCGCAGCGATTTTTCAAACGCATTTTTTTTGGGGAAAAACACACTTTTTTTATTTTTAATGCACTAAAAAACCCTATATTGCCCAAATGTTTGATGAAATAAAAAAGATGATCTTAGGCCAAGTACATGGATACCAAACACGACATGCTTTAAAATTGCGCACAAACGCGCAGCGGCGAGAAACTACATTCATTTTTAAAAGCATTTAAAAGCCTTTACAGGTTACCATGTTAGATTTACAGAGGAGGTCTACTGCTAAAATTACTGCCCTCGATCTGACCTTCGCGGTGATACCTCACATGCATGATTCAATTGCTGTTTACATATGACGCTAGACCGACGCTTGCGCTCGCCTTTGCGCAAGAGCAGGGGGGATAGCGGTGCTTTTTTTTTTTTTTTTTTTATTATTTATTTTGCTTTTTTTTTTTTTTTTTAACTGTTCCTTCCATATTTTTTTTTTATCATTTTTATTGTTATCTCAGGGAATGTAAATATCCCCTATGATAGCAATAAGTAGTGACAGGTACTCTTTTTTTGAAAAAAATTGGGTGGTTAGACCCTAGATCTTTCCTCTGTCCTCAAAGCATCTGACCACACCAAGATCGGTGTGATAAAATGCTTTCCCAATTTCCCAATGGCGCTGTTTATATCCGGGGGGGGGGGCATTCCCTCCCACTGCTTGTAAAAGCACTCTAGAGGCTAATTATCTGCTAGAATTGCTTTTACATGAAAGCCGGCCACTGGCTGAAAAGAATGATACCAAGATGATACCTAAACCTGCAGGCATCATTCTGGTATAAACATTCAAAGTCCAGCAACATACCAGTACGTTGCTGGTCCTTGTTGGACATGTATTGTAATCTTTTTTTTCATGCAGCCTGTTGGCTGAACGAAAAAGATTGATCTGTGTGTATGCCCACCATTAGAATACCTCCCTTCATCCACCCACTTCTAATGATGGGCATATATGCCGAAGCATGGGGGCATCCTCCCGCAAAAAAGTTATGCCGCGTACACACGGTCGGACTTTTCCACGGGCAAGCCTTTGTCGAAATTTCGACTGTATGTACGCGGCATAAAAGGTTATGCCGCGCACACACGGTCGAACTTTTCCACGGGCAAGCCTCCGTCGGAATTTCGACCGTATATACGCGGCATTAGGAGCAAAATCGCTCCTCCGCCCCTGCTGCCCCCATGCTTCGGCATATATGCTCTTTTTTTTTAACTGTGGTGGTGAAATCACCTCCTACAGCACTGGAGTCACGGCTTTATGTATCGTGGGAGCAAACGCTGTTGCTGTCAAGATAAATAATTCCGCGCTGCAGTTGAATGGCGCACCTGAAAACAAAAAATTACATACCTGAAAAGTAAGCATGATAAAACATTGCAGAATGGAATACAGTAAAAAAGAGCAGAACAATAGAGTGAAAATAGAGAGAGAGAGAGAGAGAGAGAGAGAGAGAGAACAATAAAACGACAACTATTTTTGGTTTTTTTATTTTATATTTTTTTTGTGTTTTTGTTTTTTACGTATTTTTTAATTTTTTTTTACACTTTTTTTTGTAACTTTAACAACTGGAATGGTTCGGGTCTCTCAAAATGTAATGGCATCTTGGGAGACCCTGTGTAAGTGTGTCCTAGTCTGTGAAATGCTGTACCCTACGCTAAAACTTCACTTTTGAGTGGTAGCGTTCAAAACATTCACCAAGGCAAAGACCAGGTTTGTCAGGACAGAGTGGACAATAATGACGGGTGTCACGCCTAAATCCGCGCTTGCTACAGACACAACATCTTTTTTGGGGGGCTCGTTGGGTAGGGGTACTCGGGAGGACATGCGTATAATGCCTCTCATGCAGTTGGCTTACTGCATTTGGTAGGGGATGGTGAGGTGCAGAACCGCCTGGATACAGGAGTTCTGTGACAATCTCATTCTGGAATTTTAGAAGAGATAAAGTCCCGCCTGAAGCTCTGTATAGCACATGAGCGTTCAGCAAAGCCAATTGAAATAAGGATAGCGACACTTTTTTGTACCAGCGTCTCGCCTTACGGTCAATTAGATACGGCGCCAACAACTGGTCGTTGAGGTCCACCCCTCCCATATTTTTGTTATATTCGTGGACACAGAGGGGTTTCTCCACAACACCAGTCGCCGTACGAATTTGGACTGTCGTGTCTGCATGAAGGGAGGTAAGAAGGAAAACATTCTTATTGTCCATCCACTTCATAGCGAGCAAGTTATTACACTTTACGCAGGCTCTCTCCCCCAGCCTAAGACGGGCATCTACAAGCCGCTGGGGAAAGCCCCGGCGATTAGGTCGCACGGTGCCACATGCTCCAATCTGATGATCAAACAAGTGACTAAACAGTGGCACGCTCGTGTAATAATTGTCCACATACAAGTGGTACCCCTTTCCGAATAATGGTGACACCAATTTCCACACTATCTTGCCAGCGCTCCCTATGTAATCCGGGCAGTTGACCGGCTCAACCTGACTATCTTTTCCCTCATAAACCATAAAGCTCCATACATAGCCTGTTGCCCTGTCACAGCACTTATAGAGCTTGACCCCGTATCTGGCACGCTTGCTGGGAAGGTACTGCTTGAAAGCCAAGCGGCCAGAAAATTTAATCAGGGACTCATCAACGCAGACAGCTTGATCGGGAATAAACAAGGCTGCAAAACGTTCGTTGAAGTGGTTTATGAGTAGTGATGAGCCGAACACCCCCGGGTTCGGTTCGCACCAGAACCCGCGAACGGACCGAAAGTTCGAACGAACATTAGAACCCTATTAAATACAATGGATGCGAACGTTCGAATTCTAAAGTGCTAATTATAAAAACTATTATGCATGTTATTGTCCTAAAAAGGGTTTGGGAACCCGGGTTCTGCACCAGGGGACATGTATCAATGCAAAAATAAGTTTTAAAAACGGTCGTTTTCCGGGAGCAGTCATTTTAATGATGCATAAAGTGAAAAAAAAAAGTCAAATATTCCTTTAAATATCGTACCTGGGGGGTGTCTAAAGTATGCCTGTGAAGTGCCACGTGTTTCCCGTGTTTAGAACTGTCCCTGCACAAAATGACACTTCTAAAGGAAAAAAAAGCCATTTAAAACTGCTTGCGGCTTTAATGTAATGTCTGGTCCCGGTAATATGGATGAAAATCTTTAAGAAAAATGGCATAGCTACCCCATGACCCCCCCCCTACCCCAGCCCATTACCAGCCCCTTTGGGTCTTGTATGGATATTAAGGGGAACCCCGCACATAAAATAAAAAAGGCCCTATATACTCTGAACAGCCGTATACAGGCGGTGCATACAAGACAGGGACTGTAGGTTTGTTCTTATGTAGAATCTGTTTGTAATTTTGAACAGGTACATTGTTGAAGTGTAGCTCCAGACCAAAAATCTATTTTTAAACTTTTTGGAAAACATAGGTAAGGGTTATCACCCCTGTAACATTTGTTTTGCTGTCTGTGCCCCTGTTCAGAACATTTCACCTCACTTTCCGTCCTAATGACAACTGTTTTTGAAATGTGGTGTTTTTCTTGAAACAAGGATTGCTGATAAAGCATCAGTACAGAGGAGACACCTTTCTCCCATATTTATTCTTACAGGAGAGAATTTTCCTTCCTAGTGGTAGATTTCCTCTCACTTCCTGTTGTCTTCTTGCGTTTGCAAGTAGGAGTCGTTTGTAAGTTGGATGTTTGAAAGTAGGGACCTGCCGTATATACTCTGCAGAAATAGGCCCCTTAGTTGTTGGTGTTGGCACAACACTGTAAGCACTCACAGTTACTCTTGGTTGGTGCTGGAACGCCCTGCTGTCAACTATTATATCAGGAATTTTAATTACATATAATTGTTGAACAGTGGTAGTAAAAATTGGGCCTTTGATGGTGGTGCTGGTGCCACAACACTGTAAGCCCTGACAGTTACTCTTGGTGGGTGCAGCAATGGGCCCTGCTGTGAATTATTAGATCAAGAATTGTAATTACATGCCCCTGTTGAACAGGGGCTGAAAAATTGGGCCTTAGGCACTGGTGGCACAACACTGCAACCCTTCACAGATACTGTACTTGGAGCACAGCAATGAGCCCTGTTGCAAAGTATTGCTTCAAAAATTGTAATGACACGCCCCTGTTAAACAGGGGCTGAAAAATTGGGCCTTAGGCACTGGTGGCACAACACTGCAACTCCTCACAGATACTGTACTTGGAGCACAGCAATGAGCCCTGTTGCAAAGTATTGCTTCAAAAATTGTAATTACACGCCCCTGTTAAACAGGGGCTGAAAAATTGGGCGTTAGGCACTGGTGGCGGCACCCATAAACAAAAATGATCTTCCAAGCTATCATCATCAATCGTATCATTGAGGACTCGGAGGAGGAGGATAGCCAGTCAACATAACAGCACAGGCACTCAGCATCAGCATCAGTCTTGAAGGGATGTGACATTTTAAAATCAATTAGTCTGTTATATCAGCATCAGGTGTGTGGTAGCTGGTGGTGATCCAAGACTGGTTCATCTTGATGAAAGTCAGTCGATCAACCGAGTCGGTGGACAGGCGCACCCTGTGATCCGTGACAAATCCTCCAGCAGCACTGAATGTGCGTTCCGAAAGAACGCTGGATGCAGGACAGGCCAGTAGCTCAATTGCATACTGTGCAAGCTCTGGCCAGTGATCCATCCTCAAGACCCAGTAAGCCAGAGGATTTTCGGTGGGGAAGGTGTCCAAGTCTGACCTTGCCCCTAGATATTCCTGCACCATGTTTATCAGACGCTGGCGATGGTTGCTGGAACCGATCATACTTTGGGGCTGCGGACTAAAGAATTGTCTGAACGCATCGGTCAGACGGCCACCTTCCCCACCGCTCCTTCTTTGACTGGCCGAAGCCTCAGCAACTCGTTGTCCAGGACCAGGAGTTTGCAACCTCCCAGTCTCTGGGAACGCGTTGCACAGACCTTTCTGCAAGGCCTCCCGGAGTTGTCTCATCCTCTGCTCCCTCTGCGACGGTAACATAAGGTCCGCAACCTTACCCTTGTACCGTGGATCAAGGAGAGTGGCCAGCCAGTAATGGTCCCTCTCCTTGATCCGAAGAATACGAGGATCCTTCCGCAGACTTTGCAGGATCAGGGAGGCCATGCAGCGTAGGTTTGCTGAGGCATTCGCTCCGGAGTCCTCTGGGTCACTAAGGACGACATGATCCGCAGCCACCTCCTCCCAGCCACGTACAAGTCCACTGGTTTCTTGGGACTGTAAATCATCCCTAAAAGACTGCTGCTGATGATGCTGAGTGCCAGCCTCCACCTCCATGCTGACACAATCCTCCTCCTCCTCCTCCTCCTCCTCTTCCTGTGCGATGGGTGGGACAGAAGGAACACTGTCTGGGTAAAGGGGGCCTTGAGAGGCAAGGAAGTCCTCCTCTTCCTGCCTCTGTTCTGCCTCAAGTGCCCTGTCCATTATTCCACGCAGCGTGTGCTCCAACAGGTGGACAAGAGGTACAGTGTCACTGATGCATGCACTGTCACTGCTCACCATCCTCGTGGCCTCCTCAAATGGTGCCAGGACAGTGCATGCATCCCTGATCATGCCCCACTGGCGTGGAGAAAAAAAACCAAGCTCCCCTGACCCTGTCCTGGTGCCGTAGTCGCACAGGTACTCATTGATGGCCCTCTGCTGCGTGTGCAGCCGCTGCAGCATGGCCAACGTTGAGTTCCACCTGGTGGGCATGTCACATATAAGGCGGTTCTTGGGCAGGTTCAACTCCTTTTGCAGCTCAGCCAGGCGAGCACTGGCATTATAAGATCTGCGGAAATGCACACAGACTTTCCTGGCCTGCCTCAGGACATCCTGTAAGCCCGGGTACCTGCCCAAGAAGCGCTGCACCACCAGGTTAAGGACGTGAGCCACACAGGGCACATGGGTCAGTTGTCCCTGTCGGAGGGCGGAGAGGAGGTTGGTGCCATTGTCGCAAACCACCATTCCTGGCTTAAGCTGGCGTGGCGTCAACCACCTCTCGGCCTGGCCCTGCAGAGCAGACAGGACCTCTGCCCCAGTGTGGCTTCTGTCCCCCAAACACACCAGCGCAAGCACGGCATGGCATCTTTTTGCCTGCGTACTTGCGTAGCCCCGTGAACGGCTACGGAGCACCGCTGGTTCATAGGACAAACCACAGGAAGAGGCCATGGAGGAAGAAGAAGAGGAGGGGGTGGAGGAGAGAGGTGTGTCACAACCAGTAGTAGCATTTTGGAGGCGTGGCGGTGGGACAACCTCCAACACTACTGCACCTTGTCCTGAATCCTTCCCAGCTGCCAAAAGAGTGACCCAATGGGCCGTGAAAGAAAGGTAACGTCCCTGTCCATGCCTGCTGGACCATGAGTCAGCGGTAATATGCACCTTACCGCTGACCGCCCTGTCCAGCGAGGCCAAGACATTGCCTTCCACATGCCGGTAGAGAGCCGGAATAGCCTTCCGTGAGAAAAAGTGGCGTTTGGGAACCTGCCACTGAGGAACCGCACATTGCACAAACTCACGGAAGGGGGCCGAGTCTACCAACTGAAAAGGCAGCAGTTGAAGCGCTAGCAATTTAGCCAAGCTAGCATTCAACCGCTGGGCATGTGGATGGCTGGGAGTGAACTTCTTTCGACGGTCCAGCAGCTGGGGCAGGGAAATTTGCCTGCTAGAATCGGACGTCGGTGTACTGCTAGCAGAGTGGGCGCAAGTACTTGGCTGTGACACACCTAATTCTACACCTTCATTCCTCTCAGTGCATGTTTCAGAGAGGACTGAAGTTATAGTGGGGTTGGAGATCCCAGCTGATGCGGTGCAAGGAGAGGTCCGCTTTGTTCTTTGGTGTGGGTCTTTGAGGTAGGCTTGCCAACGAGCTGCATGGCAGGTCAACATATGTCTGGTCAGGCATGTGGTACCCAAGCGGCTGATGTTTTGGCCACGCGATATACGCTTGAGACATATGTTGCAAACAGCAGCTGTGCGATCTGATGCACTAGCCTCAAAAAAGGCCCACACCAAAGAACTTTTTGAATGACGGGCAGAGGCAGCGCCCTGCACAGGCGGAGCTCTGCGGTGTGATTCCGTCGGTGTACTGCCCTTACGCTGGCCACCAAAGGGCATCCTGCCTCGTTGGAGATGTGCCTCCTCCTCATCCTCCTCCTCCTCCTCTCTCCTATTAGGCACCCACGTGGAGTCATTGACCTCATCATCCCCTCCCTCCTCATCACTGGAGCCAATCTGGCAGTATGCTGCAGCTGCTGGAACATGACTGCCAGATTGGTGTCCTTCTTGAGCATCCCCTCTGTCTGCTCTCACGCTACTGCCTTCCTCTAGCTGGGTTTCATCATCAGACCCTTCGAAACGCTGGGCATCCTCCTGGAGCATGTACCCAACACTGTGCTGAAACAGTTCGGGGGACTCCTCAGGAGGAGGACATGGTGGGTCTAGGGAAGGAGTGACTGATGATTTGTCTGACATTGATACCAGGGAAGACGACGCTTTGGCAGCTGCTTTTCCAGTACCCTGAGCCTGGGTGAGAGAGGATGAGGAGGAGGAGGAGGGCTTGGTCATCCACTCTACCAAGTCTTCGGCATGATGTGGCTCAACATGTCCAGCTGCCGAAAAGAAGGACAAGCGTGTCCCATGGCCATGTGCTGATGACAATGCACCGCGTCCACGACCAGCACTGTTGCCCCCAGACACAGAGCCTGCTTGCCCTCTTTTATTGCCTCCTGACTGTCTGCCTCTCCTTGTTTGCCTTCCAGACATTCTAATAGATGGCCTGCAGGGAGATGGGAAAAAAGCAATAAGGGCTACCTTCAGGTGTCCTTCTCTGTCCCTTGAAACAAGGACTTTCACAGTGAAAGAAACTGACACTGTCCCTACCTAGAGTTTTCTGTCCCTAGAATAAATGTTTTTTTTAATCACAATATAGCACAAGGACAATTCACTCAATGTCTCTCCAGGTCCCTGGAAACAAGGACTTGCAGAGTGAAAGAAACTGACACTGTCCCTACCTAGAGTTTTCTGTCCCTAGAATAAATGTTTTTTTTAAGCACAATATAGCACAAGGACAATTAACTCACTGTCCTTACAGGTCCCTGGAAACAAGGACTTGCAGAGTGAAAAAAAAAAAACACTCTCCCTACCTACAGTTTTCTGTCCCTAGAAAAAATGTTTTTTTTAAGCACAATATAGCACAAGGACAATTAACTCACTGTCCTTACAGGTCCCTGGAAACAAGGACTTGCAGAGTGAAAGAAAAAAAACACTCTCCCTACCTACAGTTTTCTGTCCCTAGAAAAAATGTTTTTTTTAATCACAATATAGCACAAGGAAAATTAACTCACTGTCCTTACAGGTCCCTGGAAACAAGGACTTGCAGAGTGAAAGAAAAAAAACACTCTCCCTACCTACAGTTTTCTGTCCCTAGAAAAAATGTTTTTTTTAATCACAATATAGCACAAGGAAAATTAACTCACTGTCCTTACAGGTCCCTGGAAACAAGGACTTGCAGAGTGAAAGAAACTGACACTGTCCCTACCTAG
Source organism: Rana muscosa (assembly GCA_029206835.1). Classification (NCBI taxonomy): domain Eukaryota; kingdom Metazoa; phylum Chordata; class Amphibia; order Anura; family Ranidae; genus Rana; species Rana muscosa. Next base: position 340,903,713 of record CM055120.1, on the reverse strand, counting down.
AGTTTTCTGTCCCTAGAATAAATGTTTTTTTAAGCACAATATAGCACAAGGACAATTAACTCACTGTCCTTACAGGTCCCTGGAAACAAGGACTTGCAGAGTGAAAGAAAAAAAACACTCTCCCTACCTACAGTTTTCTGTCCCTAGAAAAAATGTTTTTTTTAAGCACAATATAGCACAAGTAAAATTAACTCACTGTCCTTACAGGTCCCTGGAAACAAGGACTTGCAGAGTGAAAGAAAAAAAACACTCTCCCTACCTACAGTTTTCTGTCCCTAGAAAAAATGTTTTTTTTAATCACAATATAGCACAAGGAAAATTAACTCACTGTCCTTACAGGTCCCTGGAAACAAGGACTTGCAGAGTGAAAGAAACTGACACTGTCCCTACCTAGAGTTTTCTGTCCCTAGAATAAATGTTTTTTTTAATCACAATATAGCACAAGGAAAATTAACTCACTGTCCTTACAGGTCCCTGGAAACAAGGACTTGCAGAGTGAAAGAAACTGACACTGTCCCTACCTAGAGTTTTCTGTCCCTAGAATAAATGTTTTTTTTAAGCACAATATAGCACAAGGACAATTAACTCACTGTCCTTACAGGTCCCTGGAAACAAGGACTTGCAGAGTGAAAAAAAAAAAACACTCTCCCTACCTACAGTTTTCTGTCCCTAGAAAAAATGTTTTTTTTAAGCACAATATAGCACAAGGACAATTAACTCACTGTCCTTACAGGTCCCTGGAAACAAGGACTTGCAGAGTGAAAGAAAAAAAACACTCTCCCTACCTACAGTTTTCTGTCCCTAGAAAAAATGTTTTTTTTAATCACAATATAGCACAAGGAAAATTAACTCACTGTCCTTACAGGTCCCTGGAAACAAGGACTTGCAGAGTGAAAGAAAAAAAACACTCTCCCTACCTACAGTTTTCTGTCCCTAGAAAAAATGTTTTTTTTAATCACAATATAGCACAAGGAAAATTAACTCACTGTCCTTACAGGTCCCTGGAAACAAGGACTTGCAGAGTGAAAGAAACTGACACTGTCCCTACCTAGAGTTTTCTGTCCCTAGAATAAATGTTTTTTTTAATCACAATATAGCACAAGGAAAATTAACTCACTGTCCTTACAGGTCCCTGGAAACAAGGACTTGCAGAGTGAAAGAAACTGACACTGTCCCTACCTAGAGTTTTCTGTCCCTAGAATAAATGTTTTTTTTAAGCACAATATAGCACAAGGACAATTAACTCACTGTCCTTACAGGTCCCTGGAAACAAGGACTTGCAGAGTGAAAAAAAAAAACACTCTCCCTACCTAGAGTTTTCTGTCCCTAGAAAAAATGTTTTTTTTAAGCACAATATAGCACAAGGACAATTAACTCACTGTCCTTACAGGTCCCTGGAAACAAGGACTTGCAGAGTGAAAGAAAAAAAACACTCTCCCTACCTAGAGTTTTCTGTCCCTAGAAAAAATGTTTTTTTTAATCACAATATAGCACAAGGAAAATTAACTCACTGTCCTTACAGGTCCCTGGAAACAAGGACTTGCAGAGTGAAAGAAAAAAACACTCTCCCTACCTAGAGTTTTCTGTCCCTAGAAAAAATGTTTTTTTTAAGCACAATATAGCACAAGGACAATTAACTCACTGTCCTTACAGGTCCCTGGAAACAAGGACTTGCAGAGTGAAAGAAAAAAAAACACTCTCCCTACCTAGAGTTTTCTGTCCCTAGAAAAAATGTTTTTTTTAATCACAATATAGCACAAGGAAAATTAACTCACTGTCCTTACAGGTCCCTGGAAACAAGGACTTGCAGAGTGAAAGAAAAAAAACACTCTCCCTACCTACAGTTTTCTGTCCCTAGAAAAAATGTTTTTTTTAATCACAATATAGCACAAGGAAAATTAACTCACTGTCCTTACAGGTCCCTGGAAACAAGGACTTGCAGAGTGAAAGAAACTGACACTGTCCCTACCTAGAGTTTTCTGTCCCTAGAATAAATGTTTTTTTTAAGCACAATATAGCACAAGGACAATTAACTCACTGTCCTTACAGGTCCCTGGAAACAAGGACTTGCAGAGTGAAAGAAAAAAAACACTCTCCCTACCTAGAGTTTTCTGTCCCTAGAAAAAATGTTTTTTTTAATCACAATATAGCACAAGGAAAATTAACTCACTGTCCTTACAGGTCCCTGGAAACAAGGACTTGCAGAGTGAAAGAAACTGACACTGTCCCTACCTAGAGTTTTCTGTCCCTAGAATAAATGTTTTTTTTAATCACAATATAGCACAAGGACAATTAACTCACTGTCCTTACAGGTCCCTGGAAACAAGGACTTGCAGAGTGAAAGAAACTGACACTGTCCCTACCTAGAGTTTTCTGTCCCTAGAATAAATGTTTTTTTTAAGCACAATATAGCACAAGGACAATTAACTCACTGTCCTTACAGGTCCCTGGAAACAAGGACTTGCAGAGTGAAAGAAAAAAAACACTCTCCCTACCTACAGTTTTCTGTCCCTAGAAAAAATGTTTTTTTTAATCACAATATAGCACAAGGAAAATTAACTCACTGTCCTTACAGGTCCCGGGAAACAAGGACTTGCAGAGTGAAAGAAACTGACACTGTCCCTACCTAGAGTTTTCTGTCCCTAGAATAAATGTTTTTTTTAATCACAATATAGCACAAGGACAATTAACTCACTGTCCTTACAGGTCCCTGGAAACAAGGACTTGCAGAGTGAAAGAAACTGACACTGTCCCTACCTAGAGTTTTCTGTCCCTAGAATAAATGTTTTTTTTAAGCACACTATAGCAGAAGCACAAAACACACTGACACTCTCCCTACCTATCCTTCTCTTTCCCTAAACTAAAGGAATCCAGGTTAAGCAAGAAAGAAATAACAGTCACTGTCCCTGCCTATGCTACTCTATCCCTGCTCCGGAACACACTACACTAGGCCGCCGTGCTGGCGGCCTTTTATAGTGTGGGGCGTGTACTAAACACCCTCAGCAATAATTGGCCACAGGCATCCTGCCTGTGGCCAATCATTGCTCTCCTCGCTGCCGGCGCTGTGATTGGCCAAGCATGCGGGGTCACAGTGCATGCTTGGCCAATCACAGCGCCTGGATGACACTGCGATGGCGTAGTGCATTGTGGGCCGTTCGCGTCACTCGAATTTGGCGCGAACGGCCCAAATCGTTCGATCTTCGTCGAACGATCGAACAGCCAATGTTCGAGTCGAACGTATGTTCGACTCGAACACGAAGCTCATCCCTATTTATGAGGGGCCGAATTTTATAGAGCCGGTCATATTCAGGGTCCCCACGTGGACGACAAAGTTCATTGTCGTTGAAGTGCATGAACCGCAAAATCTGCTTGTATCGTTTCCTGGGCATGGAGGCAGAGAACACGGGCATGTGGTCAATTGGGTGCGTGGACCAATAAGCACGCAATGACGGGAATTTATGTGTGCCCATGTTGAGGGAAAGGCCCAGAAAGGTCTTAAATTCGGAAACCGTAATTGGTTTCCAATCTTTGGCAATGGAAGGCAACTGGGGATTAGCGGCGATGAATTGACCAGCATATAAATTACTCTGGTCCACAATAGATCTATAGAGATCTTCCGTGAAAAACAGCGAATAATAATCAATTGGCATAAAATCAGCTGTTTCCACCTGAATACCGGGTTGGGCAGTGAATGGGGGAAGTACGGGTTCTGCAGAAGTGGTGGGGACCCAATCAGGATAGGCGAATTCTGCAGGAAGAGCACTATGGGTACGACGGGCCTGCCTTTGTCTTCTTATTGGTGGCAGCGGGACACTACTTGTGCTTGCCACCTCGCCAGCTTGAACTGCACTTATGGGACTCGCCACGTCACCAAGTGATACTGCAGTGCTGGATGTACGCCCAGGCTGTACTAGGCCGCTGGTGCTTGCCAATTCACCAGAAGGAATAGCGGCGCTAGTACTACTCTGCTCCATGATATGAGAGCCCTGCGGTTCTTGCTCCTCAACAACCTCAGAAGATCGGGATCGGGTACGCCTGACCTTAGCAGGGACCTCAACTTCGTCGTCAGAGCTATCTGACGTGGGGCTGCTGACGTCACTGTCTTCTACGGGAAGATATTCTGAGCCTGAATCTGACAGATACGTGACCTCCTCTTCACTATCTGTGATGCTCAGAATCTCGTAGGCCTCTTTACTAGTGTACCTTCGTCTTGCCATTTTGGGCTCTAAATTTAGGGGTACACTAGTAAGATTCACAGGAAAAAAAGCACCCGACTGTCGTCAGCAAATGTATCAAACGCTACAAAAAAAACTGTTAGCGGTCGCAGGGATCAGGACTGTCTCTGCGAACGCTGCAGTTATGTGTTTTGTGTTTGGTAAGTGACAGTGATCGATCGATACTGCACTTGGGTGGGCTGGGCTGGGCGGAGGGGCTAAACGCAGGTGCTAGCAGGTATCTGGGCTGATCCCGCTAACACTGCGTTTTTGGGAACCCTAAACCGCTGGGGACGCTAGTATAGATCTGATCAGATACTATACCACTAAGGGAGGTGTATGCTTTGCGCGTGGGTGTTAGCGTTACTGGCACTAACCTAACGCTGCCTGGGACGACGCAGACCCTCTCTGGCGCTAAAACCTAATTGATCTCACCCGCCGGGCGATCAGGGGGTTAAACCTTTATTGTGTTATATACGACGGGTGCCCTGATGCTATAAAAAGCAAACTAACCAACCAGCGTCACCCGTAACCTTTATATGGTGATCACTGGTGAAAGGGTTAACTAGGGGCAATCAGGGTGTTAAAACCTTTATTAGGTTAAATATGGGGGTACCCAACGCTATATAAAAACCTGACGGGTTACCTAAATAACTAAATAACTAACTGGGTAACCAGTGTCACCAGTGACGCTTATACGGTGATCACTGGTGAAAGGGTTAACTCTAGGGGCAATCAGGGGGTTAAAATAATATATGGGGGTACCTGACGCTCTAAAAACCTGCAGCGAAACTAAAAATAAATAACTGGCTATCTAGGGCACCACCGGCACTAAATACAGCGATCGAAAATACAATCGCTTAGTGACGCTGGCGTTAGGGGGTGAAAGGGTTACCTGGGGGGCGATCAAGGGGTTAAACCTTTATTAGGGGGCTACCCTGGACCTAAAGGGGCCTAAACCTAACTGCCCTTCAACTTTTTACTATCACAGATGACACTAAATGCAGTGATCAGTAAAATAAATGATCACTGCAATCAGTGACACTGTGATTGGGGGCTGGGGGGTGACCTGGGGGGTGATCTGGGGGTGACTGGGGGGTGAAATGTGTGCCTATGTGTACCTAAGTGTCAGTGGACTGTTGGTGCACTAACCTGCTTCTTCTCTCCTCGGCGCCAGAATCGAAAAGACCGCCGCGAGGGAGATGACATCACTTCCTCCTGCCTGTGTTTACATCACATGGCGGAGGAAGCATTTTCATTCGCCGGGAGCGATCGCGATGGGGTGGCTGAAATCGAATGGTCACCCCCTCATCTCTGATCGCTCCCCAACGATAAACGGACGCTCACTGTATAGGAGGGGGGTCCGATCGGACCCCCCAACTGTACAAAGGCGATCACGTACACTGTATGTGATTGTGCCTGTCGGTGCCATTCTGCCGACGTATATATACAGTGAGCGGTCGTTAAGTGGATAAATAGGTTCCTTTAAGCTAGTGCATTGTTTCACTTACCTTTTCCTTCGATTTCCCTTCAACATGCTTTTTTCTTTCTGTGAATTTCTCACTTCCTGTTCCTCCTCTGTAAGCTTGCCCCCATCATCCGAGCCGTTCTGGCTAGGGGTTAGTCAGCGTGCTCGCCCCCTCCCTTGGGACTACATCCCTGCGGGGAGACGCTGTATACGTTCACAGGCACAGGAGGCAGGGCCCGTGCCTTCTTATTGTATTGAAGGACCATCACAGCAGCACATCCCCGCCTTAACTCCGCCCCCTTATTTTATCAGTTGAAATAGTTACTAGTATTTGTTTACTTATGCTATGGGCGTGCTGGGGAGGCGGGAATGGGAGTGTAAAGTGGGCGGCGTGTGCTAATCCAAGCCAGAAATAGAATCGAGAACTAGGCTCGTTCTTGTTATGTGACACAGCTAAAAAGCGGCACTGCGCATGCGCGATGCTGCTAAGCCTCAAGGGAATTGTAGTTCCTTTGATGCCGTGACGTAGCTATAGTGAACACGCTCGAAAACCTGGAAGTTTATGAGAATACAGAGAGGAAACAAGGAAGTGAAGAAAAATGAAAAATTTATTTAACAGGTAACTAAATCTTTTAAGCAGTAATAGCAACTATATTCACTATCTATATGGGATAGAGATCACATATTGGCAAAAACATTTTTACCTTTACAACCTCTTTAGTTCTTGTATATTGAAAGTGTATTGGGTCTTAACCGCTTGCTAGGGATGAGCTTTATGTTCGAGTCGAACATGAGTTCGACTCGAACATTGGCTGTTTGCCCGTTCGGCGAACAGCGAACAATTTGGGGTGTTCGTTGCAAATTCGAAAAGCCGCGGAACACCCTTTAAAAGTCTGTGGGAGAACTCAAAAGCGTTAATTTTAAAGGTTAATATGCAAGTTATTGTCATAAAAAGTGTTTGGGGACCCGGGTCCTACCCCAGGGAACATGTGTCAATGCAAAAAAAAAGTTTTAAAAACTGCAGTTTTTTCGGGAGCAGTGATTTTAATAATGCTTGAAGTGAAACAATAAAAGTGAAATATTCTTTTAAATTTCGTACCTGGGGGGTGTGTATAGTATGCCTGTAAAGTGGTGCATGTTTCCCGTGTTTAGAACTGTCCCTGCACAAAATGTAACTACTTGCTATTAATGAATTGTCGGGTCCTGGCAATACAGATCAAAGTCATTGAAAAAAACGGCAGGGGTTCCTGTTTTTTTCAATGACTTTTATCTGTATTTTTTTCCTTCAAAAATTACACTTTGTGCAGAGAACCCAATTTTTTTTAAAAAAATGCGTGGGGGTCCCCCCCAAATTCCATTACCAGGCCCTTCAGGTCTGGTATGGATATTAAGGGGAACCCCGCATATTTAAAAAAAAATGGTGTGGGGTTCCCCCCAAAAATCCATACCAGACCCTTATCCGAGCACGCAACCTGGCAGGCCACAGGAAAAGAGGGGGAGACGAGAGAGAGGAAAAAAAGTAATTCAAAACTACTCGCGGCTATTAATGAATTGTCGGGCCCGGCAATACAGATAATAGTCATTGAAAAAAATGGCAGGGGTTCCCCTTAATATTCATACCAGACCCAAAGGGCCTGGTAATGGACTGGGGGGGACCCCTGACGTTTTTTTCAATGACTTTTATCTGTATTGCCGGGACCCGACAATTCATTATTAGCCACAAGTAGTTTTAAATGACTTTTTTTCCTTCAAAAATGACATTTTGTGCAGGGACAGTTCTAAGCACGGGAAACACGCACCACTTTACAGGCATACTATAGACACCACCCAGGTACGAAATTTAAAGGAATATTTCACTTTTATTGTTTCACTTTAAGCATTATTAAAATCACTGCTCCCGAAAAAACTGCTGTTTTTAAAACTTGGGGCAGGACCCGGGTCCCCAAACACTTTTTATGACAATAACTTGCATATTAGCCTTTAAAATTCACACTTTTGATTTCTCACGTTCGAGTCCCATAGGCTTTAACGTTGTTTGAATGTTCGCGTGAACTTTTGGTCTGTTGGCGTGTTCTGGATACGAACCGAACCAAGGGGTGTTCGGCTCATCCATACCGCTTGCTTTAACTCCTCGATCCCCACACTAGTGTGTACGCAGTTGTAGGGCAACTGCAGAGCAGCCCCTTTCACTTGAATGGGTCACATTTGGTGGGTGCTATGCATGCCGAAAGCAATGGGGGGCATAATTCCTACTGTGGCCGTGGAGCAAAGCATTGTGGCCGCAGCATGTTTACACCCTCAGCCACTGCCTCTGTAGCTTTAGGAGGTAGCGTTTTTTTTTGAGTGGAGAGTAAAAGCCCAGTTTAACCATAGGGCTTTACCACAATCTGCTTGTGTGAATGAGCCCTTAAGTTTTTCATAGCATTGTTATCTCTAAAACTTACGCTTATATCTCTTTTACAAAAGCAGATATTTTTCCTTTGCATTAACTATCGTTCCATTTATCATTTGATATTAACACCTGGATCTGCGCTAGACATTGCATTGCTATGCAAGGTGTACGGTAAATATATAGCTCAAAAACTTCCAAATATAAATCAGGTGGAGCACCATATTGGAAGCACCAGGGAACATTACTGCAAGATGTCACTTTTTTCTTTAATTAGTGTACGCTAATGATAAGTATATGTCATTCTCGAATAATGAACGCTAGCAGCACGATGAGAATCTGGGTCAGGGAGAGTCCTTGGAGAATATTGAAGCTCTGTTATAAGATACACATCAGGAGACAATGTGACGATCTCCTTCATCTTTCTCCTGAAAGTCCCCATTTATTAAGCCCGGTAGTTACTCTATCAGCCGGTAAAATAACTATTCGCAAGTTATGAATTTGTTTGCATTTGCAATACACCAGTTATATATATATATATATATATATATTTCTTGCGCTTACGTACAGAAAGTATGTTTGTGTGTCAGGACCAAGATGGAAACCAAGGCCACCTACACAGAGAGAGATTCTGCTCCACAGCATTTGAAATTCACTTTCTTAATAAGAACGGGGTCACCATGATGAATGTCATGTGAACTCTGACTGGAAACACTTTAATTGAAACCAAAATAAGATATACCGGTAAGTAAAATATTCAGTCTATTTCGGTCTTTTGCGCTGTCTAGTTGAACGTGCTACGGGAGACAAAACTCTGAGGTCCTAATTTAGTCAACTCAAATATAGCTCTTGCATAAAACAATCCAACAGGAATAATTGCTGAATTATAAGACAATGTTAAAGCAACTCCTTTCAGAAAGAAACATAGAGCCTGACACTACTGCTTCACCTTTTGTAAATGCTAGTCCCCTTCTATCTACATGACCCACCGATACGACACTTCAACAAACTGATCTGTAAAATGTATGCAGATACTGTAAGAACTCTGACTTTACATATCTTCATGCTCGTTGTGGGTAAGTGGCTTGCTTCTTCAGAATGAAAGCAATGGGAGCTCCACTGTATAGCAGCCTAGCCACGTGCTGGGTTGCATGTCCTTCAAGTGTTCAGCAGTTTTAATTTCATTGACGGAAATATTTTTGGCATCATTTTCTGTAACGAAAACTACACTATAATGCCAAAAATATTGGGATGCCTGCCTTTACACGCACATGAACTTTAATGACATCCCAGTCTTAGTCCGTAGGGTTCAATATTTGCATATTTAAAGCAGAACTTCACCAACTTCACGTTTGACCATTCTTCCAGAAGCGTATTTTTGAGGTCGAGAAGGCCTGGCTGCCAGTCAAATTCATCCCAAAGGTGTTCTATCGTGTTGAGGTCAGCACTCTGTGCAGGCCAGTCAAGTTCCTCCACCCTAAGCACACTCATCCATGTCTTTATGGACCTTGCTTTGTGCACTGGTGCCCAGTCATTTTGGAATAGGAAGGGGTCATCCCGAAACTGATCCCACAAAGTTGGGAGCAAAAAATTTTCCAAAATGTCTTGGTATGCTGGTGCCTTAAGAGTTCCCTTCACTGGAACTAAGGGGCCAAGCCCAACCCCTGAAAAGCAACTCCACACAATAATCTCCCTTCTACCAAATGATTTGGACCAGTGCAAAAAGCTAGGTCCATAAAGACATGGATGAGTGAGTTTAGGGTGGAGGAACTTGACTGGCCTGCACATAGTCCTGACCTCAAAAAAACAATAGAACACCATTGGGATGAATTAGAGTGGAGAATGCGAGCCAGGCCTTCTCGTCCACATCGGTGCCTGACCTCAAAAATGCGCTTCTGGAAGAATGGTCAAATATTCCCATAGACACACTTTTAAACCTTGTGGACAGCCTTCCAAGAAGAGTTGAAGCTGTTATAGCTGCAAAGAGTGGGCCAACTCAATACAGGCATACCCCACTTTTAAGTACACAATGGAGTTTATTTACTATCGCTGGAAAGTGCAAAATCAGGCTCACTTCTGCATAGAAACCAATGAGCTTCTAACCCCAGCTTGTTCAATTAAGCCTGGTAATAAAACCTGGAAGCTCATTGGTTTCTATGCAGAAGTGAGCCTGATTTTGCACTTTCCAGCAATAGTAAATAAACTCCATTCTGTACTTAAAAGTGGGGTATGCCTGTATTATACAGACTAAGACTGGGATGCCATTAAAGTTCATTTTGCGTTTAAAGGCAGGCGTCCCAATACTTTTGGTAATATATAGTGTATATACAGCATCCTGATGGCCTCTCTCATTAGCCATGATCTGTCTGCATTGTGTAGAGAAGCACAGAGACCCAGCGATGATGTTATTGGATGTAAAATATCTTTTATAGCATGTTGACAAGGTGGAGGGTGAGGGGATAGAGAAAAGAGAAGGCCAAATATAAGCAGATTAAACTTCAGCTTTAAATATGCACTAAAAAATAAAACTTCAGTTGGACTTCAAGCAAGAAGGTCAGCATGGCAGACAGCTAATCACAGTGGTCACAAGACTAAGCAGAGCTTCCAAGCCTCTGGATGTAGGATGCTGAGGATGGCAAGAAGGGGTTAATAAATCACCCTGTTGTCAAAATTTCCGGAGCCATTTTGTTGAAGTCAAATTTAACATACTCATCACATCTTTTACAGAATTGTGCATCGACCTGTATACATCTGAAAGTTTTTCCATAAATCCTCTGAATAATAAGATGCAAGGTTATTTGGGGAGCAGTAAAAGTTCACAGACGTACTCAAGAGCCTACTTTAAAATACATTACGAAAAACAGAGCCAGTTACTTTCATTTCTTTCTCCGTCTAGAGCACTAGAACTTTTTAAAATTTCCATTACTGCGCTCAATTTTTCTCCTGAAATACAGCATATTATTTCCCCTTAACCACATTTAATAGAGTCTTTTAATAGATTTAGCCGCTTCGTACAATGCCTATTGAATTCCAGGCCGTGCTCACAATCCACGTTTTGTGATCTTATCTAAGTTTGGAAAATTACATTTACTGTAACTTATTTTAAAGACAACATTTTAATTACCAGGCTATAACCCTCATATTGTTTGTAAATGTTAGTGACAAATAATGTACCTTCTTTTCTTTTCTAACAAGGCCGCAAAATAACTATAGAGGAAAAAAAAAAAAAAAACACACAAAGAAATACAATTCGCATTATTTATTTATGGGCTTATTTAGAATTGTAACGTTTATTTTGTGGTAGAATGGGCATACACAGCATGTGGAGCGAGCCACGAGACAAAAGAACAAAATACTTCCAGTTGTGTTATTAAAAAATCACTTTTTCTGACGGGAAAAGACATATTTGGTGTAAGGTATATATTTCACCCTATTTTCCATGTTGCTTAATTGAAACTATCCAGGAGTGGATGGAATAGATTATGAATATAAAATTTTAGTTTTTTCCAAATAGATTGATGGTGACTGGTAAATTAAAGGAATTCAAGCTGTGTACAATGAATTACTGTTAGCAAAATATAGTTAGCAAAATATAATCGAGATTGGATCAGCAAAGTATTTCTCCTTGGATCAGCAACGTATTACCGTGCCTGTGTCACGTACCTGACGGTGACGAGCCCGGTTAGCAGAGGGAGGCCTCCCTTACGGCTCCCATCGGCGGCCCCTGGTGGTATAACAGGAAGCACGGAGGTGGAAGGGGTACGAGTGCCTGGCAGGATCAAGAACTACCGCAGGTGATCAGGAACCAGCAGGTGAGGAGGCAGGAACCAGGAACTGCAGCAGGTGAGTGGACAGGAACCAGGAACTACAGCAGGTGAGTAGACAGGAACCAGGAACTCAGAAGATGACCCGGACCGGGAGGCACAGCAGGTAGACTGGAACCACTGGGCCGCAGCAGGTGAACAGGAACCAGCAGATGAGCAGACAGGAACCAGCAGATGAGCAGACAGGAACCAGCAGATGAGCAGACAGGAACCAGGAACTCAGCAGATGACCCGGACCGGGAGGCACAGCAGGTAAACTGGAACCACTAGGCAGCAGCAGGTGAACAGGAACCAGCAGATGAGCAGACAGGAACCAGCAGATGAGCAGACAGGAACCAGCAGATGAGCAGACAGGAACCAGGAACTCAGCAGATGACCCGGACCGGGAGGCACAGCAGGTAAACTGGAACCACTAGGCAGCAGCAGGTGAACAAGAGCCAAGGTCAGGCAGGATAGTCAGACAAGCCGGGGTCGGGTAAACTGGCAGGCAGCGAGGCACAAAAGGATCAGGCAATACCGAAGTCAGAAAACAGGCCGATGGTCAGGTACAGGCAGATAGCAGGAGGGTCACAGGAAGCCGGGTCAGATACAGGTAAACAAGGCAGATCAGGTCACTTGGGATAAACGCTGTAGAGCAGACAGCAGGGACTGTCTGCAAGTGAGGAGTTTAAATAGCCCTTCGGGCGTCACCTGCGGGGGCGGGAACCAGGAAGTCCAGGGCGTCTGTTCCTGACAGGGTTTCCATGACATTGCCCCCCCCCCAGGGGCAGCCTCCGGATGCCCCTAGGAGCAAACTTCTCGGGGTGAGACCTCCTGAAGGCTTGTATCAGGTCTTTGGCGTGAATGTTCTCTTCGGGTTCCCAGGAGTTCTCCTCTGGTCCGTAACCCTTCCATTTTATTAAAAATTGACTCTGGCTATTTCTTCTTCGTGCGTCTAAAATAGCTTCTACCTCGAATTCCTGTTCCCCGTCTATGATGACGGGATCAGGGCGAGTCGGGGACCGACCTGGGAATGGGTTGGAGACTGACGGTTTCAATAGAGAAACATGAAAAACAGGGTGGACCCTCAGGGAGTCGGGGAGCTCCAGCTCGTAGGCCACCTCGTTGATTTTCCTTTTGATAGGAAAAGGCCCTAGAAACTTGGGGCCCAATTTCTTGGACGGGCAAGCCAATCTTAGATTGATGGTGGAAAGCCATACTTGGTCGCCCGGTGCCAGCGCTAATTCACCCCGTCTCCTCCTGTCGTAGACCGTCTTGTTATACTCCTGAGTTCTTGCCATGGCTTCGCGTAGAAGCTGGTTGTTAGAGGAGAAGAAATTCACTTTTTCCAGAACTGCGGGCACTGAGCACTCAGGGAGAGAGTTGGGCAGAAATGTGGGGTGAAACCCGAAGTTCGCAAAAAATGGGGTCTGGTTAGTTGCGGAGTGGATGGAGTTATTGTAGGAGAACTTCGCTAGTGGAAGCAGGGAGAGCCAGTCATTCTGAGCAAAGGAGGAGAAACAACGCAAATATTGCTCGAGGGTCTGATTTGTTCTCTCAGTCTGTCCGTTGGTTTGAGGGTGGTAAGCCGAAGAGAATGATAGCTCTATTCCCAGAGTCTTGCAGAGGGACCTCCAGAACCGGGAGGTAAATTGTACCCCCCGATCGGAGACTATATTAGCAGGTACCCCGTGGAGCCTGACGACTTCTTTAATGAACATTTGTGCAGTTTCCGGGGCCGAGGGGGTCCCTCTCATAGGAACAAAATGTGCCATCTTGGACAGACGGTCCACAATCACAAAGATGGTGGTGTGATTCTCAGCCGGGGGGAGTTCAACTATGAAGTCGATAGAAAGCATTTTCCACGGTCTCTCTGGAACGGGTAAGGGCTTCAGTAGTCCCCAGGCTTTGGATCTGGACCCTTTATTCCGGGTACATGTAGTACAGGACTCCACGAACCTCCTGCAATACTCGCGTAGTCGAGGCCACCAGAAGGTACGTTGTACCAACTCAGTGGTCTTAGCCACGCCAAAGTGCCCAGCAAGGGCATGATCGTGGCAGAGCTCTAGTACGGTTATCTTTAGTTCTTCTGGTATGAATATCCTGTCTTGGTGCCAGAGTAATCCATCCTTGGTTTGCAGATCCAGTTCAGGAGAGGGTTCCTGTCTAGTGGTGGCTTGTCTGATCCGGGAGAGTAGGTCCTCCTGAAGTAGGAGAAAATTCCCAGGAGCGAGGATTGTATCGGGTGAGGAGAGTTCTTTGGATCCATGAAACATTCGGGACAAGGCGTCAGGTTTAGTGTTCTTGGCACCGGGGCGGTATGTCACATGGAAGGAGAACCGGGAAAAAAACAGGGCCCATCTGGCTTGTCGTGGTTTTAGTCTTTTTGCAGTTTTCAGGTACTCTAAGTTCTTATGGTCGGTGAATACTAAGATCGGGTGAGCAGCACCTTCAAGAAAGTACCTCCATTCTTCCAGGGCGGACTTAATCGCCAAGAGTTCCCGGTCTCCCACGTCATAGTTCTTTTCTGCCGCAGATAATTTGCGAGAAAAGAAAGCCACCGGATGAAGCAAAGCCTTGGTTCCTTGCCTCTGTGACAATATTGCCCCTACTGCAACCTCAGAAGCATCTACCTCAAGTATAAATGGTAGGGAGGAATCTGGGTGTTTTAAGATGGATGCAGAGGTGAAGAGCCCTTTGAGATCCTCAAAGGCCTTTTGGGCCTCAGGGGACCAGTGGAAGCGGGTACCTTGCTTGGTTAGCTGAGTAATGGGTGCAATGATGGCGGAGAACCCCCGGATGAATTTACGATAAAAGTTGGCAAATCCAACGAACCGTTGGATTCCCTTCTTATCCACTGGCGCTGGCCAGTCCAAGATTGCGGTGATCTTCTGTGGGTCCATCCTGATGCCTTCGCCAGAGATGATTAATCCCAGAAATGCTATGCTCTCCCGCTCAAACTCGCATTTCTCAGCCTTCGCATATAGTTTATGCTGCCGAAGCCGGTCTAACACACTTCTGACATGCCTGCGATGAGAGTCAAGGGAGGAAGAGAAGATTAGTATGTCATCTAAATAAGCAATCACAAAGAGATCTAAAAAGTCCCGAAGAACATCATTAATTAAATACTGGAAGGTGGCAGGGGCATTGCACAGCCCGAAGGGCATCACTAAATATTTGAAATGTCCGAACCGGGAGCGGAAGGCGGTTTTCCACTCATCGCCCTCCTTGATTCGGACCAGGTTATAGGCTCCCCGGAGGTCAAGCTTAGTGAAAATAACGGCAGCTCCCAATCTTTGGAACAACTCTGGTACCAGAGGAAGAGGATAACGATTTTTAATGGTGACCTTATTTAGTTCACGGTAGTCCACACATGGCCTGAGGGTATGGTCCTTCTTTTCTACAAAGAAAATGCCTGCGCCTGCTGGCGACGTAGAGGGGCGAATGAACCCCTTTAAAAGGTTCTCATCGATGTAGTCCTTCAGGGCCCCCTGTTCCACCTCCGTTAAAAGGAAAATCCTACCGAAAGGAATAGCTGCTCCGGGAAGCAGATCAATGGGGCAGTCGTAGGCTCGGTGGGGTGGTAGTGTCTCTGCCCCCTGTTTACTAACACATCGAGAAAGTCCAGGTAAGCGTCAGGGATGGCCTGACGTATTCCGGCCTCAGTGTCGGTACACATTAAGGTGGCAGGCCCAGGGGGTTTGTGTGAGCCACAGGACCGTTGGCAGTAGGAGGAAGGAAACATGATCACCCCCGTGACCCAGTTAATGGTAGGATTATGGGCTTGTAGCCAGGGCATACCGAGAATTATGGGGAACAGTGGAGAGGAGATAATATCCAGCCGTAGATATTCTCAGTGCACCCCGGTAGAGGAGAAGACAGTGACAGGTAGGGGAGCCGTCTCTTCGACCACGGGCCCCGACTTGATAAGGGACCCATCAGCCAGGTGAACCCGTAGTCCATGGGTCTTGGGAAGTAGAGGAATAAGTTGAGTACGGGCAAAAGTTGAGTCCATGAAGCAACTACAAGCCCCAGAGTCAATAATTGCGACGACTTGCAGGGTCCTTCCTGGGAGCTGCAGGGAGATAGAAAGAGCGAAGTGAGAGGGGGATTTAGTCTGAGGGTTGATCACAGCAGGGAATACTGACAAGCACTTACGGAACTTCAGGGGACAGTTCCTAACGAAGTGACCGGGCTCCCCGCAGTACAGGCACAGGTTGTGCGCGCGTCGGCGTTGGCGTTCCTCCGGAGTAAGGGAAGGGTGGAGGACCCCAAGCTGCATGGGTTCAGGAGCATCGTACGAGGGGGTCAAGGGTGCTGCAGAAGCTGGGTGCGGATGACTGGGGACCCGGGGAAGCATCCAGGTCGGCCGGGTGAAGCCCGTGGCCCTCTCAACCCTCCGTTCCCTCAGGCGTCGGTCGATCTGAATTGTCAGATCGATCAGTAGGTTCAAATTTTCTGGTATTCCTACCCTAGCCAGTTCGTCCTTCAATGGGTCAGAAAGGCCTATGCGAAACTGGTGACGGAGGGCAGCGTCATTCCAGCTGGTGTCTGCGCTCCAGCGCCTGAATTCAGCTACATAATCTTCCGCTGCTCTGCGTCCCTGCTGAAGGGTCCGCAGGGCGTTCTCTGCAGTGACCGAGAGCTGAGGGTCCTCGTACAATTGGGCAATGGCATCAAAAAAAAAGTGTAAGGCTATCCAAGGACGCATCTTTGCGTTCTAGCAGGCGGTGGGCCCAGTTCTGTGGGTCTCCGGAAAGCAGCGAAATTACAAAGCCCACCTTGGTAGCTTCTAAGGAAAAGGTGCGGGGCTGTAAGGCAAAGTACAACTCACAAGAGTTCCGGAAAGCCCTGAACTTGCTCCGGTCCCCGGAGAATCTTTCGGGTGTAGGGACCCTGGGTTCAGGGGGAAGCATGACCACCGTGGGCGCAGTTCCTGCCCCGGCGGAAGAAGTGGAGGCACGTGGACCCCCTTGAGCTCCATCGGGGTTGGTGAGGGCCTGCACTTGTCCTTCCAGGTGAGTGTAGCCTTGCTGGAGGCTCTTAACGGCCTCGGTCAGTCCCGCCAGGTGTCGGCATAGTTCCTCCATAGGTGAGGCTCCCTGCTCGGGCTCAGACATGGCTGTCTGCTACTGTCACGTACCTGACGGTGACGAGCCCGGTTAGCAGAGGGAGGCCTCCCTTACGGCTCCCACCGGCGGCCCCTGGTGGTATAACAGGAAGCACGGAGGTGGAAGGGGTACAAGTGCCTGGCAGGATCAAGAACTACCGCAGGTGATCAGGAACCAGCAGGTGAGGAGGCAGGAACCAGGAACTGCAGCAGGTGAGTGGACAGGAACCAGGAACTACAGCAGGTGAGTAGACAGGAACCAGGAACTCAGAAGATGACCCGGACCGGGAGGCACAGCAGGTAGACTGGAACCACTGGGCAGCAGCAGCTGAACAGGAACCAGCAGATGAGCAGACAGGAACCAGCAGATGAGCAGACAGGAACCAGCAGATGAGCAGACAGGAACCAGGAACTCAGCAGATGACCCAGACCGGGAGGCACAGCAGGTAAACTGGAACCACTAGGCAGCAGCAGGTGAACAGGAACCAGCAGATGAGCAGACAGGAACCAGCAGATGAGCAGACAGGAACCAGGAACTCAGCAGATGACCCGGACCGGGAGGCACAGCAGGTAAACTGGAACCACTAGGCAGCAGCAGGTGAACAAGAGCCAAGGTCAGGCAGGATCGTCAGACAAGCCGGGGTCGGGTAAACTGGCAGGCAGCGAGGCACAAAAGGATCAGGCAATACCGAAGTCAGAAAACAGGCGATGGTCAGGTACAGGCAGATAGCAGGAGGGTCACAGGAAGCCGGGTCAGATACAGGTAAACAAGGCAGATCAGGTCACTTGGGATAAACGCTGTAGAGCAGACAGCAGGGACTGTCTGCAAGTGAGGAGTTTAAATAGCCCTTCAGGCGTCACCTGCGGGGGCGGGAACCAGGAAGTCCAGGGCGTCTGTTCCTGACAGGGTTTCCATGACAGCCTGTTTGCTAACAATGGTCAATAATAGGCTGTTTGTGAGCAGGTGGGTAAAAATTATACAAAGGAAATGCAAATTGTTCAGTAAATGGCGCCCATACTAAGTGAACAACCCCCTGTGTTCAGTAGGGAGCAGGGCAGCCACTTCACACCGGACCTGGAAGCTAATTTAGATCACTGTAGTAATGGTGCCTACTACAGGGTTTTCCAGCTTCCACAGAGATCCCAAGGGTATGACACAGACATACTTACATTGGTCCAAGCTGGACTAATGTAAAAATAACCATACCTAAACATAAGCTTTAAAAATACAGTTTACAAAATTTAAGGCCTCATGCCGACGGACGTTTTTACAGCCACATTTATGAGCGTTTCTTGCAGCTTAAAAACGGCTCTCCATGTTAGCCTATGGCCTCATGCCCACCATGACGTTTTTGAGCTGTAAATGGCATAGGCGTTTTTAAGCTGCAAAAAAAACACAGGACCAGTGCGTTCTGACGCTCCAGCGTTAGAGCTGTAAAGACGTCAGACGCCGGCAAAGGGTGTAAAAACGCGATGTAACGAGGCTTAACGCTGTGTTAAGCCTCGTCCGGTGTTTCTTTCTCTATTCCAAATCAATGGTTGCGACCTCTATTCAAATCAATGGGCTCCCATAGGGAACCATTGATTTGGAATAGAGAAAGAAAAAAGCGGCTGAAAGCTAGCGCGGGGAAACGTGCATTGAATTCAATGCAAAACGCGGTAAAAGTTGCGTTAAAAACGCCGTTTTTTTCCTGGCATCTGTACTAGCTTTACAGCCCATTTTTTAAAACGTCCGTGGGCATGAGGCCTTACTAAAACTTGAGTACTCAGAGTCTGGTGCATGGTAGCCTCATCAGCTTCTAACTTCAGCTTGTTCAATTAACTTGCCGACCAGCCACGGCAGTTTTACTGCGGCAGTATGGCACGGCTGGGCGAAACAACGTTATGTTACCTTGCTTTGCTCTGTAGAAACTAGGGGCGTCGGCTGCTCGCCCCCGGAGCCATTGCGAGTGCCCAGCGGGCGCAATGACCGCCGGGCACCCGCGATCGCTCGTGACACAGCAAGAACCGGGATCTCTGTGTGTAAACACAGAGATCCCAGTTCTTTCAGGGAAGAAATGAGTGATTGTGTGTTCATACTAAGTATGAACAGTGATCTGTCATTTCCCCTAGTAAGTCCCATCCCCCCTTCAGTTAGAACACACATTAGGGAACACATTTAACCCCTTGATCGCCCCCTAGTGTTAACCCCTTCCCTGCCAGTGACATTTACACAGTTATCAGTGCATTCTTATAGCACTGATTGCTGTAAAATTGTCAATGGTCCCAAAAACGTGTCAAAAGTGTCCGATGTGTCTGCCATAATGTCGCAGTCCCGATAAAAATCGCTGATCGCCACCATTACTAGTAAAAAAAAAAATAATAATAATAAAAATGCCATAATTCTATCCCCTATTTTGTAGACGCTATAACTTTTGCGCAAACCAATCAATATACGCTTATTGCGATTTTTTTACCAAAAATATGTAGAAGAATACATATCGGCCTAAACTGAGGAAAAAAATAGTTTTTGGGGAAAAAAATGTGGGATATATATTATAGCGAAAAGTAAAAGATACTGTGTTTTTTTTTTCAAAATTGTCGCTGTTCTTTTGTTTATAGCGCAAAAAATAAAAATCGCAGAGGTGATCAAATACCACCAAAAAGATCTATTTGTGGGAAAAAAGGACGCAAATTTTGCTTGGGTACAGCGGCACACGACCGCGCAATTGTCAGTTAAAGCGATGCAGTGCCAAACTGTAAAAGGTGCTCTGGTCAGGAAGGTGGTAAAATCTTCTGGGGCTGAAGCGGTTAAGCATTGACAATAAAACACGGAAGCTGATTCTATGTAGAGGTGCACCAGATTTTTCACTAATCTAAGTAAATCTCCGCCAGTATGCATTTTTGTTTTTCTGCTGCAGGCGGTAAGATTTAGATCCTTATTTAATCTAGGGTAGCCTTTCTCAACATTTTTACACCAGAAGAACCCTTGAAATAACTTTTAAGTCTCAGGGAACCCCTCGTAAGAATAGTTCTTTGGGTATCATTGGGAAAATGCTCCTTAGGCTCCATGCACACTGGACATTAAAATAACTTTATAAAAACACCAGTAGCTTTGCAGTGAGTCTTTCAATATTTAACTTTTTTGCAATAGCTTTTATTAGCGTTTTTTGGCGTTAGCATTTCTTAGCGTTTTAAAAAAATATATATATTTTTTTTTTTCAATGGATCAAAAACGTAAAAAAATGCTGTTGAGCCATGTTTTTGAGCGTTTATGAACGTTTATCAGCGTTTATGAGCGGTTAGCGTTCTTTGTGGTCAGAAAAACGACTCCTGAACGTGATTTTAGGGCATTCAGAAAACAGCCCATAAACTCCACTGCTGATAAACATCCAAAAACGTCCATATGTGCATGGACACATAGGATAACATAGAGAGGAGTTTATGGGCTGTTTAAAAAAAAAAAAACGCCCAAACTCCAAAAAACTGCCATTTATGAGCTTCTGTGTGCATGGAGCCTCACATTGGTGGTAGTAAGAAGGGAGAATGCCTCTCATACAGGGGTGGCAAGAGTGACACCCTTGCAGTCATGCCGCTGGCTTTGCCATGTGGCATTGAAACTTAATCTATGCAGGCACCATCAAATGGGAGATCAGTTAGCTAAGATTAAGTACATCCCTAATTGTCAGGTCACCTACGGCCAGGTGACAGATGCACACCGTAGGGGGACAGGAGTGCACCGCAAGGTAGTGAACCCTATGGCTGACTGCTGCGGATAGGAAACTGGGTGGTTGTGGAAAGCGGGACCAGAGGAGCACAACCGGGATCCTATAGGAAGCTAGAGCCAAGATTCCCCAGGGCGCGGAGTCTAAGACCCAGCAGGTCTTCTCCAGAGCCTCTAGTGGTGAGGATGTTATGCTGCAGGCTGGGTCCAGGTCGCGGCCCCTAGAGTCTCTTAGCTCACGCCCCGTAGGATAAGGGGACAAGAGGGGAAGCAGCAGCACAAGATATAAGAGTAACGAATAACAAGCTGAAGGTCAAGGGCCACAAGCAGACAAGGATAACGAAAGACAAGCCGAAGGTCAAGGGTCACGAGCAGACAGGGATAGTCGGGGACAAGCCAATAACGTAACAGAGAGACAGACGTAGCACACGGCAGGCAGGAACTCAAACACACAATGCCTAACAAACACGTTGATCAGCAAAGCAGGCTTGCAGTGCACAGGTTAATATAGTGTTCTGTGATAGGGCCTGGGGTGGAGTCAGGCTGGGAGGAGATTATAAAGGAAGCCAGGTGAAAGGGTTCTGGCCTCTAAGATGAACACATGAGGAGGAAAGGTAAGATGGCAGACAGACATTAATGCATATCCATGACAGTACCCTCCCTCTTACGAGGCCTCCCCCTTCGCCGCCTGGGCCCAGGTTTAGAAGGAAACTTCAGATGAAACTCCTTTAACAGACGAGGTGCAAAGACCTCAGATGCAGTGATCCAAGACCTCTCCTCAGGACCAAACCCTTTCCAATGAACAAGGTACTGAAGAACGCCTTTACAGAGTCGGGAGTCCAGAATTTGACTGATCTCGTACTCCTGATTATCCTCAGAGACCGGTGCCACGGTAGGGAGAGGACGAGAGAATTTATTGAGGACTAAAGGCTTTAGAAGAGCAACATGGAAGGAGTTAGTGATTTTAAGGCTTTTAGGAATCTGGAGTTTGAAACAAACCGGATTCAGTTTAGCAGTTACCGTGTATGGACCAATGAATCGTGGAGCAAACTTCAGAGAAGGAACTCGGAGCTTGATGTTCCTGGTAGAGAGCCAGACTTTGTCCCCTGGCTGAAGAGAAGGCGGTTTACGCCTGCGGCGGTCGGCAAAGCCTTTGAATTTTTCAGCAGCTGCCCGGAGGGAATCATGAACGTCACCCCAAACGGAATTGAGAGACTCCTGAACCGAAGCCAAAGCTGGAATATCTGGAGAACAGATCATGGGAAGAGGAAGTTGAGGGTGTTTTCCATAAACTGTGAAAAAGGGTGTCTTCTGCGAACTGGTATTCACATGATTGTTATGGGAGAACTCTGCCCACGGGAGTAGAGAGGACCAATCGTCATGGTGAGAAGACACAAAGGTGCGAAGAAAGACCTCTAACTCCTGATTAACCCTCTCAGTCTGTCCATTGGATTGGGGATGGTAAGAAGAAGAAAAATCCAAGACAATCTTGAGGGATTTGCAAAAGGCTCTCCAAAAATGAGACGGGAATTGGACTCCCCTGTCGGAAACAATATGAGAAGGAACCCCATGAAGGCGGAGAATTTCTCGAATGAAAATGGGAACCAAGGCAGGGGCAGAAGGAAGACCAGGAAGAGGAACAAAATGAGCCATCTTGGAGAACCGATCGATTACCACCCAAATGACTGCATTATTCTCAGACAGTGGGAGGTCGGTGATAAAATCCATGGCAATATGAGCCCAGGGCTCCTTAGGAATGGCAAAGGGCATGAGGAGACCAGCAGGAGCTTGTGTGGAGGATTTGGACTGAGCGCAGACATGTCAAGCTTTAACGTACTCTTTGACGTCTGAGCGGAGATTAGGCCACCAGTAGTGACGACTGATGAGTAGGAAGGAACGGAGGAATCCAGAATGGCCTGCCACCTTGGAATCATGTCCCCAACGAAGGATCTTAGCTCTTAGCTCAGTGGGGGCAAAGGTCTTACCGGGCGGAATTTTTGACTTCAGGGTGGTAGAGTGGGCAACAATGCATGAGGTTGGAATGATCGGCTTAGGTTCAGGGGTGGACTCCTCGTCCAAAGTGTCAAATGACCTAGAGAGCGCATCAGCCCGACCGTTGCAGGAACCAGGTTTGTAAGTAATCGTGAAATTAAAACGGGCAAAGAAGAGACTCCACCTGGCCTGTCTAGGATTCAGACGTTTAGCATTCTGTAGATACTGTCAATTTTTGTGATCGGTAAAGATCGTTATGGAGTGAGGGGAACCCTCCAAGAGATGACGCCACTCCTCTAACGCCAATTTAATTGCGAGAAGTTCCCGATCATCGATGGCATAATTCCTCTCTGCCTGAGAAAACTTTTTGGAGAAGAACGCACATGGTTGACGTCTCTTCTCAAAGATTTGAAGAAGCACAGCTCCCACCCCCATTGAGGAAGCGTGCACTTCAATAAAAAATGCATTCCCAGGATTTGGTCTCCTCAAGAGGGGGCCAGAAACAAAGGCCTGTTTCAGGTTGTGAAATGCAGAGACAGCTTCGGGAGGCCAGTCTTTGGCATTCACACTCTTCTTGGTCAAAGCGATAATAGGCGCGGCAATGGAAGAGTAGTTCCTTATGAACTGCCTATAATAATTAGTGAAGCCAAGAAAGCGCTGCGTGGCCTTGAGGCTAGCAGGAAGAGGCCAGTTGGTAACAGCCAAGACCTTCCCAGGATCCATACGAAGACCCGAACATGAGACAAAGCACCCCAGAAACAGGACCTCAGAACATTCAAAGGAACATTTCTCCAGCTTGGCATAGAGATTGTTCTCTCTAAGACGCTGAAGTACAGTGCGGACATGGTTTCTGTGGACGAGCAGATTTTCAGAAAAGATCAGAATGTCATCCAGATAGATGGCAACAAACTGGTACAGCAGATCTCTGAAGATTTCATTGACAAAGTTTTGGAACACGGCTGGAGCATTACACAGACCAAAAGGCATCACCAGGTATTCGTAATGCCCGTCTCAAGTGTTGAATGCAGTCTTCCATTCGTCACCCTCCCGTATTCGAATGAGATTGTACGCGCCTCTGAGATCCAACTTGGTGAAAATGGAGGCACCCTTCAACCTATCGAATAGCTCAGATATTAAGGGTAAGGGGTATTGATTTTTAATAGTAACCGCATTTAAACCCCGATAATCGATGCAGGGTCTTAAGGTACCATCCTTTTTGGCAACAAAAAAGAACCCTGGCCCTGCAGGCGAAGAGGATTTCCGGAAAGAAACCTCTCTCCAAATTCTCTGCGACATACTCAGACATGGCCTGGGTCTCTGGGATGGACAGAGGGTAGGTACGACCCCTGGGTAGAGTTGCTCCGGGGACAAGATCAATAGCACAGTCAAAAGACCTGTGGGGAGGAAGCACCTCAGCTGATTTCTTACAGAACACATCCCGGTAATCGCTGTATGCAGCGGGAGGATCAGAAGAAACAGAAGTGGCAGCAACCGGAAGACTCTCCTTGGGGGTCACCTTGAGAAGACATGACGAGAAACATGAGGAACCCCAGGCCAGGATCTGCCCAGAGACCCAGTCCACATGTGGAGAGTGGAGCTGTAGCCAAGGGAGGCCCAATACAACTGGGGTAGAGGACTTGGGTAGAATAAGAAAGGATATCCACTCCTGGTGGAGAATCCCTACCGACATCCTAATGGGTAGCGTCTGGAAGCGAATAGGGCCCCCTGGGAGAACAGTGCCATCAATTGCCGAGACTACCAATGGGGTAGTGAGAGGTGAAAGGGTAAGCTTCATAGAAGAAGCAGTTCTCCAATCCATAAAATTGCCGGCAGCCCCGGAATCCAGATATGCAAGGGTTGACTGAGGAGAAGTGCCTACATGAAGGAACACCGGCAAGAGAAGGCGAGAAGGTGATGTTTCTGGGTCCAATACTCCACCTTCCAAATGTATTAGACCCGAGCGTTTCCCGGACGAAGCGAGCAGGAGTCACGAAAATGACCCTTGCCCCCACAATAGAGGCACAAGCCCAGAGTTCTGCGCCTAGCACGTTCTTCGGGGGTTAGTCTGGTCCGGCCCAGCTGCATAGGTTCCTCAGCAGGTAGAGGATGCTCCACGGGACGAAGGGAGGGGAGCTCAGACTGGCTAGAACCCAGAGAGTGCTGGCGTCTTTTTTCTAAGGACCTCTCTTGAAAACGAATGTCGATCTGATTGCATAACGAAATTACATCGTCCAGACCGACGGGAATGGCTCTTCCCGCTAATTCGTCTTTCCCTCGGTCAGAGAGGCCATGTAAAAAGGTAGCGACCAGGGCCTCATTATTCCTGCTCAATTCAGCTGTGTGAATACGGAACTGAAGAGCATATTGTCCCACTGAACTAGATTCTTGGCGAAGACGTAAGACAGCACTAGCCGCTGAAGAAGCCCGAGCCGGCTCTTCGAAGATATTACGAAAGAGCTTCAAGAAGTCGGACAGGCTGGAAACCACCGGATCATTCCTCTCCCACAGGGGGGCAGCCCAGGCCAAAGCTTCACCGGAGAGGAGGGAAATGATATAGGCTACCTTAGCCCGGTCAGACAGGAAGTTTTGAGGCTGAAGCTCAAAATGAATCATACATTGGCTGAGAAACCCCCTGCAGGCCTTGGAGTCCCCAGAGAAACGGAACGGAGCTGGCAGTGTTAGTGAGTGTGTGGCTGCGACTGGTGCGATAGGTACAACCGCTGGTTGTACTTGAGGTTGTGGATTCAGGGTTCCCAAGGAGGCCTGAAGCTGCTCGAATCGAGAAGCCAGATCCTGGAGGAATCGCATCACCTGAGTCTGATTAGATTCCTGGGTTTCAAGTCTGCGAACTATGCCCTGCAATGGATCATCCGCGGGGAGTGGCTTGTCAGCCGGGTTCATGGCTGATCAAACTGTCAGGTCACCTACGGCCAGGTGACAGATGCACACCGTAGGGGGACAGGAGTGCACCGCAAGGTAGTGAACCCTATGGCTGACTGCTGCGGATAGGAAACTGGGTGGTTGTGGAAAGCGGGACCAGAGGAGCACAACCGGGATCCTATAGGAAGCTAGAGCCAAGATTCCCCAGGGCGCGGAGTCTAAGACCCAGCAGGTCTTCTCCAGAGCCTCTAGTGGTGAGGATGTTATGCTGCAGGCTGGGTCCAGGTCGCGGCCCCTAGAGTCTCCTAGCTCACGCCCCGTAGGATAAGGGGACAAGAGGGGAAGCAGCAGCACAAGATATAAGAGTAACGAATAACAAGCTGAAGGTCAAGGGCCACAAGCAGACAAGGATAACGAAAGACAAGCCGAAGGTCAAGGGTCACGAGCAGACAGGGATAGTCGGGGACAAGCCAATAACGTAACAGAGAGACAGACGTAGCACACGGCAGGCAGGAACCCAAACACACAATGCCTAACAAACACGTTGATCAGCAAAGCAGGCTTGCAGTGCACAGGTTAATATAGTGTTCTGTGAAAGGGCCTGGGGTGGAGTCAGGCTGGGAGGAGATTATAAAGTAAGCCAGGTGAAAGGGTTCTGGCCTCTAAGATGAACACATGAGGAGGAAAGGTAAGATGGCAGACAGACATTAATGCATATCCATGACACTAATTCCCTGCTGTCACAGACTTCTTCCCCACTTAAGCTGCCCATAGGTGGGTCCATTTTTTTAGATCAGCCAGATTCCCCCACTCACATAAGCGAGGTGGATGGAGGAATCCTCCCTGCTGCGCTTTTGTATTCTGATAGCATGGACTCCTCCATTGTCAGAATGCAATGATCAGCACTGTCTAACATTTCTACACAACAGAAGATGATCGAGGAACAGCCATAGATGGAATGAAATTTGACTGTTCCCCATTCAACCAAACAAATTTTGATCCATCTATGGCCAGCAATGCTGGTTCACGTCCAAGGTCATGTGGCTACCACTACCAGAACTGCATTGTTCATGAGAACGTTGGAAGCCCACCCTTAGTGGAGGAGAGTGTTAGCTGCTGGAAAAGCAAACATCAAGGTAGGGATTCCTCTACTTTAGACCTCTAAGACTAAATTAGTATTTAGCCCTTAGTAACCAGAGGGGAAGCCACAAAATGCTATAGTCATTGGCTGACCGAAGTTCAGCTTTACACATTAGCATTAGAGCTTTTTAGGGTGTAGTAGATAAAAATGAAGTATGGAAAAGGAACATATTTCAAAACATGTATTACAATTTGAATTTTTTTTTTTTTCCCCCTTCTAAATTCTTATGAAGAAATCAAACCAATTGTTTTCTGCTGAAATAACTATGTGACCATGAAACAAGCTAGGAGGCATTGCATTGCTGACTTAATGCTGCAGAGCAGATACGACCGAATGTGACGTTCTTTAGCCATAAAGTAATAATGCAGTTGTGTAAATGTTATAGACATACTTATCACTCATTAAGTGTTATTGCCTACATTGTTAAACTCCTGACATTGTGGTTTATGACATAGAAAATATGCATTATTGCAACATGTCTGGATGAAACAGTAACAGAAAACATATGGAACTTCTGATTAGGTAGTTCTGTGCACAAAATAAAAGCTCTGCTGAAAGAGGAAAAGACAATGGGATCTTGTACAAACAAATAAATTCCTATGGAACAAGATAATGCTATTACTTTAATATGTTTATTTTTTCGCAATTTTTTTCTTTATTTTAACCACTTCAATACTGGGCACTCCCCCCCCCCCCTTTCTGCCTAGGCCAATTTTCAGCTTTCAGCGCTCTCGCACTTTGAATGACAATTGCGCGGTCATTAAACGATGTACCCAGATGAAATTTGTATCAATTTTTTGAGACAGATAGAGCTTTCTTTTGGCGGTAATTAATCATCACTGGGTTTATTTGCTTTTTCTAAACAAATGAAAAAAGACAACATTTTGAAAAAGTTTTTCTTTGTTTCTGTACATTTTTTTGATAAATAAGTAATTTTTCTCCTTCACTGATGTGCACTGATGAGGCTGAACTGACGGGCACTGATAGGCTGCACTAATGAGGCACCACTGATGGGCACTGATGAGGTGGCCCTGAAGGACACTGATAGGCGGCACTGATATACAGCACTGATGGGCACTGATAGTCGACAATGATATGCAGCATTGATGGGGACTGATAGGCGGCACTGATGAACACTGATAGGTGGCACTGATGGGCACTAATGGGCAGCGCTTATGGGGGGCAATGATGAGCACTGATAGGCGGCACTGATGGGCACTGATAGGCGGCACTGATGGGCACTGATAGGCAGCACTGATGGGCACTGATAGACGGCACTGATAGGCGTCACTGATAAGGAGGCACTGACAGGCATCACTGATGGGCACTAAAAGGCAGCACTGATTGACATCACCGATAGGCACTGAAAGGCAGCACTGATTAGCATAACTGATGGGCACTGTTAGGCATCACTGGTGGCCATCACTGGTGGGCACTGACAGGCAATAGTGGTGGGGCAGATCTCCCCTGTGAAGAAAACTGTTTATCGGCGCTCCTCTCCTCACACGCTGTCAGTGTGAGGAGAGGAATGCCAATACCCGTTTTTACTATTTACACTGTGATCAGTTGCGATTGGACACAGCTGATCACATGTTAAAGAACCTACGCCATATGCTCTTTATTGAGATCAGTGATGCAGTGTGTCCGAGGGACACGCCACACCACAGATTGCCATACTGTGCGAGCGGCCTGTTCTAAAGAACGTCATATGATGTCCACTCAGAATGGGAAATCCCCCGTCCGTCCGTCATTCTTCTATAGGCTGGGTGGGAAGGTGGTAAAAATCCCTGGAGCACACTGGGGGGTATTTACTAAAACGGAGGCACTCAGTATCTGGGGCAGCTGTACATGGTAGCCAATCAGCTTCTAATGCAATACATGGGTGGAATTCTCAAATATATATAAAAAATCTGAAATCGTGTCCGTTTTGTGATCCGATGGTGCCACCATTGATTTTGAAACTTGACCAACCAAGCCTTTAATTAAATTTGAACAAAAATTCTTTCTGAATTCGACCCATGTATGGCTGGCTTAACTTTAGCTTGTTTAATTAAGCTTTGACGATTAAACCTGGAAGCTAATTGGTTTCTGTGCAGAGATGCGCCAGATTTTGCTCTCTCCAATTTTAATAAATCATCTGCATTGTTTCAAGAAACAAACCTTCCTATGTGAATCCTTACAAGTTTTGTTTAGGTACAGACCCTTTTTCATCTTCTTAATGTTTTCTTGCTAAAGGATCTGCTGAGGCTGCACTAGTTAAAGCGGAGCTCCACCCTATTTTAATACATTATCTTAATAAAACGGCAGACTCGAATGCATTAAGGAACAGAAGGTTTTTTTTCTTTCTGTGACAGTACCTTTATTATCAGCAGCTGTCACTCAGCTTCCTGTCTCTCTCTTCTGCGGGTAGTGCGTCATATCCTTTACCCGCAATGTCTCCTGGGAGCTTTTCTCATTGCTCCCAGGATTCATTGCGGAGGCTTCCTCTGAGTTATCGTGGGATTTCCTAAAGCGCGACGCTGCTGTCTCGTCACATCAGGCTCCCCATCACAGATTGCTCCGGAAGTGACGTTCCGTCGCCGCCATCTTGCTACTCCCCACACTCCTGCACTGTAATGATAGAGTGAGAAGGGGGCAAGCGGTGTAGCAAGATGGCGGCGACGGGACGTCACTTCCGGAGCAATCTGTGATAGGAGAGCCGAATGTGACCAGACACCGCCCGTTTTGATGGAAATCCGGAAGTTGACGTCACTGCTCACAACAAGGAAATGAGTGCTTGTGGGCTTCACAGTGCCCAGAAGCAAAATGGAAACGGTGTTGCAAAGAAAATATAAGTTATAATTCCAGACAGCGGATGACTTTAAACAGCAGAAGAGTGAGTACTCTTTTAATACACCATAAATAATTTAATGCCCAAAAAAAAAAAAAAAACAATGGCCGGGGGAGATCCGCTTTAAAGTTGATTTCCCATGATATATCACTAGTTTCTCCTCAAACCTGTGGCTTGATGGTAACAGGCCAGCAAGTGGGCTACATTTTAGTGATATGGTCCTCCAAACAACTGACTTCACAATGCATAGGCAAAAAGATGGCAATCCTGAAAATACTTTGGCTATAAATATGCAATTGTTAGGCCTCATGCCCACTGACGTTTTTACAGCTGCGTTTTTTGCAACTTAAAAACGCCTGTCCATGTTATTGTAAATATATATATTTATTTTTATTTATTTTTTTTTTGGAAAAAAAACAAAAAAAAAACGTCGAAACTAAAAACGCGACCGCGCGTTAGTGCGTTTTTGCACGTTAGTGCGCGTTTTTGCGCGTTTTTTGACGCTCGCGTTTTTTTCTGCCTAATTCTGACGCTGAGTAACGCACTGGTCCTGGGTTTTTTTTACAGCTTAAAAACGTCTATGCTATTTGCAGCTCAAAAACGTCTAGGTGGGCATGAAGCTATAGACTAACATGGACAGGCGTTTTTAAGCTGTAAAAAACGCTCAAAAACGCGGCTGTAAAAACGTCCGTGGGCATGAGGCCTTACAATATGTGATCAATGACTCTGGACCTCATGTAGCATAATTTTACTGACTTCAATCCTTCCACTGCAAACTTTGAGGATGAATTGTTCCACACAAAGATCAAGTGAGAGCTTGTTTAACCGCTTCATTCCCGGAAGAATTTACCCCCTTCCTGACCAGAGCACTTTTTGCGATACGGCACTGCATCGCTTTAACTGACAATTGTGCGGTCGTGCAACGTTGCACCCAAACAAAATTGACGTCCTTTTTTCTCACAAATAGAGCTTTTTTTTGGTGGTATTTGATCATCTCTGCGGTTTTTATTTTTTGCGCTATAAACAAAAAAAAGCGCCAATTTTAAAAAAAAGCTATATTTTTTTACTTTTTGCTATAATAAATATCCCCAAAAAATATATATGTAGCGGCCTCACTCCTCTCTCTAGTTTTATCGGTTGTAAGGCTGTTGTCTAGGGGTACCTGGGTGAGAGAGATGAGATACACCACGGCCCCTGTCCTCCATAATGACGAGGTGAAGGCCCGAAAGATCGGGCTTTGTGTAGGTGTCCTAGAGTCAAGTCCTGTACTTCGTCCCCGACTCCTTTGCTCCTAGTAACCAGAGTTCCACACAGTGAATAAGTCCAACACAGTTTTATTCTTCTCAGCGAATAAACACACAGCACGGTTAAGTTGGATTCTTTTGCAACAACTTAGTCTTAATGGGAATAGGTCGAGGCACAATCCTTTCCCTTCTCTTGCCAACCACTGTGGTATCACCAGTGGCGAATAGCCACTGCCACTGACTATGTGAAGTAGAACGTGAATTACCTTCGCTAGCAAGGCCCCTGTCAGGGGAAGGATATCCATCCAAGGGAGATACCGGAGGCCTCTCTGTCACCAGCGATGCTGCGCCGGACTCTCCAGAGAAGTTCGACTCACCAGACCTCACAAACCCAGACACGGGCACCCAAGGAGTTAGGGCCCCCTTGGATTCCTCCACTCTCGCGGAACTCAGTCGAAGGTACTGAGCCCCAGGCATCCGCCATAGTACCTCACCCCAGGCTAAAGGTGCCTGAGATGGACTCCATCTCCGCTCCGGCCAGGTCAAGGGCACCTGGGCCCAGAGCACCGGAACGCCAGCACCCAAGCTAAAGGTGCCTGGGTGCGGCCGCGTCCTCCGACTTCAACTCTGAACCCCGTGGTCAGGGCGTCCGCCCCTTTTATCCCCTCTCCCTTTGCGCCACAGCGGGCTCCCCGCCCCGCTGTACCAGCTCCAGGGGAGGACAAAAAGGCGCAGTCTTGCGATGTGAGTTCAACTCCGGCCCAGGGCAACACCGCCACCTATAGGCCGCAGGGAACCTCACATCACCAGAGTCCTCCAAGAACAAGAACCATAAAAGGGTCTCAGATTCCCTAGCAATCAGTGCATCTGGCTTACACTACCACCCAGATGCTTCCCCTAAATTCAAATACCCGCTACATATATAAAAAACAAATTTCTTTCTCAGTTTAGGCCGATATGTATTCTACATATTTTTGGTAAAAAAAAATTGCAATAAGCGTATACTGATTGGTTTGCGCAAAAGTTATAGCGTCTACAAAATAAGGGATAGATTTATGGCATTTTTAAAATTATTTTTTTTATTAGTAATAGCGGCGATCTGCAATTTTTATCATGACTGCGACATTATGGCAGACACATCGGACACCTTTGACACATTTTTGGGACCATTGTCATTTTTACAGCGATCAGTGCTATAAAAATGAACTGATTATTGTGTAAATTACACTGGCAGGGAAGGGGTTAAACACTAGGGGGCGATCAAGAGGTTAAGTGTGTCCTAGGGAGTGATTCTAAATGTGAGGGGGATGGGCTCCTACTGACATGACAGCGATCACTGCTCCCGATGACAGGGAGCAGTAGATACCTGTCATGTCACTAGGCAGAACAGGGAAATGCCTTGTTTACATAGGCATCTCCCCGTTCTGCCTCTCGGTCTCACAATCACGAGCCACCAGCCAACATCGAACAAATTCAAAGGGACGTACCTGTACGCCCATTTGCCTGCCTGTTCCATTCTGCCGACGTATATGTGTGTGCGGCGGTCGGCAAATGGTCAAATTTATTTTACTGATTGTTAAAAAATTGTGACTGTCTATAGCCTGGCCATAGGTTCACTTTAGGGTTCAGTTTACACTACTGCAATGCGATTTTGATGCAATTTTCAGTGTGATTGTGTAGTGCAGATCTGGTATGTATATTCTATGGAGCCAAATTGCACTGTAAATTGCACCAAAGTAGCACAAGAACCTTTTCCAAAATTGCACCGCACACAGGTGCATTGATGTAAAGGGGCACCATTGAAAATAATGCAATTTCCCTTATCACGTGATTCTGTGCGGCTAAAGTCGCGTGAACCAGGCCTAATATAACCCCTGTGATATAGACTGGAACTCTTAAGCCAGCCATAGATGGATTTGATCCATCTCAGGACAGTGATTTTACCCAAGTCAATCCACTGATCAACTTGGGTTCAACCAGCATTTTTAGATTTTTAGCATGCGTTTATTACCTGCGGATATAGCCACTAGCAGTAATCAATGTGCTCTCCCATCAGGGGCAGCTCCCTGCGCACCTCCACCGGAAGAACACAATAGCTCAGCGGGAGGGAAAAATCTAATTTTCTATGGCTTGCCTTAGTTAAGTGTGCACTAATGACAGCGGTTTGGGAATGAGAACTGAACATTAGCCACCCTAATCATTTCACTGGAGAGAGATTCAGGAGTAAATATGACCCCCCACGTGGCCAGTTCTATAAGTGACTTTGGATTTTTGAAATCGAAAAATAAAGCAATGCCCCCTCAATTAACATGAATTAACCAGAGCAAACAAACTTTGTCAACTTTCAAATGGATTGATACTTTACTATACCTCAGCCATGACATGTGTTCCACCCGCAAAAATATTTTCTTAAAATTCAGC
Organism: Rana muscosa; assembly: GCA_029206835.1. Taxonomy (NCBI): domain Eukaryota; kingdom Metazoa; phylum Chordata; class Amphibia; order Anura; family Ranidae; genus Rana; species Rana muscosa. The sequence goes on along the minus strand of CM055120.1, from coordinate 340,870,518 downwards.
AGCTACAAACACTGTAGCTGCTGACTTTTAATAAGGACACTTATCTGTCCAGGGAGCCTGCGATGTTGCCCCCCCGAGGCCGATCCGTCCATCGGATTGGGTGCAGGCGCCACCATTCTAATTAAGGGAAACCGGAAGTGGAGCCTTGCGGCTTCACTGCCTGTTTTCTACTGCGCATGCACGAGTCGTGCCACGCTTTGTGAATGGCCAGCTGTCTTCTGGGACACCCACAGGTGCCAGAAGACAACGGGGGGGGGGGGCTATCGCACCGTGCCGCAGGCTGGATGGATCGGAAGTACAGACTGTACTTCCTAAAAAGGTAATATAGAAGGAAAAAAAAATTCTACTATCCAAAAACGAGGGGTGGAGAGGTGGTCTTTTGTTCAAGACCACCTCTCAAAAGTGGGTGGAACTCCGCTTTAAAACAGTGTAGCTAAACAATTACCAAAAAAAAATATATACATTTATATTATTGTACAGTATTTATTTAGCATTAACAGGTTGTGCAGCACTTTACAAAATAACAGGAGACAGTACTAACCGTAATGCAATTCAAGATAAAAGGGTTAGGAGGGCCATGCTCATGAGAGATTTATAATATAAAAAGGAGGGCAAGTGGTACAAAAGATAATACAAAAGATAACTGTGTGGGGATGAACTGAAGGAGAAAGTACATTTCAGTTATTATTTAGAGGTGTAAAAGGCTTTTCTGAAAAAAATTAGTCTTCGGGGATCACTTAAAGTTGTATTATACTTACCTGCAGTGGTTTTTCCCAGAGCAAATTCAATCCTCTTCTTTTTGGGTGCTCCTGGCTCCTCCCCCTCGAGCAGTGCCCCCAGAAAAAAATGTTTGCCCTGGGGGCAGCACTGCCTGCTCGCTCCTGGGTTGCTGCTCTGCGCGTCCATAAGACCGTTAGGAGTTTATTTACTAAAGGCAAGTAGACTGCACTTTGTAAGGTGCAGTTACACTCTACATGTGCAGTTGCTCCAAAGCTTAGTAAATGAGGTAAAGCTTCACTTTGCAAATAATACCCAATCACAATGCAAAGAAAATTGAAAAAAAAAACCAGCATGAACATGATTGGATGACAGAAGTCAGTGGAGCTTCTGCTCATTTACTAAGCTCTGGAGCAAAGTGCACAGTCTATTTGCCTTTAGTAAATCAACGCCACGGCTCGGCCCGCACCCCTGCTCTCTCCTCATTGGCTCACTAGCTGTGATTGACAGCAGTGGGAGCCAATGAGAGTCCCCATACAGCCAAGGCTATTGTAAACATCATTGAATCGGAGGGGGCTCAGGTAAGGCTTGGGGGGGCTGGGGAGAGCCGCTGCACACAGACGTTTTTTTTACCTTCATGCAAAGAATGCATAAAGGTAAAAAATCTTCAGCCTTTAGAACCAATATAACAGTGCACAGACTAGGACACTGCTGAACAAATCGAGGTATAGAGCTCCAGAAAATTTGAGAGGCTCTGGGGAAGTCCTAAAGGTAACCATGGGTGACAAGGATGCTAGAGACCAGGTCTTGGGAGGAGCAAAGAAGATGGTTTGGGTGATATTTTAAGATGATTTTTGTAACATAGTTTGGGGCAAAATTATGGATGGCTTTGTAAGTTGTTAGGATTTTGAATTGTATTCATTAGGCAATCAGAAGCCAGTGGAAAGATTGGCCACCAAATGATTAGCAAGGTGACTGAGTCTGGCGGGAGAATTCATAATAGACTGAAGAGAGGATAGTCTAGGGCAGGGCCGCCATCAGGGGGGTACAGGCAGTACACCTGTAAGGGGCCCGGAGGTCCCCAGGGGCCCGGATGGCCCCCCCTTTTTTTTTGTAATGGGCCCAGAGGTCCCCAGGGGCCCGGAGTTCCCCAGGGCCCCGAATGTCAACCCCCCTTTTTTGTATATTTTTTTATAATTTTTTTTATTATTCATTTTTTTATTAACATTTTTTTTATTTTTTGTAAGGGGCCCAGAGGTCCCCAGAGGCCCGGAGGTCCCCAGGGCCCCAGATGGAAACCTCCCTTTTTTATTTATTTTTTATAAAAATAAATTATTATATATTTTTTTATGAAATTTTTATTTATTTATTTAATTTAATATTTTTTTTTTTGTAAGGGGCCCAGAGGTCCCCAGAGGCCCCCATGGCCCCGGATGGAAACCTCCCTCTTTTTTTTTTTTTATAAAAATGATTATTATTATTTTTTTTTGTAAGGGGCCCCCCTATTTTTTGTTTTTATTTGTGTTCGTCAGCACCCAAACCCCCTGCTTCTCAATTCGTGGCACAACCCCCCCCCCCCCCGCTTCTCAATTTGCTCCAGGGGGGGGATCTGAAGCTGTGTAAGGGGCAAGTTGTAGAAATGTTACGAAAGTGAACAAAAACACCTGAATATGAATTAGTATAACATCACTTTGTATGCTAAATGGTGCATCTCCAAATTTACCTTGCCACGACTTTACATTTGGAGCCAATTCACCTCCCAGCGGCAAAGTTGAGGCTCAGGAACCTATTTGGGCTTCTTGCCACCAACTCTTTCGAGTAACGTAACACTGAATATTAGTAAATGATCAAATTGCAGCAAGTTTAGTTATCACCTCACAGCTAATGCCAATCTATCAGCCACCTGCCACCTCAAATCCTAAAGGGATACTGCCAGCTGTAGCATGAAATCTGCATCACGTGCCTGTATCCCGTCCTTGCAGCCATATACTTTTTTTCCCGTTTTGAAGAGGCCAATTTGTAACTTTGTTAATATTCATAAACTATAGCTGTCCAGTGTCCATAGATGAGTCAGTTTTATTTGCTCAACCAGCAGATCATCCCCACTGAGCTGTTGTATTCTGACAGAGAGGAGACTTAGCAAAACTAAAGCTTTAATATACATTTTAACATGGGAGGGTGGGCAAATGAGGGAGTACATTATTCAGGGTAGGATAACGCAACCTTTTGTCGCTCCTCCCCTTTAAAAGAGAAGGTCACAATTAGTAGTAGATTTACTACTAATTGTGACCTTCTCTTTTAATCTACCAACCATCATCCCCTCTTTCCAGTACCCACTAATTGCAGATTGGAACCATGTATCAAAGGAATACAAGTTCTGATCATGAGGGCTGCTGGGTTCAGGTACCTAGAGGGACCCACACATACCTGCAACTGTCCTCTTTGTCTTTGCCATAGCCAAATGAAGCACACTGACAAATCCATGATTGTTCTAGGTTGTAACAGAGTTTGCCTATTTCCAGTGCCGTCTTTGACCTCCCTGGCGGTATGATTACTGTATATACTCGAGTATAAGCCGAGTTTTTAAGCACAATTTTTTGTGCTGAAAATGCCCCCCCCCCCCCCCCCTCGGCTTATACTCGAGTCACCTTTTTGCGCCTGATCTCCCGGACTTTGGGGAGCCGGTACTGGCCGGCCGTAGGTCCCCTGGACCCCAAACTTGGCACAAATATAGCCCCACTCTTCCTCTACAAGTGTGCAAAGTTTCTTGTCCGGGGGACCTACGGCCGGGGAGCACCAATTTCTCAAATTCGGGCACCCCTTCCATAGACTCCCATGTTAAACGGTCATTTGTCTGGTGACTTTGGGGACCTGGTACCAGCCGGTTGTAGGTCCTCTGGGCCCCAAACTTGGCACACATGTAGCCCCACTCTTCCACTATAAGTTTGCAAAGTTTCTTGTCCAGGGAACTTACGGCCAGGTAGAACCGATTTTTCAAAGCCGGGCACCCCTTCCATAGACTCCCATGTTAAACGTCAGTCTAGTCATGGACACAGTGAGGCATGGGCACAGTGAGGCAAAGTGAGGCAAAGTGAGGCACACCCTAGGCTTATACTCGAGTCAATAAGTTTTCCCAGTTTTTGAGGTAAAATTAGGAGCCTCAGCTTATATTCGGGTCGGCTTATACTCGAGTATATACAGTATTTCAGATTTTAGGTGCTGAAAGTGGTACCATTATTTTGCAAGGAAATTTGCCGTTTTATATTGTAGGCCTGTAATTCTTAGAAATAACTCACTTAAATCTGTCCAAACCAGAGTCTAGTAGACATCCCGGGTATGATAAAGTTTGAAACACGAAATCATAAATTATAATATAATAAATAACTATAAATAATTATAACAAATAATAATATAATAATAATAAAAGTGTTTTTCAGTGTTTGAAGATAAATTTCCCCACAAATCGCTATCGCTCAATTCTGCAAGTGATTCTAATTTATTATCGCTGTTTTCTAGCTGGTCTAAAACCACTTTTGATGTAAACGGACACTTTTTGGTTGTTATGGACAATCTCCAGTTTCCAGGCAGAAAGAACAGTATTTATAATATAAAACTACATGCAGGGCACTGGACAAACCACTAGGGACAAAGGGGGTGTGTAATTATTTTATACAGTACTGTAATCTGTAAGATTACAGTGTACTGTATGTGTATTGTGTTTTTTACTTTTTGAATTTGGTGCCGAACTCCGTCCCCGTGCGTCGCAACGCTTGCAGGGAACGGAGCTCGGCACTGTGAATCGAGCGAGACACGGCGGCTCGCAGATCACAGCGGGGAGACATCGCAGGATCCAGGGGACAAGGTGAGTAACCTCTACATGGATCCTGCGAGTGTGGCTCAGGGTTACCGCTTTTGGTATGAAAAATTCACCCCAAGCCACACTCGGGAATACCGCCAGGGAGGTTAATATTGATTGGACCCTAGGCAAACATTTTCTTGTGACCCCTCCATGCAATTTCACTCTCCACCTGCTCTGAGACATACAATAAATAGCAGCTAGACTCAAAATCTGTTTACTGAATCAGATCAAACAGTGATTGTGATTGGTTGCCAGAGGTTACAGTTTATCATTACCACTCACTGACTGGCTGCTAGAGGTTACAGCACACATTATGGCTCACTGATTATTTTCTAGAGGTTACAGCACTTGACTTCTGCTTGTTAATTGGTTGCTAGAGATTACTGTACATTAATACTGCTCATTGATTGGTTGCTAGAGGTTACTGCATATTCTTACCGCTCAATGATTGGTTGCAAGAGGTTAGTGCACATCATTACTGCTCACTCATTGGTTGCTAAAGATTACAGCACATCATCTTTCTAGAATCAATTTATATTGCTGTCTGAGAGGCAGATTCACCCTCTCTAGTTGTCCTGTTTACCATTATCATTGAAAGGGAAAGTAAAATAAAATCCCATATTTTAGGTTGTCCCCAGAAAAGTAATAGAGGAGACGTCTTCCAATTGGGTCACTGGGGCCCCCAAGAGATTCCCTTAATTTACAGGGATTTCCCCTCACTTCCTGTTTAGCTATGGGATAGGAAGTGAAGGAAAATCTCCCAATGGGACAAAGATGGCAAAAAATAAACCTAACAGGGGTTATAACCCTCCCTTACTCCATACAAAATGAAAAAAGAAAAAAAAATGCCTTTAGTTCTACTTTAATACCCCTTTTAGTGAGGTTCCTCCTTTGAGTAAAGCAGGTGGGTAGAATATTGGACAGTTATGTAATCTGGTGTGGAAGAAGTCTTCAGCAAAGGAGTAATATGAACAGGCTACCGCTGATATACACTATGTAAGTTTGTAGCCTAAGGAAGAGAACTCTTCGGGGGACGGCCCAGATAGATTCTAGAGGAGAACCCACTGCTGAGGGAACCTACATGGATGAGTGTGGCAGAGTTGCATACCCCCCAACTTTTTGAGATGGGAAGGAGGGACACCAATTAGCAAAAGTATGTTTGCATAGGACACACACCCTGCTACACCCCCTTAAGGGAGACAAGTTAAACGCACAAGTTTTTTTTTACAACTACTATTCCTTTCTAGAAACAAGGTGTTACCGCTTCAGGTGAGTATGTGTCGACAATCAATATAAACTTTAGGAACACCGTGGGTGCCAGCAATGCACGTAGCATATGAGAAAGAAAAAATGGTGATATGGACAGCCGCACTCCAAAAAAACCTTAAAGTGGTTGTATACCCATAATTTGAACAAGCACCTACAGGTAAGCCTACATTAAGGCTTACCTGTAGGTGCTTGCAATATCTCCGAGACCTACACAGTCTCGGAGATATTTGCAAAAAAGACTGTACCCCTATCTACGGCGCATGCGCGCCGTAGATAACGGCGCAGGCGCACTGAGCGCGGCGGCTCTTGAATGGGAGCCTGCCGGACACTGCCGGAAATTCGCGCATGCGCGGGGATCGTGCTGTTCCCCGCAATGTGCGGGAGTGACGTCATCGCCGCTCCGGCCAATCACAGCGCCGGAGCTGCGATACCCGGAAGTCACTCCGGGTATCATGGATTCGACGGAGGACCGCTGCGGGGGCTTCGATCTAAGGTAAGTGATTGATAATGAGCTAGTATGCTAGTCATACTAGCTCATTATACCTTTGCCTTGCAGGTTGATGGTCGCCTTTATTGTAAAAAACAGGATAAAATGCACTACAAATCACTGCATAACCGGGACAACAGCTGACATGTTTCGCACTGCATGTTAGTGCTTAATCATAGCTTTGATTAAGCACTAACATGTAGTGCGAAACATGTCAGCTGTTGTCCTGATTCTGCAGTGATTTGTAGTGCATTTTATCCTGTTTTTTACAATAAAGGCGACCATCAAGGTTTTTTTGGAGTGCGGCTGTCCATATCACCATTTTTTCTTTCTCATATACTATTCCTTTCTACTGGCTTTTGACAAATGCAGCAATTTAGAAATTGGATGAAAGGTTTAGCACTGTGAAACACTTTGTGAAAGATAAATAGTGCATTTTATATACAGTTATATAGACCAGACCAAAATGAGGGACAAATGAGGAGGAAAGAGGGGCAAGGGAACTTTGTTCCAAATCAGGGACAGTCCCTCAAAATCAGGGACAGTTAGGAGCTATGGAGTTGGCTGGACATTCTGGTTCATGTATTTCTATCCTATGGTGAACTGTATTACTGCACATGAAGTCATGGAACTGAACAGTGTGATGTAAAGATCTGTAATATGTTGCTACAACAGTTAAATTGTTAAAAGGCTGCTTGTGTTGACATTCCATCATTACATTATTATCGAAGGTAGGCCTCGGGCAAGGAGAATGTCAGTAACTAAGATGGTGGAGTTTCGCCCTATACAAGTGTGTGCATACCCTATTCCCTCTCTGAGCATGAAGGAGATAGGAGGCGCCCCCTGCCAGCTTGGTGGGAGCCGGTGGAAAATCAGGGATGCTTTCATACTTCACTGGCACTTGACTGGACTATCCATATCTTTTGAGTTTGGGTCTTTAACCATAGATGGACAAATCTGCTGCAGAATAAGTATTCTGCCTTTGAGAAAAGGATAACTTGAACAGCCCAATCGGTAATAATATGGCCAAGCTTAGATGAAAAAAAATGTAAAGAGTTTAAAGTGTTACTAAACCCACAACAGTAAAATCAGTCTGTATATGCAGAATAGCATGCTTGATTACTCACTGTGGAACTTACAGCGTAGTTCCGCAGATTATTTTTTTTTTTTAAAGTCAGCAGCTACAAATACTGCAGCTGCTGACTTTTAAAATAAGGACACTTACCTGTCCAGGGCGCCCGCGATGTTGGTACCCAAAGCCGATCTATCCCTCGGCTCTCGGGTGCTACTGCCGCCATCTTCGGTAAGGGAATCAGGAAGTGAAGCCTTGCGGGTTCACTTCCTGGTTCCCTTCTGCGCATGCGCAGACAACGCTGCGCGATCCCACTGGTCCCTGCTGCCTTCTGGGACCTGTGTGTCTCCCAGAAGACAGCGGGGGGGATGGAGAAGGCACCGGAAGTGGCGTAGATACCTGCGGATGGCTCGGGTATCTATGCCCGGAAGGAGCAAAATACCTGAATTAGACAAGTATCTGCTCCCCCTTCCCCCTGAAAGGTGCCAAATGTGACACCGGAGGAGATGGGAAATCCGAAAAGCAGAAGTTCCATTTTTGGGTGGAACTCTGCTTTAAGGGGTTAATCCTCTGCATTGTGTAAAAAGGCTCTTTGATCCTATATGCACAGATTCTCCCCTCCCTGCACTGTCTATCTGGGGAAGGCCAGCAGGGTATCCAACCTGCACATAGTCAGTTGAGAAACACATGCTGGAGGGAACTTTTCCTTGTTCTTAGAGCTAGCCGGGTCACATGATATTGACATCACACATGTGGGAGTGTATACAGGCTATAGTGGAAATCTTCTCCTACCTGAACACACAGCTCTGGAAAAACTCTGCAGGTTATCATGTGACCGTGGTATACAGATCAGCCAAAAAGGTATGCAAGCATTCCCCTCTTTTAAGTACACAATGGGGTTTATTTACTATCGCTTGAGAGTGCAAAATCAGGCTCACTTCTGCATAGAAACCAATGCGCTTCCAGATTATATTACCAGGCTTAATTGAACAAGCTAAGGTTAGAAGCTCATTGGTTTCTATGCAGAAGTGAGCATGATTTTGTACTCTCCAGTGATAGTAAATAAACCCCATTGTGTATGTAGCACCCTCTACTGTAGGTAGGTGCTGGAATAGGATTTTTCTAGGGAAACTGTCAGCGCAGGTAAATTTAGGCAGGCCTATGCTTCAGGCTAGGCCTGCTTGTTTGGATCTGGGGGCAGGGAGTGGTTAGTGTAGCAGTGGGTGTGGCCACCTGTGCTCTAGTACTTAGGGGCCTCCCCTGCTTCCAGGGAGATTGTTCTGGAAGAGGGGCAGGGCCTGGGACTGGAGTGGCAGGCAGCTCATTTGAGGAGCCCTGACCAATCACCATTCGGTATTGGCAGGGGGCAGGCCTCCCATCTAAGCTGGGGTCACATGCCACTGGGGAGGAGTTGTCGGCCGGGAGACTTGGAGAATGGAGTACTAGATAGTGGGGGGGGGGGTGAGGCCTAGCGGAGGAGCCTGGGAGAGCTGTGAGGGAACTTCACCCTTACATGGTAATGGGTGAAGTCTTCATCTTTACATGGTCATAGATGAGGAGTTCCTGGAGCAGAGGGGCTGGAGAGAGGCTGTCGGAACGTATGTCCAGATAAAGTTCTCCATCATGGACTCGGGACAGGAGAAGGTCAGTGAGTGTATGACAGTGGAGTGCTGGGTGCGGAGGCATGCCAGGAAGTCTGGGAGGGAACTTCATCTTTACACAGTCATGGATGAGGTCCTCATCTTTACACGGTCATTGATGAGGAGTCCCAGAACAGAGGAGAATCTGTGGGAAAGTGTGTCAAATCCATGCGGCCTGAGGGCGCAGGATTTGCAAGTCGGGCCAGCTGGGATCAGCAGTTCACCAAGCAGTATAAGCTGTTAAATCATTAGGCCTTCGGGGAGGGGCACTGCAGGCCTCTGGCCTAGTGACCACGCAGCAAATACAGCCAGCAAGCTGGGATTATTCAGAGTAAGTCCTTTTTGTCACAATGAAGATGATGGGCCTGGATCTAATAATTTTACAGTGATATAGTAGTTGTGCAGTAGAAGATTTGTGCAGGAGGAGAGAAGTCCTGGGAGCAACAGTTTGCAGGAGTTAGTGCAGAGGAAGAGGAGCAATAGTCTGCATGGTGATATGCAGGGGAAGCGACTGTAAATGTTTGTAGCACATCAATTCTTCAAGGCTAAACTAATTCATCAATGTTCACTAAATATGATGGCAAAGCAACATGTTCTATGGGCATCCCATATCCCCCTTACCCCAACCAAGTTATTTCCCCCAATAAACAAAAACAAAACAACGCAAATGACTGTTCATTGTCTCTGAGGTGATATATGGAAGTCTTGCAGCAGGGTGATATGGTGGATGTTTGTTACTAGTAGCAACCAAGCGCTATATGTACTTAAAAGTGGGGTATGCCTGTATAGTGGCAGTATTTAATGTAAAAAGAAGATTTATAAGCTGTGGGCACTGTTGGTGGGCAGATGAACTATTTTCATATTACTGGGTTTAGTACTGGCTGCTATTTATTTTTACTGTCAGCCCAAGCTGCACAATTCTGCCATACCGAACCCATTACCCGAGCTACACCAGGAAAGCAGACTAGACAATTACAGACCTGGCAATGTATAGTAAGAATAACACAATACAGTAAGAGTTGTTCACACATAAGATGTGTTAATGGAATTTTCAAGATAATGGCTTCCTGAACTAAACAGTTTTCCTTTCTATAATGCATTCATTTTTTCTCCAGTTTTTAGATAGCTGGTAACAGTACCCTTTATATTTAGAGAAATCACTCTCCGAAAATTGATTATATATCACACCCTCCAATGTAGCCAGTGCTAGCGAGTGCTGAAGAAGAGTCAGACGTGGAGAATATCAGTATTTTCATAACTGTCGGTCATCTGATACTTTCAGTAAAACACATTCAATTAGAAAATTAGGCTAGCAGAGCATTGAAAGCATTTGATTTTCGTTCTAGGAGAATTTGTAACAAATCTCTTCAGTCAGAATGACTTTAGAAAATACTTTTGCAATTGTAGAAGAGTCTAGGGAATAAATAGACCCATTAAGACAAGACATATTGGAATATTTTTGTAGGAGTAAATGCATTTTTCGTTTTTTTTTTCTTCTTTTTAAATTAACTTTTTAAGTTAAAACAGTGAATGGGATGTGACCTGGCACACACACTGTAGCACACATGGCGACCTCCATCCCTAAATTAATTTATATAAAAGGAGAGCTGTGGGACCTTAAATGAGGCAAGCACCATGTCAGATATAGACAGAAACATAACATTTACAGTACATGATTTATTGTTACATTGTAGAAAAATATTGTATCAAATAGATAGGTAGTCACATGACTTACACTAAATATGCTGCTACATAGCATGCAATACAAATAGGAATTTGACATAATAACTGTACATAATAAGATAAATGGGTTAAAAAACATTGTAGGGACAGGTAACTTAGGGCATCTAGTGGCACTCAACGTGTTTCCTGGCATTACAGCCATTTATCAGGAGTGTTGTAACGTAATATACTGGAAAGGAAATGGACAAGGATTAATGATGATGCCCTTAGAATAAGGGAGGACAGAGAGACTGTGTCCCAACAAGGCGGGGACAAACTGGGATACTCACTACACAGCCCCAATGCCAGGCCCGGTGTCCGCCAGGGAAGATGGGGGTGACAGGCATGATGTCTCCCCCGGGGTTAAGACGGGGGAACCCTCCAAGGACGGAGAACAGCGCCCAGAGCACAAAACGGTGGTCACAGCTTTATCCAATGGACTATGTGTGCACAAAAAGTGCATAGTGTTCCTGGAAAAAATGTGTATCAAAAAGGGGAGGATAAATGAAATGTGTAAAAGTGTAAGTTGTGTGTAAAAATATGGCAGAATATCTATGTGTTCCCACAAGGGGACTACATGAGGGGGTGTATGTGAAATAAACCAATTAAGGGGGAAAAAGACATATCAAAAGAGGATAGCTGAGCTCCCAACGAAGAGGGTAACCTGTGTGTGGATTCAGTGTGTACTGTCCTTGTGATTGAGTCAAGCAAATGAACCATCGGCTGCTCCAAGGCTACTATATATTCCCATTCCCAGGGAGGGGCCCCGTCAACGTCATGCCTGATTGGCCATACTGCACAAGAGAGGTGGGGAGGGGATTCCCAGCTGCATGTGGAGGAGCCATCAGCAGTGGGTCTCCACCTACCTCGTGCGTGGCTAAGAATGGAAAAATTACGTTTAATCAACGTCGATGACACCGCTAAATGCGGCATCGTAGCATGACGCCGATGAGCAGGAGGCCAAGCCCCGTCCCCACCACCCCAGTATATTTATTGTAAGTCATGTGATTACCTATCTATTTGATACAATATTTTTCTACAATGTAACAATAAATCATGTACTGTAAATTTTATATTTCTGTCTATATCTGACATGGCGGTTGCCTCACTTAAAGTCCCTCAGCTCTCCTTTTCTATAACTTTTTAAGTTGTTAAAAAAAAAAAAGTAAAACCACCCTAAACAGACATTTTAGGGTTCGTCCATGCTGCATCAGATTCACACTCTAGAGCTCCACCTACTGGTTGGCCGAGGTAAATTTTGGAACAACAAAGCAGAGAAGAAGGTGCTTCTAATTGCAGTAATAAAACACTAATGACAAAGAAGGGTTAAAAACACTTACAAGATGGAAAAACAGGCATATCAATTAATCCATAATGTCCAGCGGGATACCTCCTGGGTCTAAAGACAGCTGCAGGTGGAAGTTCCAGCCAACCAGCGGTGGGAATCACTGGGGTTGATTTACTAAAGGCAAATAGACTGTGAACTTTGGAAAGTGCAGTTGCACTCTGCATAAGCAGTTGCTAGAGAGCTTAGTAAATAAGCAGAAGCTCTGCTGACTTCCATCAATCCAATCATGTACAAGCAAAAATTATGTTTTTTTAATTTTCCTTGCACATGATTGGGTATTCTTTGCAAAGTGAAGCTTTGCCTCATTTACTAAGCTCTGAACCAACTACACATGGAGAGTGCAACTGCACATTGCAAAGTACACAGCCTATTTGCCTTTAGTAAATCAATCCCACTGTGTCTCTAAACCCAAGATGGAGAGCTGTGCTAACGGGACCAGCATGGAATCCAGGCAACCGGAAGTGACGTTAATGGGGAAGAAATGTTTCGGAGCATGCCCAGTCGCTCTTTCTTCAAACCAATTCTGAAGTGCTACTGTGGTGCATTCATCACATTTCAACAGCCAGTCATGTACTGTTTGTCTTCTTGTTATCCAGAGCTTCCTATTCCCCACACTCCTCAAGGTATATGTTCACATGTAATATTTAAAGTGGTTCTAAACCTAACATAACCTAAACATTTTACCATAATGCTTTGCTTGCATTAAAGTAGTTGTAAAGGCAGAAGGTTGTTTATCTCAATGCATTCTATGAATTAAGATAAAAAACCTTTTGTGTGTAGCAGCCTCCCCAGCACCCCCTAATTACTTACCTGAGCCCCATCTCTCTCCAGCGATGTCCACGAATGTCTAAGCCATCCGAGACACTTCTCCTGATTGGCTGAGACACAGCAGCGGCGCCATTGGCTCTCTACACATGTTTGTTTTGTTTTTTTACTACCTGAGAGCCGGGCCATGTACAAATGATGGCCTCAAGGTGGCTCTATAAATCCGGGAGGCCGTCAATAGACGGCCTCGGCTATTCCGGCCACTAGAGGGCGCGCGCGCCCGGCGCATCACTGAGATGCCGATGCGCGTGCCTGGCGGCCGCGATGTCCGCCAAGCACCCGCGATCTGCCTGTACACAGACAAAGGATGTGGATCTCTGTGTGTAAACACAGAGATCCACGTCCTGTCAGGGAGAGAGGAGACCGATGCTGTGTCCCTTGTACATAAGGACACAGATCGGTCACCTCCCCTAGTCAGTCCCCTCCCCCACACAGTAGTAATCACTCCTAGGGAACACAGTTAACCCCTTCCTCGCCCCCTAGTGTTAACCCCTTCCCTGCCAGTGTCATTTTTACAGTAAACAGTGCATTTTTATAGCACTGGTAGCTGTAAAAATGACAATGGTCCCAAAATGGTGTCAAAAGTGTCCGATGTGTTCGCCATAATGTCGCAGTCACAATAAAAATCGCTGATCGCCGCCATTACTAGTAAAAAAAAAAATATTAATAAAAATGCTATAAAACTATGCCCTATTTTGTAGACGCTATAACTTTTGCGCAAACCAATCAATAAACGCTTATTGCAATTTTTTTTTTAACCAAAAATATGTAGAAGAATACGTATCGGACTAAACTGAGGAAAAAATATATTTTTTAAAAAAAAATTGGGATATTTATTATAGCAAAAAGTAAAAAATATTGTGTTTTTTTCAAAATCGTCGCTCTATTTTTGTTTATAGCGCAAAAAATAAAAACCGCAGAGGTGATCAAATACCATCAAAAGAAAGCTCTATTTGTGGGAAAAAAAGGACGTCAATTTTGTTTGGGAGCCACGTCGCACGACCGCACAATTGTCATTCAAAGCGTGACAGCGCTGAAAGCTGACAATTGGCCTGGGCAGGAAGGGGGTTTAAGTGCCCAGTAAGCAAGTGGTTAAAAGAGACTTTACAATCACTTTAAAGCTGAACTCCTTCTTTTGTTACACTTTACATAGTTTTTTTGGGCCAAGCTGAGGCTACAGACAGCATACCGCACTGTGTTCGGGTTCAAGTTGAGACTTGTCTCATACCGGGAATGCAATAAGGTCTATCTGATGGGCGCTCAGCCATTCAGAGAAATCGATGTATTCTAGCAGTGAATACAAAGGGGTTGATTTACTAAAGGCAAATATACAGTTCAGTTGCCCTCTACAAAGTGCAGTTGCTTCAGAGCTTAGTAAATTAGGTACAGTGGAACCTTGGATTACGAGCATAATCCGTTCCAGGAGAATGCTCGTAATCCAAAGTACTCGCATATCAAAGCGAGTTTCCCCATTGAAGTCAATGGAAACTAAAATAATTTGTTCCGCATTGACTTCAATGACATGCAATACCGCATGCGGACAGAGTCGGGGAGCCCTGGAGAGCATCGGAAACAGCCGGAAAGGCCTAAGGACAGTTCGGCTGACCTCGGCAAACCTCAGAAAGACTCCGTTCCCAAGCCTTTCCGAGGTTTGCCAAGGTCAGTCGAACTGTCCTCGGATCTTTCCGTGCATTTCCGAACAGCGCCGATCAGCTGCGATCGGCGCCGTTTGGCTCTGGCACCCCCTCACCTCAGGCCAAATGTGGTACTGCACACCGCTTTGGCCTGAATCCTGCTCATTTTGCGAGACAACACTCGCAAACCGAGTTAGGATTTTACGAAATACAGTGCTCGTATTGTGAAACGCTCGTTAACCGCGTTACTCACAATCCGAGGTTCCACTGTAAAGCTGTAGTTTGAAAAGAATACCCAATCACATGCAAGGAAATAAAAAAAAAAAACATTTTTGCTTGCACATGATTGGATGATAGAAGTCAGTACAGGCATACCCCGCTTTAAGTACACTCACTTTACATACACTCACGGGTATGTCCTTACCTGTGAGTGTATGTAAAGTGTCTCTCAAGCTAAAGCTGCAGCTGAGTAATCCGTGCACAGATAGTTTAGATTCCCCGCTACTTGGAAACACACTCCCTGACCACCCCACTACAGTGCCTGACACCCCTCTACAGCCCCTGATGCCCCAGAAGTGAAAAAAGGTATTGCTTCACTTTAAGTACATTTTCGTTTTACATACATGCTCTGGTCCCATTGTGTACTTAAAAGTGGGGTATACCTGTAGAGCTTTTGCTCATTTAATAAGCTCTGGTGCAACTGCTCTTGAAGAGTTCAATTGCACTTCGCAAAGTGCACAGCCTATTTGCCTTTAGTAAATCAACCCCAAATCTTCCTCTGATTGGCTGAGTCAGAGGTTGTGACACCATCAGCGCACCTATCTAACTCAGCCAATCAGAGGAAGCCTTGTATTTATTGCTAGAATACATTGCTTTCTATGAATGGCTGAGCGCCACTCTAGACTATATTGTGTTCCGAGTATGGGACAGGAAGGTCTCGGCATGAACCCGGAACACAGTGGGGTATACTGCATGCCTCACCTACATACAGTTTATACAACACATACATAGTTTGTTTGGGCCAGCTATTAAAATATAACAAAAGCTGGAGTTCAGCTTTAAGGTAAAAAATGTTTAGGCATCGGTTTAGCCCCTCACCTCCCCTTTCACTTACCTAATCCCTCAATCGATCCAGTGCTGGGCACATCTGCAGCTCTTCTCTCCCCTCACTTGTGTCTCACTGGCTTTGCTGGGGCACCAGGAGCCACTGGCTCCCACTGCTGTCAATCAAAGCCAGTGATGAGGGAGCCGGGGGGCAGGGCCGAGTCCCACTGTCTGTCTCAATAGACAAGCGACTTCTCATGGGGGGACCAGGAACCCCAGCGGGAACCCTAAAATGGGAGGTTCGTGGCAGGTAAGTACAACAGCTATGTAGCACTCAGCCCGACTTATTTTTTTCCAGGAGCAGGACGGGAAGTTCCCATCACACTGCGGAGACACAGCACTGTCCCCCACACAACAGGCTTGTCTAGTAGTGAAGGTAATAGTTTGTTTGGACCAACTTGGTCCAAAAAAACAATTACATTTTCATTAAAACTTGGAGATCATCTTTAATATTTTTCTAATTAAATTCAAGGATATGTGGGAAAAATTGCTTTGATTAATATGAGCGTGGCAAGTGAACAGAAGCAAGGAAATGTCTAGAAAATATAAAAGATAAAACCAACAGATACTGCGAGGCACATAACTTTAACAATTAACACGGTGTCGTTGAATTAATATGGAAAAGAACAAAGTACAGGATTCCTTGAAAATAGATCAGCAAGTGTATCTAAAATCAAAACTTGAATAGTTTTGAGTATACAGTATGGAAGAGTTAAAAACACCCTTTTTTTTTGCTGGCTATGTCCCATAGACACAACGGTCTGCAAAAGGAAACTTCTCCAAATTAGGCTGTGACCAGAAAATGTGAACACTGTTAAAAGACGAGTACCTCATCACTGGAGTTGATATACAGTAGGGAGAGCCAATGGTTCCCGCTGCTATCAATCTGTCCAACGAGGAAGCAGACAGTGGGGAGAGCCACTGCTTTTGTGCACATCGCTGTATCGGATCGGGATCAGGGAAGAATAAGGGGGGAGCTGGGGGGATCCTGCAGTAGAGAAGGTTTTTTACCTTAATGCACAGAATGTATTAAGGTAAATAAACCTTGAGGCTTTAGAACCACTTTAACTAAAGGCAAAAGGCTGTTCGTTTGGCAAACAAACTTGCACTTCCATGATCCAATCATGTGCAAGCAAAAATGTGTTTTCTTTACTTTGCTTGCATGTGATTGGGTATTCTTTGTGAAATTTCAGCTCATTCACTAAGCTCAAGAAAAAAAATTGTAAAAATAGTAACTTTCCACAGTGAATGACATATTTGCTTTTAGTAAATCAACCCATGAAGTCTCTTCTACCAATAACTACCTATTAGCTTTTGTCAGTCTGCAATTGTGACCGGGAAGACCACCCTGCAATATAGCGATCTGAAAGTGAGGCTTGAAGCGCAGCGTGGAAGGAATGACGTCAATGGTGGTGAGGAGGATGGTCTATGTCAGCCTTTCGCAACCTTTTTACCCCAGGGGAACCCTTAAAATAATTTTTTAGGTCTCGGGGAACCCCTGATAAAACCCATTCATTGGGGGGGGGGGTCAGTGGGAACAATACCCCTTACTTCAGTGTGAAGTATGGCCTTTTTTACAGTGGTGGTAAGAATGGCCCTCTTACAGAGAGCTATAAAGATCATTGGTGTCATACCACTGGCTCCTCCGAGTGGCATTGGCTCAGAAGTATGTAGGCACCATAAAACAGGAGGTAAATCAGCCACAGCTCAAGGAACCCCTAGCCACCTCTCGAGGAACCCTAGGGTTCCACGGAACCCTGGTTGAGAATGGCTGGTCTATGTGGACAGACTTTTAGATGTGCCTGTTTTAATTATAAACATGTGAGTTGCTAAATGTTGTACCTTCATTAAATGTGACAATATTGCTACACTTGGAGGCGCCTCTCTTCTCTTTTATGCTCAGTTGTGACATGACGCTACTTGTATATCAAGAAATCGCTTGTATATCAAGTCAAACATTTTTCAAAAATTTTGCTTGTCTTGCAAACCGCTCTCAAACCAAGTTACTCTCAAACCAAGTGTAGCACCACCCTCTCCTCTTAGGGGAAAAGAGGAGACACCCATGCCACAAGCCCGTGTCCTCTAGTTTAGAGGTCAGGCGGTGTATATGTACCTGGGTCCCGCAGCGAGTTACGTCCTTCCACTGGTTCCCATCTCCAGAGTGTAGAGACGAGTCTGTACTTTTCCCTGTTCAATAAAGTCAATGTCCAAACCACTTAAACTCCAACGTTGAGTTTATTTTATATCTTTGCTTGATAGGTAAGAGAGAGTAGATGAGAGAGATAATAGTTGAACTAAACGCAGATTCAGGCACAGAACTCCCAGATTTATCACCACTCGGTCCCGAGTGGGTACAGCTCACCCGGATAGTCCCTCAATGGTCCTAGCAGCCGATGTGGAGCTCGAACAAGCAATTTAAATCCTCCAAGGACCAGTTCAATATGTCCTCGAAGAGCAGCAGCACTCCGCAGGGTCAGTTTTGCGGAGCATAGGATCCTTCCCTCCGACAGTTCACCAGGCCTTTCCCGGGACAGCAATCTGACTGTAACGGCACCCCAAGTATGAAAGGGGTTAACGCCGTTTAGGATATTCCATCTCTGGACACACATCCACTGCCGATCCTCCACAGTCAGGCGACCGCTTCCCATAGGATTAATCCTTCCAAACATACGAGACAAACACTCTGTATGAAGTTTCCCACTGGACTGACAATCTTTAATGACAAACTCACAGTTTTATACACACAGAGAAGAGGTTCTTACATGTGGGTTTGTTTCCGGGATTCTCGAAACTTAATCCGGCTGGCTTCGGGTGTAATGGCAAATCGGGCTAGCAGAGCTTCTTTTACCCAGTCATAGTCTTTAGCGTCCTCATCCTCCAGGGCCCGATACGCATCCGCCGCTCTGCCAGTTAAATTACTCGCCAGTAAGGCGACCCGATCTTGGGGCCGTACTTCATGTATCTGGCATAGTCTCTCAAAGTCCTGCAGGAACGCTTCAATTTCCTCCTCTCCTTCCTTGAATAGTTTGAACGCCCGAAAGGGCAAACTTACGGACAGGCGCTGCATCTTTAGGCGTTGTCTCCGATTGCCGTATTTCCGCCATTCTCCGCTCAGGATGCCGCTCTAGTTCTCTCTCTTGTCGCTCCAGTTCTCTCTCTTGTCGCTCATCCTGCAGCTGGATGTCTCTAATGGCATTCTGTATGGCGGTCTCTGATAGGTTAGCACCATATAATGCCAACCGCTCTCAAACTCGTTGCTGAAACAAGTCTTCAACTGACCGGGGTCCTGCATCACCATCCCTCTGATCCATCTCGGCTAGCTCCCTGATCAAGGTGGCCTTGTTCTTTGTCCCACCGGTCCCTCCACGGCTCTCAAGTAAGTCTTTCAGCATGGCTTTCCTGCAGGCTGCATAGCTGGTCATTCACTGTGGTGGTTTGGAGTGTCCCAGTAACTGGAGGGAAAATCCCACCGCTGCCAACCAATGTAACGCTACCCCAAGTATGAAAGGGGTTAACGCCATTTAGGATATTCCCTCTCTGGACACACATCCCCTGCCGATCCTCCACAGTCAGGCGACCGCTTCCCATAGGATTAATCCTTCCAAACATACGAGACAAACACTCTGTATGAAGTTTCCAACTGGACTGACAATCTTTAATGACAAACTCCCAGTTTTATACACACAGAGAGGAGGTTTTTACATTCTCCTCAGACAATACACCTTTGACCAGACCTAATTTACATGAGCTAATTAACTACAGTGATGACTCAGACACATAACCTTTAGGCTAGCCTCACTGTCTCCCAATACACATCTGACATCTTATCAGACACAGGTGGGGGCTGGATGTGGTGACATTAGCATCTAACAGTATGTGTCCCAACATCATGAAGGAGTCACTTTTCAGTTAACCTGTTGAGTTCATAATCAAACAGTAAATAGTTCTTTACAGATATCCTGGGGAATATTGTGGAAAATATCACTGTCCCATTTTAAAGCAATCCAAGACATATTCTTAATGTCCATTATTTTCTTGCTCACCCTGTGCCCAAAGTGACCCCTGTCACACTGACTATCACTCATCTCCTGTTATGGGACCGATCTTCCCCTGGCTTCTTCTTGGTCGGAGCGGATACCCTCACCCGGGCATCCTAGGACTCCAAAGTTCTGCCTGTAGACCCAGTTGAGGGTACTGGGCCTACCCGGAACATTGCGGTCTCGGGCCTTCAGTCGGTGTACGCACCCCCCTCCTTGGGGGGCGCACTCCTCCGGGTATTTGTCCCTGGGTCTCTTCCTGAACAAATGGCGTCTGCCTCTTTTATATCCTCTCCCGGCATGCACAGCGGGCAGAACCAGCCCACTGCATGGTAGCCGAGAGAGGACATCCAATTGCGCCAATGCAACCTATGGTTCAACCCTGACCCTGACCCATCATGGCAGCGCCACCTGCAGGCCACAGGGAACTCCACATAGGCACACAGCAACAAAGCAGAGTCCAGCACAAGTAGAAGGTCCGAGCCATACTAGTGCTCGGGTCATCCCCCTAAATTTGGACCTAGAGACCCCACTAAATTTGGAGTACCCGCTACACAAGGTTTTACTGTATAGGTGTTTTTTACACTTTACAACACGCAGCTCTTTATTGTAGTTTATTTGTTTTTTTGGTCATTGATTTGCGCGGGTTTGGGTTTATTTGTTTATTCACTTTGGTGATATGTAATTTATCATTTAAGAGCGCGGTTCAATTGTACCAGAGCTTAGTAAATGAGCAGAAGCTCTGCTGACTTCCATCATCCAATCATGTGCAAGCATAAATGCTGTTTTTATATTTTCCTTGCTTGTGATTGGGTATTCTTTGTAAAGTGAAGCTTTACCTCATTTACTAAGATCTGGGGCAACTGCACATTGCCTATTGCACAGTGTTATTGCCTTTAGTAAATTAACCCCCACTATATTCATTTACTGATGGGTGGACTTCAACAGATCTAGAAAACAAAGAGAACATATTATACCCAATAACCGTTTGCCGATCAGCCGACATCATTATACTGCGGCAGGTAGGCACGGCTGTGCGAATCGCCGTAGGTGTACGTTGGCTGCTAAGAGTAATAGCAAGTATTGAAAAATATAGCAAAAATTGTCGCTCTTTTTTGTTTATAGTGCAAAAAAATAAAAACCACAGAGGTAATCAAATACCACCAAAAGAAAGCTCTATTTGTGGGATAAAAAGGACATATATTTTGTTTGGGTACAACATAGCCATTGCTGTTTCGCAAAAAATGGCCTGGTCATTAACCCCCTTAGCGGTAATCCCGAGTCTGGCTTGGGGTGAGTTTTTCATGCTAAGAGCTGTAACCCCGAGCCAGACTCGGGATTGCATTGCAGGATACACGGAAGTTACTTACCTTGTTCCTGGATCCTGCGATGTCCTCCCGCAGTGTGTGCGAGCCGTCTCCTCGCTCAATCCACACTGCCGAGTGCCGAGCTACGTTCCCTGCAACGTTGCGGCGCACGGGGACGGAGTTCGGAGCCAAATTCAAAAAGTGAAACACAATACAGTACTGTATCAAATAATTACACATCCCCTTTGTCCCTAGTGGTCTGTCCAGTGTCCTGCATGCAGTTTTATATTATAAAAACTGTTCTTTCTGCCTGGAAACTGGAGATTGTCCATAGCAACCAAAAAGTGTCCCTTTATGTCAAAAGTGGTTTTAGACCAGCTAGAAAACAGTGATAATAAATTAGAATCACTCGCAGAATTGAGCGATAGCGATTTGTGGGGAAATTCGTCATCAAACACTAAATCTAATGACAGCAACAATTCTGCAACTGAGCAAATTTCAGTGTTTTTGATTTGATTACATTATTGAATCATTTTTATTATAATTACATTACTATTTGTTATAATTATTTATAGTTATTTATTATATTATAACTTATGATTTTGTGTTTCAAACTTTATCATACCCGGGATCAGGGATGAGCCGAACACCCCCCTGTTCGGTTCGCACCAGAACCTGCGAACAGACAGAATGTTCGCGCGAACTTTAGAACCCTATTAAATACAATGGACTCAAACGTTCGAAATCTAAAGTGCTAATTATAAAGGCTAATATGCAAGTTATTGTCCTAAAAAGTGTTTGGGGACCCGGGTCCTGCCCCAGGGGACATGTATCAATGCAAAAAAAGGTTTAAAAAATTGATGTTTTTACGGGAGCAGTGATTTTAATAATGCTTAAAATGAAAAAATAAAAGTGAAATATTCCTTTAAATTTCGTACCTGGGGGGTGTGTATGATATGCATGTAAAGTGGCGCATGTTTCCCGTGCTTAGAACTGTCCCTGCACAAAGTGTCATTTTTGAAGGAAAAAAAGTCATTTAAAACTCACTCGCGGCTATTAATGAATTGTCGGCTTTTATCAATACATACAAAAGTCATTGATAAAAAAAAAAAAAAAGCGTGGGGGTTCCCCCAAATTCAAATACCAGGCCCTTTAGGTCTGGAATGGATATTAAGGGGAACCCCGCCGCAATTTAAAAAAAAATGGCGTGGGGTTCCCCCTAAATATCCATACCAGGCCCTTGAGATCTGGCATGGATTTTAAGGGGAACTCCACCCCAAATTAAAAAAAAAATGGCGTGGAGTCCCCCCAAAAATCCATACCAGACCCTTATCCGAGCACGCAACCTGGCCGGCCGCAGAGGAAGAGGGGGGGACGAGAGAGCGCCCCCCCTCCCTCCTGAACCGTACCAGGCCACATGCCCTCAACATGGGGAGGATGTCCCCATGTTGATGGGGACAAGGGCCTCATCCCCACAACCCTTGCCCGGTGGTTGTGGGGGTCTGCGGGCTGGGGGCTTATTGGAATCTGGAAGACCCCTTTAACAAAGGGGACCCCCAGATCCCACCCCCCCTATGTGAATTGGTAAGGGGTACATTTTACCCCTACCATTTCACGAAGAAAGTGTCAAAAAATGTAAATAAAAACACACACAGCTTGAAAAAGTCCTTTATTAAAAAAAAAAAAATAATAATATAAAAAAAAACATTCCAGCGATGAAATCCAGTGTCCCGCGGCGATCCCGATGTCCAGCGCTGTCCGTCATTGGTTGTGCCTGAGCGGACCTGATGGGGAACTTCCTCCGCTGTGTTTTAAATGTATAGACCCGCCCCTTCTAAAGTTCCCCATCAGGTCCGCTCTGCGGACCAGATGCGGAACGAGAGAAGGGGCGGGTCTATTCATGTATTACACAGCGAACAAAGTTCCCCATCAGGTCTGCCCCCTCGGTATGTCGGACCCGCCTACGTCATTGGCCTGAGCGGGAAACTTCCTTCACTGTGTAATTTAAATTTACACAGTGAAGGAAGTTCCCCGCTCAGGCCAATGACGTAGGCGGGTCCGACATACCGAGGGGGCGGACCTGATGGGGAACTTCGTTCGCTGTGTAATACATGAATAGACCCACCCCTTCTCATGTTCCGCATCTGGTCCGCTGAGCGGACCTGATGGGGAACTTTAGAAGGGGCGGGTCTATACATTTAAAACACAGCGGAGGAAGTTCCCCATCAGGTCCGCACAGGCACAACCAATGACGGACAGCGCTGGATATGGGGATCGCCGCGGGACACTGGATTTCATCGCTGGAATGTTTTTTTTTTTAATTATTATTATTTTTTTTTTTTAATAAAGGACTTTTTCAAGGTGTGTGTGTTTTTATTTACATTTTTTGACACTTTCTTCGTGAAATGGTAGGGGTACAATGTACCCCTTACCAATTCACATAGGGGGGGCGGGATCTGGGGGTCCCCTTTGTTAAAGGGGTCTTCCAGATTCCGATAAGCCCCCCGCCCGCAGACCCCCACAACCACCGGGCAAGGGTTGTGGGGATGAGGCCCTTGTGCCCATCAACATGGGGACATCCTCCCCATGTTGAGGGCATGTGGCCTGGTACGGTTCAGGAGGGAGGGGGGCCGCTCTCTCATCCCCCCCTCTTCCCCTGCGGCCGGCCAGGTTGCGTGCTCGGATAAGGGTCTGGTATGGATTTTTGGGGGGACTCCACGCCATTTTTAAAAAAAACATTTGGGGTGGAGTTCCCATTAAAATCCATGCCAGATCTCAAGGGCCTGGTATGGATATTTAGGGGGAACCCACGCCATTTTTTTTTAAATTTGCGGCGGGGTTCCCCTTAATATCCATTCCAGACCTAAAGGGCCTGGTAATTGAATTTGGGGGAACCCCCACGCTTTTTTTTATCAATGACTTTTGTATGTATTGATAAAAGCCGACAATTCATTAATAGCCGCGAGTGAATTTTAAATGACTTTTTTTCCTTTAAAAATGACACTTTGTGCAGGGACAGTTCTAAGCACAGGAAACATGCACCACTTTACATGCATATCATACACACCCCCCAGGTACGAAATTTAAAGGAATATTTCACTTTTATTGTTTAATTTTAAGCATTAATAAAATCACTGCTCCTAAAAAAACGGCCATTTTTAAAACTTTTTTTTGCATTGATACATGTCCCCTGGGGCAGGACCCGGGTCCCCAAACACTTTTTAGGAGAATAACTTGCATATTAGCCTTTACAATTAGCACTTTAGATTTCTCCCATAGACTTTTCGAATTTGCCGCGAACACCCCAAATTGTTCGTTGTTCGGCGAACGGGCGAACAGGCAATGTTCGAGTCGAACATGAGTTCGACTCGAACTCGAAGCTCATCCCTATCCAGGATGTCTACTAGACTCTTGTTTGGTCAGGTTTAGGTAAGTAATTACTAAGAATTGCAGACCTACAATACATAACACCAAATTTCCATGCAAAATAATTGTACCGCTTTTGGTACGTAATTCCAGACAGAATCATACCGCCAGGGAGGTTAAGGGGGCAAATCCTTCTGGTCCTTAAGTGGATAATATACCTAGAAACCTGAAATACATAGGACTGGTAGAAACAAATGCAGTGTAGAGTATTAGCTATGCAATATACTGTATGAGTTCCTCAATTATCATTGAGTGCACTTATTTCTTTGACAGAAGTAAAACAAAAAAAAATAAAAAATGTGATGGTCCTGAAAAACACAAGAGGTCTATAAGAGCCCTGATTAAACAGAGCAGAACACACACTTTATCTAGTGATAAAGCCACACTGGCTCCATCCCTCCCGCAAATAATTACGATTGCATATATTATGAACCAATCTGAAAATATACCGCATTGTTTGGAGTTTTATTGAGCCATTTATTCTTCAGGGTAGAAGATCCACTAACCAAATGTCTTCCACAACATTATAAAACATTCATTTTTATAGCAAACGTAATAGAAAGTGATGTCTCTCATACTTCTCTGTACTTTCTATTACCTATATCATGACCCAGCACGTCGTTTTATGTGATCTGGAATTATTCATAGGTTTCCAGCAATATCATTTATCTCATCCCTTCCAGGGAATGCAAAGAAGTCAAGATTTTATACTTAAGAAGCACAGATACGACATATGGAAAGATTTTGAGGGATCCTTGTGACTCGGAGGTGGTAATTATTGAATTCACGTCCCACTTAGTTGGAGAGCGGATGAACCAAAGGTGACCTCTTTAATGTTGTCAGAGAATGAGGCCAGGAATTAGATCCCTCAGAAGAAAGATATGTTTTAGATTTTTTTGTAAAAAAAAAAAAAAGACAAATAATAATGTCTGATGGGGAGAATAGGACAATGCGATGTTGTATGAATGGTGCACATTACTACTTCTCTTATTCTATATGATCAGGGTCATTTTCTGTTTTGGACTTATTCTGCATGTATGGACCATGCCTAGTCCCACTATTCTTATACTGTATGTTGGAGGTGTAGCACCCTCCCCAAATTTAGGGGACGCTATGTTCAAATTTAGGGGTTGGTCTGAGCCAATAGTTGGGCTCAGACTGTTAATTTATCCTAAAAACTTGCTTCTGCTCTGGTGTGATGTTGCCTGGCTGCAGTGTTCCCTGTTGCCTGTAGGTGGCACTGTCATCTCTGGCTCAGGTGGAACCACAGGGAATGTCACAAAACCTTTGGGCGTCCTCTCTCGGCAGCTGTGCAGTGGGCGTGGTCAACCCGCTGTGCATGCTGGGAAAGGGTACAAAATGGGCAGACGCCATTATTCGGGGAGCAGTTTGCGCCTCCAAGCCCTCCAGGCCAGGGGTGCGTGTGTGTGTACCAGCCCCAGGCACCTTTAGCCTGAGGCTGCATCGCAGTAAGTAGGCCCAGCACCTTTAGCTGAGACCTACACCCGAAGAGGAATCCCAGGGTACCCAAGTGACCCGCTCTGAAGGAGAGGAAGCCAGGGGAGGATCGGTCCCAAGGGGATTAGTGAAGAAGTCACTGTCTCGGGAGAGGCCTGGTTACCTGTCAGAGGGAAGGATTCCTATCCACCAAAAGCCTGGTAATGTGCCCATTGGGACCTAAGGACTAACTATTACTAGGCTGGGAAGTTCGGGACTTAAGGATTCTGAGGTAGAGGATCTCCTGATCGTATCCCAGGGAAATCATAAGTAGTTGTTTCGTGCTCCACACGGGCTGCTAGGACCGCTCTTAATGGGACTATCCGGGTGAGCAAAACCCACTCAGGCTTAAGTGGCGACAAGTGTTGCTTAAGTGTTGCGTGCCTGAACCTTCCCCTTCTTGTCGTTTCTACTCTCTCTTCCAAATTTTGCCTCAAGAAAAGAATAAAACCTTGCTGCTTAGGTTTTATACCTGTGTGGACAATGGCTTTATTACAAAGGGACTTCCGCCTAGACAACGGAGACCAGGGATCCACTCTGAGGAGGTAACTCGCCGCAAGGCCCAAAAAAATCTAACACCGCTCGCCTCTCCATACCTGGAGTTGGACAACGGGCAAGTAGCAGGTGTGCCCCTCTGCTAAGAAGGATGGAGCGGAAAGGGTCTGTGTGCTACAGAGGTAATTCTCAGTATCTGTTTTTATTCTGTATGTATGGACACTGCATAGTATCACTTCTCATGTTCTGCATACTGATTGTAATTCTTGGTATCTGGTCTTTTTCTGTATGCCTATATGGTGCATAGCAGGATTTTTTTTTCTCAGAGAATAGGTGCAGGACCCCCCCCCCTTTTTCTGAGTCACTTCTTGTCTCCACCCCCCACTAAGGTGACCAGATTTTTTAAATGAAATCCGGGGACATATTTTTTTTTTAACTAGTAATGGCGGCAATCAGCGACTCTCTGCCCATCGCTGCCGCCGCCCGCCCCACAGCCTGTCAAGTCTTACTCTCCGGGCCCCGGCTACTACTGGGTGGGGAACGGAGGAAGATCACTCTGCCAGGGAAGGCAAGGAGATAAGCAGGCAGGTGGCTGGCCGGGACTTGAGCCAAGGCAGAAGAACATGCGAGAAGAGCTGAATGGGCACCTGAAACTGAAGAAATGGTCCCTCTGCTCCAACCAGCACATGATCATCAGAAAGGGGCAGAGATAATGGAAAAAAATACACCCCTCTAAGCTAGTAGGAGCAGCGGAGCGGGGGGATGGGGGAATTCAGAATTTTTTTTTTTTTATTCTGCACTGAGTGTCTTTTAAATTGCCCCAGCCCTTGTTTAAATCCAATCCGGGGACAAAACCGGGGACAGACTTGGTCCAGGGACAGTGTCCTCAATCCGGGGACTGTCCCCTGAAACTGGGGATGTCTGGTCACCCTACTCCCCACCCACCTCTGAGCACCGTTCCTTGGTTTCACCCCCCACCCACCTCTGAGCACCATTCCTTGGTTTCACCCCCCACCCACTTCTGAGCACCGTTCCTTGGTTTCACCCCCCACCCACCTCTGAGCACTATTCCTTGGTTTCACCCCCCACCCACCTCTGAGCGCCGTTCCTTGGTTTCACCCCCCACCCACCTCTGAGCGCCGTTCCTTGGTTTCATCCCCCACCCACCTCTCAGTACTTCCCCTATTAGAGAATACAAAAACAAGTATCATTTTGTGGTGCTAAGCAATTTGTATGGAATTTGTTAATGATAGCAAGAAAAGTAGTAAAATAGATCCCCCACAACCAGCAGCAATAGACCCCCCAGCAACAATACATTTAATCAGAAACAAAAGACCCCCCAGCAACAATAAATTTTATCAGAAACAATAGACCCCCCCAGCAACAATAAATTTGATCAGAAACAATAGACCCCCCCAGCAACAATAAATTTGATCAGAAACAATAGACCCCCCAGCAACAATAAATTTGATCAGAAACAATAGACCCCCCAGCAACAATGGACCCCCCACAACAAAATACCACCCCTGCAGCAACAGCAGATTCCTCCAGCATCAATAGACTCTCCAGCAGCCAGCAACAATAGACCCCCTTTTATCAATAGTAGATCTCTTCCAGCAATATTCCCCCACCAGCAACAATAGAACCCCCACCAGCAACAATAGACCGCCACTCAAAAATATATCCGCTCCAGCAACAAAAGATCACCTAGCAGCCAGCATTAAT
This sequence comes from Rana muscosa, assembly GCA_029206835.1. Classification (NCBI taxonomy): domain Eukaryota; kingdom Metazoa; phylum Chordata; class Amphibia; order Anura; family Ranidae; genus Rana; species Rana muscosa. Next base: position 340,842,354 of record CM055120.1, on the reverse strand, counting down.
AGACTCTTCAGCCCACCCCAGCAGGGCCAGCACCCCTTGTCATTACACACAGTACATTCAGTGCTGAAGGTGCCGGAACTGCGTTCCCCCACGTTCCCGCTGAAAAAAAGCTCTGGTGCATAAGTATTGTCTCTCTTCTTCTATATACTTCTATATATGAAGTATATATTCTCAGTATCTTTTCATATTCTGTATGTATTGTGGCTGCACAATATAGTCTCTCCTGTTCTGTATGCTGGGTGTAATTCTCATTAATCTCTGTTTCCTGACTGTAGTGTGATGTTCAATATCTGTTCAGAACACTTGGTTCCCTTGTATTCTGAAAGTTATTCTCAGTATATGCTCCAATTCTGTATGTATATATGGTGCATAGTATCAATTTTCTTCTTCTATATGCTGAATGTAATTCTTGGTATCTATTCTATTTCTGGATGTATATATGGTGCATAGTATCACTTCTCTCCTTCTATATACTGAATATGAACCTCAGTATCTGTTCTTATTCTGTATTTATGGCATCTGCACAGTATAATTTATCCTGTTCTGTATATTGGGTGTATTGTCCTCTTCTCTGTATGTGTGTCCTGTATGCAGTGTTATGTTCAGTATCTGTAATGTCTTCATGGACACTTTCCGGCACCGCTTATGGTTTCCTCGTGTTCTGAATGAAATCCACTCAAATTCTGCATGTATATATGGTGCATAGTATTGCTTTTCTACTTCTATTTGCTGAATATAATTCTTTGTATTTGTTCCCATTCTGTATGTAGATGTGGTGTATAGTATCGCTTACACAAAATGCATTCAGCATATAGGAGAAGAGAAGAGATACTATACATCAGACCTATATGAGCATAAAGAAGAGCAGAGACACTATACACCAAAGTATATACACAGTAGTGTATTTAGGTTTTGTGCTGCCCTAGGCCTGACTAAACTCGTGCACCCCCTAATTTAAATATGACCCACCCCTTTTTGTCAAGGCCACACCCCTTGCTTTTTAAGACCCGCCCTGACATTTTCGAGTGGGGACACCAGTTCTGAGGGCCTGGGGGGTAATGGATTCCCTTAATTTGCATAGATTTCCTCTCACTTCCTGTTCAGCTATGGGGCAGGAAGTGAAGGGAAATCTCTGCAATGGGACAGGGATGGTAAAAAAAATAAACTGACAGGGGCTATAACCCTCCCTTACTCTATCCAAAATGAAAAAAAAAAAGTTTGCCTATAGTTCTACTTTAACCACTTCAATACAGGGCATTTTCACCCCCTTCCTGCCCAGACCAATTTTTCTTTTTTTTTGAATGACAATTGCGCGGTCATGCAACACTGTATCCAAATGAAATCTTTATGTTTTTTTTTTCCCACAAATAGAGCTTTCTTTTGGTGGTATTTGATCACCTCTGCGGTTTTTATTTTTTGCGCTATAAACAAAAGAAGAGTGACAATTTTGAAAAAAACCCAAATTTTTTTTTACTTTTTTGATTTAACAAATATAAATAAATAAAAAAAAGAAAAACTTTTTTTTTTCCTCGATTTAGGCCGATGTGTATTCTTTTATATATTTTTGGTAAATAAGCGTATATTGATTGGTTTGCACAAAAGTTAAAGCGTCTACAAAATAGGGTCTAGTTTTATTGCATTTTTATTTTTTTACTAGTAATAGCGGCGATCTGCGATTTTTATTGTGACCGTGACATTGCGATGGCCATATCGGACACTTTTGACACATTTTTGGGACCATTTACATTTATACAGCGATTAGTGCTATAAAACTGCACTAATTACTGTGTAAATGTGACTGGCAGGGAAGGGGTTAACACTAGGGGGCGATCAAGGGGTTAAATATGTTCCCAGGGAGTGATTCTTACTGTAGGGGGAGGGGACTGACAAGGGGAGGAGACCGATCTGTGTTCCTCTGTACTGGGAACACACATCGGTCTCCTCACCTCTGACAGGAGGTGAATCTGTGTGTTTACATACACAGATCCACACTCCTGCCATGATCACGGGCAATCGCGGGCACGCGCCCCCTAGCGGCCAGGAAGCAAAGGACATCATATGACGTCCACCCGGAGGGAGACAAGGTTCCTGCCGACGTCATATTACTATGGCTCGGTAGGGAATTGGTTAAGCACAAATTTCTGATAATTTTATGGAGAGGACTAAGAAGATATAACCATGCCAATAGTGCAGCCGAAACATATAGCACAGTGAGGAAGGTTTGTGGTCCAGGATTATAGGACAGTCAAAATTAGAAGCAGTGCCCCCCCCCCCCCATAGTTGTGGAATGCCGGCTGCCTGCATACCGGAAGCAGTGCGCCCACTTTATGGGGACGCTAGACTAATTTGCCTCTCAGCCAAGTCCGCCCCATAAGACTGGTGCTACACTAACAGTGTAGCGCAAGCCGGCGGGGACTCTTTCCATGCTGCCCCCCTGCAAAGTGCTGCCCTAGGCCTGGGCTTTGTTGGCCTAGGCCTGGATACAGCATTGTATATACATTCAGAATAGGACCAGATACCGAGGGTTATATTCAGCAAATAGAAAAACAGAAGAGATACTATGTACCATTTAGGCACACGGGGTGTACCCTAATGCCCAGGCACACCCCAGGGCTTTTTTACTGCCAAAATGTCTAATGTCTAATTGACACTGGTAGCTAGCTGCAAGTGGGACTATTTGTCATGGATGTGTACAACTCCTGTGGGAACTGCAGCCACTGGCCGCGGAGTAATCTGTCAGTCAGCCGCATTTTCCAATGCTGACTCTGTAGTTCCAGCTACAGCATCCCTGTCAGCTGAATATCACTCCGCTGCCAGCTGTCAGAGAAGAAGCATGTGAACTTCAGAGAGCATCGGATAATTCCTGACTGCTTACTTCACAGCTGTGACTGCAGTCCTCACAGGAGTTGCCCACCATCCTATGCCCTGTATTGTCAGAAGACAGCTTGCCGAACTCCTCTCTGATGCAGCATTTGGGAGAAAACTGTCTCTCTCTCCTCAGGTTCCTGTCTGAGGGGACATACTAAAAGGAATGACAGAATAGAATGCCCATAGACTTTAACCTGCCTAGCGGTATTCCGGAGTCTGGCTCGGGGTGGAATTTCAGTACCATTAGCGGTAACCCCGAGCCAGACTCGGGATTGCATCGCAGGATACAGGGAAAGTTACTTACCTTGTCCCCTGGATCCTGCGATGTCTCCCCGCTGTGTGTGCGAGCCGTCTCCTTGCTCGATTCACACAGTGCCTGAGTGCTGCCGAGCTCCATTCCCTGTGATGTTGCGGCGCACGGGGGCGGAGATCGGCGCCAAATTCAAAGAAGTAGAAACACAAAACACATAAGCCGTGTACAGACGATAGGTTTTACCGATGAAAACAGTCTGATGGACTGTTTTCATCGGACAAACCGATTGTGTATGGGCCCCATCGGTCTTTTTTCCATCGGTGTTTAAAAATAGAACATGTTTTAAATTTATCCGATGGTTAAAAAAAACGATAGCAAATTAATATCCTCTGTGGGGAACTCCATCGGATAAAAAACCCACGCATGCTCAGAATCAAGTCGACGCATGCTCAGAAGCATTGAACTTAATTTTTCTCGGCTCATCGGAGTGTTTTACGTCACCGCGTTTGAAACGGTCGGTTTTTTGACTAATGGTGTGTGGGCAAGACTGATGGAAGACAGTTTCATCGGATTTCCGATGGAAAAAAACATCGGATTACAATCCATAGGATATCCGATCGTGTGTACAGGGCTATACAGTACACTGTAATCTTACAGGTTACAGTACTGTATAAAATATTTACACATCCCCTTTGTACCTAGTGGTCTGTCCAGTGTCCTGCATGCACTTTTATATTATAAATAATTTTTTCTGCCTGGAAACTGGAGATTGTCCATAGCAACCAAAAAGTGTCCCTTTATGTCAAAAGTGGTTTCAGACCAGCTAGAAAACAGCGATAATAAATTAGAATCACTTGCAGAATTGAGCGATAGCGATTTGTGGGGAAATTTGTCATCAAACACTAAATCTAATGACAGCGACAATTCTGCAACTGAGAAAATTTCAGTGTTTTTGATTTGTTTACATTATTGAATAATTTTTATTATTATTATATTATTATTTGTTATAATTATTTATAGTTATTTATTATATTATAATTTATGATTTTGTGTTTCGAAGTTTATCATACCCGAGATGTCTACTAGACTCTTGTTTGGACAGATTTAAGTGAGTTATTCCTAAGAATTACAGGCCTACAATATAAAACGCCAAATTTCCATGCAAAATAATTGTACCGCTTTCAGCACCTAAAATCTGAAATAATCATACCGCCAGGGAGGTTAACAGGGAGATGGAATGTAAAAAAAAAAACAATTAGTGACAGAATCTTTAGACATATCACATTTATTTTTGCAAACCTACTTTTAAATATCAGTGGCCATGTCTCTTGGCTTGAGTCGGGGCTTTCACAGCTGAAGTACAGGTGGGAGGAGCAGGAAGAGGAAGAGATCATCACACACACAGTGCACCCTCCATCACTTTCCTCCTGTCCAGCACACAGCACAGCTCTCCCTGGGGATGTGAGAGGACAGATAGCATACCTGTGAGTACTAACCTCCTCTGCCTTTTCCACTATACAATTCTGGCCTGCAAACCTGCCCCGGACATAGCAGGACAGGTTTACCGAAAGAGAAAGTACAATTCTTGAACAGGTTAAGAATTCCTGGGACTTCTGAGGTGTTACATAAATGTATTTCATATACACATTATATCCTGTTAAAAAAATGTTTTTTTAATAACTCATAATGTGTGGAATATGGAATACATCTATGGAGCACCTCAGAAGTCCCAGGAATTCCTAACCTATCGAAAAATCTTATCACAATAATTCAGCCCAACTCCAGGACAGTAAAAAATTCCATCCTTGCAGTGTGTGGGGGGAGGGGGAGGGGGGATAACCTCTTTCACTTACCTGATTCTAATCTCTTCCTTCACACCAAAGCCGTGACATCATCACATACCATAGAGGGACATTCACCCAGTATGGTATGATGGAGAGGCTGGAGTGTGACCACAGCCACTAACTTAGGCTACTTTCACACTGGGGCGTCACGGGCGTTGGCGGTAAAGCGCAGCTATTTTTAGCGGCGATTTACCGTCATTTTTGCAGCGCTTTTTGCCCACTAGCGGGGCTCTTTTAACCCCCGCTAGCAGCCGAAAAAGGGTCAAAACCGCCCATAAAATGCCGCTGCGCCGACGGTTCGGAGGCGCTGCCCTCTGATTTTAATGGGCAGGGGCGCTTTAGGAGTGGTGTATTCACCACTCCTACAGCGCCTCGAAGATGCGTCTGGCAGGACTTTTTTTATCGTACTGCCAGCGCACCGCTCCTGTTTGGAAGCCCTCGGGCTTTCACACTGGAGTGAAAGGAGAGGCTCTTTCAGGGCGCTTTGCAGGCGCTATTTTTATATTTCTATAGTGCCTGCAAAGCGCCCCAGTGTGAAAGTAGCTATAAGACCCCTTTCACACTGGGGTATTTTTCAGGCGTTTTAGCGCCTGTAAAGCGCCAGAAAAATGCCTCCACAGTGTGAAAGCCTGAGTGCTTTCACACTGGGGCAGTGAGCTTACAGGACGTTAGAAAAGGTCCCGCAAGCAGCATCTTTGGGGTGGTTTGGAAGCGCTGTATACACTGCTTCTAAATCGCCCCATGCCCATTGGAATGAATGAGCATCGCTGGAAAAGCGTCTGCACAGTGCTTCGGCAGCGCCGCAACACGGCCAGTTTTAACCCTTTCTTCAGCCGCTAGCGGGAGTTAAAAGTGCCCCGCTAGTGTCTGAAAAGCACTGCTTAAACAGCAGTAAAGCGCCGCTAAAACTAGCAGCACCTTCCTGCTAACGCAGCCCGCACCCCAGTGTGAAAGGGGTCTAAAAGCTGTTAGACAGAACCTTGTTCAATTAGTGGCTTGCAGCCAATCAGATACAGCACTAATCAGTGTATTCTGACAGTGAGGAGTCCCCCCATCAGAATACAGTGTCCCAGCATCGCTTGTGTAGATGCAAGCACCTGTCAGCCAGTGATCTGAACAAAAAACCCATGCACGTATAGCAACTTTAGGCCTAGTATTTTTTAGTGCATTTTTAGTGCATTTTTAAGTGCATTTTCAGTTTTGCAGAAACACACAACAGTCCATTAAACATGGTTTCCTATGGATGTAGTTCACATCTGTGCATTTTATGGAAAGGGCCAGGGACCAGCAGGTTGTGTTTTTGGTTCCATAGACTTTAATGGATCAAAAACTTGTATTTTAAATTTTTCAAAAAGAAAAATGCAAATTGCACCTAAAATATGCATCAACTGCAACCTGCATACAGGGTTGTATATAGCACACCTGTAGTTCATTCACAACCTATACAGGATTTAACATGTTTTAGTTATCCCCTCCCCTCCTCTGCACCCACACAGACTCATCATTAAGGCTACTTTAACACTGAGGTGTCACATCGTAATTTTTGCGGCGCTATTCGGCCGCTAGTGGGGCGCTTTTAACCCCCGCTAGTGGCCGAAAAAGGGTTAAAACCGCCAGCAAAGCGTCTCTGCAGCGACGAATTTTCGTGACTTTAATAACTTATTCAATTTTACTTGCGACTATTAAGTGAAAAAAGTTGTACGATCTGTCGTACGATAATCGGATAGTGTGTACGGGGCATAAGTCATAGGAATCTGAGAATGTATAAACTACAAGTTCAATCCAACACTGCAGCCGGCACACTGATCAGCACACCTGTAGTTCATTCACACTGACTACAGCTCTGCAAAGACAGCCATACAGAGGGACGGGCAACAGAACTGTAGGCTGTGTCTGCAGGAACCTGACACTTCACCCGCACTCTGCTGATTGCGGGCGCAATACTTTGCAGTCTCCAGTTTTAAAAAAGAATAAATGCCCTAGCAATAATCTATGCATTTATTATTTTTTAATAAAAAGGTGAATGTCAGGCAGGCACATAAATGGGTGGTTTTATGTACATATATGTGAGTGTTTGTGTGTGTGTATATACAGTATATGTATGTATGTATGTATGTGTATATATATATATATATATATATATATATATATAATTATACACGCATGTGTGTTTGAGTTTTGGGGTGCACACCGTAATGCAAAAGGCTGCACATGCCTATGATTCAGATATAGAAGAATAAAAGTGATACTATGTACCATATATGCATACATAAGAACATGAAAAACCGAGAATAACATTTATCATATAGAAGAAGAGAAGCAATACAATGCTGAACACATTTTTTAGGGCTGAGACAACTAATCGGCATAATTAACTATAATCAATTATCAAAATCGTTTTCAACTGTTTTGATAATCGATTAGTTTTTCGGCCGATTAGTTGGCCTGCATACAGATTGCATTATTTGTTTACATATCATAAAATACAGTGTAGCACACATACAGCTCAGTACACTATTCATACATGTCAGTATGTGCATAAGAACCTGTAAATGTGTGCATGCCTCATGGGACATGTAATCCTGGGCAGGAGAAGGTAATGAGTGATTCTAAAGGCAGGCGTTTTTTTACCTTGCTATAGGGGCATTTTGAAGGCAGGAGGAGCCAATAACTCTGCCAGGGGACCCCAGAAGAGGAGGATCGGCGCTGCTCTGTGCAAAATCATTACACCGAGCAGGTAAGTATGACACATTTGGGGTTTATAAAAAAAAAAAAATCCAATGTTTACAACAACTTTAACCTCCCTGGCGGTATGATTATTTCAGATTTTAGGTGCTGAAAGCGGTACAATTATTTTGCATGGAAATTTGGCGTTTTATATTGTAGGCCTGTAATTCTTAGGAATAACTCACTTAAATCTGTCCAAACAAGAGTCTAGTAGACATCCCGGGTATGATAAAGTTTGAAACACAAAATCATAAATTATAATATAATAAATAAATATAAATAATTATAACAAATAATAATATAATTATAATAAAAATTATTCAATAATGTAATCAAATCAAAAACACAGAAATTTGCTCAGTTGCAGAATTGTCGCTGTCATTACTTTCAGTGTTTGATGACGAATTTCCCCACAAATCGATATCGCTCAATTCTGCGAGTGATTCTAATTTATTATCACTGTTTTCTAGCTGGTCTAAAATCATTTTCTAAATGTTTACAAAATTGCGCAATTTTACATGCATTTACAAAAACGTGTGCCGCGCTTGTGTTGCTGTTTGTTGTTAATGTCACCCCAAATGCGGTAAAACGTGCACTTGAAATCAATGGTCTGGGGATCAGGGGCCCGCAGGGATCCTTCTGTGGGCTTTGGGCAAAGCGATCGGTCGTCCTGAGGCCTTCATTCGCGGACGTGGCCTCAACTCAATCCACAGTGAGTACCGCTCCGCCCGCCCCAAGATACCCCCCCAGACTGCTTACCTTCAGGCCTGGTCACTACCTGTCCGGCCACCAAGCACCCTCCAAGCCACCTATAGCCTCCGGTGTTGATCTCCTCCTTCCCCAGCACTCGAGGCCGCGGCTTCGGCCTACTCCGGGAGGACGGCGGCCATCTTGGTACACCTGGAGCCCCCTTTGTGCTCTCCTCCAAGCTGTTCCTTGATACATTAACCCCATCTAGACGCTGACTGGGCTTGTATACCTCCCTGGGAGGGGTAGAGGAGTCCAGACCTGTAAGGATCACCTTTTAAAGTTCACTGTCTGCCCTACCCTCATAGATCGGCGGCCATCTTGCTACACCCAAAAGCCATAACATCCCAACCCTGCTAGAACCTGGTCTCCCTTCCAATATAACAAAATTTCTGCAAATTTAACCTCCCCCCCACAACAAACACAGAGATCCCCATTACGGGTCGTTGCAGTACACAACCAGTGGACTACTAAAGCCTCAGTACCTCCTTCCTATTTGACATATATGTCTCCCCCCCTTTCTGTTTTTGGGGCACGTCAACTCACACGGCTTCCTCCCTTACTGAACCGGTACAGTACACAAGATCTCGCCGTGCACACAGCCCGTCAGCTCCCCCAGAGTGACTACACTCACTCAAGATAGACTGGCACTCCACTAACCTACGCTTTGCTAATAGGATGTAAGTGACCAAAGCCTTACCTCACCCATATAAAGCAGGCCAGATACCCACGGCTATAACACTCGATTATCAGCACAAATACCTTAAACCCCCGTGGGTACAGTCCGTGCATGCAGACGAGAAAGAATACTCGCTCCGGACGATCTATCCACAACCTAACAAACTTTCTTCTAGAAACCGAGAATAAATACCACATGATGTCTCAGAGCGGCACTGACACTAACAAACAAGCGGCCTCGGGGAAGAAATTATTGGACCCCCCCCCCTCGGAACCTAACTGTGAGTACACTTTACCCCTTTCTAAAGCCGATTTAGATGCAAGTCTAACATCCATGTTTGACAAATTGGTTGATAAAATAGAAAGAGAAGTGCATAAGTCCACTACCGCTCTATCTCAGGAGATTGCTTGCATAGGCAACAGAACTGACCTACTAGAAACAAAACATGACGAACTTTCACTAGCCCATAATGACTTGAGAAAGGACTATGAAACATTGGCGGATAGTTTTGCGTTTATGCAGGCACAAGTGGAAGACCTTGATAATAGAAATCGTAGACAGAACATCAGAGTACGCGGAGTACCGGAATCGGTCACCGATCTCATGCCTACTATATCGAGGGTCTTTCATAATCTCCTTCCTGACAGACCCCTGTCAGCTTTCACCTGTGACAGAATCCATAGAGCCCTCCGCCCCAAACCTACACCTGATAAACCGCCTAGAGATATCATCATGTGTATGAAGGATTTCCTCGTTAAGGAAGACATCATGCGGGCGGCTAGGAACTCTCCTAATATTGACCTAGATGGTAAAAGACTTCAATTATTCCCTGACATCTCCCCAGCCACATTGGACAGGAGACGAAGGATGAAGGAAGTCACCAAAGTCCTACAGGAAGCAAGGATTAGATACAGATGGGGCTTTCCTTTCAAACTCACCGTTCCACATAATGGCTCTACATACACGGTTCATAACGTAATAGAAGGAAAAGAACTACTGGTGAAATTGGGCCTGCTGGAACCGGAACCTCCTGGCCGACCACCAGCAACCCCCAGCTCTTCCCCGATATGGTCCACACCATCTTCACGCCGCAACCAGAGAGACCAAAGAGACCAAAGACGCTGGAGGCAATCACACCAAGAATAGAACTTCCCATCTACGCATTCACTCCAGTTCTCGGTGAATTTGACGTACCCAGTGGGTATGATAAGAGAATCAAACAACCCGAAACATTCTCTCCATAGTCTTCACATTCTACAATGATCCCGGGGATATTGTGTTAATCACACAACTCCCTTCTCCACATAATTCCAGTGGTTCGGCGGATAGAAGAATCAACAGACTATCTGAACAGTACTGTAATATACTCCTCAAAGAAGACCTAGGGGACTTAAGTTCGTGGTTCGGTTATCATCCTATTCAACTCTCCTAGCAGTCTGAACTTTCATAATGGGAAAAATGTAGAATTGAGAAAGGAGGATAAGAGGAGAGAAGGGGAGAGGGGAGGGAGGAGGGAAGGAGAAGATATATATATTTTTTTTTTTTTTTCTTTTCTCTCTATCCCCCTTTTCATAGGTTATCTGGAGAACAGTCTTTTCGAGCAATGTGGTAGCTATACTGAACATATAAGTATTATCATTTACCCTTACCTCCATAACTTCAGAAATGGTTCTCTCCACTGTGGATTGCTGTTATTGTCTCCCTTACATAGCGAGCTTTTTATGACGCAATACCTCTCTACCCCCCGAGTGGTAGACACGCACTTTCAAGTTTTTCTAGGATGCCTGCTACATCCATTGTTGCTTAGTTTATTTCTCAGACCTGCCCTCCAGGATGGAACCACAGCTCTCATCTTTAGAGACGTGGTTCCCCTCCAGGTTCGCAGGATTTGGACTTATTTGTCCTAATGTTGTTTATTCAAGTTTTCTTGACAGGTTTTATCCTGTCCCATTGTTATTTTTGTTTTTGTTTCTCATTTTTGAAATCCTAGCCCATAAGGCTTCTACTGTGTTCAATGTACAACAAGGAAGTAATGATAAGTACATACCAAAAACGTTGTTTGACATAGATTTCATAGCTCTAGACTACTCTGGTAACTGCATAAGATACAATGCCCATCTCCCTGCTTGTATACCAATCCCCGTTCTATCTACACCGCTGATCATAATCTTAGCATCAGACCCAAACACTAACTCTATCCATAAAGTATTGTATACTTCTGATACTTGCCTATTTTTCCCCCATCACGAAAATATTAACCCCCACACCCTAGACCCCACCAATGGGTATTAAAATAATATCGCACAATGTGCAGGGATTTAATTCCCCCCACAAACGTAAAAAAGCTTTTGAGCACTACAAGAGAATAGGGGCTGATATCATACTCATCCAGGAATCCCACTTTTGCGCATCCAACCACCCTAAATACTTCAATAAGACATACAACCAAGTATTCTATACAACATACAACAATAAGACAAGAGGAGTCGCAGTCTTTATACGCAATTCGATTATATTCGATGTACAAAGTATTTTCAGAGATACTGAAAGCCGATATATTATCTTAAAAGGCATCATTGATAATAGGGCCATAACAATAGCTTCAGTATACGCTCCCAATGAATCTCAGTCCTCCTTTTTCACTAACTTTTTTGAGACTCTAGACCGATATGCCTCCCCCCACATTATCCTCGGAGGGGATTTCAATCTAACCTCACACCCGGCCCTGGACAGGAGCAGGGTCGCACCATCTTCTAGGGCATTTCCGAAGTCCCTAAACCGTTCCCTCAATCACTTTCAACTTATAGACTCATGGAGGGCCCACAATGTTGGCGTCAAAGCTTACACTCACTACTCACATCCCCATAATGTTTATGCCAGATTAGACTATATCTACTGCACCCCTATCCTGTTGGCGAACTCTTTTAAAGCGATCATTCACCCCTGTCCATGGTCGGATCATGATATCACATCTCTTGAGACAGCATATATTGGTCTTAAACCATCCCCCTTCAACTGGAGGCTAAACGACTCCTTGCTCTCGGATCCCACAATCACTCAAACGGTCTCTACTCATATAGAGAACTATTTCAACGAAAATATTAATGACGAAACCCCTCCCTCCTCCGTCTGGGTTGCCCATAAAGCAGTCTTACGTGGGCAACTGATTTCTCTCGCTGCAAAAAGAAACAAAGACAGGCTCTCAGACATTAGATGTCTCACTAAGGACCTAAATAGACTGTACAATAAACTTCAACAAGCCCCTTCCCAGGCCTTAACTGATCAAATCAAATCCAAACGCCTGGCCTTAGATCAAATTTTATCAGCTAACACTGAGAGATCCCTCAGATTCTCTAAGGCTAAATTCTTCCTTCATAGCAATTCCACCTCCACCATGTTTGCTAGAAAACTAAATCAAGCTAATAACCCACCCCATGTCTATAAACTTAGAGATAATGCGGGGAACATTGTCACTCATCCACAAGAGGTGTTGAACATCTTCTCCTCCTTTTATAAAGACCTCCTCTCGGGACCTCAACCCCAACCTAAACAACCCTCCCAAATTTGGCTGGATGATATCCCATTTCCCTCCCTCAACCCCCAACAAATAGAATCTCTTAGCGCACCATGTACAGATTTAGAAATAATTAACATAATTAAATCCCTGAAGACCTCTACAGCCCCAGGCCCGGACGGGTTCTCCTCTGCATACTACAAAAAATTTGCGTCTCTTTTAGCCCCCAACCTATCTAAACTCTTCAATTACGTGCTAGATGGTCATCAATTCCCAGAAGAAATGCTCCTAGCAAACTTATCGTTAATACCTAAACCACTCAAGGACCATTCTCTTCCACAAAATTTCCGCCCCATTTCAGTTCTTAACAATGACTTAAAGATCTTTGGGAGACTTCTTGCTGACAGGTTAGCAGCAGTTATTACTAATATAGTGCACATAGATCAAACAGGATTCATACCTGGACGCCAAATAACTGACAATATTAGGCTGGTAACCAATATCGTACAAGATGCCAACATACACTACAAAGAGCTATGCCTCCTCAGCCTGGATATTCATAAAGCCTTTGATAGTGTATCCTGGTCTTACCTAAATCACATCCTTCCTAAATTTGGCATCCCTAATAAATTCATGTGTGGCTTTAATGCCCTATACCACTCCCCCCAGACCCGCATTAAAATTCCAGGTCATAACTCGGAATTCTTTCCTCTAAGTAGGGGTACTAGACAAGGCTGCCCACTATCCCCATTAATGTTCGCTCTAGCAATGGAACCTCTTGCCCACAAAATTAGGAACAGCCCGGATATAAAGGGAGTTGTCAAAGGTGAAGATGAGTTTAAGATAAGCCTCTACGCAGATGATGCGTTAATCTTTCTTACCGAACCTCACGTTTCCATTCCCTCCCTTCTTAAGGAACTAAAACTGTTTCACGACATATCAGGTCTAAAAATTAACATGAACAAATGCTCGGCTCTACCCATCAATCTCCCCGATCACCTAAAGACCATGTTGAAAAACAATTTCCCATTTATATGGTGCTCTCAATCATTTAAATATCTGGGCATCTCTATCACCCCAGCACACAACCTACTTTTCAAAACCAATTATATTCCCTTATTCAATAATATATCCTCACTCCTTAAGACCTGGTCAACCTTCCATATATCATTCCTAGGCAGAATTTGCGCAATTAAAATGACAATCCTCCCCAAACTGCTATACTACTTCCGATCCCTCCCCATTAACATCCCCAAATCCAAACTAGCTTCGCTCCAAAGGGAAATCAACAAATTTATATGGTTCAACAAGAAACCCAGATGCAGCTATGCATATATGCACAGACCTCAATCCATGGGCGGGATGGGTCTCCCTAACCTATGGCATTATTTTCTGGCCGCCAGACTTGCCCAATTAGCACAATGGTTCGCGCCCAATCAAAATATCCCATGGAAAAAATTTGAGGAGTCCTCAATTTCCCCTTTGTATTTACAGGGAATCCTTTGGTCCAAAACAACCTCATACAGCAAACTCCCGAAATACAACAAAATTGTGGCACACTTCTACCAATTATGGCTCAAAGCACAACACACTTTTGAATTGTCTTCACTCACTCCTCCCCTTGCTTCCTTTCTAGGTGACCTGAGATTTACCCGTACTCACGGAGATCACCACTCTTTCACCTATTGGACCCATAATAAGCTCACTTCACTTAAATCATTACAAATAAATGGGGAGTTCTCCTCATTCACCGCTCTGCAAGATAAATATAGTATCCCCACATCCGAACTTCAACACTATAACCAAATCAAAGCCTTTTACGCAGAACATTACTCTCTCACCACCAAACCCCCTGTTACTGTATTTGAACGGATCTGCATCTCTTCTTCTAGAGATAAAGGTATCATATCCCATCTATATAGCTATCTAAACACTTTTCATTCACTCGACAAGTCCGGTCAGATGCTCCGTTGGGAAACTGACCTAAATAACACCTTCACAGTAGATGAATGTCATAATATGTCGGATAATCTCCGGAGGAGTAACATAGCTATCTCCTCCAGAGAAACTCCCATTAAAATATACTCTAGATGGTATCTCACCCCGTCCAAGCTCAACACATTTTATCCTTCTATTTCTCCATACTGTTTCAGGGGCTGTCCAGAACCAGGCACTATCCTACATACATTCTGGAGCTGCAAATTCCTGCATCATATATGGCGCCATGCTGCAGAAATTTTTGATAATACCTTGAAACAGAAAATCCCAATCTCCCCACAGATTTGCCTTCTATATGCAGATATACCCAGTGTTCCCATCCCTTGCAAAAGACTTTTCCATACTTTATGTAGCTCCATCCAATGGATGATTGCCTCCAATTGGAGATCAAACAATCTGCCTTGGGCGCAGGTGCTAGCTCGGATGGAGACGATAAAACTTTCGGAAAGAATCTTTCACACACTTCACGATACCTTCCAGGTTTTTGTAAGGAAATGGTCATATTGGCCTACAACATAACTCATTACCCTAGAACCTGAATTTCCACCCACACACTCTAGCAAATTCATGCAATTTTGACCTATAGTGCCTACCCTGTTTATATATAACATACGCCCATGTAGGAACCCTTTGTACCAGAAAACTTTTTATATATTTACTATCTTCATGTATGAGCTCGATTATCTCCTCTTCTTTTGAATTTTTTATTTCTTTTAATATTGATTACCTTTATAAACACTCTATGTAACTGTACATCTGAACTTCCTAATAAAATTTTTGTAAACAAAAAAAAGAAATCAATGGTCTGCCCTATGTTTGATGCAAAAACACATAAACTTGCGATTTTGTACGCATTTCCAAAACGCTAAATGTGAATGCGGAATAAAATGACATTATGGGGGAAACAAAAAATATGCTATGTCAAAGCGATAGCCAACTGCGCCAATGCATTCTGTACATGCAGGTCCGCCATCAGGAATTGGGGCCCCTTACACAGCTTTAGGCATGGGCCCGCTGGAGCAGAGGAGAGCCGGGGGGTGCTGCCGCCGCAAATTGAGAGGCGGGGGGGGCGGCCGCGAATTGAGAAGTGGGGGGGGTGCCACGAATTGAGAAGCGGGGGGGCTGCTGCCGCGAATTGTTGAGGTTGGGGGGGGGCTTTGGGTGCTGACGTACAAAGAAAGAACAAAAAAAAGGGGGGGTTGCCATCCGGGGCCTTGGGGACCTCCGGGCCTTTAGAATTTTTTTTTAAAAATAAACATAATTTATAAGAAAAATAAAAAAAATTATAAAAATAAATAAATAAGGGGGTTGCCATAAGGGGCCTTGGGGACCTCTGGGCCCCTTACAAAAAAATTAAATAAAAAAAACATAAAAAGGGGGTTACCATCCGGGGCCCTGGGGACCTCCGGGCCCCTTACAAAAAATAAATAAATAAAACAATATAAAAAAAAGGGGGGGGTTGCCATCCGGGGCCCTGGGGACCTCTGGGCCCCTTACAAAAAATAAATAAATAAAACAATATAAAAAAAAGGGGGGGGGTTGCCATCCGGGGCCCTGGGGACCTCTGGGCCCCTTACAAAAAAAGAAAAGAAAAAAAAACATTTTTTTTTATTTATTTTTATAAAAAATACATAAAAAAGGGGGGTTACCATCCGGGGCCCTGGGGACCTCCAGGCCCCTTACAAAAAAAAGGGGGGTTGCCATCCGGGCCCCTGGGCACCTCCGGGCCCCTTACAGGTGTACTGCCTGTACCCCCCTGATGGCGGCCCTGTGTACATGACCGATGCTCTTTACAGGTATACAACTCCATCAGGCTTTAAGGCTTTAAAAAAGAAAAAAAAAGCTAAAATGTGTTTGTTTTTCTGTTTCAAGCAGCTCAACCAATAAGCACACTTTTAACTGCATTTAGAAAGAGTAAAAGTAATCCCTCCCCCTCCCCCTCCTCTAAAAAATAACTGCCATCCCAGCCTTTGTTTTGAATTGCAGTTGCCATGGTGATCAGCAGTTACAGTTTGGCTGAAAGCAAAAACAAGTCTGTGTGTCAGCATGCAAGCTTTAGACATTTTATTTCCTTTTAAATGTGTATATTAGAAATGAATAAACCTAAAAATAAGTTTATATTTTTTAGAAATTATATCAATGAAGCTAAAATATGTTTGTATATTAGAAATTATATCAATAGAGCCAAGATAAACAGGTTTTGTTTGTTAGAAATCATCTCAATAAAGTTATTTAAAAAAAAAAAAAAATCTGAAAAAAAAAAGAGTCCTGCACTGTGAGGTCATCACAGCAGTGGTAAATAGCAGTGCAGCTGAGCAGTGCAGTCAGTTGCAGAGAGGAGAGCGAGAGAGAAGGAGTGCTAACCAGGAGCTTTGCAATAATTAATTGTTGATACTAGAAATTAGTGATAGGACTAATTATTATTATTATTAGGATAAATTAATATTATTATCAGATCGACTAGATATATTAGTATTTAGCTAGATTACTAATAGAAGAGGAAATAAAAATGACACAGAACAATAGACTAGACGTGGTCATTCAAATAGAAGACGAGAATGTGGTGCAACCCACCACAAGGACCGAACCAGAGAGAAAATACCATCATGGCGCTCGCTCCACCAAACGCGACCGCAAAAAGAAGGTGAAGAAGCCAGAACCTGCCAGTACAAGTAAGAGTTCAATCCTAAATTCTCATATTCCCATTGAGTGTAATATAGAGAGGGGGGGGGGGGGGGTTATTTATAAATATTTCCCTGGATAGATGACAGTTATTTTGTGGCAGATCACATGATCACTTCCAGCTGAAATTACAGTTATTTTTTTTAAATCTATTTTTTTTTTTCCCTTCACCCCAGATATGTGTTTTCATAACACTGACATTGCTCACACTGTACACCCCATATACAGGACAAAGCCTGTACAGATTCCAATTATACATATAATTCCAGCTCACACCCCCACCTTTATTACATTCATATTTTACTATATATTTCTATATATACGGTATATCTATCTATATATCTATATATCTATATATATATATATATATATATATATATAGCTATAGATATATAAAGATAGATATACCGTATATATATAGATAGATAGAGATATATATATATATATATATATATATATATTCCCCATTGAGAGGGAATATAAATGTACTATATATATATATATATATATATATATATATATATATATATATATATATATATATATATATATATATATATATAAAAATATATATATATAAAATTCCCATCAAGTGTAGTATAGAGAGGGGGGGGGGGTGACAGTTATTTAGTGGCGGCAGATCACATGATCACTTCCAGCTGAAATGACAGTTTATTTTTAAATTCTCCCGTTTTTTTCTCCCATCACCCCAGAGCTGGGTGTTATACAACACACTGGCATTGCTTGCACTGTACACCCCATATACAGGACGAAGGCTGTGCAGATTGTTATTTCTACATATAATTCCAGCTCACACATACCCCCCACTTTTATTACATTTGTTTATTTTATTTTTAAAGCATAGTGTGCTAAGAATGGTTTAGTGTTAGTTCACACCAGACGCGGTTCCGTTCAGTTCCGTGTGCTTTTTTTTCTGCACAAAATGCATGCACAGTGTTTTCCATGTATTCCAATGGCTCTAGTTCACACCATGCAGTCAGTTTCTGCACCGGAAACTGACCAGAAACTGACTGCATGGTGTGAACTAGAGCCATTGGAATACATGGAAAACACACTGCATGCATTTTTAGTGCAGAAGAAATGTGCATGGACCTGCATCTGGTGTGAACAAGTGCTTAGACTTCATTCACACGGCTGTAAAATAAAAAGTGTTTATTTTTTATTTTTTACGGATCTGAACGCAGCTGCATTGTCTTCAATGGAGACATTCACACGGGTGTGTAAACATGCCCTGCATTCAGATCTCTAAGGCTTGATTCACACTAATGCGTTTTTTGGTGCATTTTGCAGAAATGCATGGAAATTTTTTAACATGGGTTCCTATGGAACATGTTCACATCAATGCATTTTTGCGATTTTGCCGCAATTTGCGTTTATTTATTTTTATTTTTTTAATGGAAATGTATAAAAATAAAAATGAATGTATAAAAATTAATAAAAAAAAAAAACGCAAATCGCGGTAAAAACGCATGTTGAAAAACGCGGCAAGCACCGCTTTTTGCGGTGCTTGCCGCGTTTTTCAACATGCGTTTTTACCGCGATTTGCGTTTTTTTTAAATTAATTTTATACATTAATTTTTATTTTTATACATTTCCATAAAAAAAAAAAAAAAATAGACGCAAATCGCGGCAAAAACGCAGCAAAAACGCGGTACTTGCGTTTTTGATGCTGGTCCATTGACTTCTATTACATGCAAAACGCTGCTTTTTGCAGGAAAAAAAGTCCCCGACCCTTTCCAAAAACGCAGAGGCACAAAAATGCATTGATGTGAACATGTTCCATAGGAACCCATGTTAAAAAATTTCCATGCATTTCTGCAAAATGCACCAAAAAACGCATTAGTGTGAATCGAGCCTCACACAGAATCCCAAAAATCTGGACATACTGGGAGCGATTTGCTAAAACTACAGCATGCAGAATGCAGTGCAGCTCTGCCTAGTAACCAATCAGCTTCCAGGTTTTAGCCCCCCTTCACACCAGTGTGACTTATCATGCGATTTGACAGTTCAAAATCGCATGACACCACGCACCCTATTTGTGCCTATGGAACCGTTCAAAGCGATGCGACCCCGACTTGCACCGATTTGAAAAAAGGTTCCTGCACCATCTTTGGCGATTTCATGTGCGACTTGCATTGACATCTGGCATAAAACCGCACAGATGTCAGCAAGTCGCACTGACCGCTGGCTTTCAAATCGCGCTGAAGCAGCCGCATTCGGTGTGAAGGGGGGCTTATTATCAAAGCTTCATTGAACAAGCTAAAGTTGGAAGGTGATTGGCTACCATACACAGCTACACCAGATTCACCGGTTTTAGTAAATCTCCCACACTGTATATATACACCTATGCCAGAAGTATTGGGAAAAAAAAAGAATCAGGACAATTGTATGCAACAATTTACTGATCATTATGCAGGGACTTGTTTACTTCCATGTGAATGTAAGCTTTATAAAGAAAATTGCTAGAAGTCAGGCTGGTATTGCAGGACAGACTCGGGATGTCTCTTCTGCCATAGAAGATTGAAAGCCATACCTGCTAGGAATCTTCTGATTGTAACACAGGGGTGTGCAACTGCAGCCCTACAGCTGTTGTGGAACTACAAGTCTCATCATGCCTCTGCTTCTCATGCTTGTAACTGTCAGTCTTGCATAGTCTCGGGGACTTGTATTTGCAAGTCCCCAAGGCATTGCAAGACTGACAGTTACAAGCATGACAGAGGCATGATGGGACATGTAGTTCCACAACAGCTGGAGGGCCACATTTCCCCACACCTGCTTATACTGGACCCTTAAAGGGAACCTGATACAAAACGAAACACCTTTGATGGAAAATTCTCAAATAGAACAGAAGAATCAATGAAATGATCTAACAATTATCTCTCTTTTATTCATTCTTTTTAGCTTTGAAACGATTTGCGGACTTTGCGTTTCCCTCATTTCTCACCAACTTCCTATTCGGGGAAACAGATGCTTTTAATCTATCCAAGTTCTTCCTTGGATTCGGCTTAGGATGCTTCATGGGACTTGGTATGAATATCATTCATTTCTTAAATTTTTTATAGAGGAAAATATGCATAGTTTTCATCTCTCCTAGATTTTCAGGGACTGCCCCAGGTTTTCTGTATTTATTCTTGCTGCTGATTTTTGGACCTCTGAGATGGTATATATGGCAAGTTCAGATATAATAGCTGGGCAACAGTGTCCCTGAAAATGATCCTACAGGGACCTGTCACTACAAGGTCAATACTAAATTAAGGCTAGCTGATTAAAAAAGATGCACCTTTCTGGTGGCCTCTGTATTCAAACTGCACTGCTTTGCTGATTCTGGCCGCTGTGGGTTTTCAACCATCTTAGGTGTGTGAATATCTGCTGCCTCCTCCACATTCTGTTGTGTCTTCTGCCGGCTTGCACCTCACTATAGGGCAGGGGTCTTCAAACTATGGCCCTCCAGTTGTTCAGGAACTACAATTCCCATCATGTCTGTGAATGTCAGAGTTTTACAATTCCTTATGGAATGTGTAGTTCCACAACAGCTGGAGGGCCGTAGTTTGAAGATCCCTGCTATAGGGCATAAAGCCCATTAGAAGAGACCACAGCGTGGTGATGGGGAGCCGACATTCAGACACCTGAGGTTTGGAATACCTGCAAACCAGATGACTATGAAGACATGGGCCGCTGGATAGGTAAGTCTATAACACAGGTTGGCCTTACTGTAGTATCAACCCTGTAGTGACAGGGTCACTTTAAAGTTTTGACCACTATGCATATAATGGGGTTGATTTACAATAACGGAATCACTCGGAATCTGGCGCAGCTCTGCATAGTAACCAATCGGCTTATAACTTCAGCTTGTTCTGTTAAGCTTTGATGATAAAACCTGGAAGCTGATTTCTTTCTGTGCAGATCTGCACCAGATTTTGCACTCTCCAGTTTTAGTAAATCAACCCCAATGAGTGTCTGTGCTGTGTTCATTTTTATAATTGACCGTGTTCTCTTATGTTCTCTTCAACAGCCATCTACCTATCTCTGATTGACAGCCTAAAACTACCGGACGAAGTGAAAATACTAATTTTAGTATTTCTATCAGGTACGTATCTACATGATATATTTATCATTATTTCTGTCTGATATGCAAAATAAAATGACAGTTAAAATATTTTTGGTTTTGAAAAGAGTGGGAAAGGTTAGAATCAATGACAGGGTCTTCATTGCTATGGGTCTCCCTACTATTAGTACTTCCATATATAATTCCTCCTATTTCCTGTCCTGATCACTACTGTCCCAGGAACAATAAAGGCCCCTTTCACACGGTGTGGACTCGTGTGATCTGCTCGCTCAGCAGGGGATCTGTCCGCTGATCCCCCGCCAAGCAGGAGGATGACAGGTCCATGTCCGCTCTACAGCCTTCTCTGCTCTATGAGCAGTTGGATGTAAATAGCCTGGCTGTCCGTTTACGTCCAATACGCCCAGATGGTGGGGAACGGATCACCTTCCTTTTGTTTTTGGCAGATTGGATGGGTGGTAGGCAGGTGTAAATGGACAGTAAAGGCTTTTTACACCCGCTGCTTCAGAGAGCAGATTAGAGGGTGCCTAAAAAAATGGACTGACGGACCCAATCGGAATGCTGTGAAAGGGGCCAAATGAGGGAAAATCTCCCCTGGAAGTACTAAGACAGCAGTAGCAGCCTGGCAAAGACTCAGCCTTGTTGGGGAGATTTCAGGGAAAATCTCCCCAACAAGGAAACTTGCAGCAATAAAAACCCAGCAGAAGAACCCTCCTTTCCGCACCCTATCCCAAACTTAAAAAAATGTTTTGGCTGAAGTTCTATTTTAATGATCATTTTTAGGACTCCCCCTTTGACAATGTAATTATGTCTATAACCTGTTTTTTTTTGTCTTTTTAGTGACCTGTGGTTGTGGGTGGGGCTTATCCATCGTTTTCAGATGCACCACCCTGATCATCGTGCCCAATGTCCTGGGACAGGAAGGACGCGCATTACTACTGGTTATTGCTATCGCCGGTATATATGCAGGTAAGTATTAGACTGATTACTGTGTGTTCTTACATAAAGGGGCAATGGATCTGACTTTCACCAACTATTCAATGGAGGTGAATCTTTCTGGTACTTCCTTTGTTTTAAATGCAAGTGATTGATTCGCCACTAGTGAATGTTTACTGAAAGTGACTTCACCGCTTTCCAAATATGCCCCAAAGTGTTATAGAAAGAAAATATCTCATTCTCTTTATTTTTTATGATTCCTATAGGTCCAGGGGCCAATATCAAGCACAACAGTTGGGAGATAGCACGTTCGATTGGCTGTACAGCAGAACTTCAAATTAATAACACAAAGCTGCTTTGGAAGATGTTGTCAGCGCCCGTGAAAAGTATCCTAACAAATGTCATGGTAAGTATACAGATCACATACTAACATGGGTAACCATGCCGTAGAAACACAATCCCATATCATACAGACACAAATCAGGGCCATGCCATAGTAACACAACCCATATCATACAGACACAATCAGAGCCATGCCATAGTAACACAACCCATATCATACAGACACAATCAGGGCCATGCCATAGTTACACAACCCATATCATACAGACACAATCAGGGCCATGCCATAGAAACACATCTCATATCATACAGACACAATCAGGGCCATGCCATAGTAACACATCTCATATCATACAGACACAATCAGGGCCATGCCATAGAAACACAACCCATATCATACAGACACAATCAGGGCCATGCCATAGAAACACAACCCATATATATCATACAGACACATTCAGGGCCATGCCATAGAAATACATCTCATATCATACAGACACAATCAGGGCCATGCCATAGAAACACAACCCATATCATAGAGACCCAATCAGGGCCATGCCATAGTAACACAATCAATATCATACAGACACAATCAGGGCCATGCCATAGTAACACAATCAATATCATACTGTCACAGTTAGGGAAATGTCACTTGCAGGCCAAAATACTGCACAATTCTGCTTGCCAGTGAGGGAGCAGTAAGGGAACTGGTCAGGTCAGTGGGGGAATGATGCTATTGGAGCGTGTGTGTGGTCTCTACCAACCCTGGTGTTGGGAAGCTGTCACCTATTTTCTTCCAGCACATTGTGGTGCAACACATGTGTTTTCCGGGGTGTTGAGGGTCAAGTGCATTGGGTGACATTGGAAATAAATGGGTGTGCACCCTGTAGTGCCTAAACCATGTGTTGTTGTCAATGCATTCAGGGCTCATTCACACCATGGCATATTATTGCCATACACAGAGCAGATCTTCCCATGTCTGGCCAGTAAAGGCATTTTCTTAACACGGTCCTAGTATATTTATTCCACAGACTTTAATTTAGTGTGTCTTTCATTTGTGGGGGTACAAAATAACTAAAGACTGGAATCTAAACGAGTTCTCTATTATATTTTCTAGAAACGGACGGGTGAATTTAAGGGCATTGGAAAAGAAGTGAAGTCTTCATTTACAGACACCAAAGAAGAAGTCGAGGGTGAAAAGGGATATAACGTTAAGAAAGAGAAAGAGCTGCACCAGAAGAGCTGGGTGTCGACAACACAGAAGAAGTTTGATTTGAAGACTATGCTGCGCTGTGAATGTAAGTATGAGATCTCTTGGAATTTGTAAACTATTTATCTCTACATCTCGACACCATACTGTGGAGATACCAAGACATCTTAAGACTTAAAAATATTGAAATCACATTTCAAAAAAATGTTTTAATTTCTCTAAACTTTGTCTTTCTCTTTCCTTACAGATATCATCGAACTTGGCGTCACCAAGTGTCAAGAGTGGTTTGAGATAAAACATGATGAATGCATGAGGGTAATTGCAGTGCCCCTCATCAACGACCTCATGTGCTCACCCATGAAGCTTTCAATTCTGTGTTCCATTTTAAACAGTAAGTACTTTTTCCAGTGACATAATATTTACCTTTAAAATTTTCATTTAGACATTACCCAGATCAACACTTACACCTGTATACCCCTTGTGGACCACAGCAAAGTTTACATTTTAGCTATGGTCCTATTGATTCCAAGATAACTTTGTCATTACAACAAATTAGTTCATAGATTGTCTTTTTTTTTTGTGCAATTTTATGGGGGTCCGCTCCTCTCAGGAGTAGAGTAGATCCCCTACTGAATTAGAGCCGAACGGATGTCAGTTTTTTTACCTTTGTACCCATTCAGTTTGTGCCCAGCGGACCCGTGACAGCTGTTTGGGGCGACTGGGTGTAAACAGACTCTGATGTTAGTTTACATCAAGCCACCTCTGATCCATCACATTTAGGTCCAGGAAAATGGAAAAGGACACAGCCTTTTCCTTTTTTTTTTTTCCACACCTGTACAGACTTGGAGGTAGGTGGGTGTAAACGGACATCTGCCTGTCCATAAGAGCTTCATGGAATTTCCGATCAGGTGCACCTGAAAAACTGACACCTGAAAACTGATCAGAATGTCTGTGTGAAAGGGCCCTTACTTGCAAGGCTGCTGTAACTGACATTATGGGGTTGATTTACTAAAGGCAAATTGATTGTGCACTTTGCAAAGTGTAGTTGCACTGTGTAGGAGCAGTTGCTCCAGAGCTTAGTAAACGAGAAGAAGCTCTGCTGACTTCCATCATCCAATCATGTGCAAGCAAAAATATTTTTTTCTTTTTTTTTCTTTACATGTGATTGGGTATTCTTTGCAAAGTGAAGCTTTACCTCATTTACCAAGCTCTGGAGCAACTGCACTTTGCAAAATGCACAGTCTATTTGCATTTAGTAAATCAACCCCTATATGTAGATCAAAGGTCGCCCTTTTTATCTGCTGTAGATAAACAAGTGAAGTTACAATGAAGCAAAAATAACATTGCTACATATTAACTCTTCTTGACACTATAGGCATGGTTCTGTAAGACTCGTTCACATCCAGCAATTTGGAATCGCCGTGATTCCAAATCGTACTGCAATCCTGGCAAAACGCACCACGCGGGTTTGTGTGCCATTTAATGGCACCTAAAACGTGGTGCGATTTTGCTGCGATAGGATCGGATTGGATGTCGGAGGGTGTCAATCAGGGTGGATATAAATCAATGATTTAAAAAATCAGATTTTTATTTTTTTATTTTAATAGATTTTTTAGATTTTTATCAAATTTATTTTAATAAAATGCTTTTGGAGTACAAATCAATCCAAAGATAGATTTCTATTTAAGATGCATTAATAATTTAGTTTATTCAGCATGAAATGGAGCTTAGTTATATGTAGCATTAGGCTGTATATTCTGCAATATTTACATTTTTGGGAAACTCATTCAATTAATCCAAGCTCTGCAAGCTGAGATAACATGCACTGCATTGATGCATTCACACAATTTCACAGTAACTATGAGATAAAACAAAGTTCAGGAATATTCCTTTATCCCATTGTTTTACAAATCTATGTACACTACAAACTTTATGATTGAATCGGTTCTGATATCGCTGTTTACTAATCTTGGTAAACAGCTGCTTATTCTAAATAAGAAACCTTCATTTTGTTTGCAAGTATTAAAGATTCTACCAGCAAGAATAAGTCCTTACATTTAAAGAGCACCTGTCATTTCAGACCCATTATGGCAGCGCCTGTTAGCGGGCATCCACTCACCTGCTGCCGCCATGTCCCTTACCTTGTTGTGTCACTTCCACATCACCAGCCGTCCCATTAAAGTGAATGGGACTGTCGGTGACTCAACAGCGGGTCAGAGGAGGAGTCACTGCGGGACAGAGATGACAGTTGCTCTTTAAAAATTATGATTTAAATCAAGCCTTTTTACTAGTGATTTAAATCAAATCCACCCTGGTGTCAATAGGCACATGTCCATTGACACCCACTGCTCCATAGAGAAGACTGGAGGGTCCCATATGGTCTGCCTGAAGAAATGACAGATGGACCCGATAGCTCCTACTGTGTGAAAGGGCCCTTAGGTTTTACTAAACTAGACATAGTTACCAGCTTCCAGTACAACATATTGATCTATAAAAGAAAAAACATACATCTGTTGATAGTGTCTTCTATAACTTGTATTTCATGATGGATCATATCTTTCTTTTTTTAGTTGGAGAATCATGGTGCAAGAAACGTATTCCTATTGAAAGTCACTTTGGAGAGATATACGATCAAGCCAACTCGGCCGTGAGCAATGTGGGCGGTGCAATTTCCAGCAAACTGGTCACAGAGGTAAGTGTGTTAGCCAAAGCTCTTTGGATTGGTAATGCTCATTAACCCTTCTTCTAGAGTTTTTTTTTTTTTTTTTTTTTACAGTAGGACCAAGTGTTTCTATCATATGTTTTATTTAACACCCCTTTTATCTTAACAGAAGGAAGACGATGTTGGTGCTGGAGAAAAGATAACCAAGATGAGCATGAAGGACAAGATCTTACTGGCTGTTGAAAGGAGAGGTGCGATATTGGAAGGATGTACGGCTTTAATGAAGAGCATCCTTGTGCTCACCTTCGTTTTCATCTTCTACTCGTAAGTAATCTATAAACTTTCTGAAAGTATCTCTGTACACAACAACTAGGGATTACCGCACATGATGATTGGCGGGGAGCCTTCAAACAGTTAAACATTTCAAACTGACTTTGGAAATATATAAGAAGTAAACGAGAAGAAGAACAAATATCTGATATACAGCAGCATATCGGTTCTTAGGCTTGGTGGCTGCATTCGTTTTCATTGTTCACACTAAGAACAATATTTGTAAGTACAGCTGAGTACCTGTTAATTATGAGATTTACGGGTTCTTTGTCACTTCCTACACACTGACCTAAAATCTCAAAATGTTATCAGCTTTTTTTGCTGTTAACTAGGGAACAACTCTCTCCCCCAAGTAATGGAGATTAGGTGAGGGGAGGTGTTTGTACTTCAAATTAGAAAAGCAGCTTAGGGGGACAATGCTGCTCCATTACACTTACATTACAGCAAGTGAGCATTGTCAGCCTAGGAGAGAAAAATGGTTACAGGCAAGAATGCCTACTGAAAATAAAGCCCAAAAAAAAACAAGTGCAGCCATCACATCTAAAGATTGGTAAACTGTGATATATTACACTTTTGTTCTTGGGTTTAGATATATTTTAAAGTCTAATGCCCCGTACACACAATCAGAAATTCCGACAGCAAAAGTCCGATGGGAGCTTTTCATCGGAAATTCCGACCGTGTGTATGCTCCATCAGACTTTTGCTGTCGGAATTTCTGATGGACTTAAATAGAGAGCAGGTTCTCTATTTTCCCGTCGGAAATTCCGACTGAGGTTTTCCCGATGGAAAGTCCGGCCGTGTGTTCACGGCATAAGGCAGGCCGTAGTTATACAATTTTCTTGTCTGCAACCACGGCTTGCAGGAAAGAGAATTGCTTAACTCCCCCATCAACACAATCAGTGTTGATTTAGAAATCCCATCTGCAGAGCTATTGTGTCGTCACGCCAAGCGGGGGGCATGGGGAGCCATATCTGCTGGCAGAACACAATGATCATTGCTATGGCTATATTTGCATGATAGACATCTGACATGCTGGTTGTACCCAAATCGATCAATGGGTTGACTTGGGTACAATCAGTATGCCCATACACAGAACGAATCTTGCCCCGTCCATGGTGAATTGGCTGAGATTCAAACCATCTATGGCTGGCTTAAAGTGACTCTAAAAGTTGTAATTTAAAAATAAATAAAAAACATGTAATACTTGCCTCCTTTATACAATGGTTTTGCACAGAGCAACCCTGATCCTCTTATATTTGGGTCCCCCGTCGGTGGCCCTGGCTCCTTCCTCCTGCCGAGTGCCCCCCAATAACAAGCCTCTTGCTATGGGGGCACTGGAGCAGGCTTACCCCCGAAACCACGCTCCTGTGAATGAACATTGTCTATTCACACACAGAGTGCAGCTCAGCCCCACCCTCCGCTCTCTCCTCATTAACTCTAGAAAACATAAAGATGATCTCTTGCAGTGGAGCTGCACCTGCACTGCAAGAGCTGGTTACTTACTAGGCAGTGGTTCTCAACCCTGTCCTCAGGTACCCCCAAACAGGCCGTGTTTTGGGAATTTCTCTTGGATAAAATGGCTGTCCAGAATACCAAGCCATTGACTCTGATTAAAGGACATGTTGAAGATAAAGGAAAACCTGCAAACATGGCCTGTTGGGGGTACTTGAAGACAGGGTTGAGAACCACTGGTCTAGGGGACATAAAAAAAATCAATATACAATATATATACATGAAGGTAGAAGTTTAGATATGCATTTTATTACCAGGTCACATTGGTATAGCTTGGACCAATATAAGTATGCATATGTCATACCTGGCTGATACCCGTAGAAGCTGGAAATTACTGCAGTAGGAATCGCTACTACAGTGATCGCCACTAGCTTCCAGTTCCCTTGCCAAGCGGCTGCTTAGTGAACACTGGAGGCCTCTCTCTGTGCATGGGCGCATAAACATTAATGGCTCCTAGTTCATAAACAGAATATACTTGTTTTAGGGTGAGAAGGAGTATACATACATACATACATACATACATACATATTTACCAGGTAATTTGTACATGTCAGTTCATCTTACAAAAATCTTTTTCCTTTACAGGGCCTTCAACTACACCAAGCAATATAATTCTGACATCCGACATGACAACGGCTATGTGACGACCTACTTCAAACAGATTGATGCAAGGCGTAGGAAACAAGTAAGTAATTCTACATCTATATCTATGGCTCTGATCGTTCAGTTTGAATTTAATCTTTAAACTTGAATCAAGAGATTAACTGATTTGCCTTTATTGTCTTTGCAGAAGAGAAGATATCTACTGCCGATGAAGAAAGAAGAAACTTCAAAATTAGTTTTTCCATTTAGTCTCAAAGTCCAGGGACAAGAGATGGCATCAATAGTGAGTACATTGTATAGTGACTGCTACCTCGGCAGTTATTAAATAAATATATATATATATATATATATATATATATATATATATATATATATATAGCTTTCTATTTGGATATTGTATTGAATTTTAAAACTGACTGTTGTCTTCTCTTCTACAGAAATCGGAGTTATACATATGTGCCATACTCTTAGGATCTCTTGTTCTCATTGTGGCGTTCGACAGGACCCTCTTTCACATTCTAGATGTAATAAGAAAGCATTCATTAATTTCCTATGTCTTTGCAAGTAAGTATCTCCTTTCCTCATAAGGTAATGGTAATATCACAGGTCACTTTATCCATGGGTAGCACAAATTACATACAGACCGTATGCAAGTTTCGTTTTTGGCTAGGTGGTAGTCAGCCTAATTTTTGATTTGTATAGTTGTGCATTTGGTTTCTCTATAAACTCAGTGAGGTTGCAGTTTCTCACTATTTTCAATAGGTGTCACTAGCGCCACTGGCTCTACTATGAGGTCTCCCTGAGTTATGAATATTAATATTTCCCCCAGCCATCCTTTTATTAGGGTTAGGCCACTGGGGCATGATGGGGGAGGGTATACATATTTTGGGAGGCCATGTACTTGCTAACTTGCCTGCCTCAGGCTAAAGCCTAGTACACATGACCGAGAATCTTGTCGTAAAAAACCTGTCGTTTTTCTCGACGAGATTCTGGTCAAGCTTGACGAGATTCTTGTCAAGCTTTCCTTGCATACACACTGTCAATTCCAAATCTCGTCGTTGTAAAGCGCGGTCACGTACAACACGTACGACGGCAGTATAAAGAGTAAGTTCGATTCCAATGGCGCCACCCCTTGGGCTGCTTTTGCTGATCTCGTGTAACCACGTGTTAGTAAAAGTTTGGGGAGAGACGATTCGCGCTTTTCAGTCTTTGTGCTTTCAGTTCGTTTTAGCGTGACAAATGTGCTATCTCCATTACGAACGCTAGTTTTACCAGAAGGAGCGCTCCCGTCTTATACTTGATTCTGAGCATGCGCGATTTTTTAAGACTCGGAAAACCATACACACGACTGGTTTTCTCGTCAGGAAACAGGCAGACGAGAATCCCAACGAGAAAAACGAGAATCCTGACAAGAAAATAGAGAGCAGGTTCTCTATTTTTCTCGTTGAGATTCCCGGCAGTTTTCTCGACGAGAAACCATACACACGAACAGTTTTCTCGGCAAGAAAGCTCTCCCAACAGTTTTCTTGTCGTTTCTTGACGAGAAAACCGGTCGTGTGTATGAGGCTTTAGGCCTGCGGGTTGCTTGTGGACTGTTTATGCTGCTGGGCCCAGAAGCCTGATTGGGGCCTAGCATGAACTGGTTGAACTACCCTACACACCTGGCCTAGGAGATTCACCAGCTGGGGAAGCTGCCAGCTCTTAAGGTTTGGATGCTGATCTATATTGATGCTCATCAGAGTCCCAACTGTGGCAGAGCTGGCATTATTATGAAGCACACAGTATGATATTCCTATTTGCAAGCCCAGAGAGACAAAATATATTACAGATAAAGGTCATATCTTTTACTCAAAACTTGTCGCCTGGTACTAATCTTGCATTCTCTCTCAACAGGTAATCACAAACTGGAGGTCGAGGTGGGAGGAGACAGCTTGATAGCGAAAATATTAAGAAGAACAGTTGGTCTTCTAAATTCAACATCAAACACATTCGAGACCAGCAACAATGAAGGTAAGAATGCAAATATTAACTTATCCTGTTAGTATTTTGCAGACACTAGAGGAAGAAAGACTGCTCCAAGCCAAAGGCTCAGATCACCCATTTTAGTTGGTTTGGAGGCCCATTTGAGGGCAGAGTATTTAAAGTGGTTGTAAACCCACTTTGCAAACTTTACATAATCCTCCTTGTTCCCTAATGACAGGAGCTCCTGTCTTCGTGTTTCATAAAAAATTTTTTTATTTCAGAGCGGCTCCCCGCATGTGACCCACCGGCTCTCTCCTCTGCCTGGCTGACAGATACAGTGGGCGGGGCTTAGATTCTCCCGCTAAGAGGAGAGAGCTGGCCGGTCATGTGATCGCAGGGAGCCGCTCTGAAATACAGTAAAGGAGGCATTTTTTTTATAAAACACACAGATAGGAGCTCCTGAGTTGCTGGGGCGGGCACTGTCACAGGAGCCAACAGGCAGGGAGGGAGGGGGACAGAGGAGAGACAGGAGAGCTGCGGATGAGGAAGCCATGTATGCTGACCACGGTGTAAGGGCTCAGCAGCCCTGATATACCGTGGTCAGCGTACAGAGGGGAGGGTAGAAACTGGCAGGATCAGCCAGGTATTTCAGGTGATACAGGGGGATGAATGACACAGCATAAGCACTGTGCTGTGTAACATGCTTTAAAGGGACAGGATCCTTTTTTTTAATACAATTTTTTTAGGTTAACAAATGCTTTAATAGATACTGTTTAGAAAGCAGCTTTAGTAGAAAAGCCTCCCCTTGCCAGCATGCTGCAAAGAAGAAGCCTTGCTCTTTATGTGGAAGCAGTGGTCTCCTTGCAGAAGTCTAACACATCCTTTGTGAATAACTCTCCAAATTTATGTAGAAAAGAGAATGCCTAGAATCTGCTGCTACAGCTCATTTTAGTTTTAGCAGATACAAACTTTTTGAACATTTATTGTATCAGTATATATTTTACAATTCTTGATCGTTCTAATTTGTAACATCTCTTTCCCATAGCGTGCCTCCCGAAACCCACTAAACTGACATTCTGGGATTACGTCATAGCCTGTCTACCCATATTTGGACGTATTCTCTTTATGTTCCTTCAAGTCTACCTAAATCGCCTGCGCAGAGTCATAGCATCTTATTACTTTCCAGAGGTAAGTCTCATACACAAACTTTAAGGGTCCATTTACACCTCTCTGGTGAGTTGCGGTAATGGGTTTTACACACAACAATCATTATGTATGTTAGCACATTGTAACCATTTAGTGCCATTAGATCTTTAAATGTATTTAAATGTCTTTTCTGATTGTTTCCTTTTTTGTTGCCCCAACAGAGAGAGAAACAGAGGGTTGTCTGTTTTTATAATGAACAACTCCGGAAGCGGACCATCTATGCCGATATCAAAAGGAAGCAAATCCTAAATAAAGTCCGTATCGACCGACTAAATGTAAGTAAAACCTCTACATTGACGTTAGCACTGACTCCCCAGTTTCTCCTTCAGCTGTTTACTGACTGGCCGGGCAATAGATTACTCTTAGCTTACTACTATCAGCCATTTCAGTGTCTCTGGCCATGTATATTGTTATCATTATCTGCATACTTAAAACAGATCAGCAACAGCCTGAACACCATCCTTTTCAAAAGGAGGGCAGAAATTGCAGCCTGCATAACATTTTTCAGCACTGGTTTAATGGGGGCCACTTGTTTTCTAAGATCTTCAGGACACTAAGATCATTTGTCAGACTGTACTCTGATAGATATAGTGATTGGCTTCATTTCATGGTGCACCTAGGTTATGTATTGCTAAGTTTTAGCAATACATGCCTATAGGTAAAAAGATTGTCAATTTTTCTTTCCATGGCAAAACGACAGGGCATCCTGAACCCTTTAAAGTTTATACCTAATTTGCCTTCGCTCCCTTGTAACTTCTTCCTCCTCTTATTCCTATTCTTAAAGCTGAATTTCATGTATGGATATTTTTGCATAATTACAATGGTTCAGCTTGAACCAATGGAAGTATGCTTGTTCCATACCTGGCCGATTTCTGGGGAAGCGGAGAATCACTTTAATAGTCACCTGTTATACCTATTTTCTTGAAAATGAAAGAAAGGACCCATAGTTTGATTGTGATTTTGTTTCTTTTCCTTTAGCTGGAGACCACAATGGGCGCTTTCACCAGTCGTTGGAATAAATGGATGAGAAGGTTCATCAGAAGACGCTGCATAGTGTGTAATCGAAGTGAGACGAAGAAATCGTTTGTGTGTCCAACACCGGATTGTGAAACCGTCTACTGCCGTGTGTGCTGGAGGGACATGAGAAAAATCTGCTATGCATGCATACCATATGAGGATTTCATTCTAGGTCCTGATTACAGTGACAGCGAGTAGGGCAGTGACTAGACTGGAATGGCTTTTGACATTTCCTGGGATTACTGATTCATCATAATCCCTAAACATCTGAAACCCCCCCCCCCAAAAAAAAAAATACTACATGAGACTTTAAGCCCCTGTGTGCACTCAGGGGGAGGGGGAACATATAGGAACACCGTGGGATGAGGACAGAGGGACGCCGTGGGAAGGGGACAGAGGGACGCCGTGGGAAGGGGACAGAGGGACCCCGCGGGATGGGGACAGAGGGACCCCGCGGGATGGGGACAGAGGGACCCCGCGGGATGGGGACAGAGGGACGCCGCGGGATGGGGACAGAGGGACGCCGCGGGAAGGGGACAGAGGGACGCCGCGGGAAGGGGACAGAGGGACGCCATGGGATGAAGACAGAAGGATGCCGGGGAGGTGGACAGAGAGGGACGCCGTGGGAAGAGGGCAGAGGGACGCCGTGGGAAGAGGGCAGAGGGACGCCGTGGGAAGGGGGCAGAGGGACACTGTGGGAAGGGAACAGAGGGAAGGGGACAAAGGAACGCCGTGGGAAAGGGACGCCGTGGGAAGGGGACAGAGGGAGGGCGTGGGAAAAAGACAGAAGGATTCTGTGGGAACGGCACAGAGGGACGCCGTGGGAAGGGGACAGAGAGGGACGCTGTGGGAGATGGACAAAGAGGGACACTGTGGGAGATGGACAAAGAGGGACGCTGTGGGAGGAAGACAAAGAGGGACGGCGTGGGAAGAGGACAGAGATGAGCTGTGGATGGGGGGGGATACAGAGGTGAACGTGAACGGGGGGTGGTACAGAGGTGGACGGGGGGATAGAGAAGTGAACTGTGGACAGGGAGTACAGTGGTGAGCTGTGAATTGGGGGTACAGAGATGAACGTGGAATACAGAGGTAGATGGAGGGGGTTACAGAGGTGAGTTGTGGATGGAGGGGGTTACAGAGGTGAACTGTGGATGAGGGTGCAGAGATAAGCAAAGTGGTGTGCAGAGGTGACCAATAGATGGTTACTTTGGGGGGGGGGGGAATATGCAAGTACTACCCCCTGATTTTCTGTGCTCTGTATGATACAAACACCTCACAGTACACACTCTCAATCCCTGTTGTGTCATCCTGGAATCCTCTATCTCCCCCCTATCATATTGGAATCCCCTATCCTCCCATCATACTAGACTCTACTATCTCTCCCCCCCAATCATCCTGGACTCCCCTAACCCCCCCCCCACCATCCTGGACTCCCCTCCAATCATCCTGGACTCCTCTATCTCTCCCCCCATC
The DNA here is from genome assembly GCA_029206835.1 of Rana muscosa. NCBI lineage: Eukaryota > Metazoa > Chordata > Amphibia > Anura > Ranidae > Rana > Rana muscosa. The sequence goes on along the minus strand of CM055120.1, from coordinate 340,807,705 downwards.
ATTATTATTATTCTTCATTTTATATAGCGCCAACAGTTTGTGCAGTGCTTTACACCATGAGGACAGACAGTACAGTTACAATACAATTCAATACGTGTAGGTTTGTTTTTTGGAATGTTGGAGCAAATTTGCATGGGGGAGGGCCAAGAAAATGTTTTCCCAGGGTCCAATCAATAATAAAGACGGCCCTGGGCAAGACACTGCTATGGGGAGGCAGACAACACTATTGTATGGGGGCAGAGGTCCCTACTGTGGGAGAGGGAAGTAAAACTACTGTGTGGGGGGGGGGGGGCAAAGGACACTATTGTGAGGGGAAGGATGTAATTAAGTTCTATGCTTCCGAGCATGCATCGATTTGTTTCCGAGCATGTATTTTTTTTTCCCGTCGGAAAAGCATACAGACGAACAGTTTTTCTGCTAGGATTTTTTCCTGACGGGAAAAAAGAGATCCTGCTCTCTTTTTTTTCCCGGCAGTTTTCCTGTGGGAAAAAGTCAGATGGAGCATACACACGGTCGGGATTCCCGACGAAAAGCTCTCATCTGACTTTTTCCGACGGGAAAACCAGTCGTATGTATGGGGCATTAGGCTGCTGTATTACTGGGACGTTTCAGGAAAAAAACTTTCCACAGCCCCCTGTGTATAACACGCAGGCACAGTTTATCCTCTATTTTCAGGGTAAAAAAGTGAGTGTTATACGCCAATAAATACAGTATTTATAGCCCTTTTAATTTTCCACATTTTGTCATGTTACAACCAAAAACGTAAATGTATTTTATTGGGAATTTTATGTGATAGACACATAATTGTGAAGTAGAAGGGAAATGATAAATGGTTTTAAACATTTTTTACAAAGAAATATCTGAAAAGTGTGGCGTGCATTTCTATTCAGCCCCCTTTACTCTGATACTCCTAACTAAAATCTAGTGGAACTAATTTCCTTCAAAAGTCACCTAATTTGTAAAAAGAGTCCACCTGTGTGTCATTTAATCTCAGTATAAATACAGCTGTTCTATTAAGCCCTTAGAGGTTTGTTAGAGGACCTTAGTGAACAAACAGCATCATGAAGGCCAAGGGACACACCAGACAGGTCAGGGATAAAGTTGTGGAGAAGTTTAAAGCAGGGTTAGGTTATAAAAAAATATCCCAAGCTTTGAACATCTTACGGAGCACCTACCAAGACATGGCCATCCACCTAAACTGACAGGACGGACAAGGAGTACAATAATCAGAGAAGCAGCCAAGAGGCCCATGGTAACTCTGGAGGAGCTGTAGAGATCCACAGCTCAGGTGGGAGAATCTGTCGGCAGGACAACTATTAGTCGTGCACTCCACAAATCTGTACTTTATGAAAGAGTGACAAAAAGAAAGCCATAGTTGAGAAAAAAGCCATAAGTCCTGTTTGCAGTTTGTGAAAAGCCATGTGGGGGACACAGCAAACATGTGGAAGAAGGTACTCTGGTCAGATGAGGCCAAAATGTATTTTTTGTGGCCTAAAAGCAAAACGCTATGTGTGGTGGAAAACTAACACTGCACATCACCCCAACGCTGTATTTTGGCCTAGGCCAACAAGGCCCAGGCCTAGGGCAGCACTTTGCAGGGGGGCAGCATGAAAAGAGTCCCCGCCGGCTTGCGCTAAACTTTTAGTGTAGCACCAGTCCTATGAGGTGGACTGGGCCGCAAGACAAATCGGTCTGGCACCCCCCTAAAGCGGCCGCACTGCTGTCGGTATGATAGGGATGGTGCAGACACAAGGGACACTGACATAGTCACCTATACCTGGCAGGTAGGTAGTAGGACTCTCCTGCAATCCTTTGCTTGTGTCAGTTGTACATATTAGGGAATCTCAATTTTATTTCTGTTGATTGCTGATGAGAAAAATAAACAGATGGATTTATTTGTTTCTGCCCCCAATCCTTCCTTTGCTCACTGCCTGGACCACTTACCTTCATCACTGTGCTATATGTTTTCTATCCTCTTAGCCCTCCATAAATTTTAGCAGAAATTTGTGCTTAAAGTAGAACTATATTTTTTTCAATTTTTTGGGATGGTTATAGCCCCTGTTAATTTTTTTTTGCCATCTGTTCATTTCCTGCCCCATAGCCAAACAGGAAGTGAGAGAAAATCTCTGCAGATTAAGAGAATCCCCCCGCCCCCCCAAGGCCCTCAGAATTGGTGTCCCCACTGGAGAATTTCAGGGCAGGTCTTAAACAGGTCCTCAACACTCCTAAACACCTGTACAGAAGAGCAGTATATGATCGATTTTTTTCTTGCAAAAGAACTGGCATTTTTTTAAGCCCAGTGTGCATCTAAACATTGGAACGGTCATTTTGTTTTCCTCCCCATCCTGCTGGATTCTATTTATTAAACCCTCTATGCCAGTGATGGCGAACCTTGGCGGCCCAGAAGTTTTGGAACTACATTTCCCATGATGCTCAACTACACTGTAGAGTGCATGAGCATCATGGGAAATGTAGTTCCAAAACATCTGGGGTGCCAACAAGGAATCCCCATCACTGTTCTATGCTGTACTCTAATAATCAGACATTATGGCAACAAAGACATAAACATAATATATTTTAAAAAAAATATTATCATAAACTTCTAATTTAGTATATCTCCTCCCACCTAAGGTGTTTACCAACTGGAACAAACTACCAAAAGGTTGGTGACATTGCTGGCTAGGGATGAGCCGAACACCCCCTGGTTTAGTTCGCAGCAGAACATGCGAACAGACGTTTGTTCGAACACGCGAACACCGTTAAAGCCTATGGGACATGAACGTGAAAAATCAAAAGTGCTCATTTTAAAGGCTTATATGCAAGTTATTGCCATAAAAAGTGTTTGGGGACCCAGGTCCTGCCCCAGGGGACATGTATCAATGCAAAAAAAGTTTGAAAAACTGCAGTTTTTTTTGGGAGCAGTGATTTCAAGAATGCTTAAAGTGAAACAATAAAAATTAAATATTTTCTCGGGGGTGTCCTTAGTATGCCTGTAAAGTAGCGCATCTTTCTCCTGTTTATAACAGTGCCACAGCAGAATTATATTTCTAAAGAAAAAAATGTCATTTAAAACTGCTCGGGGCTGTTGTATTGTCGGATCCCGGCAATATAGATAAAAAAACAAAAAAAATATGAACTCAGAATTGCAGAAGAGTTTGGCTACGTGCCCAGGTAAAAACAGGACTAACATTTATTTACGGACACACACTGGTCAACATACAATGACTGGCATGCACTGACCTACACGAACTGAGGACGTCCAGATGTACATAAACTGACTGGTCCATGCTTTAGAGAGATGCACACAGACAAACCAACACACACAGATTATAGGATGAGGTCTACTACAAACATACATACAACATTAGAAAAATGATGACTAGCATCCAGTAGGGTAGCTTAGTGTAGTTTAGTGTAGGTCCTGCCCTAGAAGAGTCTACCTTGCCGTGGTGGGCAGGCTTGGAATCTCTTGGTCAAAAGTGTGTCAGCGAATGGGCAAGAGGATCACTAGATCTTCACTTCTGGCCAATTGATTTTACCAAAGGACTCTTTGTTTAATCAGAGTATATATAATTGGAAAAGAAAAAAAATGTGTATAGGTCCATAATTATACTTTCATAAACACACAATAGAAATGTGGTATATTTACATTTGAATTGCTTCCTCTTTTATTTAACCGCCTAAGGACCAGCGCACGCAGATTTACGTCGACAGAATGGCACGGACAGGCAGATGGGCGTAATTATACGTCCCCTTTAGTTTGCTGCATTAATTTGCCGCATTAATTTGCCGCTGGCGGCGCGCTCGCGACCCTGTCGTGAGCTCCGTGACCGTGCCCGCGATGTCCGCCGGTGTCCCGCGATCGGGTCACAGAGCTGAAGAACGGGGAAATGTTAGTCAAACAGTGAATTGGATGTGACCTGGCACACACACTATAGCACACATGGCGACCTCCATCCCTAAATTAATTTATAGAAAAGGAGAGCTATGGGACTTTAAATGAGGCGACTGGGTAAACACATCTCCCCGTTCTTCCTAGTGACATGTCACTGATCGTCTGTTCCCTGTCATCGGGAACAGCGATCAGTGACATGTCACGGCAAGCCACGCCCCCTAACAGTTAGAAGCACTCCCTAGGTCACACTTAACCCCTTCAGCGCCCCCTACAGGTTAACCCCTTCACTGCCAGTGTAATTTTTACAGTAATCGGTGCATTTTTTAGCACTGATCGCTGTAAAAATGACAATGGTCCCAAAATGGTGTCAACAGTGTCCGATGTGTCCGCCATAATGTTGCAGTCGGGAGAAAGGGAGCCGCTCAGGTGTGGAAATCCTTGAAATTACCTCCTCCCAGCAACCAAGGGTGCAAGCAAATGCAATCAAAGTGTCAGGTCACCTACGGCCAGGTGACAGATGCACACCGTAGGGGGACAGAAGTGCACCGCAAGGTAGTGAACCCTATGGCTGACTGCTGCGGATAGGAAACTGGGTGGTTGTGGAAAGCGGGACCAGAGGAGCACAACCGGGATCCTATAGGAAGCTAGAGCCAAGATTCCCCAGGGCGTGGAGTCTAAGACCCAGCAGGTCTTCTCCAGAGCCTCTAGTGGTGAGGATGTTATTCTGCAGGCTGGGTCCAGGTCGCGGCCCCTAGAGTCTCCTAGCTCACGCCCCGTAGGATAAGGGGACAAGAGGGGAAGCAGCAGCACGAGATATAAGAGTAACGAATAACAAGCTGAAGGTCAAGGGCCACAAGCAGACAAGGATAACGAAAGACAAGCCGAAGGTCAAGGGTCACGAGCAGACAGGGATAGTCGGGGACAAGCCAATAACGTAACAGAGAGATAGACGTAGCACACGGCAGGCAGGAACCCAAACACACAATGCCTAACAAACACGTTGATCAGCAAAGCAGGCTTGCAGTGCACAGGTTAATATAGTGTTCTGTGATAGGGCCTGGGGTGGAGTCAGGCTGGGAGGAGATTATAAAGGAAGCCAGGTGAAAGGGTTCTGGCCTCTAAGATGAACACATGAGAAGGAAAGGTAAGATGGCAGACAGACATTAATGCATATCCATGACACAAAGAAAGGAAAGTCTTCTGGACAGCAGCACTCCGGTTTAAAAGCCTTTATTCCAAAAAAGTTCAGGAAACCAAAACACACACTGTACAACACAGCAAACTGGTCACATCTGGCTAACGCGTTTTACACTATTGTAGTGCTTACTCATAGCATAGTGTTGTACAGTGTGTGTTTTGATTTCCTGAACTTTTTTGGAATAAAGGCTTTTAAACCGGAGTGCTGCTATCCAAAAGACTTTCCTTTCTTTGATAATGTTGCAGTCACGATAAAAATCGCTGATCGCGGCCATTACTAGTAAAAAAATAAATATTAATAAAAATGCATTAAACTATCCCCTATTTTGTAGACACCATAACTTTTGCGCAATCCAATCAATAAACGCTTATTGTTTTTTTTTTTTACCAAAATTATGTAGAAGAATACGTATCGGCCTAAACTGAGGAAAAAAAATGTTTTTTTTATATATTTTTTGGGGATATTTATTATAGCAAAAAGTACAAAATATTGCATTGTTTTTCAAAATTGTCATTCTATTTTTGTTTATAGTGCACGTGTAACAGTACTTCACTATTCGCCCTATGGCGCAGCAACTGAATAAACTACCTAGATGGCCAGGCCTGACCAGATAACTCAGTCTCTAAGGGATGAATTCTTCGCATGCAAATCTTTAAACGGTGGTGCACATTTCAGGAACACATTTGTAATCCAAAAGGAAGGGGGGGGGGGCTAAAAAGTACCAACACAGAACACTTCACCAGAGATCCGTTTGACTCCGTTCTGCTATGGATCTCCAGTGGGGATTTAAATGCAAACTGGTGGGCCACGGCAGTCTGTAGGCCTAACAATAGTGTACAGTATGGATTGAGCAGGTGCTCGCTCAGCCCTCCGGACGCGATCCCAGTCCGGGAACTTCCACCTGCTGTGTCTCGACACACAGCGTCTGCAGCGATCCAGTCTCCGGCTCAGCAGCGGTTGAGGATGACCGAGTCAGGTGCCACCCAGGCTCGCCAGGAAGGTGGAAGGCTCTTTTGGGTCGCAGCGCAAGGCCCCAGGCTTCAGGCCTTGCACCACAGCGGATCCGCACAGGAAGGTCTATCCACTGAAGTCTCGTGTCCAAAAGAGGCCGAGCTCCGCCTCGCCTCCTCCTTATATAACCCCTCCCATGAGTCTCTGGGGTGGAAACATGGCCGAAAGGGGTTCTGGGTAAAGTAGTCCTGGGAGTCTTAAAGGGGACCCCGCTATACACTCCCCCCACTTAAACTCTTTGGTCTCCAAAGATAATTCTAGCATACATTGCGTACAACCCTAGACAACATTGCGTAAGATGTTGGCATAGGGAATTCCCACCAAAACCGAGGGGTTTAATTCCCTTGCCCACAGGTCACACTAGCATGAGTGGCCTGCCTAACTGTGCCAGAGAGTGAGTTGGGGTTGCCCTCCACCAAATGAACAGTGGAGGGATCCGGATTCTCTGCACTCCTCCTGGCAGTGACCACAGAATCTTCTGAGCTCTTCCCCATTTGTGGGTAGGTCAACTTTTTTAGAGGCCTTATGACTCTTCGAGCCCTTTGCTCTCTTGGGGTTTCTGGCTCTGGTGCCACAGGCTCTTCTTTCGTAGCAGGTTTGAGCAACACGGCAGGTTCTGGAATATCGGCTTCAGGAGCCGAAGGATACACAAAGTCTCGAGGGTTCTCTTCTGAGCAAGTGTCACCGGCATCTTCCCAGTAATCTGATGAAGGACTAGATGGGATGAACTCGGGGGCTTCTGCATTCAGTTGTCCATCTATAGTGTCTTCAGTGGTTGGAAGATCTATAGCAGAAGTTCCTGGAGTTGGGGAAGGCCACAGCAAGTCAAGTTCTCTTCCTTCATCTCCACTAAGTTCAGAGGCCTCTCCATCTTCAGCCCGAGAGGTCTGGGAGCGAGTGTTTGGCCTGGGAGTATCCAGAATAGAGACTTGTTCAGGGGAGTCCCTCACTGGAGGTATCCTGACTGCTTCAGCAAGTGGGAGCAGGTGGTTTCGATGCCATGTCTTCAGTGGTCCTACCTTCCCTTCTGGCTTCAACTTGTAGACAGGTAGGCCTGGCAACTTCTTACAAATGACATAGGGTTCAGGTCTCCATCTGTCGGCAAGTTTGTGTTTTCCAGGGACCCCCAGATTGCGTAACAGTACTCGGTCCCCGGGCTGAAGGTCTTGCACCTGGACCTTCAGGTCGAAGTTTGTTTTGTTTCGAGCTCCCCTCTGATCCGAAGCCGCTTGAGCTTGTTCATAGGCTACTTTCAGGCTGTGTCGGAGCCTGTCCACATATCCTTTGTGGGAGGTGGCTGAGGAATGGTCTAAAGAGGTGCCAAAGGGCAGGTTCACAGGTAACCTTGCTTCTCTCCCAAACATGAGTCAATAGGGGGAGTAGCCTGTAGCATCACTTGTGGTGCAGTTGTAAGCGTGTACTATAGCTGCTATGTGTTAGCTCCAATGTTGTTTCTTCTCACTATCCAGAGTTCCCAACATGTTGAGCAGGGTTTGGTTAAACCTCTCTGGCTGAGCATCTCCCTGTGGGTGGTAAGGTGTGGTTCGGGTTTTCTTGATTCCTAACGAATCCAGGAGTTTCCGGATCAGCCGACTCTCAAAGTCCCTTCCTTGGTCTGAATGGAGTCGCTGTGGCAGCCCATAATGGACAAAGTACTTCTCCATAAGTACTTTGGCTACGGTGGAAGCCTTCTGGTCTTTGGTCGGGAAAGCTTGGGCATACCGGGTGAAATGATCGGTTATCACCAGAACATTTCCTAGTCCACTCAGGTCGGGTTCGAGGCAGAGAAAATCAATGCATACCAGAACCATTGGGCCTTGACTTTGTAGATGGCCCATTGGGGCAGCTTGATGGGGTAAAGTCTTCCGCTGGATGCAGCGTGCACATGAGTGGCAATACTCTTCTACTTCTGCCCTCATGCAAGGCCAATAGAACCGACTTGTGACAAGTTGAAAGGTCCTTTCCGCCCCTAGGTGACCGTGATTGTCATGCAGGGCAATCAGAACAGTCTCTCGATGTTTTTCCGGAAGGAACAATTGCCATTTATCTTCTAGGTCATCAGAGGGGCCCCTTCGGTAGACCACTCCCTGATGTACCTGCAACCTGTCGCAGGAGTGGCGCAGGAGTGGCGCAGGAGTCTATTTGGATCCTGATTCTCCAGGGCTTCCAGAACCAATTTCCCCATTAGGTCTTCTAATTGATCGCATCTCAGTTCCTTCTAGGACAATTTCGGCAACTTGTCTTCTTCCAATTGGGTTACTCCACAGTACTGCTTGGGGACCCCCACCATGGTGACTCCTATCTCTTCTGCCCTCGAGCCTCCTCTGACTTGCAATTCAGCCCCTTGACAAAGGACCCGCACCCCGTCCAGTGCCACTTGAGTCCAATCTTCTGTTTCACTGGTGGGGGCATGAGATCTCCTGGACAGAGCGTCTGCGTCTCGATTTCCAGCCCCTGGCCTGTAGTTTAGGCTGAAATTGAATCCTGGCAGTGTGGCCAGCCACCTGTGTCCAGTGGCGTCCAGCTTTGCTGTGGTGAAAAGGTAGGTAAGGGGGTTGTTGTCAGTCTTCACAGTGAATTCCGCTCCATACAGATAATCTTTGAGTTTGTCTACTACCGCCCACTTAAGGGCCAGGAACTCCAGCTTGTGAGTGGGGTAGTTCCTCTCGGAGGGGGTCAGGCTCCTGCTCACGTAGGCAACAGGCAGCAGTTGTCCCTCGTGTTCTTGGTAAAGTACTCCTCCCAGACCGTCATGACTAGCATCTACATGTAGTTCATAGGGTCTTGCTGGGTCTGCGTAGGCCAAGACCGGGGCAGTGGTTAGGCTCTTCTTCAATGCCTGGAAGGCCTCTTCACACTTCTGGCTCCACTGATCCCTGACCGACTCTCCCGGCTTCCTGGGCCCTGAGTCGTCCTCTTCCCCCTCGGTCTTGAGTAGTTCATTCAAAGGTCTGGCAATTCGGGCGAATCCTTCCACAAACCTCCTGTAATAGGAGCAGAACCCCAAGAAGGATCTGAGTTCTGTTACTGTGGTGGGCCGCGGCCAGGAGGTAACTGCCTCCAATTTCTCAGGGTCTGTGGCCACCCCGTTCTTCAGACACTATGTGCCCCAGATAGTTCACAGAAGACTGGTAGAACCGACACTTCTCAGGCGAAAGCTTGAGTCCCTCCTCACTGAGTCTTCTCAACACTTTTTCAAGCCTCTCCTCGTGTTCTTCCAAGGTTCTTCCAAAGACAATGACATCGTCCAGGTACACAAGGACTTCGATAAGGTTCGTGTCTCCTACAGTCTTCTCCATGAGACGTTGGAAGGTAGCAGGAGCTCCAGACAGTCCCTGAGGCATTCAATCAAACTCGAAGAACCCCACTGGGGTTATGAAGGCTGTCTTTTCCTTGTCTTCCGGATGCATAGGGATCTGGTAGTATCCACTCTTGAGATCCATAACGCTGAACCACTTGGCTCCAGACAGACTCTGTAAAGCATCCTCTATCCTCGGAGTGGTGTACTGGTCGGGGATGGTCCTCCTGTTGAGAGTCCTGTAGTCAATACATAGCCTCAACGACCCATTCTTCTTCCGGACCACCACTATCGGGGAGACATAGGGGCTTCTAGACTCCCGGATCACACCAGTCCTCTTGAGTTCTGCGAGTTGCTCCCTTAGATCCTCCAGATCTGCTAGTGGGACTCGCCTGACCCTTTCTCTGAAGGGCCTGTCTTCTTGGAGGCGGATTCGATGGGTGGCACTCCTTGCACACCCCACATCGAACTCATCTTTTGAGAAGATCTTCTCCCATATGGTCAACTGGGCCTTGGCTCTCTCTTTCCAAGCTCTGGATAGATTCGGGTTCTCCATGGACAGCTTCTCCCAAACATCTCCTCTTTCACCCGTCCCCTTGACTTCTGACAGGGTAACCGGGGCAGCAGGGCTCACCTGGCCCAGCAGCATTCTGGCTGGGATTTCCATGGGGCCTCTTGTAGTGTTTCTAACACTCACCGGAACTCTACAATGGGCCTTCTTCAGAACCTTCAGCGGAATCACTTCTGGTATCACTTCCAGACCTGAGGACTCTCCCCTTGGGTCGGACTCCAGCACGACAAAGGGTCCAGGCTGCTCCCAAGTAAGCTTCACAGTGGCTCTGAGACAGGTTACTTCGCCGGGCTGCAACACTACCCCTTCTCTTCCAAGTCTCCACACCTTCCCTATCCCCTCTCCAGGGGTCTTCTGCTCTAGGACCAGCTGTTGGTAGGCCGTCTTCAGCATGGGATGGATCTTGGTGGCCGCTTGCCCCTTCTCTTTCACTAGAGGGGTCAGGAGTCTTCGGACCAGGTCCGTGTTTGTCCCTATTATAAGGGAACTCTTGTTGGCCCCTGGCGGCCGAGGGCACACAACTGCCAGGGTGTCAAACACTTCGGCCTTCCCAGCCACAGATGGGTCAAAGGTCATCTGGATGGGCAGATAGCCATCGTAGGGGAAGCTCTGGGTTCCAATCCCCCATATTTCCAGTTCCTCTATCTTCTGGATGGGCAGATGACTCAAGTGCTTATCGTAGAAATCCCGGTATAATAGGGTCACTTGTGCCCCAGTATCCAAGATGGCTCTGGTGTAGACTCCCTCCACTTGAATGGGCACTACAGGAGATGGGCCTACCAGCTTCTCCGGATATGGCCTAGCAGAGGTCTCCTCCTTCCAGTCCTTTCCCTTCGGACTTCCTTTGGACTTTAACCTTTCTTGGGCCTGGTATGCATTGACTTCCCTCCTTTTAATGGGTGTATAGGCCCGCTGAGGGATATTATTGTTTTTCTTAGAAGTGCATACCCTTTGGGGAATGCTGTGCCTCTTCTGAGGAGTCTTGCCCCCTTTCTCTGGGGTGTATCTCTGCTGAGAGATACTGTGTTTCCTCTGAGGGGTTTTGTCTTCACTCTTCTTTGGCTTCTCATTCAGTTCGGAGCTCACTGAAGATAATGGGCACCCGGTTGACTCCTTCACCGGGGCCCTCTGAAGTTTCCTGCCGGCTTGCAGTTATCTACTTTCTTCTTTTTAGGGCTGGAACACACAGCTGCAATATGGCCAATTCCTCCACAGTTAAAGCAGACTATATCTCCCCATTCTTGTAAAGATGCGGGTGCTGAGGCAATTGGGAATAGTTCCTTCCTTGGTACTTCTCTCCTGGGGCCCTCTGGGTCTTTTGCTATCAGAGAGGTGAACATCTCTAACACCTTGGACATTTGTGATTTTAAAGTGTCTACCTCTAAATCTCTTTCAGGGGTCATTACTGGGTTGACTAACACCTGTGCGGGGGCAACATTTGTCTTAATCATTTGCTGGTCCTGTTGTAGTGCCTCCTCATCTCTGATGATTTTTATCAAATCAGAGTAAGTCAGTAACGTTCCTCCTACCGCGGTTTTCAGGTGCAGCCAGACTGGATCTGAGCGCAACGCTCCCTTTAAGACTTGCTTCATTCTTGCCGCATCTGTATCTTGGGGCATCATTCCCTTCTTCAAGACAATCTTACACAGCAACCTGTTCAGTCTTCCGACATACTCTGAAAGATTTTCATTCGGCTGTTGGAAAGTATGTTCAAATTGGTAGACCATCTCTGTCACCTTTTCCAATTGACCAAACTCTTCCTGTAGCATGGCTAGACAGTCTTGAGCCGTGCAGTCTGCATTCCCAAACCGAAAACTTTTCACTGCTTCTGCTGCTGTGCCTTTGAGGCTTTCTATCACTCGTTGCCTCTTCTGCGCTTCAGGCACCTCCCATGCCTCTACTGCTTGTAATGCCTGCTCCACCCAGGTATCAAAATCTTCTTCCCCTGCAGGGACAGGGAGCTTCCCTGAGAATGTCTTTAGTCTCCGGTAGCTAGTCTCTACATGCACCGTGCTTGTCTTCTGACATTTGGTTAGCAGATCCCCTGAGGCATTTATCAGCTCTGGTGATATGGCAGTAAAGGGTGCAGGTGCCGCCGGAGGCGTCACCCTGTCTCTTCTTTCAGGTGAGACACGGGTTGCCCCTTGCGGTGATCCTGTTGGTGATGGCTCCTTCTTTATAGTCATGGCGTGCGTTAACCTATAGGTTTTGTTGTCTGGCGTCCGCACACAGTTGTGCTTGAAAGTCTCTGGCATCCCGCCCCAGTACTCCACTAGTGCATACTGATACGAGGTATCTGGGTCTGGTTTTATCTCCGTCACCCTCGGTGTATAATCTGGGGACACGGACACCATTAGCTGCTCTACCGTCTCTGCCGACCACTCCTCTCCCGGGAGGCTGATGACTACCGACGTGTCCGGGTCTGCTCTGGATGTTTCACACCACGCTTTTACTGTTAGCGGGTCCATGCCGGTACCTCTGGGGTCTTCTCTTGCTGTATCAGGATCCCGGACGAGCCCCCACGTGTAGCGATACCCTCAGCTAAGAGGGCCGCAGATTTAGTTTGGGCCCTGAAGACAGCTCCGTCAACCCCCAGAAATTTACTCGACCCACTCTGGCACAGTTAGTCTAGGGTAATATATATCTTATGCTCTATGGTTAAACTCAGACACCAGTGCAGTGATAGAAGAATAATAAGTTTACTTTTGCTGGCAATATAATCAACAGTTATAACAATCACAGTAATCTATCTGCAGAGCCCTGCAGCAACTGACACACTACCACTCTGTAAGATATGGCGCACACGCGCCACGTGTAACAGTACTTCACTATTCGCCCTATGGCGCAGCAACTAAATAAACTACCTAGATGGCCAGGCCTGACCAGATAACTCAGTCTCTAAGGGATGAATTCTTCGCATGCAAATCTTTAAACGGTGGTGCACATTTCAGGAACACATTTGTAATCCAAAAGGAAGGGGGGGTAAAAAGTACCAACACAGAACACTTCACCAGAGATCCGTTTGACTCAGTTCTGCTATGGATCTCCAGTGGGGATTTAAATGCAAACTGGTGGGCCACGGCAGTCTGTAGGCCTAACAATAGTGTACAGTATGGATTGAGCAGGTGCTCGCTCAGCCCTCCGGACGCGATCCCAGTCCGGGAACTTCCACCTACTGTGTCTCTACACACAGCGTCTGCAGCGATCCGGTCTCCGACTCAGCAGCGGTTGAGGATGACCGAGTCAGGTGCCACCCAGGCTCGCCAGGAAGGTGGAAGGCTCTTTTGGGTCGCAGTGCAAGGCCCCAGGCTTCAGGCCTTGCACCACAGTGGATCCGCACAGGAAGGTCTATCCACTGAAGTCTCGTGTCCAAAAGAGGCAGAGCTCCGCCTCGTCTCCTCCTTATATAACCCCTCCCATGAGTCTCTGGGGTGGAAACATGGCCGAAAGGGGTTCTGGGTAAGGTAGTCCTGGGAGTCTTAAAGGGGACCCCGCTACACTAGGAAAAGATATCAAGTTCTCAGGGAATTTTATATTAATTTTTTATTAATTTCATATTCCTACACATTCCCCTCACAAATTATATAGGGAATTCTTTCCTGTTATCCAGGGCTAGAGGATCTTCTTTATTCAGAAGAAGTGTTTTTCTGCCCTCACAATCTATACTTTACTATTAAGCCTTTCTCTAGTCTCCAATATAATTGTAAAATTCTCAATTTTAAAATCTCTTGCTTCTTAAAGTGACTGTAAAGCTTTACATTTTTTTCATTAAAATAATAAACATGTTCTACTTATCTGCTCTGTGTAATGGTTTTGCACAGAGCAGTCCTGATCCTCCTCTTCTCAGGTCCCCCATCGGCGCTCCTGGCTCCTCCCTTTGCCGGCTATGGGGCACTTGTACGTGCTCGATCCGGAGCCTCACCGTCTTTGTCGATTGTGTAAAAAACTTCTGCACTTGGTGACTATTAAATGACACAGTGAAAATAATTGTTGACTCTCAGAGAAAGCAACACTCTAAAATGTGTTTAAATACATCAAAACCCAAAGAAATGTCACTATAGTTGGTTGGGTGCGCTGTCTCTTTTAAATTGTTACATGGATATGAAAAGCTTAATTGACAATGACACAATGAAAGTGAGACTAGGCCCTGGCCCCTGGACTACGCTCACAGCTTTTGACTGACAACAGCTGGAGCCAATGGCTCCCAATGCTCTATGCCAAGCCTTTGACAGCGGGGAGAGGGGAGAAGAGCTGCTGCAGATCTGCATAGTGCTGGATCGAAATTGGGCTCAGTTGAGTATTAAGGGGGGGGGACACTATTAAAAGGTTTTTACCTTAATGCACTTTCATTTTAAAAAAACTCCAATAGTACAATGGTAACCAATAACATTTTGCTTCTCAGGTTAACAACTCAGGTTATCTACTTTTGTCCATATCCTGTACAGTCTTTAGTCTCTTTGTCATTCAACTTTTACCAGAGAGGAGTCGAGCATTACAGCCAGAAATATTTTTTCTATTTTCAATAGTGCTGTAGGAAAAAAGTAAAAAAATAGCCAGGGCTGAGCTTTTACTCCTTTCACACGGAAGCATCAGAAATATTTCCCCGATCTTTCTTTATTAGAAGGGACTTCTCCATCCTGGCTAGCATATATGGTGTGACTTAATCGGGTTCTGAACTAAGCTTTTCCTTAAAGTGCTTCTAAAGTCTTAAAGTAATTGTAAAGGTTTTTTTTTTATTTAATATCAAACATCTCTATACTTACCTGCTCTGTGCAACGGAATTGCACAAAGCGCTGGTGAACCTCTTCTTTTTGGGTCTCTGTTGGCGCTCCTGGCCCCTCCTCTCTGTCCAGTGACCCCATAGGAAGCCGCTTGCCATGGGGGCACTCGTGTTCGCACCCAAACTGTGGCACTGTAGGGGTTAAGTGTGCCCTAGTAAGTGATTTTTACTGTAGGGGGGATGGGCTGTGTGTGACAAGACAGTGATCACCGCTTCCGATTACAGGAAACGGTGATCACTGTCATTGTCACTAGGCAGAGCGGGGAGATGCTTGTTTACATCAGCATCTCCCCGTTCTATCTCACCATGAGACGATCGCGGGTATCCCCGCGATGATCGAGTCCGCGGGACCCGCGGTGAGTCCGCGGGACCCGCGGTCGGGCTCACAGAGCTCGCGACGCGCGTCCACAATGCCGCGATCTTAAAGGGGGTGTATATATACGTCATTCTGCCTGTCCGTGCCATGCTGTCGACGTATATAGTCGTGCGCTGGTCGGCAAGCAGTTAAAGGAGGGGGGGTGAAGGGGGATGCTGAAACCAATTTTTTTTTATCTTAATGCAAGGAATGCATTAAGGTAAAAAATGTTTAGGCTTTACAACCACTTTAAGGTTTTTCACCTTAATGCATTCTATGTATTAAGGTGAAAAACCTTCTGTGCTGCAGCTCCCCCCCAGATCCCCCCTTTTATTATCTGAACCCATCCGATCCAGTAATGTGCACGAGTGCAGTGGCTCCCGCCGCGGTCTCTCTCCTCATTGGACAGACTGATAGCAGCGCGAGTGATTGGTTCCCACTGCTTTCAATCAAACCCGGTGACATGGGAGCGGGGTCGAGTCCTGCTGTCTGTTTCAAAGGAATCAGCAGCGGGGCTCAGAAGCGAGCATGCACAGGTCTCCCTGGAGGCACCCGATGAAGAGGAGGGTCCTGGAGCGCTGGCGGGGATCCCAGAAGAAGAGGATCAGGGTTGCTCTGTGCAAAACCATTGCACAGATGAGGTAAGTATAGGCATGTTTGTTATTTTTATAAAAAACAAAGCTTTATAACTACTTTAACCACCTCGCGCCCGCCGTACGACTATATACGGCCGCAAGGTGGTTGTTAAATGCCGGGAGGCCGTCTTTATACGGCCTCCGCTACTTTGGCCACTGGGGGGCGCGCGAACGTAAACACAGAGATCCATGTCCTGTCAGGGAGAGAGGAGACCGATGCTGTGTCCCTTGTACATAGGGACACAGATCGGTCACCTCCCCCAGTCACTCTCCTCCCCCCACAGTAGTAATCACTCCCAGGGCATACATTTAACCCCTTCCTCGCCCCCTAGTGTTAACCCCTTCCCTGCCAGTCACATTTATACAGTAATCAGTGCATATTTATAGCACTGTTCGCTGTATAAATGTGAATGGTCCCAAAATGGTGTCAAAAGTGTCCGCCATAATGTCGCAGTCACGAAAAAAATCGCTGATCGCCGCCATTACTAGTAAAAAAAAAAAATTATAAAAATGCCATAAAACTACCCCCTATTTTGTAAACGCTACAACTTTTGCGCAAACCAATCAATAAACACCGATTGCGATTTTTTTTTTACCCAAAATATGTAGAAGAATACGTATCGGCCTAAACTGAGGAAAAAAAAAAAAAAATTGGGATATTTATTATAGCAAAAATCAAAAAATATTGTGTTTTTTTCAAAATTGATGCTTTTCTTTGTTTATAGCACAAAAAATAAAAACCGCAGAGATGATCAAATACCACCAAAAGAAAGCTCTATTTGTGGGGAAAAAAAGACGTCAATTTTGTTTGGGAGCCACGTCGCACGACCATGCAATTGTCATTCAAAGTGTGACAGTGCCGAAAGCTGAAATTTCGCCTGGGCAGGAAGGGGGTTTATGTGCCCAGTAAGCAAGGGGTTAAGAGCAGGATGACTGGCAACAAATGTGGGAGATATAGACGGTAACAATAGGCAACACACCAAGTTTATAAAGGAATACATTTGGATTTAAACTATAAGCTTAACAGTTGAGTATTGTCCATCATAATTTGCACTAACAATTACATTTTCAGGACAAGCTTTTGGGGGTCTAACGTTTACTTTTAACCACTTAGCAACCACCTGCCGACAAATAACGTCGACAAGGTGGTTGCTTAACTCTGGGAGGACGTTATGTAACGTCCTCCCAGAATCGCGCTCCCGCGCGCCCCCTGGGGCGCGCACACGGGAAACTCCGTGACCGCCGGGTCCAGAGGACCCGGCGGATCACGAATCGCGGTAAATCGCCGCTGATAGCGGCCGTTTACCACGTGATCGCTCCGTCAAATGACGGAGCAATCACTTGTAAACAGACCGGCGTCATTTGATGACGCCGGTTCCTCCCTCCCCTCTCTGTACCGATCGGTACAGTGTGAGAGGAGAGGGGGAGGGAGCGGATGGCAGCAGCAGCACTGTGGGCTGGATCTGTGACAATTGCAGTCACAGATCCAGCCATCCATCCATCCCTGCTCAGCCATCCCTGTGCAATACCCTGCCAATACTCTGCAATACACCCTGCCAATACTCTGCAATACACCCTGCCAATACTCTGCAAAATACCCTGGCAATACTCTGCAAAATACCCTGCAATACTCTGCAAAATACCCTGCCAATACTCTGCAAAATACCCTGCCAATACCCTGGTGCAATACTCTGCAATACCCTGGTGCAAAACTCTGCAATACCCTGGTGCAAAACTCTGCAATACCCTGGTGCAATACTCTGCAATACCCTGGTGCAATACTCTGCAATACCCTGGTGCAATACTCTGCAATACCCTGGTGCAATACCCTGCGCAATACTCTGCAATACCCTGGTGCAATACCCTGCAATACCCTGGTGCAATACTCTGCAATACCCTGCGCAATACTCTGCAATACCCTGCGCAATACTCTGCAATACCCTGCGCAATACTCTGCAATACCCTGGTGCAATACTCTGCAATACCCTGGTGCAATACTCTGCAATACCCTGGTGCAATACTCTGCAATACCCTGCGCAATACCCTGCAAAATACTCTGCAATACCCTGCGCAATACCCTGCAATACCCTGCGCAATACTCTGCAAAATACTCTGCAATACCCTGCACAATACTCTGCAATACCCTGCGCAATACTCTGCATCACCCTGCGCAATACTCTGCATCACCCTGCGCAATACTCTGCAAAATATTCTGCAATACCCTGCGCAATACTCTGCAATACCCTGCGCAATACTCTGCAATACCCTGCGCAATACTCTGCAATACCCTGCGCAATACTCTGCAATACCCTGCGCAATACTCTGCAATACCCTGCAATACCCTGCACAATACACCCTGTGCAATACTCTGCAATACCCTGCGCAATACTCTGCAATACCCTGTGCAATACCCCCTCTGCAATACCCCATGCAATGCCCTGCCATACTCCGCAATGCCCTGCCATACTCCGCAATGCCCGGCAATACTCTGCAATAACCACTTCCCGCCCGCCGGCCGTCATATGACGTCCTTGACTTTGTGCGGGGATATCTGAATGATGCTTGCAGCTACAGGCATCATTCAGATATTAGCTTTTTCGGCCGGCGATTCCCTACACCATAACAACAATCATAGTGGCTGTTCCGCCGCTTGATCATTCTTACGGGAGGCGAGAGGGGATGTCCCCCCCCCCGCCGCCCTCCGGTGCTCCTATCGACTCACCGCTACGATCAAAGCCAGGATTGTTGTTTTTTTTTCAGGCTTCCCAGCCTAGAGGTGAGATGTGGGGTCTTATTGACCCCATATCTCACTGTAAAGAGGACCTGTCATGCCATATTCCTATTACAAGGGATGTTTACGTTCCTTGTAATAGGTATAAAAGTGATCAAAAAAAATTTTGGGGCGGAAAAACATGTCAAACTAAAATAAATAAAGTAAAATGAACAATAAAAAAATATATATATTTTTTAAAGCGCCCCTGTCCCCGTGAGCTCGCATACAGAAGCGAACGCATACGTAAGTCCCGCCCACATATGAAAACGGTTTTCAAACCACACATGTGAGGTATCTCTGCGAACGTTAGAGCGAGAGCAATCATTTTGGCCCTAGACCTCCTCTGTAACTCAAAACATGTAACCAGTAAAAATATTTAAAGCGTCGCCTATGGGGATTTTTAGTTTGGCGCCATTCCACAAGCGTGTGCAATTTTTAAGGGTGACATGTTAGGTTTCTATTTACTCGGCGTAACTTCATCTTTCACATTATGCAAAAACATTGGGCTAACTTTACTGTTTTTTTTTTTAAGCACAAAACATTTTTTTTCCGTAAAAAACGCGTTATAAAAATTGCTGCGCAAATATCGTGCAAGATAAAAAGTTGCAACAACCACCATTATATTCTCTAAGGTCTTTGCTAAAAAAACATATATAATGTTTTGGGGTTCTATGTAATTTTATAGCAAACAAATGATGATTTTTACATGTAGGAGAGAAATGTCAGAATTGGCCTGGGTGCTCCAGAACGCCTGAAGGGGCTCCCTGCATGTTGGGCCTCTGTATGTGGCCACGCTGTGTAAAAGTCTCACACATGTGGTATCGCCATACTCGGGAGGAATAGCAGAATGTGTTTTGGGGTGTAATTTGTGGTATGCATATGCTGTGTGTGAGAAATAACCTGCTAATATGACAATTTTGTGAAAAAAAAAGAGAAAAAAAAAATCTTGATTTTGCAAAGAATTGTGGGAAAAAATGACAACTTCAAAAAACTCACAATGCCTCTTTCTGAATACCTTGGAATGTCTTCTTTCCAAAAAGGGGTCATTTGGGGGGTATTTGTACTTTTCTGGCATGTTGGGGTCTCAAGAAATGAGATAGGCCGTCAGTACTTCAGGTGTGATCAATTTTCAGATATTGGCACCATAGCTTGTGGACTCTATAACTTTCACAAAGACCAAATAATTTACACCAATTTGTACTTATTTTTACCAAAGATATGTAGCAGTATAAATTTTGGGCAAAATTTATGAAGAAAAAATAGTAATTTGCAAAATTTTATAACGGAAACGGAAAAAACCCCATTTTTTTACAGAATTTTCAGTCTTTTTTCTCTTATAGCGCAAAAAATAAAAAACCCAACAGTGATTAAATACCACCAAAAGAAAGCTCTATTTGTGTGAAAAAAAGGACAAAAAATTCATATGGGTACAGTGTTGTATGACTGAGTAATTGTCATTCAAAATGTGAGAGCACCGAAAGCTGAAAATTGGTCTGGTTATTAAGGGGGTTTAAGTGCCCAGTGGTCAAGTGGTTAAGGCAGATTTTTTCAACCAGGGTGCACCCTGGGGTGTCTTTAGTTGTGCCTTGACAAAAGCCTAAAAATTGCTCCAAATTTGTATACAAGCAAGTGGGTGGATCAAGCCTGCCTTTTAGTTACACAAAGCCACAGGTTTTTCATTGTGCACCATTACAACCTTCCAGCTGCCAGCATCCTAACAACCAATTATGTCATCAGATAAAAAAAGAGGGCGTCATCAGGATATGTGCGTTTAAAATGTCCATCCTCCCCAAACTCCTCTATTACTTTAGAACTCTCCCCATCAATGTACCCAATGTACCCCATCAATGTACTCCAAAGGGAAATTAATACATTTATCTGGAATAATAAAAAACCCAGATGCAGTTATACGCTCATGTATAACACACAAAACAAAGGAGGTATGGGCCTCCCACACCTATGGCTCTATTATTTAGCAGCCAAACTCTCACACATGGCCCAATGGCATTCCTCTACTACACACATCCCATGGCTGACCTTCGAATCCTCTTCCATCTCCCCTTTATCATTAAAAGGCATCTTATGGTCCAACATAACACTCTATACAACTGTGGAACAAAATCAAGGACTCTTACATTTTAACCTCAGTCACCCCTCCTTTGGCTACTTTCCTTGGTGATCCCAGGTTTGTCCCCGCATTCCCGGACTACAGTCACTTTCATCACTGGATTCGACTCAAATTAACCACCCTCAAATCATTAGTGATAAATCTGAAATTTCCTCCCTTCGCATCCCTCCAATCCCGATATAAATTCCCTGCCTCAGAACTTCCCCAAAACCTTCAGATTCAGAACTTTTTTGCCACTCACTACTCTCTAAATATCGACACCCCGAACACTATTTTTGAGTGTATTTGCACATCCCCATATAGAGATAAAGGTATTATCTCTCAATTATACAATTTTTTAAATAACTTACATCAACCTGAAAAGTCGGGCCCTATGGTGCGATGGGAAGCTGACCTGAATTGCTCTCTCCCCACAGAAACCTGGTTTAAGATGATAGATAACCTCCGCAAGATCAATCGGGCAGCAGCCTTTAGAGAATCCCCTCTTAAACTCTTTGTTAGATGGTATATGACCCCCGCCAAGATCCATTCTTTCTACCCCTCAGTCTCTCCTACTTGCTTTAGATGTTGTCCTGAAGAGGGTAACTACCTTAACATATTCTGGAGCTGTAAACTTCTTGAACCTATATGGCAAGCAGTCATAAATATACTAGAAACTTTGCTCAAAAAGAAAATGACCTTATCCCCACAGATCTGCATTCTATATGCGGATGCTTCAGACATCCCCTTACCATGTAATAGATTACTTCACTCATTGATAAGCTCTGTCCAGTGGATGATCGTGTTAAACTGGAAATCACACAACCTACCCTGGTCTCAGGTTTTGTCCAGGATGGAGGCTCTCAGGTTATCTGAGAGGATCCACCACACTCTATTTGACAGTATGCAAACCTTTAATAAAAAATGGATGTTTTGGTCTTCAACATAAAATAAATAAAATAAAAAATACATGAGTGACTTGACCTCTACCGTAGTTCTCTCCATTCACCCTCCCCCTATTACATAGGCTCCCACTGCTTGAAACTTGTTTCTGAGCTACCCCTTGTAGAGTTTGTAAGTTCACCATCTTTCCTTTATGCCCATCCTTCTTATTATTCCTATTATTATTGATGATTAACTCAATTTTGATGCCTTATTCCTGTATATATTTTGTATATCTCTGCACTACCGAACTTTATGTCTTGCTCTGTACTGAAGTTTGTCATTTTACAGTCTTCCAAATAAAAACTTTTGTAAACATAAAAAAAGAGGACATCGAATACCTGCACAGCATCCTTGTTTATCCCTCCCCTGCCCACCTCTGTCAGCACTGGGGTCCCGTTAGCTGAGAGATGAAGAAAAATTGAGGGAAAAGAGAAACATAGGTGTACTAGTCAGTACCAATGTGCAAAGGTGTATTTGCTTTGGAAAAATCCATCACCTGTAACATTGGCTATCCCGTGTGTGAATGTTGCTGTGTTATATAAAATTATTGGCTTCGTTTTTCACATTTTAGAATGTGGTGCCTCGAGATTTTGCATATTTTTAAAGTGTGTATTGACCAAAAAAAATAATTTGAGAAACATTGGTCTAAGGTCCAAGCAGTATAGACACACAAGATCTGCAGATTTTGTTTGGAAATCAATGCAAAGTACCCATATAAAATGAAACTTCATAAAGGAGCCCTTTGTTGTGTGCATTATTTCCTGGTGTTATTTCTCTCATCTTCCAATATCACAAACACTTCAATTCTCTTAGTGGTGGCGAAACATCTTTTTTGGATCGGGATGTTGATTTTGTAAAAAAAAGTTTTTATCATTATTTGTGTACACTCGCTATAAATTTTAGATTGAACTGTTTTTGTTTTCTTTCTGTAAAATGCAAACTATTGAGACCATTGAGGGATCATTTTTGGCAGCAGAATGGAACAAAGAGTCCATTTTTAGTAGAGTGTGAGCAGAGTGTTCTGTTTTTGTTTTCTTTCTGAATTTTTTTTTAAAATATAGAGACTATTGAAGGATCATTTTTTGGCAGCAGAATGGCATCCATAACAAAGCATCCATTGTTAGTGGAGTGTGAACAGGTTAGATCCCTTGAAATTTTTTTGTTCCTCTCTGAGTCCCCATTGGGGAGGTTCCCCTCACTTCCTGTGGTGTCAGTAGGAAAAGAAGTGAGTAGAATCTCTCCAACAGCTACCCAGATAGAAATAAAACAAGGATTTCTGTACTCACCATAAAATCCTTCATCAAGGGACACAGGATCAGTATAATCTGAGATTACTGGGCTATGAGGTATTGAATAACTGCATACAAAAAACGGTGTTGGTCAACCAGATATAATCCCTCACACTCCCATAATGATTTGATTAAAAAAAAAAAAACATTAGTAGATTATAAACATAGAGGGGTGGAACCTGTTTCCCTAAATTGCCTTCAAGAAACTGCACTTTGATAGGAAATGTTTGAACCAACGCTGTATTTTGGCCTAGGCCAACAAGGCCCAGGCCTAGGGCAGCACTTTGCAGGGGGGCAGCATGAAAAGAGTCCCCGCCGGCTTGCGCTAAACTTTTAGTGTAGCGCCAGTCTTATGAGGTGGACTGGGCCGCAAGACAAATCGGTCTGGCACCCCCCTAAAGCGGCCGCACTGCTGCCGGTATGATAGGGATGGTGCAGACACAAGGGACACTGACATGGTCACCTATACCTGGCAGGTAGGTAGTAGGACTCTCCTGCAATCCTTTGCTTGTGTCAGTTGTACATATTAAGGAATCTTAATTTTATTTCTGTTGATTGCTGATGAGAAAAATAAACAGATGCATTTACCGTATTTTTCGCACCATAAGACGCACTTTTACCCCCCAAAAAATAGGGAAAAGTGTCCCTGCGTCTTATGGAGCGAATATTGAGCAGGCTCCGCCCCCCCCCCCCCCCCATCGCCACCACCGTCTCAGAATACAGACACTCGGCTTCTCTGTGGAGGAGAGATGACAGGATGTGAGGCATACCCTTGCTGGGGCATACCAAGGGGGAGCGGGGGGAGACGGTCTGCTCCAGGTGCCAAAACATAGGGGTTGTCAGTGTTGTTGCTATAATGGTGCACTCCGCACCCAGGTAAGTTGACACCCACCAGATGTGACCCCATCCTGCAAACGACAAGAGCCCTCGATGGCTTTTTTTTGTTCAGCTGGAACACCCTCGGCGCCGTGGTCTGGTCCAGTCTCACTTCCTGCCTCTCCCCACTTGCCGCTGCTGCTGCTGCAAATTATGTCCTCAGTCCTCCTTCCTAGCTGCTGCCCGGGTGTATCTGATGCTGAGAGCCAGCCAGAGGGGGTTGTGGATTGTAATGGCAGTGTCCTCCACTGCCTGAGGTGAGTGATAAGGGGGTGGGAGGTGTGGGATGGTATCCAATGTTCATCACCTGAGCTGTTGTTATATGAGAGGCTGAAGGGGTGTTTGTGTCTGCCCTGCCACCCTGAGCTGATCTGGGAAGGGGGGGGGGAGGTTGCTGTGTGACCACCACCACCCAGGTATGGTGTAGCTGAGCTGATTTGATAGGGGGGCTGGTATTGCTGTGTGTCCACCACCCACCTATAGTAGTAATATAATATTAAATATTTTAGTACATCATTTGGTTCAGAATATTTTTTTTCTTGTTTTTCTCCTCTAAAACCTGGGTGCGTCTTATGGTCAGGTGCGTCTTATGGAGCAAAAAATACGGTATTTGTTTCTTCCCCTAATCCTTCCTTTGCTCACTGCCTGGACCACTTACCTTCATCACTGTGCTATATGTTTTCTATCCTCTTAGCCCTCCATAAATTTTAGCAGAAATTTGTGCTTAAAGTAGAACTATATTTTTTTCCATTTTTTGGGATGGTTATAGCCCCTGTTAATTTTTTTTTTTGCCATCTGTTCATTTCCTGCCCCATAGCCAAACAGGAAGTGAGAGAAAATCTCTGCAGATTAAGAGAATCCCCCCCCCCCCCAAGGCCCTCAGAATTAGTGTCCCCACTGGAGAATTTCAGGGCAGGTCTTAAACAGGTCCTCAACACTCCTAAACACCTGTACAGAAGAGCAGTATATGATCGATTTTTTTCTTGCAAAAGAACTGGCATTTTTTTAAGCCCAGTGTGCATCTAAACATTGGAACGGTCATTTCCTTTTCCTCCCCATCCTGCTGGATTCTATTTATTAAACCCTCTATGCCAGTGATGGCGAACCTTGGCAGCCCAGAAGTTTTGGAACTACATTTCCCATGATGCTCAACTACACTGTAGAGTGCATGAGCATCATGGGAAATGTAGTTCCAAAACATCTGGGGTGCCAACAAGGAATTCCCATCAATGTTCTATGCTGTACTCTAATAATCAGACATTATGGCAACAAAGACATAAACATATTATATATACCTAAGGTGTTTACCAACTGGAACAAACTACCAAAAGGTTGGTGACATTGCTGGCTAGGGATGAGCCGAACACCCCCTGGTTTAGTTCGCAGCAGAACATGCGAACAGACGTTTGTTCGAACACGCGAACACTGTTAAAGCCTATGGGACACGAACGTGAAAAATCAAAACTGCTCATTTTGAAGGCTTATATGCAAGTTATTGCCATAAAAAGTGTATAGGACCCGGGTCCTGCCCCAGGGGACATGTATCAATGAAAAAAAAACGTTTTAAAAACTGCAGTTTTTTTCGGGAGCAGTGATTTCAAGAATGCTTAAAGTGAAACAATAAAAATGAAATATTTTTTTAAATATCGTGCCTCGGGGGTGTCCTTAGTATGCCTGTAAAGTAGCGCATCTTTCTCATGTTTATAACAGTGCCACAGCAAAATTACATTTCTAAAGGAAAAAATGTCATTTAAAACTGCTCGGGGCTCTTGTTGTATTGTCGGATCCCGGCAATATAGATAAAAAAAAATATGAACTCCGTATTGCAGATGAGTTTGGCTACGTGCCCAGGTAAAAACAGGCCTAACATTTATTTACGGACACACACTGGTCAACATACAATGACTGGCATGCACTGACCTACACTAACAGAGGACGTCCAGATGTACATAAACTGACTGGTCCATGCTTTAGAGAGATGCACACAGACAGACAACCAAATTAGGAGAAAGTAGATTGCACACACAGATTATAGGATGAGGCCTACTACAAACATACATCCAACATTAGAAAAATGATGACTAGCATCCAGTAGGGTAGCTTATAGACATGTGCATTTCGTTTCGTTCTGAATCGAAATTCGGACAAATTTTTCATTATTCAGACATTCGGATGCATCCGAATTACCGAATTACAATACTAACGAATTTAACCGAATCCGAATTTTTTCGAATCGAAAAATCGCGGACGAAATTCGAATCGAATTCGAAATATTTTCGACTCGAATTCGAAAATAAATTCGAATCGAATTAGAAAAAATATAAATCGTTTTTTAACCACTTAAGCCCCGGACCATTTGGTAGCTAAAGGACCAGAGGTGAATTCAGAATTTTGCACTGCGCTGTTTTAACTGTAAATTGTGCGGACATGCAATGTTGTACTGAAACGAAATTTGCGTCCTTTTCTTCCCACAAATAGAGCTTTCTTTTAATGGTATTTGATTGCCTCTGCGATTTTTTTTTTTTGCTATATAAACGGAAAAAGACCGAAAATTTTGAAAAAAAATGATATTTTCTACTTTTTGTTATAAGAAAAATCGAATAAACTCAATTTTAGTCATACATTTAGGCCAAAATGTATTCAGCCACATGTCTTTAGTAAAAAAAATGTCAATAAGCGTATATTTATTGGGTTTTTTTGGGGGGAAAAACACACTTTTTTTATTTTTAATGCACTAAAAAACACTATATTGCCCAAATGTTTGATGAAATAAAAAAGATGATCTTAGGCCGAGTACATGGATACCAAACACGACATGCTTTAAAATTGCGCACAAAGGCGCAGCGGCGAGAAACTACATTCATTTTTAAAAGCATTTAAAAGCCTTTACAGGTTACCACGTTGGATTTACAGAGGAGGTCTACTGCTAAAATTACTGCCCTCGATCTGACCTTCGCGGTGATACCTCACATGCATGATGCAATTGCTATTTACATATGACGCTAGACCGACGCTTGCGTTCGCCTTTGCGCAAGAGCAGGGGGGGACAGCGGTGCTTTTTTTTTTTTTTTTTTTATTATTTATTTTGCTTTTTTATTTTATTTTTAAATTGTTCCTTCCATATTTTTTTTTTTATCATTTTTATTGTTATCTCAGGGAATGTAAATATCCCCTATGATAGCAATAAGTAGTGACAGGTACTCTTTTTTTGAAAAAAAATGGGGGGTTAGACCCTAGATCTTTCCTCTGCCCTCAAAGCATCTGACCACACCAAGATCGGTGTGATAAAATGCTTTCCCAATTTCCCAATGGCGCTGTTTATATCCGGGGGGGGGGGCATTCCCTCCCACTGCTTGTAAAAGCAGTCCAGAGGCTAATTAGCCACTAGAATTGCTTTTACATGAAAGCCGGCCGCTGGCTGAAAAGAATGATACCCGCAGGCATCAATCTGGTATAACCATTCAAAGTCCAGCAACATACCAGTACGTTGCTGGTCCTTGTTGGACATGTATTGTAATCTTTTTTTTCATGCAGCCTGTTGGCTGAACGAAAAAAAGAGATTGATCGGTGGGTATGCCCACCATTAGAATACCTCCCTTCATCCACCCACTTCTAATGATGGGCATATATGCCGAAGCATGGGGGCATCCTCCCGCAAAAAAGTTATGCCGCATACACACGGTCGGACTTTTCCACGGGCAAGCCTTCGTCGGAATTTCGACCGTATGTACGCGGCATTAGGAGCAAAATCGCTCCTCCACCCCTGCTGCCCCCATGCTTCGGCATATATGCTCTTTTTTTAACTGTGGTGGTGAAATCACCTCCTACAGCGTTGGAGTCACGGCTTTATGTATCGTGGGAGCAAACGCTGTTGCTGTCAAGATAAATAAATCCGCGATGCAACTGAATGGCGTACCTGCTAAGCAAATGATGGTTAACATTAAAACAAAGTAACATTACAGTACAACAGTAAGACCTTACCATACCATACCTGCAAAGCAAATACCAAAACAAAACCTAGTAAAAAATAAAAAAAATTTTTAACGCAACCTGTGCCTAAAATATATATATGCCGAAGCATGGGGGCATCCTCCCGCAAAAAAGTTATGCCGCGTACACACGGTCGAACTTTTCCACGGGCAAGCCTCCGTCAGAATTTCGACCGTATATACGCGGCATTAGGAGCAAAATCGCTCCTACGCCCCTGCTGCCCCCATGCTTCGGCATATATGCTCTTTTTTTTTTAACTGTGGTGGTGAAATCACCTCCTACAGCACTGTTGCTGTCAAGATAAATAATTCCGCACTGCAGTTGAATGGCGCACCTGAAAACAAAAAATTACATACCTGAAAAGCAAGCATGATAAAACATTGCAGAATGGAATACAGTAAAAAAGAGCAGAACAATAGAGAGAAAATAGAGAGAGAGAGAGAACAATAAAACGACAACTATTTTTGGTTTTTTTATTTTATATTGTTTTGTTTTTTCCTTTTTTTTTTCTTTTTTACACTTTTTTTTTAAACTTTAACAACTGTAATGGTTCGGGTCTCTCAAAATGTAATGGCATCTTGGGAGACCCTGTGTAAGTGTGTCCTAGTCTGTGAAATGCTGTACCCTACGCTAAAACTTCACTTTTGAGTGGTAGCGTTCAAAACATTCACCAAGGCAAAGACCAGGTTTGTCAGGACAGAGTGGACAATAATAACGGGTGTCACGCCTAAATCCGCGCTTGCTACAGACACGACATCTTTTTTGGGGGGTTCGTTGGGTAGGGGTACTCGGGAGGAGATGCGTATAATGCCTCTCATGCAGCCGGCTTACTGCATTTGGTAGGGGATGGTGAGGTGCAGAACCGCCTGGATACAGGAGTTCTGTGACTATCTCATTCTGGAATTTTAGAAGAGATAAAGTCCCGCCTGAAGCTCTGTATAGCACATGAGCATTCAGCAAAGCCAATTGAAATAAGGATAGAGACACTTTTTTGTACCAGCGTCTCGCCTTACGGTCAATTAGATACGGCGCCATCAACTGGTCGTTGAGGTCCACCCCTCCCATATTTTTGTTATATTCGTGGACACAGAGGGGTTTCTCCACAACACCAGTCGCCGTACGAATTTGGACTGTCGTGTCTGCATGAAGGGAGGTAGGAAGGAAAACATTCTTATTGTCCCTCCACTTCATAGCGAGCAAGTTATTACACTTTACGCAGGCTCTCTCCCCCAGCCTAAGACGGGCATCTACAAGCCGCTGGGGAAAGCCCCGGCGATTAGGCCGCACGGTGCCACATGCTCCATGCTCCAATCTGATGATCAAACAAGTGACTAAACAGTGGCACGCTCGTGTAATAATTGTCCACATACAAGTGGTACCCCTTTCCGAATAAGGGTGACACCAAGTTCCACACTATCTTGCCAGCGCTCCCTATGTAATCCGGGCAGTTGTTCGGCTCAACCTGACTATCTTTTCCCTCATAAACCATAAAGCTCCATACATAGCCTGTTGCCCTGTCACAGCACTTATAGAGCTTGACCCCGTATCTGGCACGCTTGCTGGGAAGGTACTGCTTGAAAGCCAAGTGGCCAGAAAATTTAATCAGGGACTCATCAACGCAGACAGCTTGATCGGGAATAAACAAGGCTGCAAAACGTTCGTTGAAGTGGTTTATGAGGGGCCGAATTTTATAGAGCCGGTCGTATTCAGGGTCCCCACGTGGACGACAAAGTTCATTGTCGTTGAAGTGCATGAACCGCAAAATCTGCTCGTATCGTTTCCTGGGCATGGAGGCAGAGAACACCGGCATGTGGTCAATTGGGTGCGTGGACCAATAAGCACGCAATGACGGGAATTTATGTGTGCCCATGTTGAGGGAAAGGCCCAGAAAGGTCTTAAATTCGGAAACTGTAATTGGTTTCCAATCTTTGGCAATGGAAGGCAACTGGGGATTAGTGGCGATTAATTGACCAGCATATAAATTACCTATTACAATAGATCTATAGAGATCTTCCGTGAAAAACAGCGAATAATAATCGATTGGCATAAAATCAGCTGTTTCCACCTGAATACCGGGTTGGGCAGTAAATGGGGGAAGTACGGGTTCTGCAGAAGTGGTGGGGACCCAATCAGGATAGGCGAATTCTGCAGGAAGGGCACTATGGGCACGACGGGCCTGCCTTTGTCTTCTTATTGGTGGCAGCGGGACACTACTTGTGCTTGCCACCTCGCCAGCTTGAACTGCACTTATGGGACTCGCCACGTCACCAAGTGTTACTGAAGTGCTGGATGTACGCCCAGGCTGTACTAGGCCGCTGGTGCTTGCCAATTCACCAGAAGGAATAGCGGCGCTAGTACTCCTCTGCTCCATGATACGAGAGCCCTGCGGTTCTTGCTCCTCAACAACCTCAGAAGATCGGGATCGGGTACGCCTGACCTTAGCAGGGACCTCAACTTCATCGTCAGAGCTATCTGACGTGGGGCCGCTGACGTCACTGTCTTCTACGGGAAGATATTCTGAGCCTGAATCTGACAGATACGTGACCTCCTCTTCACTATCTGTCATGCTCAGAATCTCGTAGGCCTCTTTACTAGTGTATCTTCGACTTGCCATTTTGGGCTCTAAATTTAGGGGTACACTAGTAAGATTCACAGGAAAAAAAGCACCCGACTGTCGTCAGCAAATATATCAAACGCTACAAAAAAAACTGTTAGCGGTCGCAGGGATCAGGACTGTCTCTGCGAACGCTGCAGTTATGTGTTTTGTGTTTGGTAAGTGACAGTGATCGATCGATACTGCACTTGGGTGGGCTGGGCTGGGCGGAGGGGCTAAACGCAGGTGCTAGCAGGTATCTGGGCTGATCCCGCTAACACTGCGTTTTTGGGAACCCTAAACCGCTGGGGACGCTAGTATAGATCTGATCAGATACTATACCACTAAGGGAGGTGTATGCTTTGCGCGTGGGTGTTAGCGTTACTGGCACTAACCTAACGCTGCCTGGGGCGACGCAGACCCTCTCTGGCGCTAAAACCTTATTGATCTCACCCGCCGGGCGATCAGGGGGTTAAACCTTTATTGGGTTATATACGGCGGGTGCCCTGATGCTATAAAAAGCAAACTAACCAACCAGCGTCACCCGTAACCTTTATATGGTGATCACTGGTGAAAGGGTTAACTAGGGGCAATCAGGGGGTTAAAACCTTTATTAGGTTGAATATGGGGGTAACCGACGCTATATAAAAACCTGACGGGTTACCTAAATAACTAAATAACTAACTGGGTAACCAGTGTCACCAGTGACGCTTATACGGTGATCACTGGTGAAAGGGTTAACTCTAGGGGCAATCAGGGGGTTAAAATAATATATGGGGGTATCTGACGCTAATAAAAACCTGCGGCGAACCTAAAAATAATTAACTGGCTATCTAGGGCACCACCGGCACTAAATACAGTGATCGAAAATACGATTGATTAGTGACGCTGGCGTTAGGGGGTGAAAGGGTTACCTGGGGGGCGATCAAGGGGTTAAACCTTTATTAGGGGGGTTAGGGGGCTACCCTGGACCTAAAGGGGCCTAATCCTAACTGCCCTGCAACTTTTTATTATCACAGATGACACTAAATGCAGTGATCAGTAAAATAAATGATCACTGCAATCAGTGACACTGTGATTGGGGGCTGGGGGGTGATCTGGGGGTGACTGGGGGGTGAAATGTGTGCCTATGTGTACCTATGTGTCAGTGGACTGTTGGTGCACTAACCTGCTTCTTCTCTCCTCGGCGCCGGAATCGAAAAGACCGCCGC
Source organism: Rana muscosa (assembly GCA_029206835.1). NCBI lineage: Eukaryota > Metazoa > Chordata > Amphibia > Anura > Ranidae > Rana > Rana muscosa. Next base: position 340,776,178 of record CM055120.1, on the reverse strand, counting down.
GAGGGAGATGACATCACTTCCTCCTGCCTGTGTTTACATCACATGGCAGAGGAAGCATTTTCATTGGCCGGGAGCGATCGCGAGGGGGTGGCCGAAATCGAATGGTCACCCCTTCATCTCCGAATGCTCCCCCACGATTAACGGCCGCTCACTGTATAGGAGGGGGGTCCGATCGGACCCCCCAACTATACAAAGGCGATCACGTATGCTCTACGTGATTGTGCCTGTCGGTGCCATTCTGCCGACGTATATATACAGTGAGCGGTCGTTAAGTGGTTAAAAAAGAATACAATAAAATAGAATATAAAAATAAAAAACAATAGAATAGAAATAAAAGAATAGTAGAGAATAGAATAGAATTGAATAGAATGTAATAAAATACAATAGAATATGACCGTCTATATTTTTCTATAGTTATTATATTCTAATCTTTTCTATTCGAATTTGAATTCATTCTGTATGAATTTCGAATTTCAGAAGATAGTTATATGTATAAATATTTCGTATCGAATGAATTCGAATTCGAATAGAAAAGATTAGAATAGAAATAGAAAATAGACTAGAAAAACAATAGAACAGAATAGAATAAAATATAATATATATATATATTATATTTTATTATATTCTATTGTTTTTCTATTCTAATCTTTTCTATTCGAATTTGAATTTATTCTATACTAAATTCGAATTTCAGAAGATGGTTGTATATTCTTTCTATTTTATTCTATTAAATTATATATTTTTTCTATTCTGTTCTAATCTTTTTTAATTGAATTATACATTTTGGAAGATGGTTATTTGTCCACTTGCCACGTCACCTGCCACAAGTTATGGGGTTCCTAACCCCAAGTGACCCCCAGATATGGGCGATATGTCAAGTACTTTTCTGCAGCAGAGAATTACATTTTGTGACCCGAATTTGGTGCCACGTATCTTAGGTCCACTTATAGCTAGAAACCCCAAATTTGGTATGCAAACACAGTAGAACTAGCACTACAACATCTCCAAATTTGGGGTTTCTATCACCAAGTAACCCTGAGATACATGGACCCAATTTGGGTCGCAAAATATTTTCGAATCCGATTGAAATAATATCAACATGATTCGAAATTATTTCAACTGCATTTGAAACTATGTCGAATCTGTCATTGAAGGCTTATGGTGTCTGTCGAAAGTTCTAAGAAGATTCGGCGGAGCAGCTTAACTGTACGACGCTGCAATTGTACATTTGTCTCCTGCAGACTGTTAGAATCAATTTCATTTTTTTTTCAAAGTCGGGTCGCAAAATATTTTCGAATACGCTTTAAATAGTATCAACATGATTCAAAATTATTTCAACCGCATTTGAAACTATTTCAACCGGATTCAAAAATATTTTCCTTGGTGATAGAAACCCCAAATTGGGAGATGTTGTAGTGCTAGTTCTCCTGTGTTTGCATACCAATTTGGGGCTTCTATCACTAAGTGACCCTGAGATACGTGGACCCAAAGTCGGGTCGCAAAATATTTTCGAATCCGGTTGAAATAGTTTCAAATGCGGTTGAAATAATTTCGAATCATGTTGAAATAATTTCGAATCATGTTGAAATAATTTCGAATCCAGTAGAAATATTTTCGAATTCGGTTGAAATATTTTCGAATGCGACCGATTTTCGAATTTGGTCGAAAACGAAACGAAATCCGAAAACGAATTTAACGAATCTAACTAAACGAAATTAATTAATTAACGAATTAAAATGAAACGAAACAAAACAAATTTTTTCCTTTTGCACATGTCTAGTAGCTTAGTGTAGTTTAGTGTAGGTCCTGCCCTAGAAGAGTCTACCTTGCCGTGGTGGGCAGGCTTGGAATCTCTTGGTCAAAAGTGAGTCAGCGAATGGGCAAGAGGATCACTAGATCTTCACTTCTGGCCAATTGATTTTACCAAAGGACTCTTTGTTTATTCAGAGTATATATAATTGGAAAAGGAAAAAATGTGTATAGGTCCATAATTATACTTTCATAAACACACAATAGAAATGTGGTATATTTACATTTGAATTGCTTCCTCTTTTATTTAACCGCCTAAGGACCAGCGCGCGCAGATTTATGTCGACAGAAAGGCACGGACAGGCAGATGGGCGTAAATATACGTCCCCTTCAATTTGCCGTGTGTGGTCGTGCGCGCGCCGCCAGCGGCGCGCTCGTGACCCTGACGTGAGCTCCGTGACCGTGCCCGCGGGACCCACGGACTGGATACAATTAAATCCTGTAATGAAACATTCCCCTTAACTAGGAAAAGATATCAAGTTCTCAGGGAATTTTATATACATTTTTAATTAATTTTATATTCCTACACATTCTCCTCACAAATTATATAGGGAATTATTTCCTGTTATCCAGGGTTAGAGGATCTGCTCTATTCAGAAGAAGTGTTTTCCTTCCCTCACAATCTATACTTTAGTATTAAGCCTTTCTCTAGTCTCCAATAAAATTGTAAAATTCTCCATTTTAAAATTTCTTGCTTCTTAAAGGGACTGTAAAGCTTTACATTTTTTTCATTAAAATAATAAACATGTTATACTTATCTGCTCTGTGTAATGGTTTTGCACAGAGCAGCCCTGATCCTCCTCTTCTCAGGTCCCCCGTCGGCACCCCTGGCCTGCTGGCCTCCTCTTGCCTGCTATGGGGCACTTGTGCGTGCTCGATCCGGAGCCTCACTGTCTTTGTCGATTGTGTAAAAAACTTCTGCACTTGGTGACTATTAAATTACACAGTGAAAATAATTTTTGACTCTCAGAGAAAGCAACACTCTAAAATGTGTTTAAATACATCAACACCCAAAGAAATGTCACTATAGCTGGTTGGGTGCGCTGTCTCTTTTAAATTGTTACATCAATATGAAAAGCTTAATTGACAATGACAGTGGGACTAGGCCCTGGCCCCGGGGTATGCTCACAGCTTTTGACTGACAGCAGCTGGAGCCAATGGCTCCCAATGCTCTAAGCCAATCCTGTGAGAGTGGGAAGAGGGGAGAAGAGCTGCTGCAGACGTGCATAGCGCTGGATCGAAATCGGGCTCAGTTAAGTATTAAGAGGGGGGGGGGGCACTATTAAAAGGGTTTTACCCTGATGCACTTTTATTCAAAAAAACTCCAATAGTACAATGGCAACCAATAACATTTTGCTGCTCAGGTTATCTACTTTTGTCCATATCCTGTACAGTATGTCCTCAGTCTCTTTGTCATTCAACTTTTACCAGAGAGAAGTCGAGCATTACAGCCAGAAATATTTTTTCTATTTTCAATAGTGCTGTAGGAATAAAAGTAAAAAAATAGCCAGGGCTGAGCTTTTACTCCTTTCACACGGAAGCATCAGAAATATTTCTGTTGGGCTTGACTTATTTCCCAGATCACCTTTCTATATTAGAAGGGACTTCTCCATCCTGGCTAGCATATATGGTGTGACTAAATGGGGTTCTGAACTAAGCTTTTCCTTAAAGTGCTTCTAAAGTCTTAAAGTAATTGTTATGCCCTGTACAGACGATCGGATTTCCGATGGAATAAAATCCAATGGATTTTTCCATCGGAATTCCAAGAAGCTGACTTCCATCAGTCTTGCCTACACACCATCAGACAAAATTCCAACCGTCCAAAGCGCGGTGACGTACAACACGTACAACGGCACTATAAAGGGGAAGTTCAAATCCAATGGCGCCACCCTTTGGGCTGCTTTTGCTGATTTCGTGTTACAGCGTTTTAGTAAAAGTTTGGTGTTAGCCGATTCGCACTTTTCAGTCTCTGTGCTTTTCAGTCCGTTACAGCATGATGAATGTGCTATCTCCATTACGAACGCTAGTTTTACCAGAACGAGCGCTCCCGTCTTGTAATTTAGTCTGAGCATGCGTGGATTTTTCTCCAATGGACGATCGGAATTTTCTATCGTTTTCTTTTCCATCGGTAAAATTTAAAACATGTTCTATTTTTTTTACACAGATGGAAAAAAGACAGATGGGGCCCACACACGATCGTTTTTTCCGATGAAAAAAGTCCATCGGTCTTTTTTCATCAGAAAAACCGCTCGTGTGTACGCGGCATAAAGGTTTTTTTTTTATTTAATAACAAACATCTCTATACTTACCTGCTCTGTGCAACGGAATTGCACAAAGCGCTGGTGAACCTCCTCTTTTTGGGTCCCTGTCAGCGCTCCTGGCCCCTCCTCTCTGTCCAGTGCAGGGATGAGCCGAACACCCCCCTGTTCGGTTCGCACCAGAACCTACGAACAGACAGAATGTTCGTGTGAACTTTAGAACCCTATTAAATACAATGGACTCGAACGTTCGAAATCTAAAGTGCTAATTATAAAGGCTAATATGCAATTTATTGTCCTAAAAAGTGTTTGGGGACCCGGGTCCTGCCCCAGGGGACATGTATCAATGCAAAAAAAGGTTTAAAAAATAGATGTTTTTACGGGAGCGGTGATTTTAATAATGCTTAAAATGAAAAAAATAAAAGTGAAATTTTCCTTTAAATTTCGTACCTGGGGGGTGTGTATGATATGCATGTAAAGTGGCACATGTTTCCCGTGCTTAGAACTGTCCCTGCACAAAGTGTCATTTTTGAAGGAAAAAAAGTCATTTAAAACTCACTCGCGGCTATTAATGAATTGTCGGCTTTTATCAATACATAGAAAAGTCATTGATAAAAAAAAAAGCGTCAGGGTTCCCCCAAATTCAATTACCAGGCCCTTCAGGTCTGAAATGGATATTAAGGGGAACCCCGCCGCAAATTAAAAAAAAAATGGCGTGGGGTTTCCCCTAAATATCCATACCAGGCCCTTCAGATCTGGCATGGATTTTAAGGGGAACTCCACCCCAAATTTTAAAAAAAATGGCGTGGAGTCCCCCCAAAAATCCATACCAGACCCTTATCCGAGCACGCAACCTAGCCGGCCGCAGGGGAAGAGGGGGGGGACGAGAGAGCGCCCCCCCCTCCCTCCTGAACCGTACCAGGCCACATGCCCTCAACATGGGGAGGATGTCCCCATGTTGATGGGGACAAGGGCCTCATCCCCACAACCCTTGCCCGGTGGTTGTGGGGGTCTGCGGGCAGGGGGCTTATCGGAATCTGGAAGACCCCTTTAACAAAGGGGACCCCCAGATCCCGGCCCTCCCCCTATGTGAATTGGTAAAGGGTACATTGTCTATCATAGGAGGCAGGACTTAGTCTGAGGACAGCAGTCACGCAGGGTAAACAGGAGATCCCCACTCTGTATAATCCA